>JAKEPQ010001016.1:41887500-42510000 GCA_024500445.1 Entomyzon cyanotis | reverse complement strand
GCATTCTTTTAAAAATCAGCAACAATTAAAATATTAGTTTTTGGAGACTACTCTTTTGTTAAAAACATTTGGATAAAAATTATTTATTTTCCTTCTGTGATTTCACTTGTTCTTACTTCCCATATGCATTTGTCTGCTCTTTCTCTTGTAATTTGTAGAAATAAGTATCTTACCACCAGAATCAGGGCTGCTTTTTAGCTCTTCAGTATTTGTCCCATAGAGATACTGGCTCCACAGCAGAGAAAGATACAGGTCTTTGCAGACTCATTCTGGACCTTACTTTCTGTAGAAGAAAACTTGAATACATTTTCCAGAGGATAACTATCATATGTTATGAGACCCTTAATCCTTTTTTTCAAGCTACTCTGTAAGTTGCCTGAAATATAACATGACATATTGACCCTGTGTCCTTGTCTTCTCTCTGGACATTATTTTACCCTTTCCTCTCTAGATGACTGTAAAAGATATCAAATTTGCTTTCAACAATTTTTTTTTTTCAGATCCAGCCTATTGTGACTCTCTCTTCCCCTTCCAAAGATTTCTGTCACATCTCTAAAAATTTTAATATATATTTTAGAGGGCTTCCCATAACATTGCCTTTCTCAGAAGCATTAAAAGCAGTTCACATAAACAAAGATAAAGCAAGAGTTTTAAGGCATTGGTAAAACTTAGTAGAGGACATTTTACTTATTTAAAAACACTTTCAAAGAAAAAATACGATATTCATTATGTGAAACAGTTTTGAGAATTGACTGCTATGTCCACAGTAGCCACCAGTGAGAAATCTTCGTCAGTATGTGGTTTTCCTGTATTCCACAGCTGTAAATGCATTTTCCCTGTTGTCAAGAAAGCAAATACAGTAACGAAATTCTTTCTGATATCAAAACACTGATAAAAAGGTAAAGAGCAAAAGAGCAAAAGTCAGACTGAATGGATTTTTAACAAACTTTAACTCTTCAAGTAAAATTAATTCTATAAGATCAGGTGCAAAGCAATATATTTAAGAACAAGTAATGATGGCTAATGGAGTATATATTCTGGAAATCCCTAATTAGCCATGCAGTAAATTATTAGGACAATGCCATACCCACCTGATTAAGTGTCATACTTATTTATCATTATATGCATCACTGATTAAATACTACAGAAAAAGTCTTCTGGAGTTGCCATTTGTGGATGAATATAAGTCATTCTATCTAGCTTATTAACTGGGAATTGATAAGAAATTTCCTTACATTTTTCCAATGCATCTATGACCAGAAAATTAATACTAAAAAGTTTTTACTCAGAAGTGGAAAAGGTAATAGTGAATACACCAAACCAAATGGGAAGCAAGAGCAATCACTTTGATTATAACAATGAACATGAGAAGCCCTGGGTTTTTTTGTATCTGCAAAAGCATTATCATTTTTATGCACATATATAGTAAAGGAGAGTTTAATGGTTCCATGCTTCTTTTGGGAAAGCAGTGAGATGTCTCTATGGATGTTCAGAGTCAGCTGCTCTCATATTGAATATGATGAGAAAGCATAGAAGCTTAGCCTGAGGAATTATCAAGAGGGCAAAGCAGACAAGCTACAAAGTAATCTCCTGACAGCTCTTCACATTGAAGAGTATGAAATTAGATCATGTAGTTCTGAGTCACAGAATCACAGAATCACATAATAAGCTGAGTTGGAAGAGACCCTCAAGAATCATTGAGTCCAACTCCAGGCCCTGCACAGCAGCATCCCCAGGAGTCACGCCATGTGCCTGAAAGCATTGTCCAAAAGCTTCTTGAACTCCATCAGGCTTGGTGCTGTGACCACTTCCCTGAGGAGCTGTTACAGTGCCCAACCATCCTCTGGGTAAAGAACATTTATCTAATACCAAACCTAAACCTCTCCTGATACAACTTCAGGCCATTCCTTTGGGTCCTGTCACTGGTCACCACAGAGAAGAGATCAGTGTCTGCCCCTCCACTTCCCCTCATGAGGAAGTTGTAACTGCAGTGAGGTCTCCCCTCAGTCTCCTCTCCTCCAGACTGAACAGACCAAACAACCTCAGCCACTTCTCATACGGTTTCCCCTTAAGGCCCTTTGCCATCTTCACCGCCATCCTTTGGATGCTCTCTAATAGTTTCATGTCTTTCTTATATAATGATACCCAAAACTGCCCCCAGCACTCAAAGTGAGGCTGCCCCAGCACAGAGCAGAGCAGAGCAGGACAATCCCCTCCCTTGCCCAGCTGGTGATGCTGTGCCTGATGCACCCCAGGACAGGGTTGGCCTTCCTGGCGGCCAGGGCACTGCTGACTCATGTTCAACTTGCCATTGACCAGGACACCCAGGTCCCCTTCAGGAGTGTTGCTTTCCAGCATCTTGTTCCCCAGTCTGGATATCCAGGGTTGCTCCATCCCAGGTGCAGAGTCTGGCATTTTCCCTTTTTAAACTTCATATGGTTGGTGATTTCCCTGTCCTCTGATTTTCCAAGTTCCCTCTGGAGGGTGGTGTGAATGTTTACTGGGAGTGAGGATTTGATCGTGTTTTGCCTACGCTGAGCTGGCACTGTCAGGTGGAAAGAATTACAAATACACAATGTTTCAATATGCTTTATTTAACTCATTCCATGGCAAGTTTTCCATCTTTCCTCTATATTCACTTCCTAGTATCTCTGGCTGACATGATATACCCTACATGTTTCTATATATGAAGGCTCATATTGCTTTAATATTAGTTTGATTTTTGCATTTCTTTGTCATTTACATATTTCACTGTAATTTTTACTGTTTACTTTTTTTTTTTAAATCTAGTCTCTCTATTAGCCTGGATGACTTACGTACTTGTTCCCAGTCTTGTCACCTTCCATCTTTCTTGCTTTCACCATCTGTCTAACATGCCAACTCTTGTTCCATGCAAAACAAAACAAAGATTGTGTTATGTGCCCAGAAAACATGTTAAGATATTTTTTTCTTTAAGTAATTTTGCACAGAACTTTGGTGGTTTTCCAAACTGAAGAAAGCTCTGTATTTCTAAGAGAAGTCAGCACATGATAATGTGGAAAGAACTTTTCTTAAAGAATACTACCCCTGAATATGGATTTATTTGTCCGCAGCCATGGTTATGGGTGAAGAAATGGAAGATGGAAAACGCACTTATTTCTGTTCTTTACTGCCACAATATAACAAGCAGCTGGAAGGCCAGCAAGTCAAACCACGTTGTGGACATATATGCCTGGTGTATGTGGCAAATAAATGGAAATTGGCAATGAGTGGTAATAACTAGCAGTTTTATTACAAAAGGGGCATTGTGAGAAGAATATCATGGATGAACAAAAAAACACATTCATAACACTCACATACATACAAAGCTGAATTACTGTCCCTGTTTGTATCCCATTTAACATTGAATGAAGAGGTAGCAGAATAGTGAGCAAGATTATGAACATGGACTTCCAGAGGGCTAACTTCAGCAAGGACCTGGTTAGAGGAATCCCACAGGATAGAGCTCTAGAAGAGAAGGAAGTCCAAGAGAGGTGTTCAATATTTAAGCACCACTTCCTCCAAGTTCAAGACCAGTATATCCCATGATGATGAAATCAGGCAAAGGGGGAAGGATGAGCATGAACCTGCTAACAAATATCAAACAGAAGAAATAAATTTATGGGATGTGGAAAAAGGGATAGGTCACATGGGAGTACTATAAAAACATCATCAAGGTATGCAGAAATGCAATGGAGAAGGCCAAGGCCAACTTGGAATTGACTCTGACAAAGGACATCAAAGACAACAAGAAAGGTTTCTACAAGTACATCATCAGTAAAAGGAAGATTAGGAAAATGTGGGGCCACTGCTGAATCACGTGGGTGTCCAGGTATCAGAGGACACAGAGAAGGCAGAATTACTGACTACCTTCTTTGCTTCAGTCTTTACTGCTGAGGTCAGCCCTCAGGAGTCACAGATCTCAGAGGTAAGAGAAGAAGCCTGGAAAAAGGAAGATTTCCCTTGGGCATAAGGGGTTAGGTTAGAGGTCAGTTAGGCAGACTAAACATCTGTAAATCCATGGGCCCTGATGGGATACAGCCATGGGTGCTGAAGGAGCAGGCAGATGTTTTTGCTCTGGAGCTTTCCATCATCTTTGAAAAATCATGGAGAATGGGAGAAGTGCCCAATGAAAGAAGGAAGGCCAATATTAGTCTCATCATCAAAAAGGGCAAGGAGGACACAGGAAACTACCAGCCAGTCAGTTTTACCTGCATCCCTGAAAAGGTCATGGATCAGATAATTCTGGAGGTCATCACCAAGCATGTAGAAGAAAAGAAGGTCATCAGGAATAGCCAGCATGGATTCACCAAGGGGAAATCCCATTGATCAATCTGATAGCCTTTTATGGTGACATGGCAGGTTGGGTCGATGAGCACAGAGCTGTGGATGTTGTCTGCCTCCACTTCAGCAAGGCTTTTAACACTGTCTGCAATAACATCCTCATCATCCTCATAGGTAAATTCAGGAAATGTGGGTTAGATGGATGGACAGTGAGGTGGACCAAGAACTGGCTGAATGGCAGAGCTTGGAGGGTCGTGGTCAGCTGAGTGGGCTTGTAGTCAGTGGCGTTTCCCAGGGATCATTACTGGATCCAATCTTATTCAACTTGTTTATCAATGACCTGGACAAAGGAATAGATTGTACCCTCAGCAGTTTTACTGATGATATGAAACTGGAGGGGGGCTAGTACACCTGAAGGCTGCGCTGCCATTCAGCAGGACCTTGATAGGTTGAAGAATTGGGCAGAGAGAAACCTAATGAGTTTTAATAAGGGCAAGCATAGGGTACTGCATGTGGGGAGGAAATAACCCCAAGTACCAGCACAGGCTGGGGGCTGACCTACTGGAGAGCAGCTCTGCAGAGAAGGACCTGGGAGTCTTGGTGGATCATGAGTTGGCAATTAGCCAGCAGTGTGGCCTTGTGGCCAGGAGTGTATTGGGAAGAGTGAGGCTGGCAGCCCCAGGGAGATGATCCTTCCGCCTTACTCAGCTCAAGCCCTAGTAAGGCCACACCTGGAGTGCTGTGTCCAGTTCTGGGATCCTCACTACGAGAACTACAAAGAGGTACTGGAGAAGGTCCACTGGAGGCCACAAAGATGGTGAGAGGTCTGGAGCATCTTTTATGAGGACAGATGAGGGAGCTGGCTCTGTTTAGTCTAGAGAAGAGAAGACTTAGAGAGGATCTCATCATTGCATATAAATATCTCAAAGGTGTGTGCTAAGAGGATGGTGCCAGACCATCCAGTTGTACCCAGACACAGGATGAAAAGCAATGGCCATGAACTAAAACACAGGAACTTTCACCTAAACATTTCTTTACATTGAGGATGGCACTGGAACAGGCTGCCCAGGGAGGTAATAGTCTCCCTCCCTGAAGACATTCAATACTCACTTGGACGTGTTCCTGTGTCCCCTAAACTCAGTGACCCTGCTTTGGCAGAGGAGGTTGGACTGGGTGATCTCCAGAGGTCCCTTCCAACCCTAATAATTTTGTGCTCATGTGATTCTGTTAATATCTGTTAATATCCTAATTCAGAGGTTTAAGCATTGGGTTTAGCTTTTGTGTGGGGCGTGTGCTCAATTCCTTGTGAAATCAGCAGCACCTTAGAATTTGGTTCTTGTGTTTTGCTTAATAAAGATGATTTTAAGAATATGCTTAAAAGATGGGAGTGAACTGAGGTCCAAGATTGATTCAAAAATTCTCTTATTGTTTGAAGAGTTTCACTGACTATTAAAAATATTAGACATAAATCTCATAATAGTAGACTGTGTGCATGTCTCAATTGTCTCCATGTATAAGTCAAAAAGAAAAAAAAATCATCTGAATGCTCTGAAGTGAAAAATTGTCAAAGCAGAAGAGAGTGGGCAAAGGGAAGATAAAAAATTTTTATTGAAATAGAAGTAAAGGAAGACTGTGAAAGGAAACTGTAAAAACAAGGCTGCTACTACATAAATCAGTGGAGACTGACTTTGAGATCTAGGACACAACCATATCTAATGAAAAGATAGAATAAAATTCTATTTTTTCATAGAACTAGTTTTTCTTTCTTTTTTTCCTTTTTTGTTTCTTGTTTATTGATTACACAATTTCATATTATTCTCTTAGAGTGGAATATTTGGCTTACTCTCAGCCAAGACTATAAAAAAAAAAAAAGAAAATATTTTATAACTTTTCATCTGAAAATATGGGACATCTTCTGGAAGTTTGAACATCATGGAAAAGATAGATTCCCAAGTTAAACATATTCAGAAAGACATTGAAGTATTGTTCCTGAATCCTAATGTGACTTGCACATACTGTGTCCCAGTATTTTTGAGTTAAGATTTGAGACCCTGATTAAGTATAATTCCCAGTTTTGCATTAATCAAATTACTATAATGTTTTGTCTTATTACTAGTGCTTTCAAAAAGCACTAATAATTCTGTCAGATTTTTCAAACTTTCTTGCTGTAAACTAGAACTGGGCAAAAAAAGGGGAATAAAAAATTTCTTTAAAAACAACAAAAACAATGACAACGAAAAAAAAGGCAAAAAAAATCAAAAAACCCCAAAGCAATGATTTTTCTCTTCCCCTCCTATAGGTTTGATTTCAGAAAATACTTTGACAAAATATCTCTAGTAAACTTACTGAGAGACAATTAATTCTTGTGGGAAGATTTTTTTGCAAGAATTCAATTTTAAATTAATATGAGCACTCTGTCATATATGTCAGAAACTATCTATCTTCTCATTCATAACGATGAAATAAAAACTAAGCTTTAAATTATCACAATCAGTGGAAAAGAGGTAAAGCACAAAGTGGGTGATCAGTCCCCAAAGTTGTGCTCTGACTTTAGATATGTTAGATAAGGAGAAAGAACCTGAAAAATAATTTAATTTAATACTTCTTCTGAATTCTCAGAGCAAATCTATCAGCTCTAAACCTTTCTCTAGCTGCAGCTCCACCTTTTTATCTGGTTTTTGGTTCGGATTTTTTTGTTTAGTTTTTTCCTAGTTAGTTTGTTAACAAATATATCAGGTACTATGTTGAATGTTTCAGCTAATTAGAAATGCCTGAGAATACAATCTAAAATAAGAATATGTGTCTGTGGGGCAAGATGTCGGGTTTTACAGCCCTTCCAACTGTATTTTTTATATATTGGCAAAAGTAGCTTACAACTGCAGCAGTATAGAACTAGTGATAATAAAAACTTTAAGGCTTACAAAATGTCATAAAAAGCTCATCAACTATTTCTAGAAAAGCCATGAATTATTTATGAAGCAACTTTCAGAACTAGGTTTTCTGTCCTGCTTCCATTTATATTATATGTCTTAGGGTCATCAATTTCAGTTTATTTTAACATATGAAGGATAATCTTTCACTTTCTCACTAGAAAGTAATAAACTTTGGGCATAGTTTCAAATTAAAGGAAACCAACCGTTTATGATATATATGTAAGAGACAGTTATTAATTAAATATAGATATTTAAAAAGAACAAAGTTTTAAGCGTCCACAGCTTCAAGGCAGCTTAAAATTTGTGAGAACTTAAATGATTTATTCCTGTTTCATCTGATAATTAACGCTGAATAAACAATTTGCAGCTAATATTTTTTTCCTAGCAAAATCATCCTTCTCCTCTCTTTGAAAATTGAGTAAAAATTTTTGGGTCCAGCAATGGGGTTGATCTTTGTGGTATTCCAAGTGGCCACCAAGCTGCTCTATTACTCTTCCTCCTCAGCAGAGCAAAGGGGAAAAAAATAAGGTGAGGAAAAAAAAACCCTTGTCAGTTAAGACAAAGGCAGTTTAACAAAGAAAAGCAAAAGCAGTGCTGAGAAGCAGAGGAAAAAGAGATTTATTCTCTACTTCCTCAGCCACTTCATAGAAGCAAGGCCTCAGTATGCAAAGCAGTAGCTCCAGAAGACAAATACCTTGACAAATATCTTACTAACAAATGCCCACTCCTTTCTCTTAATGTTTCATGCTGAGCATGCTGTCATATGGTGAGGAGTACCTCTCTGGTCAGCTTGGGTCAGCTGCTCCAGCTGTGTCCCTTCTCAGCCTTGCTCACCCTCAGCCTACAGGCCATTGCAGGGCAAGTTAGAAGAGACAGTGCTGATGCTGTTATGTGCAGCACTGCTCAGCAGTCGCCAAAACACTGGAGTGTTACCAACATTGCTCTAGCTACAAACACAAACCACAGCAGTGAAATGCTGCTATGAGGAAAGTTAACTCCTTCCAGACAGACTCAATACAGTTTCCTGGTAAGAGAAGTAAAAGTTTGGATGCTAGTGACTTTCACAACATCAGCACATTAACAAAAAGGGCAGAGTTTCTGTGGACTAAAATGCTACTCCGTCAATATACTGTTGGACTGATCAACCACACTACATCCTCACAGCTTAGAAATATTTTCAAAAATTATTGTTCTTCTCTAGTAGGGCTTTGGCGCCAAGTGCAAAGGCATCTCCATCAGCTACAGGCCAAAGAGTAAAAACTGATCTAGAAGGTATGTTCATCACTGAAATGTTAGCACCTGCATGTATGAGGGAGGCCTGAATTGGAGGAGAGACACTGCCCCTCAATGTTTGTTAATGGAAAGAACAAACTGATCAGCTTTGTAGTGAGAGGGGTAGGAGGGTTTCTGTTTGCATTTTAGTGCAGTGTATCTCAGATCATCTGCCTAGGTTCCCCTCTATAGAATACGGAGAGTAAGTGCAAGTTCTACAGTACAACTCATTTTAAGAGGATCAGCTACATTTGGTCAAATGAACTAGGTAACAGATGCACATGTTTCTCTCAGTTGAACAGAAACAGAGCTAAGGGCAGACATCCCAACTGTAAGTGTTTAAAGCCAAGTAAGATGAATCCTGCCTGGGGTCTTTGTCTTCAGAATATTCACGAACTTGTAAGTTGTCTTTTAAGATTGGATCAAAATTCTTAACTAATAATAGTCAGCAATTGTGGAAACTGTAGCATATGGTAATGAATCATCAGTTGCTGACTACTGTTGAGTCACTGCACATGTAAACAACATACTGTTTACCACTTCTGGAAAGACCAATTCTTAATATCTATTCAAATAATAAAAAGTTTTGGTAACAAAACAATGAAAATAAATCACTGAATAATGTCAGTTTTATGTGGTAAAACATTCCTGGTATGAGTTGGCTAAGCTAATATCACTGGCCAAAATACTTTTTGGGCCTCAAATCATTTTCACCTATCTGTTGCAACAAGACAGTGCCACATTATATAGCAATAGCAGTGAACAGAATGCAGAAGGAAGGTGAATTGTCTATCTCAAACACTGAATTCTCTGGCTTAATGCTGCAGTTATTTACTTAAATTAAGCTAGGTATTTTAAAGCCATTATCAGCAATGGAGGAGAGGGGAGAAGAAGGAGCAAGAAGCAGCCAGAAGTTCGAGACTGATTGCTAAGCTTTATGTAGTCACCTTTCCTGCTCAGCACAGGATTGAATTTCTCCAAGTAAACATCTATTCTTTAACAAGAACAGCAAACTAGACCTGGGATGAATCACAGACTATCACAGGTTGAAAGCGACCTGCTCCTCTTCAGTGGGGCTGCTCTCCAGCCTGTAATCCCCCAGTTTGTATGTACAACCAGGATTACCCCACCCAAGGTGCAGAATCTGGCATTTTCTCTTGTTGAATTTCATACAGTCAGAGACTAATAGAATCATATGATCATAGAATCATAGAATCATAGCATGGTTTGGGTGGGAAGGCAACTTAAAGGTCATCTAGTTCCAGCCACCCTGCCATGGGCAGGAATGCCACCCACGAAATCATATCATCACTCAGCTCCCTAGTCTATCCAGGTCTCTCTGTAAGGCCTCTTTACCCCTGAGGGAATCCATAGCTCCTCCTAATTTAGTATCATCAGCAAAGTTCATTAATATACATTCAACTCCAGCCTCCAGATCATTTAAAAAGGAAAGAGAAATAAAAGGGGAATGAAAAGAATAAAAATAAAAATTTTATTGATAAGTATTATTTTTAAATGCCATTAAAAGTGAAAGTTTTAGTCTTTTGGTTGAAGAAAACAAGGCAATGAAGTTAACTGATAAATTTTATTACAGGTGGTGTTAGTTTCATTTAAAATAGCATTGAATTTACTTAATTTCTTCCATTATTTCTCTAGTCATTTGACTGTACACACAGTCAAAGTTTGGTTTGGTTTCAAACCAAAATTAAGTCTTTACTATGACTTTTTTTTTAATACTGTGAAAGTGACAAAGGTTCTGTTTCAAATCTGAGGTTACCTTCCTCTATCAAAGTTTTTACTCCTGAAATGAGAGAATCAAATACCATATAGAGTAGGCAAGCCATTTCTCCAAGGAACTCAGTCCAACATAAGCATTCAGTTCTCAAGAAAAAAAAGCTGAAAAAATGGCTTGAAATCCACATTAAAACTTCTTTCTTCTACTCTCTTAAATTAATTTTTTCACTTAGAACATTTTAAGTAATCAAAAAGTTCTAGAAATAGCATCACTGCATTACTCATGTACCAACTAGAAGAGTTAACTACAAAAGTGCTAAGGATGATGCCTGCTAGAACCAAATAGCGTTAAACTGCAACGTCCTCCAAGTCTGATGCATAAAAAGGATTGTCTAGTCACAGAAATGGAATACTGCTTGTACATACAATAGTATTCCATGTATCTGTATTAAATATTGATCCATCGCCATTATAAATAATAGGCAGAAATATATCCTTAATTTAATATGGCTATACAAACACTATCATAATAAACAAAGTTTTGGGGTTCTTTTGTATCTTCATTAGGAATTGCAAACTGTTTTTATCCTTCCACATTGATGGTGCATATTACAACTAGTACAACTTGAAAAATTCTAGAATTTGATCTACTTGATTTTTTTTTTAAGTTTGAATTCCCTTTCAGGATATGGAGTCTGTAATATCAGGTGAGAAGTCTAGACCATTTTGAAGGTCATATAATCCAAGTTCTGTAAACTGTACTTTGCTCTAACACTCTCTTTGATGTCCACTGCAACTACGGAGTCTGAAATCCACAAATTGCACAAGTTTGCTCTGCAATATTGCAACACCATGTAATTACTTCAGATTCTTTCATCAATGACTGTAGATTGGTTCTCCACAATACTTCTTTTTTAAATCCTGGCAGGCACATGGAAGTTTGTTTTAAGTATAGCAGTTTAGGCTGCAGACAGTTTCCAAAAATCTGCATATTCAATCACTATTTCTTCACTCTCTGATATACTGCCAAAATTTCTCTAAGACATCACTATAGAATTCTAATGACACTGTCAACCTGTTGCATATAACTGACAGTTTTAACCTTTATGTTTTGAGAAACATTCAATAGTTTTTCCCATAACACTTCCCCAAAATAACTGGGTTTGTATTTCTGGATGTTGGGCTTCAGCCAGCCTCCTGCATGCCAGGTTATTCAAAGCTGCAATATAATACACAGTTAAATAGAGAATTATAGAACACAGATTTCACCATCTGGCATAAGAGCAGGATGTTTTTTAGATGTTCTAAAATTATTTTTCAACAAAGAATATTTCATTAGATAGCTTTTTATACAGCCATTACACTCTTCATTATATGAAAGTATGTAAAAATAACACTAAAATTCAGGCCATACGTGCTTTAGGCACATCTGTATAACTGGGTACAAAGATATGTTGTGATGATTCCAAAGTACTTAAGCTTTGTGACTACTTAGTCCTGTAAATACTATAGCTACATTTAAATAACAACAAGCTGAAGTCTGTACATTCAATTTACAGAGAAAGCTTACAAGGGTGCAGCACAATTTCATATTCACAATAGTGATAAAGTATGTACAACTTCGGGTAGGAGTTGATTCAGACATTCTTGTACAATGTCATTAACACATACCAGCTCTTTACTAGCTCAGAAATTGTTCTACTCTTCTTCACCCTGTAGACTTGTGTTCTGATATCATTCTTAGATGGTAAGAGGCACTAGAAAGTTAATATGGTCTGATATTTTTGTTAAGGTGAGGTTCTTGCATCACATAAATAGAGTAACCCCTTGAATTTCAACAGAGCTGTACCAATTCAGTTCTGTCATTTACTTACTGAAGGAGCATATCTCTTTACAAGTTTACTTTAATTTGCATTATCATAAACAAGGTTTTTATAGAAATCCAAAACTAGAAACAGGCTGTCACTAAAGCTTTTCACTAGCTTTCCTACATGCTTTCCTACAGTACACTTTGGGGAATTACAGACTCCAAAAGTGGAATATGATAAATTGCTGGAAATACTTTATTCATGTGTTTTTAGGGATTTAAAATAGATTGGTATACAAGAAAAAAAAAAAAAGCAAAGCAAAGACAACCAAAGAAAACTCTCCCTGGTAGCAAAGAATCCAGGGAGAGTTTTAAAAAAAATTCAAATTCACAGAGGGATTTTAGGACTGGTCAAGATAAACCTTGTAACTCTCAAGGGGTCTAGTGAAAACGTCAGTCAGTGAGTTTTCATGTGCTCTTATGGGTAGCTTAATTTCCTTAAATCTGGCTGACAGTTCTTAAAAACTGTGGCAAACTGGTTTTTAAAGTGGATTTTTTAAAAAGGAATACTTTGATCTATTATCTTAGTTCATGAGAACCTGTTTTAAGCTCCACAACAAAGAAAGCCAACTGATCAGTCGTTACCCTGCTGCTCCATTGTCCTGACACTGCCAGACTGGTAGTTCTTCTCTCACTAACTTTGCGACAGTGACTTCTAATTCTGAGTAACCAGAGAGGATGCTGAAACAAAACAATGAAAAAGGAACCATATAATGGGACAGGGAGAGTAAGCTTCAGGCAAAAAGGCTTGAGGGGGATCTGGCTTTTGTTCCAGGAACCTGGTGTTCTGACAAGCCACTGGTGCTTGAACAGCTCATGACTGACAGTGCACACAAGTAGCCAAGTCATTTGAGCTATGAGTTGGCCATCTAAGAAGGAAATCTGAACACAGATATGCTCGGCTGCTTGACTGCAGTGCAGGGACTACTTCAGCTCACCAAATCCATACACTGTAAACAAATGGTACTGAAAGCAAACAAACATGTCACGGATTCTTATTGCCACCTCTAACCTTGTCAGCTTCTTCAGCTGGCAGATGGATTAATCCAATCGGTTTACTTTACTGGAGCCTAACACTGTGGGGGCAAGAGCACTGTAATTGAATACATAAAATCAATCCTCACTGGAATTGTTAAATTATCAGGACAATTACCTATACTATCATCTCTGTGTCAAATTATGTGATGAGTGAGTAGTCAGGAAATGTGAAAGCAGGAATACTTCAATTTCGTCCTTTTTCTGCCAGCATGCATATCTTATTTCTGCTAAACAATCTATAGAATACTTTCTGGGTGTCTACAGAAAGCTTAAAGTATTTCTATGTATCATTAAAGAATCTAAACACCTATTTCCACATGTGATGGGGAGGTTGGATGGGCACAATTAGAACTCACATCATTAACTGCTTCAACTCTTCCAGGTACTTGAGCTGGATCTGTTAACGCTATTGGGTTTTTTTTTATCATCGGGTATTTTACATGCTCAAGCGTGTGAACACAATCAGCTAAATGCTGCTTATTTTTTGACAGGACATTGTCAAAATTTTGGATAGTATTTGCTTAACCAAAGAAACTGTAGTTAGAAGTAATAGACTGTGCCTTAAGCACAGCGTAGTTTGGTTTCAGTGACACCATTTTAGTGTAGACTAATTGTTTTTCTATAATCTGGAACCTTTAAAAAGAAAGTTCTTGGTGTCCATGCTGAGGTAGCTAACATGAGTAAGAGTTTCACCATTTGATCCTCAATCCAAAATTATATTTAAAACCATACATTTTTGCTAATGGACTTGTCAAAATCCATGTGATGCAGAAGAAGAGAAAATATTCTGCACAAGCCTGAATTCCTTCTTCTGGCAGAAGGTCTTATGAACCTAATGAAAATGTCTGAGGGAAAAGTGCAGTGATGGACCTTTTCAGCTAGAATATTATGGATAGATAAATATAAGTCACAAAGCTATTATTCACAGCATGTCTACTTTCTATTGATGGAATTAATCTCATGTGGGCAGGAGGGTGGGGCAGGAAAGAGGTAATGCAATGTTGTACCTTCATTTTTGTGAGCAAACTTGTAAACAATCTGTCCAGAGCTTGTTTTCCTGGCTGAAGCATGGCTTTGCCTGGTAACTGCTGTTATTAGACTATATTTCTTTCCTCACTTTCAAATATTTTATCCAGCTCAGCACAAGCTTTAAGACCCCAGAGGGACCTAACACTTCTAAGAGCTTTTGCAAAAATAAATGCCTCAAACCAAACAGCACCTCAACAGATAAGTTATTTGAAGTATGTCTCTCTCAAAGAGAATTTCATCTCTTAAGGTGAGGCAACATTTTAGAACCATCTTATGAATCCATCGTCAAACTCAAATTAATAAATTCTCTAACATCTCTGTAAAACCAGGATAAATTCACTCTTATTTTTGATCTGAGAGACTTGCAAATATTTTTCTTGACATTTATTTAATCTTTTTTTATTTTGCAGAAATATGATTTTTTTTCTGCTTACCTGATATACTTGGAATGGACACAATTGTTTTCATGGCATAAGTTTCAGAAGCACTCCACTGTTAGTGTGTTTTTTGTTTTTTCTCAGCATCACTGAAAATGTCAGAATTTATTTGGGATAATATTAGTCAATTAATGCTTCAAGAGCATAGAAAGGGAAAAACAATTATTTTTTTGTTGATGAGTTTTCTTCCTCCTGAGGAAGAAATTAAGTTGAAATATTTAGGGAGGAAATTTGTTCTCTCTTTTTCATGGTGATATAATGGTACAAAGTAATATTACTAAAAATAAAAGATATATGCTGCCTGAAATGCAAGCACAGTATAATCTGAACTAGAAGAAGCCATCGAAGAAAAATTCTTTTCTGCACAGGAGGTCAAAGAGGCAAAGGGACTTCATGCTTTAATAGATCCATGCAAGAAAACCTGTCATCTGTTCCTTTGTGAAGAAGCCATCCCCTTCAGTGTATATACAGTCAATCAGAAGAAATACAGAAGTGGAAAGCTTATTTTTCTCTGGCAAAGAAACTGTGTCATACAAGAGTAATGGTTTTATTCCTCTAAAGTAAAACAGGGGTCCGTCTTGCTCAGGTAATAATGAAATGCTTTATTTAACCCATTCTATTTACTTTGGCAAAGGCAATTAACATTTTCCAAAAGTGGAATACTTCATCTCAGGTCAAAGAAGGTTCATACACATAAGATTGCAAAGATTGGACTAACTTCATCCACCTGTTAAAAAAAAAATTGAAATTAATGTCTTCACAGACATTAGATTTAATATGTATTAGTGAATAGGGTTTCATTTTTGTAATTGTTTTGTGGGAAGCTGAATTAAGGAAAAATGCTATATTTTGAACAAAAGAAAAAAAATTGTAAGATTACATTTCTCTTCCTCTAAGTAGAATAACCTACCCTTCAATCAAATGTATAGGTTTATAAAAAATGTCCTGGATAATCCCAAGGAAAACCGTGTTTTGTATGATATCAGTACTACAAGATGATTCAGAAAAGTAAAGCAAGTGAGCCCCCTTGTGTCCTGATTCTCATCTAAAAAAACTGCCATTCAGAGATTCCAATAAAATACCTTGGAAATAATTACATTTTCTATAAGCAAGTATGACAGATAGTAAAAAATCCCAAATGCACATAAAATCAATATATAGATTTTTGGCATAAGTTAGCATATTTGGGTTTTACTCAGGGAGTATATAGAAATATGTAGTTCTCTTCAGTCTCTAAAATTGAGTGTGCTATCTCTCAGATAATTCATGGTCTAAAAAGTCTCATTGATTTTTTTAAAAGAAAATGAAACCTATCATTCCACTTTCAGAACATTTTTATGACAAAAATAATCATTTCTAGGTGGATTTTTAAACTTGAGTGTTCTTGAGTCTGTAAGATAAAATGTTGCTTCTTAGAAATTTCCAAATATAAATTTCTGACTTTTGTAGACAAAATTGTGCATGAAATTTTTCTGATCCCGTAATAAACATGGTCACTGACAAAATTTCTCCCCACAAAATACTTATTAACTGAAAAAATAATAATAATTTTAAAAACTGTCTGACAATAGGTCTGGTAAAGCAGACTGTCTAACAAATCTGGGTTTTTTGGTTTTGGGTTTTTTGTTTGTTTGTTTTTTTTTCTTAATGTAACTGAAGATAGTTTGCTGTAGAGAAGCAGATAATCCATAAACACTCAGACAACCCCAGGCAGAAAATATGATATCTGGAAGAAAATGAAGGGAAAGAGAGAGCAAAAAGATCAGAAAAAAACTGTCAGATCATCAGATGAATTAAAAAGCACTAAGGAAAGGGAATTAATGACTTTACAAGCTGAGGAAGTAGCTTATACATAAAGGAGGGACTATCATCCTATCTCACTTAGGAGAAAAATTATAAAAGCCTGGTGGCAGTGAGAGATCCATGCCTTAGCAGTGCTAGTTAAAGCCACAGCTGCTCTAGATTCCTGAGAAATGTGATTTCCTCATGGGGGAGTAGGGGCACAAGAGGAATCAGCCACTTTGCTCTTAGCTAAATGGTTGATCTCCACTTGCCTTTTCTCTGTGCTTTTGTTATAGTTAATTCTATACAGACACAGGTAGAGTAAGCCACAAGTGATAGATACCTTTTGTAAAGCAGAGATCTCTTCTCACCAAGGTTCCACTTACTGCATTAATAATCCCCTCCACACAACTTGAAAAATTGGGGCATTTTCAAAAGTAAAACACTTTAATAATTCATGGGGCACTAGTAAAACAAAGAAGCAAGCAAACAAATACCTCAATACTTGCTTCCTAAGGCAATCATGCAAATAATTTGGATCTTTCTTCACATTGTATAAACATTCTGATGAGAAACTTGGCTGCTGTAGCCACACAGACCTGGAAAAGAAACATACATATCTCAAACACCTGTTGTATTATGTTACCACCAAAGTACTCAAATTGCCCCCATAATCATCTCATAACTCATTTGCAAAGGCTTGGAAGTGTAAGGCTAGGTGAAAACAGAAAGACTGGCCTCTGGATTAATACATAAACTGAAGTTACTGCACTCTAAGAATGGGGGACTTTCTTCAAGACTGTTTCTAAGAGATTTTTTTCGTTATTAATGCCAGGAGCTGTGCCAGGGTGAGGTTGCAGTCATTGCGAGCACCCTGGCTGTGCCCAGCCACGAATGTGGTGACACCAGCCCTGTGGTGGATCTTCAACTCTGACAACTGTCAGAACCTCATTATGGCATCAGCAAAACACCTCTCATATGAGGTGTCTACCTCTAGCCCAGTTAATATTTTAACAGTCTAAGAGTGCACATAATCTAATTATTACAGAAAGGCTGATTAATCATCTTCCTGCATCTTTTAAAGAGAAAATTCTTCTTAGATTCTACCTTTTTTCCCCTAGTATTATGCTCCCCGGTCCAGTACTTCTTGGGGGCATATTCTGTTGACCATTTCTGCCTTCCTCAGGAAGGCCAGGGCCCACTGCAATGAGTGGGACACACACAGAGGCTATTGGTCCCATGACCACTGTCCTGTTTGGCTCTCAGGAGATACATTTCTTCTCCTTCCCTTCCTCCTGGAGACCTCTTGGGGTTCTGCAGCAAGTGCCCCTTCACCCCGTGACACAAGAGGCAGATTTTCTCCCTGTTTGTCTACTGGCAAGAGATAATTAGTTTGTCCTCCTTAAACTGCAGAGTTCTTTATGCATGAGATGCATATCTTTGTTCCTAAGAGTCACACTTTGCTTGTTTTCCTGTAACTCATGTGGTCAGGACTACAATTGCATTTGAATACCTATGTCCATATTGGATCAGCCCGATAAACTTTCTCCATAAGTGACCCCACATGGACTCTTTTGAAGAGCAATATCTAGATAAACATGTAATGTAGTTTCCACTACTCTGGCAGTCTCAGATTGTTTTCAGCTCCCAAACACCATCCATGGATTGAAGGTTGTCTTAGACCTGTTAAATCATCTTTATAGTGACCTACATTTGATCAGCCCTTGAATACTTGTCCAAACTTCTTGAATCTTGAAAGCTTGAATCTGCAATTCCCTTTGACAGTGTTCCACAGGCTATGACAGGCACTATCCTTCAACACATTCCTAGTTCTTGGCTAGAAAAGACAAATTATCTTTTACATGCCCTCTTCACATTGCTCATTTTTCAGTTCTTTGCCACATGCCTCCAAAACTGGGTCAGACTTTAAAATATTTAAGTCGATAGAAACCCTCTAGATATTTAGAATCTGTTGTGCATGTAAGTCATGCCACAGAAATCCCACTAGATGACTCGCTGTATCTTGATATGTCTAAACACTTATAAAACTCTGCTCAAAATGTGTACAGGGATGGAAAGCAAAAACGTACCCCACTGCTATTAACAATACATCTTACTTTAAGCTATTATAATAAAAAGGGCTTGCTTTAGGCGGACTCAATGTACAATGTGACTAAATGGTCGCTAGGATCAGAAAGACAATTCTTCTCCAAGAGAATACTGACAGATATTTCTGAGCCTCCTTTCACTGTGGAGGCTTGTTGTCTCCCTGTAGCATTTATAAATTACTTTGATTTCAAACTGAAACAGAACCATGACCACTAGGTTTACCATGCCTTGGCTCTCATCCCCTGTCCTTCCAATTACAAGCTACCTAGGAATTCTGATGACTGTGGTGCCATTGCAAAATATAACTGATAGTGTTGTTTTGGTAATTAAGTGTTGTTTCCTGTTTTTTCATTTAGCCTGGACAGATATTTAGATCTACACATTGCCAAAGCTGAGCCAAGACATAAAATCTAATAAAACTTTCTTTTCAAGAGTTTCAATGACTCTGTAGCCAGCATGTAACTCTCCCTGAGGCATCACATGTCTAGAGTCCATCTTTTGTTGTTGTATAGTACTTTGTATGCCTTTTTTATGGCTCTAAATTAAGAATGATCTCATATAACCATTTCTTGATTCCACAAGAAGTATAATGTCCCAAGTACTACATTTTAAAGATCCATGCACATTACCTGTGTAAGTCTCATTAACCTTTTCTTTCTGGTAGTTTTTTTTTGTTCTCCACTTTTAAGCCTTTAATACCATGACAAAATACGAACATAATTCCCAGTAACAGACCTTAGTAATTGTCAGAGAATTCCACATTACCTAGCTAATTACACACTCTGGTAGGCCATCTAAACCCCATTATTCTCTGTATCATATATGTAGCTAAACCAAATTTTTAAAATCTCTTTCAAGGAAATAATAGGTAGAGAGTACCACTGGTTTTTTTCCTTAATTAGTTTTATAATCTTAAATGCACTTCATTTCAGAAAAAAGAATATGTATCAGCTGTTAACATGCAAGTCATTAAGAATGCTTATAACGAAGCAGGCAAAACAAATCCTATGCTATTTTCTTTTATCAGAAACTAAATTGACAGATTTTTTTAAAGAAGTCACTAATTAAGCTTTGACAATATTTTCATTTCCCTCCTTCCTTTTCTTCATAAGGAAAGCAGTGTTTACTGGCCAAGGCATTCAATCTTTATACGCTGTGCTCTGTCCTGTGTATACCAAATAGCAGAAAATAAAATTAAACAGAAGCTGAAGATGTCTGCAATGGCTCAATGAATTGATGGATATTTAGGTTTGCAGAAAACCTGTTGGATCCTTGTGTGCAAAGGATATCAGCAATAGTGTAATGTCCAGATGACAGCCAGTGACAAGCAGAGTATGCAGGGGTCAGTAGTGAGGCTTTTTTTTTCAACACCTTTATCAGTCAACTGAACAATGATAGTGCAACATCAGGAAAGCTTTTAAGGGCACTAAACGGGATGGAGTGGGCTGACAAAATAAGTGGCAAAGCGTTAATTCAGAACGACCTCAGAACTCAGAGGACTGGATTAACAGAAACATCGTGAGTTTCAAGAATCATGGAATCACAGAACCATTTATGTTGGAAGGGACCTCTTGAAATTATCCAGTCCAGCTCCCCAGTTCAGGCAGAGTCAGATGGAATATATTTTCTGAGTCTTCCTTCTCTAGGCTGAACAGTGCCAGCTTTCAGGCTCTTCTCACATGAAAGATGTTCCATTTCTTTACCACAACGACTTTATACTGGACTTACTTCAGTAAGTCTATGCCTTTCTCATACTCAGGAGTTCAGAACTGAACGTGGTATTCCAGATGCAGTCTCACCAGTGCTGAGTGGAAAAGGATTGCTTCTCCTGAACTGATAGTAGCACTCTCCTTAATGCAGTGCAGGACACTTTTGGCATTCTTTGCTATGAGAAAAGATTGATGCTGCCCACAAGAACCCTAAAGTTGTTTGTAGAGCTGAGAAGTGCTTTCCAGATACTTGGCATTAAGAGCATCCTGGTGTCTGGAATTATTCAACCCAGGAGGAGAACTTTGCATTTCCCTTCACTGAACTTCACAAGATTCTTCTCAGCCCATTTCTGCAGCCTGTCAAAGTCCCTCTGGATAGCAGCACAACCATCCATCAGTTATTCCTCACAGTTTTGTATTACCTGTGAGAAATTGCTGAAGGTGGGCTCTGTCCCAGCATCCTGGTCTTTAATGAAGGTATTACAGGGTTGTCCTCAGTATTAAGCCCTGAGTTATGCCACAAGTGTGAGTGACTTGGTTCCAGCTGGACTTTATGTGTTTATCAAAACCAAGCGGGTCTGGTTAGTTAGCCAGTTTTCAACACACCTCTCTGTGTACTTATCTAACTGAATTAGTCTGCTTAGATTTGAGGATGTTGTGGGAAACAGTTCCAAATGATTTACCAGTCAAGGAAAACTTTATACAAAGCTGAATTTGGTCTATATTCATTATACCCTTTCTTTTTTCGAGAAGAAACATGTTCAGTACTCTTTAGAATTCTGTTTCTTGTAATTGCCTTGTATTTCCCAAACAAACACCAAGGAGCTTCCATCAGTAGGTAACTGAGAAAATCTTGAACAAAACATTCTTTTATCTGCAAAATTGTATCTGAATTTGAATATTAATATTACAACAGAAAAATAAAAGCAACACATCTTAAAGAATAAATAGACCATTACTGTTCTGTATATATGTATGTGAACTTATCATCAATTCAGGGTATTTACAATCCCATTTTTATTCAAAAATATTACAAGTTTATTTCTTTCTCTTCCTGTTTATCCAGATATAGGTAACTTCCAAAGGTCCAGCTCACTAAACTTCAGCAATGACCACCAAATTCAGTCTCCAGTTTAGGAATATAGATGGGATGAGATTCCTGTGTAGACAGAAGGGGCTAACACTGATTCCTACTGATGCTGCACACAGTGTGTAATTCATGCAGAATTCACAGCTGTAGGATGTTGTGAAGACTAAAATATGTTTGAGTTCAAGTAAGGACAAGTAGACAAATTCATGTAAGAAAAGGGCAAGTAGTTAAAAACAGTGGGCAAAATGCAATATCTTTCTCAGGAAAGCATGAAACCTCTGACTTCTACAAACTGAGAAGTTGTATGATGTGCAGGATCAGTCTCTACATCTTCTGTTGGCTACAATATTTCTCTAAAAATCTGCTACTATCCCAAGTAATATCACTAATATTTTGTATTTTAATCTTACCAGCATCATGGTTTATTGTTCTTATGCTTAATAAAAGAAAAAGCAACAGGAGAGCTCGAATACTCTTGCTGAATTCAGTAGGACTACTCAAATACTACAAGTTAAGAATGTGCACAAATTGTGCATGGGATATGAGACTTTCTCATGTTTAAAGTACAAGTATTTATTTGTTCAAAAACTAATAAAAGGCAAAAATTTTATAGCATCAAAATTCTACACCATAGGTGATCAGTATTTCCTTTTATTTTTTCTTCACAGGGAAGTACTTCATTGATTTTAAGTGAATATGGTTGTAACTGCAACTCAAATCAGAAATTGATTGTATCACCTCTGTTGAAAGTAAAAGAGTTTTCCAAGGACTAGTTCCACAGATGGCTGAACTCTGAGTGGTTTGTACTGCTGTGTTATAGGAATTTTGAAAACAATCATTATTTCTTGTTACCATTCTGTGACAACATTTTACACTGCCTTCAAAATAAAGACTTTGGTTGTCAGGAGGTGATTTGATTTCATTTTCAAATTTGGGTCCACATAATATTCCAATAGAATAGTCTGTTTTGAAAAAAAGTCTCCATTTTGTTACTGTGAAGTGCAAGATTGTATACTAATTAAGGTCATATATTCTGTTATTTAAAGAGAAAATTAAGAATGGTCAATGTCTTTTGTTCTGTCACCCATTAATTGATATCTGAAATCAACATGGACCTATATGGATTGATAAAAGAAGTTAAAGCTGCAAGCAAGTCAAGGTTGCTTATAATAAGATTGACGAATCAACAAAAAATAAAACTTGAGTGTTAAAAGACAGGGAAAAAAACTGTATGCTTTCCTAGTTTACCAGTGAAAGTATTAGTAAAGGTAATGAATATGTGTGTTATTTACATTTAAGCCTAGTTATGTCATTGCAACTTATTAAAATGGCATTGTTTTCAATATTCCCTACTGATGGTAGTACTTATGCAGAAGGAATAATAGTTGTCTATTCAAACTTTGAGTCACAGAATTATTAGTGAGAAATAATTAGGCAGGTTATGCCTTTTTTGTTTCAATGAATTCTTTATGCTTTGAGGTAACAGTTACTTTCATCATTAATATCATTGCAAATTTTCATTATTCATAAACTATGAAATAATAAGAAGGCTTCATTACTCCACCAATTCAAAATTATTCACTTCAGTTACTAACACCTTAATGAATTGTTCTTGGAGAATTCCAACTTCATGGTAGGTCTTTATAAATATCAAAACCAAAGTAGCATCTGTAGTGTCGTCTTTCTATTATTTACACTTTGTTCAAAAAATAACAAACTGCAGGAACAAAACAAAACAAAAAAACAAAAACAAAAACAAAAACAAAAACAGATTTAGATTTATATGTAATTCAGTGTGCTTTTTAATGTTCAGTTTCAGAAAAAAAATTATCCCAGCATAAATGAAAAGCAAAGCTTGAGGAATACGTTTTCTGCCAATCAGTGTGACCATCAGAAGCTGATGGTTCATGACTAGGGAAAATAAAAAAGTAATTCTTACAAATACCCCACTAACAGCTGAGCTTTCTAACTCAATATAAGGACCTCCTTGTCTAAATACACATGAATAAACATCACATAAACTAGACTTATCTTGTAAATGCACCACAACTGATTAAGGATGGTGTCTGGGCCATAATAGTCCATTTTCTTCCTGATATTAGGTGTTCACTGTAGTTACTCTTTGGCCTAATAGCAGGAAATATCAAATTATTGTAGAGTAAATCTACCCTTCACAGGTATCTCATATGTGTATTTCTTTATTAACTCTTAAATATTTATGTTCTTCTTTTTTTAGTTAATGTTCTTTTTTTTTCTTATCTGCAATGCTCAGATATATTCCAGTTTTACTATTTTTCAAAATTATTATAGTACCTTCTAAGAAATTTTGAGTTACAGGAACTTCTGTAAAATGTGGCACAGGGTTTACTGGCCTAGGCAGGACTGAGTGTAATTTCTCAGTACAACAAAGTAAAATTCTGTGAGAGATAAGCAAGAAATATTCAAGTGTTTAGTTGCATATTTAAATGGCCTTGCACTTTAATTGCCTTCTGCATAACCCCTTGTACCGCTAACACATAGCTGTAAATATTTGCCTATTTTTTCTGAGAAGGATTAATTATTAACAGAAAATCACATTGCCTCTTTGCACTCTTCATGGCTCACGCTGCTGAAACACAGTCCACGCACTTGAACTTACACTGTTTACAATTCTTTATTCTCTTTAACATTTCCAGGTGTAAAGTAAGTTTTTGGTTGAAAGGGAATGTATATGAGCTCCTGTCTCCTAGATTTAGTTTTTATTGTATTCTAGGATGTTGTTTACTGCTCTACAAGTGTAACTTCTATGGCTTTCCTTGACCTTGTAGGTCACCTATATTTTTCCATAAGTCCAAACATGAGAAAGAAATTCAAAGACATTGTGAAACAGAATGTTAGATGGGATTTTCATTTTAAGTATTTTTGGTTTGATCTCAACAAGAGATAAAAACTGCATTTCTTATTATACAGATACTAAATTTAAAATGAAAGCATTTTAAAAAATTTAGACCTTTCAATGGAGCAAATATAAGAACATCGGTTTCTCATGTAAATTCTTCTTCTACTAGGTTATGAACAGGATTTTTCTTCTGTTCTCACTTCATGGTACCTTCATTTCTGAATGTTCATCTAGAGAAGTATAAGCAGTTCTCAATCTGTTCTTGATTATCATTTCAGCCTAAACAGGGAGAGTACAGCCATAACCTTGAATCCTCCTTTTTTCCCATACTCAGGAGAAAGGAGCAATTTAACCAGACCTTGCACTTCATGCTCACACTGATATTGGGGAATGAAGGGAATTGATGTATGCACTGCTTTTCTTTCAAAGTGAAGAGCAAATGGTTTCCTTCTCTGCAAGAGTGGTTTCCAAGTGTCCATGATCATAAAAAGATTCAAGGTAAATTGTCCCAAATAATTTAAGTGCCTAACCTTTCAGAAGAGGTAGGATTTCAAGCAAATCTGCATACTTAGCATCTTTTCTTGACTACATCTACTCCATCTAATATCTAGTATGTAATTTGGATAAGAAACCCTCCTTATATACTGTCTGAGACACACAGGCAGCAGCATTTAGATTTTGGATTTTGGTTTTGAAGAGTAGAAAATGAAGCACCAATTTGTTTGTCTTGGTGGCATCAACTTTCTGCTTTGGGTAGTCAGTTATAACTTGTTAGCCAAATTTATTTGAATACATTAAAGAAAACTAACTCTACAGCTGCAGTTAACATTTTTATAAAAGCAGTGAGTGAAACTGGGTGGAAATAAAGAAAATAAAATGACATTTTAAGTTAAGATTTTTCACTTCCAGCTGTATAATCATTTAGTGTAATAAATTACGCAAATAATTTCCCCTGAAACAGACATACTGGTTTTCAATTTAAATGCCATAGAGCATAACAGTTTTAGATTTTTCATCCTTCCTTTTTTATTTTTCTTGTTTATTTGTAATAAGTTATGTTAGGTAAAAAAAATGCAGTAGTCTATATGTCAGCATTTTTCTTTTGCTTTTGAGCATTTCTACTTTCTAGCAGTTAAGTAAGCAAAGCCAGAATTATTTATGTGTGTGAGTCTCATGTATTTGCTCCATAACAGTAAATTGATCTAGTTCTTGAAGGAAAAAAGGTGCAAAGAATCAAAAACAATCTAAATGAAAGCAAACAAAAACAAACAAATAAACAAAAAAAACCCCACCTTTCTGGTGGATTATTTTCATAGAGTAATTCTAAGGAATTTACCTTTTTCTTTAGTTGACTTTATTGCATTTGTCTTGTATGTCACCTTTAAAAAAAAAAAGAAAATAGTTTCTTCCCCATTTTCTTGGTCTGCTGGGTGAATAGCCAAAGCTTTTTTTCAAGTTTAACAGTGTAACTTACACAGTCTTGGCATAAGGCTTTGATTCTTTGATTCTCTTTCAGTTGTTTCCTGCATTCTTTTATGCCACTAGGTAAAAAGAGGAAACTTTAATCACCCACTGAGATAGATTTCTCTCCAGCTGGATCTCAGATTGACCAGAGACATTGCCTATCAAAGACAAGGCAAAAATTTTGTCCTGGAACTGTCAAATATCTTTACATTTACAATAGATCCTTGAGGGACAAACCTTTGTCTCTCTCTTTTTAAAATGTTTTCCTCTGGCCTTTCTTGTTAATATATTTTCTCTGATCATAGTTGACTTTGAAAACTGATTTTTAAAAAAAAGGAAAGCATTTCTTTTTGAGTAGGCTAGGAGCAGTTTGCTGTAACCCAGTAAACACTTCTACCATTGAAGAAATCACTAAGAGAATAATTTTGTAACTTGGGTATTCTGCTGCTATGGTAAGATCATTTAGAAAGGAAGCTCATGAGATGGTGTAATGCTAATTCTGGCTGATATAGAACAAATAAACATTTCTTGTTGGGTGGATACTATATGATGTGATTGAGATACAGAAATAAAACATATCACAGCCCTGTCTTGACTTAGCACTGGTGAGGCCAAACATGAGGTACAGTTTCCTGTAATGGGCTCCCCAGTGTAAGAAAAGTATGGAAATACTGGAGACACTCCATTGAAAAGCAACAAAGCTTACTAAGGGACTGAAAAACTCCTCAGTGAGCAAAGGTTAAGAGTGCTGGGGCACTTCAGCATGGAGAAGAGCAGGATCACAAGGAAAGTCATCAATGTGTACAATTACCTAAGGATAGAGCCAGGCTCTTTGTAGCGGTGCCCAGTAACAGGACCAGAGTCAATGGGCACAAACTCAAAACCAGGATTTTCCAAACGAACATCAGAAAACACATTTTCCCAGAGAGTGTGACCGAGCACTGGAGCAGATGGTCCAGAGTGGTTCTGGAGTCTCCATCCTTGGAGATACTCTAAAGCTGTCTGAACTTGATCCTGGTCAATCATCTCTAAGTATGTGCATCTGTACTTTGATATCTGCCTGTCTTACACCACCACCAGCACTTAGACAGTTATGCAATCCAGGAATTGGCCCAGCTGAAACAAAGCCCCCCCCAAAAAAAAAAAGAAAAAGAGGAGAAAAAAAAGAACAAAGGTATTTCTTTTCTGCTATATCTGATTCAGCTATCTTGCAGCCACAGAAACATTAGTGCCCAAAGAAAGAGACCAAGGGCTAAAGAAGAAGAGGAAAGGACCACTTAGCAACATGGGTGCTAACCAGCTGTGAGGCAGCACATCTAGCCCTATTGTAGCCACAGTGGGACCTTACAGGCAGCTCTATCCTTTACCATCCAGCTGTTCCTGTTGCAAGAAAATGTGCTGTACAATGAGGATGTAATGAGCCAGGAGTAGAGAATAAAACTATCCATCACCACACAAAAGACAGTTTTATTCCATTCCCTGACGCAAAAGTACCATAGATTCAGATGTAGAGACATACCAATATATACAGTCAGCTTCACTTTAGCAAGGCTTGTTAGTTCTGCCTCAGACCCAGCTTTGCAGGGCTCACAAAGCTTCTTACAGAACAACTCAGCTGTTTCTCCTAAGCTCTAGAGTCAGAAGGGCTCATTGCTTGGGACACTGGAAAAATACACAGACAGTTCTTGCCTGGCACTGTGACTGACCTGGTCAGCTTGCTCAAGACTTGGTGCTCTGGAGACCTAGGCTGAGAGCAGCTGACTTTGAACCAGAGCTAATAAGCTGTGCAACTTTGAATCTGATGGTGCATTTGGATCTGTTTCTGCTATCCTCCTTCACACTCACTGCAGGAGCACAGAGGAGTGGTATCAGCGGCTTTTAGACCTGAGCTGTCTGTGGAAATAATAACCTTATAAGGCATAATAAATGTATAATGTAATACAGCTTTGTATCAGAACATCAAACTCCCCTAAGAGCTTATCTATTGTTTGTTAACTGGTCAGATAACTCAAACAAGACAAGCTGTCTCACAGTGAGTTATTTTGGCACCATGGGGTTAGCACTGGTCTGGCATCTCCCAACTGCCAATAAACATATTACTCCTGAATTAGATTTGACCATATAAGCTGGATTTCTGACTGACAGCCATTTACTTTATAACTATAAAAGCCACCCCAAATTTCCACAAAGCAGAAAACTTCTATACAATTTCCTGGAAATGTGTGGAGTTTCTCCCATGAGTGGGAATGTCTATTTCACAGTTACTTCCCAAGGGATTAAGTAAAGGAGTCTGTGTACATTATTGCCATTTCTGTGATAAGTTACATTTGATTCCTAACCAATACTATTTCTTTTTCTAGCTTTAATAGAGTTATCTTGATGTAGTGCACTATTTTGCGTAATACTGTATCCTACTAGTAGGTCTTTTAGTTTTGTACTGTGTGGCAAGCAATTCTGATTCAAATAATTCATCTGTTATCTTCTGTCTGTTCATTTGTCTTAATAAATAACTCATCTTTTATAAATATATCAGGGGGGCATTATGGGCTCATGTGTGCCATGGTGCCCACAATCCCCAGTGATTACCAGTTCTACTGCCTTCCTTTCCCTTTTCCATACCTGCCTGGTAGTGTTTCTTTCCCACATTACCAGTTGCTTGCTCCCAGTGCAGGACAGAGAGGTTGATGGAACCACCGTCAAAAGAAGGAAGTTTCAAGAAAAGGAGAAAGAAAAAAATGTAACAAAAAAAGGAAGTTAAGCTGCCAAATAAGTGTATGCAGAGTGAGAAAGCCTGAAATTGGCATCTGACACAAGCATGAATATGCTAAAAGACCTTACCGGATTAGTCTGAGAGAAGCTAATCCCATATAATTCCAATATTTCCACTAATGCCAAAAATCCTGATAAGATGATAATGTAATTAACAGCTACTATTAATTTCATGCCTTATTTTTATTTTGTCTAAATAATTTTTATTATAAGTTATTGCACATAATCCTCTTTTCTTGGTTCTCAGAGATTTGAGTTTTTTCACTTTGGTTTCCCATAATCCTTCTAATTTGTTTTTGACCATCCTTGGTTTTATTTTAGAAATACTCATCTGTGGCCATTTAAACTTTTTCTTTTTTATTTTTTTATTATATTTTTCCTATACCAATTTATTTTTTCCATTCTTTCTCTCTAGTCACTTCTTCTGTTGACCTGTCACATCTTTTGTCCTAGCCTTTCTTCAATCTGTAGTTTAGAACCCTTTTTCTGTACTCCTTTTCATGTTTGAAAAGATTCAGGATTGAACTAGAATGCCTAGAGAAAAGGATTCAGCAGTATAAAGAAAAGAATAAGGTGTGAAAACTGACATAGACCTTTAAAGTTAGACAGTTTCCCCTAAAACCAAGAGACAAAAGTGTATCTTAGCATTCACTCTGCTGCATTTAAAAAAAAAAAAAAAAAGGAAAAAAAATCCTATGTTCCTAAATAATAGGAACATAAAATATTCCTATTTATGTATAGAACCTTGGGAACTGAGAGCAGCAACCTCCCTAAAATAGCCAGTAGGAGAGTTTGTATAAAAAGAAGTTATGTGAAAATGTCTGTATTGCTGGGGTTTTTTCCACTGCCCCTGAAAGTGAGGGACATCCATTCTCTTTACAGTATGTAAATATTGTATCTGAAGATGCATTCTCTTCTGCACTCATGATTTGTCACCACAGAAGTCAACTGATGTGCACTAGCATGTCACCAGAGTAAGTAAAACAGTTATCTAAGTTTCAAGAGTGTAACACAGGGAGCTGTGATTTAAGGTAAACATACACAACCCAAATCATCTGGAAAATGAACCAAACATATAAATGAAGGTAAATGGGACGGACCTTTACATTCAAACATGTCAGAGGCATTTTTGAGGAGCTAGCAGCCCTGTCAAAAACCCTTCCATTACTCTTTATGAGTTTTTAAGTCGGACCACAAAAGAGTCAGACTACCAAATACACAGAAAAGGGCTACAAGGAAAAAGTTTATTCTCTATATATGGGTTTGTAGAAAAAAGAAATCTGGTATTTGAGAAGACAAAAGCAGAGAAAAATTCTGTGGCTATGTGTCAGTAATGAACTTCCTTGTCTTTGACAGGAGTTGTTTCTATCTTAAACTTTGGAGTTGGTTCCATCAGCAGGGTGGAAGTCATTGGCAGGGGTGCATTCACAGAACTATTTACTGAGAAAGGATAAGAACTAATGCAACAGGAAGACTAAGTATAGGACAATGCACTGTATTGCACAGGGTGAGATCTGAGCTCTGAGGTGACAGAAAATATCACTGAATTGGAACACACATGGATCAAGAACTCAGTGCACTCCTGGAGAACCATTACATTGTAGGAAGATGTTTTTCCCAGGAAATAACCTGTAGATAGCATCAAATACTGCATCCCCAGTGGGATATAATGTCTGCCTTTAGGTTATTATAAACTTCTGATTACTTCTGATTCGTTGTCAAACAAAGAAATATGCCTAATTTAAAATTGCTAAATAGAAATTCCTTGACGTCTATAAATATTTTATTATACTGAGTTTGTTACATAATTTTCCATTTTCAAAGATAGTGAAGTAAAATGACTAAACTTAAGAAGAATCAACAGTAAGTTCAGATAACAAATATCATCATTTAGCATTGCATTAACCATAACAAAAATATAAGGAAGTAGGAATATATGGGCAACAAAAATTAGAGTGCATAGTCTACATACCTGACTCAATTGAAAACAACTTCAGGGGAAAAAAATACCTACAGTAATTAATTTACACTGTTATGGTCAAGTTAGATAAAGTTATCAGCTAGGCTAAAACAGTGCCAGTGAGACTTACAAGGTGCTTAAGGTGATGTAAAATAATGTCAGGGTCAATGGTATCTGGAGAAGATGTTAAATTGAGTAAAATGAGCCATGAAAGGACATTGTTAACAGCCTGAAGATGAAGAACATTACAAAGGTTTTCAAGGACAATGTTGACAGAGCATTCCCATTCTAAATTAGCACTATTATCAAGAGAGAGTAGGTATGGAAGTGGATCTCTTTCTTTGAGCACCTCTACAGGAAGAATAATCAGCTGTCCTTAATGATAAGTCTTGAAATTATTAAATAGTTTATAACACTTAAATTTCAAAAGCAAATGTGCCTGTAACTATATAAAGTATTAGCCCCACTAATAGGAAAATAAAATTTAACACATTACAAAGTAAAGATAAATAGATAGATAAAATAGAGAGAAAAAATGGTAACTTCACACAGTAGAAATACAGAAAAACCTTTCTCTATTATGAAATAGCTTAAAATAAATATTATTGAGTACTGTTTCAAGGGGGAAATATTACGTTAGAAATGTACAAAATGTCATACAAAATAAATGGTTTAACACTGTTAAAAGCTATTTTTGTGCAAGATTAAAAATTTATATGTGTTACAATCTATGTTCTTATGGAGAAGGAAATAATAAAATCTGGTGTGCAGGTTTTAGTTGTCACTATTTACAGCAACATGAATGATGTTTTCACAAATCCACAATGGCTACCAATATTCTTGCACAATAGTTTAAAAGAAGATCAAGTAGCTCCAAGATAAGATTAAGACAGGAGAATGACCTGCCAATTATTATCACAGGAAAAATGGGGAAAATAACCTAATTTAGATTTGGATCATGAGAAACCAAGTAAAATTAAGATCACACTTTCCCCTCATCCACTCCCTTCTTCCCAAACTCAACTTCACGCTTTCATTCCTGACTGTTCTATCATCCCCACACAAACAGTGCAGAGGCCTAGGAAATGGGAGCGTTATGGCCATTTTTTAGGTTTTTATATACTTTTCTTACTCTGCATGCTTTTTCCCTGCTCCAGCAAGGGCTATCCACAAACCACTGTTCTTTCAGGATCGATCCACCTGATTCAATCTGGAGTTATCCACAGGCTGCAGTGTATCTGCTCCACTGTGCTACTCTCCATGGATTGCAGAGGAATACCTGCTCCACAGAAGTCTTACAGAGAGACCTGCTTCTCCATGGTCTTCTGCACAGGCTGCAGAAGAATCCCTGTTCTGGCACCTCGAGTACCTCCTTCTCCTTGTTCTTATCTGAGCTTGGTGTTCACAGGGTTGCTTCTCCCTCATTTTTTGTTTCAGTCCTCACTGCCTGCACAGAGTTTTTGCCTCTGTTAAGCGCATTTTCCCAAGGTGCCATCAGCTTGGCTGATGGACACAGACATGTCCCGCAGTGGGTCTGTTTTGAGGTCATCTGGAAACACCTGTATTCAGTATAGGGATGCCCCTGTTCTCTGTGACCAGCCCTCGCACCTCTAAAATGTCCAAATTGTCCAAATGTACAATGTTTTGCTGGGTTTTTTTCATGGCGCATTTGCATATGGGTGTGGACCTGATAACAATGTTTGCATTGTTTTTATATTGTTATTTCAGACCCATATGCCAATTTGAGGCTTTTTCTTTTTCACAGCCTACTTATTTGGCATAAAACTAACATGCATGTAAGCCCAAAGCAAGAGGTATTGACTGAAATGAAGATAATAAAATCTTCTCTTTATAACTCTGTTAATAGATATGAGGGGAAGACCCTGAGGATGCAAGGACCTTCAGCTCCTTCTCCTGTGGTATCTACAGACAATGGAAATAAAACCAGTAATCTTTGAAATTTTGTGTAAATAAGTACTTACTATAATAATAGATTTATATTATACACTTTCCACATATAAGTGCTTTATATAACTCATACTCTGGGACATGATAAATATGCTTTTGCCAGATAATTAACAGTGTTGGCTTTCATTAATGATGACATGGTTCACAGGACACTCACATACTGTTTAGATAGTAACAGTGTTTAATGTAGCTATCCCTGGATTCTTAGTCTTGCAAACTTTTGTTCAAGTATCTAATTTTAGCAATGAAAAGAAAGCTTTTATATCAAACTGACTACAAGACCAGGCCTGTCATACTGATTTTTTACATACAGTACATAAGAATCAGTACAGAATACATATGGTAAGTTACAGGACTTTCTCTGAATCCATAACAAGTACCTGTGAGATTAAAACAAGTGTATGTATTTTCTCCAGTGGCATTGTTCTTTGTAAGAAAATGTAATAATATTTTTGCTGAGTAAATATTTAATCATTATAACTTTATTATTTTGTTATCTCTTATTCTTTGATGCCAGAATCATTTTATCAATTGTCATGATTTTTGTTCTGTTTAATTAAAGTACATCTCAGCTAATATCCTCAGTTTCTTGTGGAAAGCCAATAGACTAAGAAAAACATAAAATACAGGGTTTATAACGGAAATGTTGAGAAATCATTAAATGCAACAATGCTGTTGGGAATCTCTCTTTTTCTTTTAGACTTTCTCAGTAATAATTTGTCCTATGCCAAGCAGCTTTACAATAGGAAATAAATCTGAAATATTTTCATTTTGATTTCAAAAGAGAATTTGATATCAAGACTGCAAAGGAAGCAAATTAAACAAAAAGATAAAATCACATCAAGGCAACTGTTTTTTCCGTTCTTTTTACTTTTATATTATTTCATGCTATAGAAAAGACTAACTCAATTTTATAAACTGAAATCAACGAAGAACTTTGCAGATGTTTAGACTCTGGACAAAGTATGTCTGCAATAGTCTCTGGTTATTTTATTACACTTATTGAAATCTGAAATACCTCTGGAGGCAGAAGTTTATTATCCAAACCTTCACTGAATCATGAAGAGACAGCAAAGATCTAATACTAGAATAGAATGACTAGAAGCCAGAAAGGTCTGAACAATTTTGTTATTTCCTACTGGTCACAGTCTTTTCAACTGTCTCTTGTTCGATAGTTTTTGAGTATAATTTTGAGAACTTGCTCATAAAGTAATGATTTGCCTTACTTTGTGCTGTGGTTACACTTGTGGTCTGCCAGCCCAATAGTCCATCACAACTCCCAATCTGCCTTGCCCTTTCCTATTCACTACAATTATTTCCACATAAAGCTCAAGCTGGAGTTCCTGACTCTGTGCATGCTAAATGCACAAAGCACAAAATTTTCCTGTGTACTTATACAGAAACATCAGGAGACCACAAGACAAAGAAGCTAAAATTTTTTTTTTTTTTAATGGAGCCATATGAGGAGTTAGTGTCAGGGTTTTCAATGTCTTAAACATGAAAAACTGGTGACACAAACACCTGAAATAGTATGACTAGCATGCAAGCATTGTACCAAGAGTTTAATTAATTCGACTGCATGTAAAAAAGGAAATCTTGAAAACCATGCTGGTGTGCAATTTGAGGGCATCATCCCTATTACTGGAAAAGAGGTTTTTATGATTTTTTACTGAGTCAATAGAATTTCATTGACCCGAGGGATCATCATCTCATTCTTCCGAGGAATGCTTTGAGAGAACAATGTATTTACCAGATGAGTTTTTCTTCCTGCATAACACTGACAACAGGATTATAATTTTACACACATGGGAGCTGTATTACAGCTTATACCTTTCTTGTAAATATACATATCCTTATTGTGAATCATCCTAAATTAAGTATTTTTTTAAAGTCCAAACTCCTGAAATTTAAAGACAAGTTAAACTCCTCTGTATTGATATTGCTTCCCAATATCAGCAATTAACAGTAAAAATCAAAATATCAGTAACTGAACACTTCCTAATATTCTTACTATTTGATATTTTCAGTCCTCTAGTTTAATGTATCTCAATGACAAAATCAAAATACTTCTGAAAAGCAAAGATTATGGATATGAGTTACCAGAATATTTTTAAATTATTTTTTCTTTTAACGTAGTTTGGCATGTGCAGTAAATTTCACGTGATTCATATGTATTACTGGCTATTGTTGGCACTACTCTTGTGTTAACCTTGGTTCTATCCTTAAAATACACTAGAAATTAAAGATCTCCTGTGATTCTTTAATGATGGTTTGATTTTAATTATATTCACTTACCATGTAAATTAGGTCTAAATTACTCAGTTTATTAATAACATATCTGGATATGCAAAATAAATGTTATTTTAATTTCATTAAACATGCTTGCAGTTTTGAGCTTTTACAGAAATGCATATTTAATTATGTCACAAATTAACAGATTGCTTTACTTGGTAAAACAATGTTTCTTGTTAGCTGATTTAAACATTTACAAATGTGGTACAGATGTGGACACTTTTCTTCTCTCACAACTAATAGGAGAAAAAATTTATGAAGTTAATTTTAATTTCAAAATGCAAATTAAGCAACACTGATTTCCCCATTGAATTGCAATCTGTAATCATATTAAATTTATACTATGTTCCTTCATGCTTTTCTGAACTACATTTTCTGATGCAAACTTGTTTCTAGTGTGTGAATCAACAGTTTCTAATAATGTTTCTAATTATTTTGACTTCTAAGAATGAGATATTTAGGATTTAATTTATTTCAGATCTTCAGAATATTTGCAGTGCACTTCAAGAATTGAAAATTAGGACAAATTATATGTCTATGATGCAATACATGCAATTCAAAATGTAAAGTTAACAAATGTGTTCTTCTGTTTGTTTATTGCAATAAATGAAAGATGAGAGGACAGTAAGTCTTCCTATTTATATTGCAGTTTCTTTTTAAAAATCTGAACTCAGTTGATAAATATTAAGTATAATTTCTGGTTGTGCTCCCATTTTCAAAAACCAGAAAAGATGCTCAGAGAGGTTAAGAAATTTGTTTGATGCTTCAAGGGCAACTAGTAGCAGAACTAGCAATAAAATGCCCAGTTCTATAATTGTTAGGTCACACAAATGTTCCAGTAAAACAGAAAAGCTTCCCTCTGGTATATGCAGAAAAGGCTGCACTTTACATATTTGAATCTGTTCCAGATATAAACCTAAATATTTTGTATATTTTTCTTTAACCTTTATTCTGTCTATAATGGGGAAGGTCTTATTCCTGCAAAGATTTTCACAAGGTTCTACACAGCATGAAGTACTGCAGGGAAGTCATTGGAGCAGCTCACAAAAAATAAAGCTCAGCATACATAAATCAAAGAAATAAACAAAGCCAGAGTTTCAGTACCCCAGTCTTCTGTGTGCTGCAAATTACTTCTCTGTCGCTTTTTATAAACATGTTTTCAGAAAGTAGCTATATTATAGTGAAATGGTAATTATTATTTAATTGATTTCATTTAATTAGAAATTGAAATGAGATGGCTGTTATACATATCTGCTTTAAATCAAATGAGTTCATAATGATAAGTACTACTACATCACATGACTAATGAAGGCAGAATTAGAAGACAGAATGAAATTCTGGTGAAATTTTATTTCCACTTTCAAAGCAAATGGAAGAAGCCTTACAAAGCCTTTATATCTCCATTACTAATATTACTGCAGAACTGATAAGAATTATTCAGCCACTATTATGGAGCAGGGAAGTGGCAGATAAAGCAGCTTTTCTCCTATCTCACAAAATATGTTCCAGTCCTCAAATCCCCCCATTTCTAAATGCTCTCTAGTCCCCTGATGTATATATATGATTCTTGATAGACAAAGGAAAGTTCAGTCAAGGCATGTCTGCCTAAAGCTCACAGAGTGTCAAACAGCTATTCAGTCTGCCTGCTTTTCTATCTTAGTTGATCCTGTTAATTCCCCCTTTATAGCTAAAAGTTAATTGTGCCACCCAAGCATGATCAGATATACTTGTTCTGAGGAGATTGACTCCTGCCTCTTGAAGAGAACATCACTGAAATTCTGGGCAGACACCTATTTTGTGGATTGTGTTTTGGAAAAATAGTCTCATGGTAAAAGTCTGCAATGTGGGAAAACTTAAGTTTTCCCACTAAGTTTGAGAGTGAAGACACATAGCAGAATGGTGACCTGGAAGGGCCAACAGTACTCTCCTGAATGCAATTTACATTAGATGAACACTGAATTAAGAGAAAAACATTTTCAGGAGTCATGACTTATCTGTGTACTAGTTTTGTCCTTTTTTTCCCTTTCTTTTTTTCTTTTTCCTACTCCATTATACTTTGTTACAGCAAGGCTTTGATTCAGTATCAAATAAAAAACCAGCACAGAATAGAATTTTTCAGTTTCCAGGAGGAATGCTTCAAAGAACTAGATCATTATGTGGAATGTGGACAATCCTGCCTTTATGCTGTTCTATTACCTCACTCTCTTTGGTGTCCCTCTTCAGAACAGGACTCATTTCATACCTGCCTACATGACCATTCTGACATATCTATGTCCCCAGCAGTCAGTGCAGAGTGGGTGACTAAGGAACAATTACTCTCTGCTTTTAGACATACTTTCTTCCTTCCTTGGACTTCACAGGGAATTTAGTGGGATTTTTTTTTAAGTAGAATGAATCACAACCATTTGGGAACATATCTAACATTTTAGTTAAATGCTAAACTTTAGTTAGTTAATCATGAGTAATGATTGCTTTCACTAGTCACCTAAAACTGGATTCTAAGATTTCTTCAAGTTACATCAATATAGATCTTCTTATTCTGTGTTTACAGCAGAAGATACACAGGTTTAACTCAAATTAGATTTTAAATGGAATCTCACAGTAATTACAGCAACAAAAATTGCTGCTGCACTCAAGTGATTAAGTACTGCTATATTTAAGCCAACTAAAGGGTAATTGGGAGATCTCTATACAGACAGGAGAATCAGAACTCTTGGGCTAGTTTTTTTTAATATTTCATTTTCACATTATTTTATGAAGTAAAACTAAACTTCAAAGTGTTGCCCAATTAATTAATGTTTAATATTAGTGTCATTTTAGAATTATTTTTTCAAATATTTAATTTTGCCTAATCCTCTGTAGTTTTTGCCGTTTTTTTAGCAACTGATTGCACTACACTGAAAATTTTTGGTGGGAAGCTCCTATGTGAAAATAATCTAAATGTCAATAACCTGTATATATACAATAACCTGATTCTGTTTTACGTGGTTGATATTGTTATGAATTTTAGCTGCCAAGTGAAAACATGCTCATCAATAGTCGCTGTCTTTTTCAAATGAGATTTACATTAATAAGTCTTTGCTTAACATCTTTCATCTTTGTTCTTGTCAGTTCTATTGTCATTAGGGAAATTTCAGATAAAAAAAACCAAAACAAAACAAAGGTATCCATCTTAAAAGGTGTGAAATCCCTTCATCTAAAAATTCTGTACTATAATTTGAAAGAAAACCAGGGTGGTTTATTTAGGTATTAAAAATTTAACAATTTCATATTTATCAATCAAACTGGACAAAACAGCTAAGAAATTAATGGAGCCATGACTTAATATTAGTACAGCTTTAGATTCTACACCTAAAAATATAGTTCAAGCCACCAGTTGGAAAAGGTGTTGTGGCACAGAACATTCTTAAGCAGTCTTTCAGGTCCTAATCCTCCTAATTTCTTACAGATGTTACTTTTAAAATACATAATGTAGAGTTGATTTTTTTTATTATTATTATTACTGTTTTCAAAAATGTGCTATTGTTCCAGTAATTTTTCATCAGTTACTTTCTGTTTGCACTTTGTGTAGGGAATGCAGTTTTAGTTATTTCCTGAAGGTGAGCTCTGAAAGATGTTCCACTCACAGGAGATACTGTCACAGCCTGCTGCAATCCAGGAGAGCTCAAAGGCCCTCACTTAAGAGATGCTGTTAACAGGATCACAAGATGATTGTCTTTAGTCATCTGTCAATCTCCATCCTGGCCATAATCCAAGATGGTAATTGCTGGAATTTTTCAAAAGTCTAGTAACAATAATACTGTTCCTCTCTGGCTATGACTCAGTAAAACAATGTTCCAAGGCTATCAGGGGATGACTGATTATCTCTCATCCCCTTCCTTGGTTAGGCAACAGAAGTTCCTGGTACAGACAGAGTTTCTGATAAGCTCAAGGGGAATGGCATCACCTGGGAGTCATTTATCAAGGTCAAGGCTAACAAGAATTCCTGAGACTGTAGAGCAGTCTGAACTGGGGGAGGTGGGAATGCACCACCACTGTGCCTTAACTACATTTCCTGGACAGGATATTAACATAATTATATTCCATTAGGAACTGATAATCAGAATTGACACAACTAAAATGCCTTCTGTAGAATTAAAGATGGTTACTATTTTCACTTCTGAAATTAACCTTGCTCAGTGTTAGACCTTAGGGCATGTGTCCTTAATCACTGACACAGAACCTTTCCATAGATTTATCACTTGCAGGTGTCAGATGAGAGCAGGATGAGAATAGATTTCCTTGAAAGGATGGTATAGCCATCATGTCTTCTAGACAAGAGCATATCAGTTCTTCAAGGACAAGGCTGTGATCTAATAATGGCATTAGAAGAAATAAGGGAAGAAAACTAATTTATAAAATATTGCTCCAAATGGGTAACCCCAAAGGGGTGGCTGTAGAACATAGATCTTTGATTTTGTCACTTCATTCATGACAGTCACACAACAGGTATAGGAGAAATCCATGTGCCTGTGAATTACCAGTTTATGTAATTGATCTTGTACTGATCCCAAAAACTATGGCACAAGGGGCAATGACAGAGTCTGGGTGAGGAGCTGAATGTGGTTGACTCCAATTTTTCTTGAGGAGTGGGATATAAAATGATCCTTAACTGACCCCTCAAAAGAATAGAAATAATTTTAAATGTGCATGGGGGGGGGGGGGGGGTTGCTTTGTTTATTTTTTTGTATGTTTCTTTTTAAATCCAATTCTGCCCTAGTTACTGCTCTAGCATTTTGAGTACATTTGTTGTAAGTAGCCTGGTCCAAAGATTGAGACATTATTTTTCATTTACATGCATAGATTCACAGCTAATTGAAAGTAGCCACTTGTTAGTTCTCCAGCACAGGTGCAAGTTGTACAGCCACATCAGGAATACCATTCTCCAATATTACTGGGTGTCCAAGCTACGTCTTTCATGTACTTTTAAACATTTCTTTCCACTCCTTGGTGTTTTTCTCTTTGTTCTAACTCAAAAGCTCAGTAATCTCATGGAACTGGTCCTGGAATATAGAATCATTTGTTTTCGAATGGCCTTCTGCTGTTCAGTGATCTGTGTGAAACTAACCAGTGGCTGAAATTCAATTCCTGCAGCACAATTGCTCCACAAAAGGTGCAGCTATCATCAATTTCATCAGAAGGATTAGGCAAACCCTTAGAGACAGTGTTATCACTGAGATATCTTTCTGTCAAGCAACTTGCAGTATTATTTCCTCTTCGTGTAATTCTGCAAATACATGGAGCGCTGCAGACATGCATGTTGCCAACTTGTCAAACTACAGAAGCACTCCAATAGCTTTCTAATTATTACATGTCTGATATTAATTATGAGACAGCCCCTAATCAACATTTCCATGGAAAGAACTGAGAGAGAACATAGAATCCCACACAAAATGAGTTTTTTACCATTTCTAAACATTTTGGGATTTGTTTCTAAATAGCTTGGTTTTGTTTCATGCTTAGAAACAAAACCTCTTGAAAGTTTGAATAGAAAGGTATGGAGACTGTGCTGGTATTATAATGTTGAAATTCCAGCCATAATCCTAGTCTTTACACTTTTCTTTCTACTTAGTTTTTACTTGGTCTGCACAACTCCTGAAGGTTTGTATTACCTAATCTAAAAATGTATTAACAGTTCAAAGTATATTTGCTTTCAGTGATGAAGTATGTATCTTGAAGGCAGTTTATCTTATATAGGCTTAAAGATTTGTAGATTTTTGTTGATAGGTGGCAGAGCATAAAACATGCAGTGAAAAATTACTGCAATGTGACTTTTGAACTCTTCTGTCAAAACACTTTATCACTCAGCTACTGGGACTAGATTTGCTGCAGTGAATTAGTGCCTCTTTTCTCTCTTCTCCATCTTAGTCTCTCAAAGTGAAAGGGTGAATGTTGCCACCCTAGTTATCACCAAAGAAAGGATAGAAAGACTAATATACAATGCAAGATAGATCAGCATGACAAGTGCTGGTTTAGCATCATTAAAAGGATATAATTTTCAGTTGTTGAAGTGCAGGAGAGAACAATTCAGTAGCTGGATGGCATGAGATAGCCTGAGACCACATGCATTTGATTTGTGCTCTTGCCAATTTCTGACCTTAGCAGTTGTGTTTGTAGACACAAAATCATCTAGATAGCATTCGTTACTTATCTATCTAACATGAATTTGTTGGTGGTGAGGGATTACATTTTTTTTCATTATTTACAAGGCAGACACATTATTTTTCATGTTTCTGTGACTTCCCTCCCTTATTTGGGGAGGGAAAAATGTGAGCATAATGTGTGTATATGAGTTGAATGGATATGGGCTTACCATGCCATTTGGCCCTATAATCAAAGATCATTTCCTAGACCCTAAAACAACTAGAATAAATTTAAATTTTGAGTATCACAATACACGTTATAAAATATCATTTGCATTCATTTTAAAAGCAAAAAGAGCTGTGGCATAACTATGACAAATTTCTATTCAAAATAAGTTATAAGGAAAGACAACGAGTAGAAAGAACTACAACTCTACCAGTGTTATTATTCCTGAAAATAAGTTATTAAATAATTTTGTCTCTTTATTCTCTTAGGAATTTGTTTGCAAATAGATGCTGATTTCTATGAATGTATTCACAATACATTTACTGAAGAGCTGAAATGCACAATACACTAAATGCTCACAATACATTTACTGAGCAGGTGAAACAAAGTACAATTTATGTCATGATTAGTATGGCATACATTAGCACATATGACTGCTGATTAGTATTAAAAATAGTAAAGTATACACAACAGTGAAAAGAACATCTGAATTCAGAGGTGTCTTTGTAGCAATGGTTTACTGCCTTTATGTAGTTTAACAATATGTTGATACAAATGCAAATGCACTGATGTGTGTTATGGGTATGTTATGAAAGCCATGTCCTTCTGCCCTCCAGTTAAACCTGTGATCCTGTTTCCAGTTTATAATGATGAATTTGAGATATCACTGCTGTCAGAATCTAGGAAGGGAATTTAAAATTTTACTGTAGAAGAAATAAATGTAAAGAAATTTTCTGAATATATCCTTTTGTGATAATCTCTTTATGCTCTAATTGTAATTAAACTTGAAGTTAAAAGTGCTAGGTTGAACTAAAAAAAGGGAATTGAACATGAAAGGATGATAGTTTCTCATTTTTACTCCATAGAAGTGATATTTGATGCCTCATTCTCGAAGGAGCTATGCTTGTACATCTTCTGTTTAAATATTGCTGATCATTTAAAAAAGTATTTTCTGCGTCAGCTTTCTTAACTTCAATCCACTAACTGGCAGGAATCTATAGAAAGATATGGTCTTTTTCACAGCACAACTTAGCCAAAGTACATTCTTAGTAAATCTATGTATGTCGCATTTCCTTATTATGAAAATATTGCAAAAAAAGGGATAAAACCTGATAAATTTTGGTTTACTTACTATTAAATTCTGTACAAATTGATAATAAAATTGTATTTTTCACAAATTTTATAGATACATTTAGAAAGCAATGTAAAATAAAATATCTATTACTAATATAATACCAGAGGAATGCTTATTCCAGTTCTAAATAGAATGCTGTTTCACAAACCATTGCTTGCCTAGCAAATAAAATTACCCCTGCATTACTTTCTCAATATTTCAAATAATTTTCTAGGAAGGTTTTATTAAGTAGGAAAGTTTACAGCATGGAGTACCTCCAGTCAGTATATCTAGGAAGAGAATTGCTGCTTTCAGTGCCTGGATTTCCACAACTCATTTGCATTTAAGCTGATGAGCAAGTTCAGCAGGGACTCAGGAGCGAGTGGATTACCTATGACTGTTAATAAGCATCTTCTTGCTTAACTTTTTGTTTACTTTTCTACTAGGTTTTTAAGAAGCCTTAGTCTGTACTAATCCTTCAGGATCTACTTTTGACGATTCTTGACAGGGAAAAGATAAATATAATAATTGGTGTCACTGGACCGCCCATGAATAAGGATCTGTTGCTCCTCTTCTACACTGTCAGGAAAATCACTGAAAAACTTGAGTTCATACTGAGGAAGTTAAATGCTTTATAGCCTTCATCAATTCTTCTGATTTAGGCACCAAATTGTTCTGGTTATTTTTCTGGTTTTATGAGATTTGTAAATTAAGATATTTTTAATAAGACTAAAAAAAATTTGAGACGGACTGATGATTTTGACTGAAAAAGAAAAAAATAAAAATAATTCGGCAAGTCTTCGTAAACTATGAGTTATTATATAATCTGTGTCCAAGAAGAATTTTTACCTTCCTTATATATACAATTTTCAAAGCAAATGTTACACTTTGTTTTCCTACATAGCATTTTCTTCATAACTAAAAATTATACAGAAAAGGAAAATACATTTTTTCTTGAATGCAAAAATGTATATGTCTTTTCAATAGTTGTGAGAACTTTTTGCCAATAAAGAAAAAATTTTGTGAATAGATATTACACCATATAAGTGAGGCAGCAGATAAAATGGGAACTCTTCAAAAAGAGATGAGGGAACAGCATGCAGTAAAAAAGGTTTGTGTTCCACAGAAAACAGAAGTAGTAACAGTTTTGAGATCTATTATATTTTACACTGAACTATGAACTAGAGAAACTATCATTCTGCTCAAGGAAAACCCACAGAGATCCAAGGAAATGCCAAGGCTGAATAAAGTGTGAAGCTAGAATGAGACTCAGTGATGTAGATCCATAAAACCTACATATTTCTCTCCAGGATAGGCAATCTGGAAACAGACACTACCACAGAGATTGCATAAGTGTTAATAAGTTATATATTAGGAAAAATAACATATGGGTCCGGAATATTTGTGCAAGAGTCTGCATGTATAAGACATGAGCATTTCTATAAGGATGTGAAACCTCGGTGAGGTATTTCTTGACAAGCCTTTATAAAACTACATCAGAGTGTAGAATGAAAAGGAATTTAGAGAATTCCCAATTCAGTTATTTTCCTGCAGATGGTATGCCATATGGCTAATTCCATAACATAACCTACTTCATTTTTAAAACTGTTAACATTCCCCATTTTTGTCCTTCCAGCACTGTGTTTGAAAGGCTTTTCCAAAAACTTGTTCTTTTTATTATTATAGATCTATTTTTTATTATCTTGCTCTTAGTTTAACATTTGTAATGATGTTTAGTTGACTGGGTTAATTCATATCCAAATCATTCAGAAATGAAATAGTGATAGATAAATGTTATAAAACCATCATCAGTTTCACAGTTAATGTAACACATTTGAGACCAAAGGAGGTGACAGTAAGTAGGGTGTCAACTGCTGGTTGGTCTTACATGTGGAGAAAGCCCAAGAACTTGACCTGGGCTATGCAATTGGTTACAAATTTGGTGGCTTAAGCTAAAAATCTCATTTATTAAAAAAATAAGTAGGTAAAACAAAAGATGCAGAGAGGAAGTGGCTTCACATGTGAACACCTGACACTGCATGGATGGCTCAGTATCACGCAGATCCCTTATTACCTATGAGATAAGCCACCAGTAAAGACTTGCACAAGCATTTATAAAAATATTCATAGACCCTCTCCTGGGCCTCACAAGTTACACAGCAACACACAGGGCTGTTGACAGCTGTACTTAATCTAGCAGAGTATCAAAAAATCCAATACTCATCCATTTGTGGATTCCACAAGTAGTTGACAGGTGTCCTTGTTGGAGTGACACTTTTTCCCCTTCTGTCTGAGGGAAGTGAAAGAATGTTCGTGCTAATCACATATTTTATCCATAGATCTCTTATCCAGAATAAATTTCTTAGTTGTTTCAGGAATTCACGTAGGTGTGTCTATGATGCTGTTCATACCCACCTTTTTTTCTAGTCAAAGTAAAATATTAAATAAAATTATTCAATACTTACAATGACTTGAGGCCTTAGTTGGATATTATTAGGAACATTAAGAATATGGTGGGAGAGATGGTCCAAACAACGATCTGCAAATGGTATGAATCTATTATTTAAATCCAGGTTTAATTTTCTTTTTTTTTCTCCTGTGAATTCTTCTATTTTATTCCTTAATTTTTGGCATACATACCTCCAAGCAAATTTTATTATTCTATTTAATTAACATTGGAGTACATCTTTGGAAAATATTCAATCTTTACATTACTTTTACTTAGTTGCCTCCTATAAGCATTTAACCTCTTTACCACCATTCCCACATTCATCAGTAAACATGGAAACATCATCCTCCATATCTCTGCTGTGTTCTCAGCAGCTCAACAAATCTTTTTATTTTTGTGCACAAGTCTCCCCATTATATGTACATTACAACTATGAAAAATGAACAAACAGGTGTCTGCAGTTTCAGAAAGCAAAAAACAAAACCATAAAAACCCAGAAACACTATTCACCAGTATTCTCTACTGAGGATTTAAGTTCTCGGTTTTAATGGGACAAATTGTGCATACTAAGTTGAAATGTGTGATAAACAGGTAGTAACTAACCCTTTTAATCTGAGAAAAATTCATTATACATTTTAAAGGACAACAAAAACACTCTTATATCATCCATCAAAAGTTACTTTTAATTTATTCAGTAGGATGCCATGGTTAATAAAAACCAAATTATTTTTTAATATCCTACAGCTTTGCAATGTGCCTAAAGCCTTAGCACAGATATTCACCTGATCATATAAAGTTCATGGTTTGTTGAATCACAGCAGCTGTTGTAAACCCTAGCTTGTCATTTATTTTTCAGCACTAGAAAAAGATTTATAATCTGATTTTAAATGCAACAGCTATTTAGCCCCCAGATCTGTAGCAAAAACAATCACATCAATACTACTAGATCCAGAAAAAGAAGGGAGAAAATATTGTCATGATAATAAAGAAACAAAGTGAAAATAAAATGATTTTACTCCTTTGTTTTCTTTTTAAATACTTCTTCTGAAATCTTCAGTAAAAAGAAAAAAAAAGTAAAGTACATTGAAGAACCACCAAAATTATTTCTTTTACTTATCATTGCAAAATACTGATTAATGTGTTTTATGAGGATTTTCTTTGTCTGTCTAAGGGATGGAGAGATTTGCTCAAAAGCACGGTGATTTGGAATGCTTATTGGCATTCATCACACAAATATAAGGATTTCCATATTTAAAATATACTTTTTCTGTTTTTATTAAGAATTAAACTTCCATTACCTTCTCTGATGTCTTTGGAAAATTTTAAGCATATTTTAAGGAGTAAAAAAGCATTCTCTAAAAAACATTTTAAGAGAACAGCCTTTCTTAAACCCTGCAGGAAAAATTGGAGAAAAAAGAGATACCTTTTCTGAAATAATGAATGTTTGGACATGACTAATATTATAGGTCATAATTTGGAACCAGCAACAGAGGTAGTGTCCTATGAGCAGTCATTACAGAACATATGCATATCCATCACTTTGCACTGCACAATGCATATTTTATCATTCCTTGGAGTCTTGGCACTGTGGTGTTAAAAGACCAAACACGCACACTTAAAAGTACTAAACCCTCATATATTTATTGACCAATTTATTGCATTAAGACATTCTTTTGAGTCTAAGTACATGAAAATGATCACAGGTATCAATGATCTCCCTTTTACAAGAGGCGTTATGCCCTCCTCACACACTAGCAAACAGGTGGAAACAGCAGGACTCTTACACACCACTCCTCATGTGGAAGCCACTATCCCAGTGACATTGCAGCAGGGCCAGCTCCCCAAAGTCCTGCTTTCCCTGGTCACACACAGCCCATATCCCAGTCTGACCTTAGCATGATCCTGTCCCTAAGGAGGTGACCAAAACTTGAGGCTGGGGCTGCCTCAGAGTGCCCTGGTTGCTTTGCTCCTGACTGGGGAGTGGGACAGGCTCTGGCTCCTGCCCTCACACTCTACAGGGACACCCCACTGTTCCCAATACTCCAGGAAGCAACCAGCACACAAGGTAGCTGATAGACTAATAATTACCTTGACAGAAGGTAATGTGTATTTTAGACTACAGGTTTTAATTACAGCATTCATAAACCTGCAAACTAGAATTAAATAAGTGCAGAGTATTTATGTTTGTATTTTAAAAAAGGAAAATGTCTGGAAAATCACCATATCAAAACTTTCCCATAACGTGCTTTTTGCTAACATAACTAGATGTGCTAACATAGCAGAGTTGCACAAACATTGACAGAAAGTGTCTAATTTTGTTTGGGTTTAGGAGCAAAAAACATGCATTAAAATAATAGTATGTTCACATGAACAACTAAAACATGCTTAAATATCCTTTCCATTTCTACTTCCTGCTACAAATGTATACTTTTAATCTACATCTCTAATCACTCACGCTAAGCCAAAACTCAGATCCATCCATGTGAGTGACTCACCTGTTTCCTCAGGCCAAGAGAAATTTAATGCACACCAAAACTTACTCTTCAGATATGCACAGTCACATTTCTGCACCTTCCTGTGCATTCCTAGAAGTGTGGTTTAATTAATACTCACTGTCTGACCACGTTTGGTTTCTGTAAAGTAGTAGCTCAATAAACAAAAAAGTTACTGGATTTTGTATTCATTTCCAAGGGGTAGAGGTTCAACAGGTTGAAAGAGTAACGCACAGCATTCATCATAATTTCTCACCATGACTCCAAATTGGATGCTTGCAATTAAAGCTTTCAAATGTTATGTAAGACCTCTGGGTAAACGGACTGCTTTCCAAAGCCACTTGAGATTCTAATTGTGCTGCAGTACTATGAAATTCAGATCACTAACTTAGGAGCATGGATACAAACCTACAAGAAAAAGCCATAGAATGCCCTCACAAAAAACTAGACTGTCACCTTCCTTTACCAGTTGGAAATAAGAAATATTTTCAGAAAGTTATTGTACTATTTTATCAACCATAAATGAATTAGACACTCTGGTGCTGACTCCTCAGTTCAGTCAATTAAGAAAATTATGACCATTTTAGTTACAGTATTTTCTTCAGCCTGTTAATAAATATATATTAAACTCACTGATTAAAACAAGTATGTAACACCATTAGATTCGCTTGTTGGCTTCAGCTACTTCACAAGCATTTGCCATAAAATTACTTTTTTATCCTCATTTACATAAATTAAGCAGATTGTTTTACAGTCTTCCACATGAAGCAGGTTTCCTTGTGTCTAGAACTTCTTACAGGTCTTTTCAGAATCTACATTTATTTTCAGTCATTTTCATATGTGCAGCCAGAATACATTCACCAAGACTAGAGGCAGTGGTAATGACACTTTCCTAATGTTTTTTCTCCATTATCTGTTGGCACACTTATGTGATTTAGAGCACCTGAACAAGAACTCTTTTTTGAAGGATTTATTGACAATAGTCACAATCCAAGGACAACTTTCTGTTTTGCAAATGTAATCATCATTCCTAGACAGGATCTTAGAAATTGTAAGCAACTTTTTACATTAAATCTCATACTTAGAAGGTTAGATTACGTTAACATAACGCTTCCAGCTTCCCTCTGAACCTCTGATTGAAGCCACTAGAGGAGTCACAGGGAACTGTGGAAGGATATCCTACAGTGGAAGCACAAGTATTCATCTAAACACATAGCAGGAAGCAGTATGTTCTCTCTGTATGAATTAGTTCAAACATTACATATGATAAATCATGTCCCAAATGTCACTTTGGCAAAGATGTCAGTGGTGGGTTACAACATTCTGAATATAATCTGTGTGCAATACAATATTGATATTCTGATAACCTCAATCTTTCAATTGACCATGTGTGGAAACCTACTGCCTTTAGCAGATTTCAGGGTATGCACAGTACCAGGACCTAAAATTTTAAAGCCAGCTGGAGCCATAATCAGTTGATGCTTCAGAGATGCAGCTTCACCCCATGTCCCTAACATGTCAGAGAAGTCTGTATTTGATAGCTTCCTATATTTTATTCTTCAGTACAGAATAATGAGAGATGCATCAATCAAATCAGCCACATTCTTCAGTAAAAAATACAAGATTCACTTTCTGATTGATTCTACTCTTAGCATCATCCCAAAACAACTGTGGCCTTAGACATTCTTCAAGTTTGAAATCGATATAAAGGCTCAGTGCACATAAGTATTAGTTCTTATCTCTTGCTTTCCAGGTTGATTATATTGCAGTATTGTCAAGGCATCTTTTCTAGTGTCTTAATCAACACGTATGTACAGCTGATTTATGTCGCTGTTGAGCCGCTAGCAGAGAAGGAAAGCCCAGATTCTCAGCGTGGCATAGAAAAGCACTTTATTGTTTGAATCTAACATATATATAGACTTTTCAGAGGTCACCCAGATTGGTCAGTCAGAAACCTCCCCCTAGGCCTGATTGGCCAGGCCTGCACTGTCCAAATCTCGAGACACTGTTTTTAATAACATCCAAACTTTATCTTTGTTTATAAAACACAAAAAGAATTCTCATGGGAAAGACCTGTGCTAGCCACAGATTTTAGTGCTATCTTTTGGGGTTTTTTTTCTTCCTTGGGAGGGCTGTTCTCATTCTCCTTTTTTTCACACGTTTTTCTAAGTCATTCTGGATTGTGCTCTATTGCATACATGATCTCTCTCATTTTCTGATGCTATGTCACATCTTGGGTTTTTTTTTTCTTTTAGTTACCCAGAAACATGTTTCAAGATCCAAATTCTTTTTTTTCCATTGCTTTGGAGCTACAGATTCACTACTATTTTTGGAGCAGGAGGGTAACCAAAAAAAGACCCCAACTTTTCTTTTGGGTTTGTTTGGGTTTTTTTCCCAGATTATCGTTTCTTGACTGGAAGTGATTAGTAAACATAAAAGAAAAAAATAAAAAAGTTAAGCTAGCCTTTATATATCCATGATGTTTTTTCCCCTATACACCCATGTATTTTTGCTGTATAGCATTAAAATTGATGAATTTCTATGTCATGATCTATGTTAATCAGGAGATAATTCTTTTATTTGGCTTCTCTAAATTCTCACTGCCTTTTCCTATTTTTAAATCTTTTATTGTTATCACTAGGCTTTCTTACCTTTTGTTGACCTTTAGTTCTGTATGAACAGCACTATCAGTCACAGGAGAAACTTCTGGCATTCTTCTCACAGAAACCAACCCTGAAGCCACCCTTTTAACAAAACCTTACCATGAAAATCCAATACAGTATCTAGGAAAAACATACAGCTTAACTGGAATGTTAACTTAGGTCCATCACTTAAATGCCTGAATTCAGGTTGGTTAATATTTGGTCAACACAATAACTTTTACATTAAAATTGGATTGATCATAGAATTGATGGAAGCAAAAACAACAATACTGATATTTACTTTTAAATTGCATGAAAGAAAAGATGCATTTTCCTTGAATAGAAATTCACTTTTCAAACATTTTTATAAAAATACACTATTAGAACCATGATGCCCATAACTTGAAAGAAACTATACTTAACATTCATTAAACATTCATTAAACTTATCATAAAAACGTTTTTAATCTTTCGGGGAAATTTAAAATTCTAATTTCTTGGATCCTCCTTCCACAATTTTCCATGCCAAGGATTAACTCAGCACAAACTTGTCTTTCAAGGTGAAGTAAATAGCTCCTTCTGGGGTGAACACAAAGCATATTACAAAGGACAATGCATTCCAGAGTTGATTCTCAAAAACAGGAATGGACATGGAACAAAACTACAGCATCTGTATCCCTTCACCTCCCAGAATTCTACAGAATGTTTTGTCCTGAAAGGTCAGCACATATCCCTAGTGACACACTTTTGCAAATTCATTGCATGCCTTCAGTTTCATATTATATCAACTTAATTCTGATAGGCCAAAAGATACTCTCACATTATTTCAAGCACTTTTAACAGATAAAAAACATCAGCACATTAAGAATTGTAACCTAAGGCCAGAAGGGTCGAAAGAAGCCCCAGGACCAAACACTGTGTACACAGATATGATGAATCTCTGCTAGACTATGTAACCCTGCAAGGTGGGTTACACTGAACCAGCCTGGAAGTGAAATCAGAATTACCTCAAGTCATTGCCTTCTTGCCTTAGAAAATCCAAGCCATTTAACACTAAATGGCTAAAAAGCTGACGACGTTTTGCCTTGTGTTATTACTACATTGAATCATGCAACGCTGACTTTCACAAAAGTTAAAAAGTACTTACCATAAGTAATAAGCAGGAGGGTGGATACATACTCCTCCAGGTAAGGTAAGAAAGCAAAATTCTTGACATTAGTAAATTTAATTCCTCTAGACTTTGTGAATCCACTTAAACTCTGGATTACAGACATCTAAAATTGGGTACTCATACACAGTCAGCCAAATGCATCTTCAGATTTCATTCACTAGGCTGACTAGGGACTTCACCACCATTCATGTGGGCATTTAGTGCCTGTTCGTATAGTCTGGGGAACACAAGATGCAGAGATATGGCTGTCAGCCATAAATAGCACCAACAGAAAACATGGCTGTTCTGAATGTAAGGTAAGAGAATACTCAGGAGAATTTCCTGAAGCCTATCAAATGGTATTCTATGCCTATGTTTGGTCACATTAATTAAGTCCTTGACTTCCAGTGACTGCAAGACCTCAGACATACAATTTGAATATAAATGCTTGTGGACAATCTTCTTAATTTGGACCCAAATCCCACTCTGGGCATCTCCACTCTGAAGTCATTTAGAAGTCCTTCATGCTTGTTCCGTTTGCACAAACATAGGTGCCCAGACTAATTTCAGACATCTAAGGTATCCAAGACATCCACACAACACTGGCAAACATAGTGCCTGAACTAAGGCAGTACAAAGTCTTTTTGGGAAGCAGATAAACAAGGACAAGCAAAATAGTACCAGAAACATTATTGCATCCGCTGGCTGAATAAGATCTTACAAAAAGTGCAATAGAAACTCTACTAATAACACCTTGCAGGATTCGCCTAAATTTAGGGCAATTAAGTTCAGTCAATGAGTATAATACCAGGTGATTGTCATAGATCCATAACATTTTATAGAGCAATGACACTATGCTAATTGAGTCTAATTCATTAATTTGTAAGCTATATGTCTAAAACCCCTCTGGGTGTTCTATTTAGTGCAACTGTTTTTTGTTTCCTTCCTGGAATTGTTTAAAAATTCTTTTGCATACTTTATTTACTCAGCCACAGGTATCACATTACTGTAGGTTGAATTTCAGTAATACATTACATTATTTCTATGTGGTCTTTATGTACCTCAAAGGGATGCTGTAAAACATAATTAACATGTTTGAAATAGTTGGAAAATTTTTAACTGAAACTGATGGAGAATACTAGAAAACTAAGACACAACTGAAAAAAAACATTGAATCATAGAATATCCTGAGTTGGAAGGGACCCACAAGGATCATTGAGTCCAACTCCTGGCCTTTCACAGAACACCCCAAGAATCACACTATGTGGCTGAGAGCATTGTCCAAATACTACTTGAACTCTGTCAGGCTGGTGCTGTGACTACTTCCTTGGGGAGCCTGTTCAGTGCCCAACCTACCTCTGGGGGAAGAACCTTTTTCTGATATCCAGCCTAAACCTCCCCTGACACAACTTCAGGCCATTCCCTTAGGCTCTGTCATCGGTCACAACACAGCAGAGATCACTGTCTTCCCATCCAGTCTCCTTCATGAGGAAACTGTAGACTGCTCTTTTCCAGGCTGAGCAAACCATCAGAGGAAACGGCCTTAAGGTGCATCAGGGGAGGCTCAGGTTAGATCCTGGAAAAAATATTCACTGAAAGAGTGGTTAGGTATTGGAATAAGTTGTCCAGGGAAGTGGTGGAGTCATCAACTCTGAAAGCATTCAAGAAGCATCTGGATGTGGCACTTGGGGATATGGCTTATGGGTGATTATGGTGGTGCTGGGTTGACTGTTGCACTAGGTGATCTTGAAGGTCTCTTCCAACCAAGCACAGTAGAGTAAATAGTCCTAATTCTCAATTAAAATGGAGGGTGTCCATAGTGTGGTCTCCATCCAATTAAGCACACTAGTTTTAAGAAACTAGTGTAAATTCCATTTGCAACAAAGGTCTATGGTATACCACTTCTGAGTAACAATGTTATACTCTTTCCCAGGTTCTTATATAACTTACAATAGTAGCAAATAACAAAACTTTTCAATACTAGCAAAGAATTATTTTGAAAATTAAAATTTAAATTATAAAACTTTGTCTTCAACAATATTTAATACAAATGGTGGAGTGATGATAACATTACCAGGCTAAAATAAGATTTTGTCAATATCAGCACAAGATAATGAGTGGTGAGGGATTTAAATGCATAACTAGAAAGCCTCAACTCCTTGTGAGGTTTCAGAATATGTAATCCTGTAAGAATAAGGAAGAAGTGAGATAGCATTACTATAAAAAATTTAATTATTCCCTGGCTGTTCCAATTACAGTAAGAAATCCTTTTTCTTGTAATCCCTTGTAATCAGGGGGGATCTCATCACTTTCTACAGCTACCTGACAGGAGGCTGTAGTTAAGTAGAGGCTGGTCTCTCCTACCATGCCTGCAGTGAGAGGACTGGAGGAAATGGCCTTAAACTGAGACAGGGAAGATTCAGATTACATAACAGAAAAAATATTTTCATTGTTATGACAGTCAGGCATTAGAATAGGTTTCCTAGGGATCTGGTGGAGTCACCATCCCTGAAGGTCTTCAAGATGCATCTGGATCTGGCACTGGTTGGTATCATTTAATGATTTAGGCATTGATGGGTGGACTTGATCTCAAAGGTCTCTTCCAATCTTGATGATTCGATGATTCTAAGTGAAAGTAATGGAAACAATAGGAAATATCACAGAAAAAAACAAAACTGTCTCATATAATTTGGTCTAGTCCTTCTCTCTGTGCCCTCAGCCTTTACAGAAAGAAGAAAACATTTCATTGTTGTAAAATCTCTGAAGGAAAATCAAAATTAAACACAATCAATACTTGGTTATTTAATTCCTTTCATTAAAAATTTCACAGATGTTATGTATTATATTTTAAGTGTATATATTTGCAACTGACTTAATCCATATAGAAGAAAACTTGCCCATCATGGAGACATTAATAACATCAAGTATTTCCAAAATACTTCATATCACTGAGTTAAAAACTTAGTTTTATTTTAGACTCATTTTTTATCTAAACCAAACAAACAAAAAGAAATCAATCTAGACAAAACCAACAAACAGAAAACAAAGCCTAGTCTTGTTGATTGAACTTACTGATGCTCCCAAACGGAAATTTACTTTTCCGTAACCATCTTGGAAGCCATTCATGTAACTGACAAAGTTCTTGCTAGAATGTTGTAGCTTGCTCTACGACAACTTCTTTCACAGTCATCTTAAAAGCAGGTTTCCATGGCTTCCACTTCCCCAAAAATGAAAACAGCAAGTCAAATAACGTTCAAAACGACTCTCTCTCAAAAATAATTGCTAACATGGAAAATTACTTTGAGTAGTTCTAAACTTCTTACTGTCAATAAATCCACAAGTTTTCTCACATTTAAGTTTATATTTATTGCTTTTTTTTTCTCTGTAGGCTTACACGAAATGTCAGGAAAAATCAATGTGACAAAATCAACTTGAATATAAAAATGAACAATTTCCACTGCTGTAAAAAAAAGTCATGAATACATACATATTTGAGAACAGATTTTGGCTCACTGAATTAAAAAAAACCCCACCAACATTATGAATTTTCATGGACAATGAAAAGAAAGCAGAAGCAGCTCTCTTCTTTTGCATATTCCACTCATTAAGGTGATATTCTAAATAAGAGTGCAGAACCGTGATGAAATTAGCATTTCACAGTAAATACCATATCTTTAAAGACTTTCCTAAGCATCTGTTGCTTCTCTGTGCTACACATCTAGAGAACTTAAGCATTTTGTCTGAGAGAGTGAAGTAATTCTATTATTCGTATGGCCAAGTACTCAGAAGTCAAGGAGTGAAGTCTGTTTATTGTGTCACTGACTCCATATGAGAATGGTTGAAATGGAAGAGTGCACTGGCAGATGTTATTATACAGGATTGATGAGGGAATTCAGAGGAAAGAAAGGACCATTCAATTGCATTTAGAAGGCAAAGAGCATAGAACATTGCCTATGAAGCTGGCCAGAATGGTTCAGATAAAAAGGTTGTCTACAATGTATTACTTCTGCTGAAAACAGATGAATTCTGCTGAAAACCGATGAATTCTGCTATGGCGTGAATTTTTATTACTCCCAGACACAATGCAAAAAACATGATTTTAAGATGTGTCTTAATTTCAATACAACTCTGGCATTTCATCTACCTGTTTGCAATATTTAAGTATGGATCTGTTTACAGAGCTTTGGTGTACTTTTCCACAACATTATTCTCCTGCTCTATAATTAACCTTTTGTTTAGCAATAGCAATTATAATGAAATTAGCATGCTGAACTATATAATATTTCATGCTAAGCCTACAGCTGTTGACTTCATTTTAATTTGAATATAGCCAAGGTACTGAAATAGATTTCCTCCGTATCATCTTATTAAAATAATTATAGGCATCTTTTTAAAAGTACAGTCTTAATGAACTTAAACTAACTTTAAATTTTAACACCTGACTTTGCCATTAATATATTACAGGTGCTATAGCTTACCAGGAAATATCAAATATTTAAGGAATTATATGGAATAAAATTTTAAATATTTCCTACATACTGTTATAGTATTCAATTGATTCTGATTTTTAAAATGTGTTAGATACACTCTTTGGTTTTTGACAAATCCCTTATAATTTCTTGTTGTTCTTTATTTTTCACTTATAGCCTTCTTGACATTTACTTTATTCACAGAACTTTTCATATGTTTGTTATTAAAATTGTCCCATAGTAGTCCAGCACATTTATCTGCTGAATATTCTGTTCCGTTGCATTAGATAACCGTTCTTACTTGTTACAGAAGTCTTTAGTTCAAATATATTTCATTTTATATCACCTCAGCTGTCATTCAGTTTCTTCTCTCCAGAGTCATTTGTTACTACGCACATGTTTTCTTCCCATTCTACTCTTGTGAATGTAATACCTGATTTGAATGAGCCCATTAATTCATTCTCAACTTTTTTAAAATATAAATTTATATTCCACCCACAGGCGGGTAGTACAATCCCTTCAATATTGGTCTGACTGTCACACAGCAGGAAACAAAGAAATACGTGGGTTTGCGGCTAATTCCTAGGTATGTATTCCCAAAATTGAACTTTCTTCTGATGTGCAATAATGTTGTCAGCCTTTCAGTTCTCCAAGCCTATCCAAGTAATCCCACAGTTAGTTACTTTATTCTTCTTGCCTTGATAAATTTCTTATATTTCAACTGCTTGCTTTGTTGAACCTCCATTATGAGAAACTTAGATGAGACCTCACTAACTGACACAAAATGTGGAATTCACTTGACTAAATAGTAAGAAACATTTTGAGAGGGTGATTCATCTCATGTTGAAAATCTGGAATAGGTTAGATGACTCATATTCTATTCCCTCCCATTCAACACTAAGAAACAATACATGTTACCTGAAATAAAGTATTCTGCTTTGGCTACTTCCACAGTAGTATTTATCTTCTAAAAACGTCTCCACTGTGTGATAGGTTGACCACTGCCAGCAGCAAAGCATCCACACAGCTGATTACTCTCTTCTCCCCATAAGTCCAATGGGATGGGAGAGGGACAGGAACTTACTTCTTCTGCAATAGTCAAAACACTGATGTGTTACGACACTTTTAATCAGAAATCCAAAACACAGCACCACACAGACTGCTCAAAAAAAACCCTCAAAACAAAATAAACACCCAAAACCTCTTGGCTTTTATCTCCAGTCACAGTAGTTTGAACCGTAAAGAGGGTTAAGGGAAACCTTACCCTACGACCTAAATTTCTGCATCTGTGGAGGAAGCAGGGAACAGCTTTTGTCTTACTTGTTTCATGTTATATGCCCTCCGACATGAAAACCATCTTTGCTTGTGCCCTCCCTTCTAGTAGCAAAAATTGGTTTAAAATAGAGTAGCTAAAATGTTCTTATCTCCTCTACACTTCTTTCCACCAAATATAACAAAGGCAGGAATAACCACCCAGTTGTCATACTGAAAGCCAGGCAAGTCTTTATCACTTCAAAAATAAACAGTCATTATAAATTTGTTTTTAACTGGACACGTTTTCCATATAAACAGAGCTGTAAACTAGGTACAATTTTATAATTGAGTTATAAATCTTAGAAATTAAAAGAGGACATAACAGATGACTATAAATTAAACTTTTTGTGCCTGTGCTTTCTCTCTTTCTCTCTCTCCCCTATGCACCATTCTATCAAGGTGTTTACTAAAGTATCTCTGCCTCAGAAAAAAAATCCACAATACTCAAAAATTATATTGCTTTCTACCCATTTTTTTCCAGCACAAATATAGACTGCCTTGAGGGTAGTAGTACTAATTGCATGAAACCGAACTGAGCTCTGTAATTCCTTTTTCTAGGTCTTCAAATTCTCAGTGGTCCTAATGACTGGCCTAAGCAAACAAAAACAAAAACAAAAACAAAAACAAAAACAAAAGCATACAAACAAAAATCAAACAAAAAACAAAAAAAAAAAAAAAAACCCAAACAAAACCACACTGAGAAACCTTTTGAGAAGGTTTTCCATTGCTCTGCAAAACTTTCCTATCTACCTCATTTGGTCATAAGTTACCCCTCTTAAAATAATTTCATTGTCTATATTACTACATGCCTTATTTTTAGACATTCATTTGTTTACAAATTTGTTTTGATACATTCAGAATAAAATAGAGTAAACAGATTAAGAAAGACCCTGCATGCAGTAGGGATGGAATTTACCTGCCTTACGCCCAAGTTATTCATCCATTCTAATCAGTGGGAAGAGGTAGATACGTTCGAAGAAGAATTCATCTATCCTGTCTCAGATTTTTGTCACCCCCTAAGGATGAAAATTTTTCTCTTTTGAATATAAAGTTTGACTGGAATAATCAGCTAGCTTTTAGACAGTTACACAGAACAGAGAACTCTTGGGCTTAAAAATACACCTTCCAGTATACTCCATCTGTTCTCAGAATCCCTTTAGAACAGGGCTGCAATTGATATCTCAGTTCCTTCTTCTAAAAGGTGATTCATTTCTTCCAAATATCACAAGAGCATAGAAGTAAGATTTTAATTCCATTCCTTATTCTTTTCCTTTCATTTATTTATTTATACATTTATTTATTTATCACAGAAGCATACATATGTGATCTTTGATTAAATACATAATATGCCATAAAAACAAGGACTTGCACCTGGAAATCACATTCTAATTACTTAATGAAAAGTAAAATATTCTTGACAATATGAATCCCAATAGACTTATAACAGAATGTTATGATGTTATGATGTAGCAGGGTGTTCTGCTGGATAAAGCAGGTTCAACTAACTGTATTCCAACCAGGAAACTGGACTTCAGGTTCTGGAATTGTAAGTCCAAGTATTTATTTGTCTGTGGAACATTTTTTTCCAAACAGACCAGTAGTCCAGAAAAAAGCACAAATCTGACTGTAGAAAAGACTGTGGTGGCTGCTTCTGTAGCTCTTCCTGTTACTGGAGTCTCCACTTGGCTCTTTTCACTGTCTCATCAAAAGCCTGTTTTATTAGCATCTGAGTGAGAAGCCAGGACAGATCTGAGTTGGCAGATAAGGTAAGCAAAGGAACAGGCTGTAGATATTACAGGAGAGGCAGAGCTATAATGGTTGTACTAGATGTAAAATGGTTTTGGCACACTAAGATTCTCATACTGAAAATATCTCTGTTTTGCACCAATAAATGTTTACATACTCATCAGCTTACGGGCTTGGCATGTAGGCCTTAGCAGTTTTGGATTAGGAAAATGTGTAGAGATAGTCAGATACTTAAATGTCATGCAAGTCCTCATGTGCACCTAGCCAGCAGACATTTTTTAATATTTTAACACATAGAGGCAATTTGGTTTGGTCTGCATTGACTAGGAGTTTATCTCTTTCCATCTAAAATACTCCTCAGAAGATCTAATTCTTTGTCTAAAAAAGAGCAATAATCATTCTGCCAAAAAGCTGACTGACAGCCAAGCTGGTCAGGATCAATTCCTGATCACCTTTTAAAAAAAAAAAAAAGATTAAACAACTCAAGCCTCCACCTGGACATCCAGGAAATTACCAAGATTATGAAGTTGTGTTAGGACAGAAAAACTGATTGGGAATTACAGCTCACAAATAAAACACTTAAAGAAACTGGTCCAGATCTTGGTTCAGCACCATATTCCACTTCAGTGGAAAAAAGTGCAGCACCGCATTCTCCCTACCTTGATCCTTTCCTTCCTCACTTAAGGCAATCTTTTCACCTGGAGTACGGGGAGGGACTGCTCATCTTTGCAATCAAAGGCATTAGCGGGAAGCCTCACTCAGACAAACCCATACTTTCTAGACATCACATCGCAGGATTTACACATATGTCACTGACAATTATGAATGTACACTTTCAAATATTTCACACTACCACTTTTGGTTAATGAATTCATTTATACATATTAGACGTCATCCTTAAGTCAAACTGATGACTTCCAGATATACCATCAATTATTTAGAGTTTTACAGTGGTCCTGTAGCTTCAGTGACTTGATAAAGTTATCCTTGATTTACACTAGAATGACAAATTAAAGTCAGTCTAGGATACCAAGAGCTGTAAAGACCAGGAGGACAAAACCCTATTGTTTTCAAGTTCTTCAAAAATTAACTGAGCAACAATGTATAGAGGAAATTCCCTTTCTAACTACTTTTAAGAACAATTAATTAATATAGCTAATTAGAACTGCTGACTGTATAAATACTAAAGTTTAAAATAGCACTTCATATTACATGCTCTAAAAGCTAAGAAGCATTCCAGAACAGAAATTCAGTTTTTCAGCTAGTGTTAAGGGAACTTCCCATTTTGACCATTCATGATGCTCCCTGGCAGTCACACTCCCAAGGCCACACTGTCACACTTTCACCAAAGTCCCTTCCCAGCAGGCAGCTCCAGTGACTCAATGGGAGCCCTGTTTGGCTGCCCGCTCACCCCACTCACACAGCCAGACCTGGTTTCCCATGGCAGAGTCTTGGATGTCTCCTTCCGTAAAGCCATTGATTCATGGCAAGATGACACAGAAACAGCCTGAGCTGGTTCCAAGAAGGAGGAACACCTAACCAAGGAATCCCCGGGCATTTATCCCCTCAGTCTCCCCATGCTCCTGCCCCCTCTCCATCCACCTTGCCGGGGTCACCGGTCTTCATCTCCTTTGTTATCCAAACGGTCGGCAATTCCCGGCTCCCGCTGTGTCTCTCGGTGTGCATCCCCTGGCTGGCACCACCCATCTCCATGCCCTTTGTTGTCCCAAAGGCTGGCAGCTCCCGGCATCATGTCTCGGGCTCCCACCCAGAGCTCAAACCACATGTCAATCTGCATCTCAATCTGCATCTTGCAAGCCCAAACACCTTCACCAGGTGTATTCCTGGTGGAATCATCCTGGTCCATTAATGTCAGCACAGATAACCCTGTCTAGACTGCCAGATTTATACCAGCTAAAAATTTTAATTTCCTTTTTCTCCCTTCCCTGTTATGGGTCAGTGGTGTGGATAGATTTGAGGTCACTACCTAGCTCTGCTTTGTTTACTTTCTGAAGATGAACTGCACTGTACAATAAAATTATGTTGATGATAGAAAAGTGATATCAGACAGCCCTTGGGGAAACTTCTTCGTCATGTCACCCATGTTTAATTAGGCAAAACTAGAAGATGGGGGAAAAAAGCTTAGCTGACGTTGGTTGCCATTAATGTATTTCTAAGACTATAATTCCCTGTGACTTGGTACTGAAAATATAGGAATTCATCTTATACTTTATTATAAATCAGTTTTAAGAAAGCATTTTATTTTTTCAATGTAATTAACTGAATAATGAAAAATAAATTAATCACTACCAGAGTGGAAATGTTTTTGCAGCTCTTTCAGGCTCTTTTTTTTTTGCAGTATATTATACCATTTCTTCCTCTCTCATTTTTATTATGATTTAGATACTACACACAGTATTTAAAGAAATTAGTGGCTAGTTTCTTTATTTGCTCACATGGAAAAAAGATGACACTGAGAACTTTGTTTCAGTTCAAAACATTTGAACTTTTGGTTTCATGTAACAGCCTGATTAAATTCAACCTTTAGCACTGAAATTCAGGGTACATAATTTTTTAGTAATTATAGCTATACACAAAAGGAATAAAATAAAATTCTTATACGATGATGATCTCCAAGCTGACTATGCAATTCAGGGACAAGATCCTAAAAATACAGTGTTTAATTCTCTGAAAAGATATCAGTGTTCAGTAGTAATGAAAATTTTACAAGTTTATAGGAAAAATTACAAATAGTAAAGGAAAAAATGCTACTGAAAATTAATAATGAATGTGGATCTATAATGCTTTGTACAGCTCTTGTTCTTCCAATTCAAAATAGATATAATTATATAAATCTTTGGAGAAAAGGCATCATCAATAATGATCTGAAGGAACTTAGAACAAAGAATCTATAGACTGAAAAAACAAAAAGCAGGAGGAGAGAGAGAGGAAGAGAGAGGGAGAGGGAAAGGGAGGGAGAGAGAGGGAGGGAGAGAGATGATGTTGAAATCTGTGAAGTCATGTCATGAAGTCACGAAGTCAAAGAAGATGAACAGCAAGTGTCTGTTCATTGTCTTCACTTTTCAAAAGCTAGAGGTACTTTTCACTTGGGTTTTCTAGATCATGGTCTCATGCAGAACATAAGAGAAGAAAGAAAATACACAGGAAACAATGTCAAAGAAAGTGGGCCTAATTTACAACTTTTGTATTCTAGTCAGCAGTAAATTTCACAATAGAGCCACTGGCCTAGTAAATAATGAATTTTTTTATAAGTGCAAACTATACTTACTGAGTTCATTCAAACACCTGTGAGTCTGACCTCATTGGAGGAGCCTATGGAATCCAGACCAGAGATTTCAGAAAGTGCGGGGAATATGAAGATCTCATGCATTAAAATTAAATTTTGGTAGGAACAGTTTGCAAGATCTTTCTTCTCTACAACCTGTTCCTCCATTTCAAAAGGAAATAATATTTTTCTCTTTCCATCATTGTGAACATAACAACTCTTCAAATCACATGATTTGACATAAGGTGCCAGAAAGCTAGGACATATTAGAGGAGTACAATATGTGAAGTACACCCTGAAAGAGTAAATTCTGGAATCTAGATCATAGGATTTTAAGTGTTTTCCCTACAAAAGCTATTTTTCTTTTACTATTCCTTTATAAGCAGTACTAAGTGCCATGATTATTCCCAGCTCAGTCTTCCATGCTCCTGAGCCAGATGCTGAGAGGATTCATGTTACTTACATCACAATAATGTAACAGTTTCATTTTCGAACACTAAAATAGCAGTTCAAGGATATGTTATGTTTCATGTTATATGACTCGCATATGAGCTGTGAGGCCTTTTAAGAACTACTTTATTTCATTTGAGTATTTTCAATGTGGAAAAATTAATGTAATACAACTAACTCATTTAAGTCATTAAACTGAATGGTTTCTGCCATAAGCTATAGTAGTTGCTGGATGGATAATGCAGTAACAGCCATTCCCATGGTTTCAAAACAGCAAGTTAAACATTTTGCAGAAGGTCTCTATTACAAGTACTCTCTTATCACATTCAAGCACTTGTGCATTTTACCTGTCAGAGTAAATTGTCTGCATTGTGCACCTCATGGTAAATAATAAAGTTCTTGGAAAGCCAAATGGACATTTAATGTAATATTGTTAAAAAACATATCCTTCTCATTTTCCAACATAACTTTTTTTTAATTCTTATGAGGATCAGTTCTTGTAGCTAAGATAGATATGACTCTTTTACACAGAGATTCCCTTCCTTATCTTCCAACTTTTCCGAAAGACATTGAATTATTATGAATTGCATGTAAAAGTGTATGTAATCATTTACAAATGTGGTTCATCAGCTTTATTAAAAATTGCACCTGTATGCTCACAGGAGTTTGGCCTTTTTTGTCACTCTGCTATCTAGCAAATAATTTCCGTTACTTTTAAAACCTATGTTAATTTAGCATCTTTGCAATCAGATAATACTGGCTTGAGATTTGCTAAAGTAGGTGGCCATGTTGTAAGCTTTCCTTGCAAATTTTGCTGCTACTAGTCCATTGAGAGTGGTAGCCCCAGAGGCTTGTTTGTGTGTTCACACTCCAGGCTGTCCCCCCTATACAAAAAGGAAAACACATAAGAGATTTAGACATGTGCGTAGCAAAGGATCCTGTTGCCTTAGTGTACTTTTTGAAGCAAAATATGTAATCAGGAGGAATGAGCCATGTGGCAGTTTAACTAAATTTATTAATCAATCCTGTATGCTATGTTATGCAGTTTTGAAGAAGATAAATTCTCTAAGTGCATAAAGTTTCTTGGTGACTGAATGAAGAAATGCTATTTTACTGCTCTTTCCCACATTCTTCTTAGGTTTAAAATCTTTAGGTTGATAACTCCAGTTTGGGGTAATCCAAGGATCTGTCTCTTATGACAAATAAAATATGATCAAGCCTGGAATGCTGCTCAGTTCCACACATTACAACCTGGATCAGTCCCTTGCTCTGTAATTAGGTGCTCAAATGACTCTCCTTGCTCCAAGTGGGGCATATTCTGAAGTAAATACATCCCACTCATTGTTTCAAAAAGGGCAGCTTGCAGAAAACTGATCCAGTGTGGATTCCCCCTACCCTCAGTAGCTCTCCAATGCTACTCCAAAAAGTTTTGTTGTTGCAAACAGCCTGTGTGCCTTAATGCCATTGCCAGACAGAAATGTTTAGTAATACCTTCTTGAGTTTAAGATTGGATTTCAACTCACTTTATATGTAGGTTACCATGTTTCTATCATACTCAGTGAAAATCTAATAACAGGTGGAATTTGGGCAGATTTATTATACCCCAAGATAGACTTTTATCTGAATTTTTTGTTATCTGAATACCCCTCCAGACTCAAAATTGTATTGTTATGGGGATTATTTCCATTTCCCAAACATGGGAGTCTAATACTGTACAAAATACTTGCAGCTTTTCAAATCAACTGCCTGATGCCAACTGACATAAGATGGAACCTGTAGGAAGCCAATGCCTGCAGGTGGGCACAGCTCAGTGGTGCCCACAGCTGGGTAGGGCAGGGCTGAATTGGAAGCTAGCCCTGCTCCAGCATCACTGGGGCAGGGGCCAGTGGCCCTGAGAGGGACTGACATGAAAAAAAATCTAGAAAACAGGTTTATGATCCTGAAATCTACATAAGAGGTTCTCACATCTACTGATCAATGGAAAGTCAAAGTGATTTGCTGATGTAAATTTACACATGCCTAGACTCAGATGATAAAATTTTAAGGTGCATGTGGCCAAGACTTCCTACACATTTATTTTTCAAAAGAATTAAAATCACTAAAAACATTCAGAGGGACTAAAAAGTATATTCCAGACAAATCTACCAGGAAGCTCTGTTATATTAATCAGTACCTTACTCAATGACAGACCCACAGTATTAGTAGTTTTGCATCAAAACATTATCCAAATTCTTAACACATCCTTGAGATGCTGAACAAGTTATTCTGTTACAGCCAAAAAAAAATTTTTTGTTCAGGTACCCACAGGCAACACAGAGTTAAGCAAGAAGCAATGAATTGCAAATATTACTGAAATACCCACTGTGCAGATAATTTATGGTTTAAAGAATACATCAAATTAATTTGAAAATATGTGGAAGCAATTTCTGAAACACACATGAAGGGATTCACCTAATTCTAGATTCAACACTTAAGTGCTAGCATATGGCTTAACAATTTGTGTGAGTTATACAACTGCTGACTGTCTGCGTTAAACTCATTCTTTATTCTTCATTCATTAATTTCAAATAGCTTGAGTTCCTCAGCAGAAGGGGGACAATAAAAATAGCTTTTTTACATATGTCAATAGTAAAAGGTCGTCCAGAAATAACATTGGTGTCTTACTCAATGAGGGTGGCCATCTCACAAACAAGACAGACAAGCTAGACAAGGCAGAGAACGCCTTCGTCATTTTGGTCTTCAACAGTTATCATGGATTAAGGGGGCCTCAGTGCCCTGAGCAGGAGGACTGGAATGATAAACTCCCAGTAGACCCCGAAGTTGTGCAGAAACTGCTGCTCCAGCTGGATCTCTGTAAGTTAAGGGTCCTGATAGGATTCATGCAGGAGTACACCCAAAGAGCCGGCTGATGTCATTGTGAGGCATCTCTGTGATTTCTAACAGTCCTGGGGATCTGAAGAGGTCCCAGCTGACTGGAAGCTGGCTAACATTATCCCAGTTTTCAAGAATGGCAAGAAGGATGACACTGGAAACTACAGGCCTGTCAGTCTCACTTCAGTGCCTGGCAATATTATGGAGACGATTATTCTAAGAGTTATTGAAAAACAGTTGAAGAACAACAGAGTTATCAGTCACAGACTGTCTTAATGATGGGAAAATCCTGCTTATTGAACCTAATTTGATGGAAAAATCCTGCTTGTCGAAACTAATTTGCTTTCACAGCAAGGTAGCACCCCTAGCTGATCAAGGGAAACCACTTGATGTAATCTTTCTGCATTTGAGTAAAGTTTTCAATAGTCTCTCACAGGATCCTTCTGGACAAAATGTCCAGCAAACAGTTGGATAAACACATCATATGCTGGGTGACCAACATGGTCGGGCACAAAGGATTGTACTGAATGGGGTGACATCTGATGACCTGTCAATGGTGGAGTTCCACATCTTCAACATCTTCATAAATGACTTGGATGCTGTGACTTTGCTGATGATACTAAATAGTGAAGAGTTGTCAACTCTCTTGAAGGTAAAGAAGCCCTGCAGAGACCAAGACAAATTAGAGGACTGGGCAATGATCAACAATATGAAGTCTAAGAAAGGAAATTGCCAGATGCTGCACCTGGGACAGATCACTGTCAGAGCACCATTGGATGTAGGTACAGACTGGGGAACTGGGCTCTGGAGAACAGTGCCACAAAGAGCAACTTGGGTGTCCCGGTCCTTGAGAAGTTGAGCATCAGTCAGCAGTGCCCTGGCAGCCAGGAGGGCCAACCCTGTCCTGGGGGGCATCAGAAACAGTGTGGCCAGCCAGGCAAGGGAGGAGATTGTCCTGCTCTGCCCTGCACTTGACTATTTTGTGTAGTTTCAGGTGCCACAATAAAAAATTACATTAAGCTATTAGGCAACATACAAAGGAGTGTCAAAAAAATAGTGAAGGGCCTGGAGGGAAAGCCATATGAGGCCTGGCTGAGGTCACTTGGTCTGTTCAGTCTAGAGAAGAGGAGACTGAGTGGGGACCTCTCTGTAGTCTAAAATTTCTTCCTGAGGAGAAAAGGAGGGGCAGGCATTGATCTCTTCTCTGTGGTGACCAGCGACAGGACCCAAGAGAATTGCCTGAAGTTGTGTCAGGGGAGGTTTAGGTTGGATACTAAGAAAAGGTTCTTCACCCAGAGGGTGGTTGGGCACTGGAACAGCTCCTCAGGGGAGTGGTCACAGCACCAGCCTGACAGAGTTTGAGAAGTATTTGGACAATGCTCTCAGGCACATGGTGTGATTCTTGGGGATGGTTCTGTGCAGGGCCAGGAGATAGACTTCAGTGATCCTTGTGTTTCCCTTCTAATTCAGGGTAGTTTATGACTCTGTGAGTTACAACTTAACATTTCTTTTACCTTTCAATGTGTACATGGAGAAGTGTTTGTTAAAATCCAAACAAAGGTACCATTAAAAATTGTAACTCTTTTCATGCCCAGTCATATAGAGGCAGTAGTGAGTAGTCGCTAACTAGAAAAAAAGAAAACTGACAAACCTTACTTTATGAATTCGAACTTTAGAAGTATTGACTTCTATATAAACTATCATGAAAGCTGTCATTATTCTAGCTTATTTCTAGCTACAGTACCATGACTTTTATAAGAACCCTTTATTTTCTAAAATAATAGTGTAAATTTTAAAATTGAATATTTTCTGTGCTTTTTTTCTGTTTGGGTTCATAGAGTGTGTATTAATTTGTAATGCATTTTTTTCTATTAGTTCTGCTACACTTTGAGTGGATATAAGACTGTATGTGTAATACTTTTTTTCTTGTTATTCACTAATAATATTTCATGTTACTTGAAGTCACTCTGACCTCTCAAATACTCAGAAAGCAGAACTTGAAGAACTTATAAGAAATATCTACTTGAGGGGAAAAAAGAACATGTCATTTTGGCAGAAGTACTGTGTATTTCTGTTACTGTGTCACAGCAAGAGCACAGTCTCTTCTCAGGGATGGCAGGGGAAGGGAACTGTATTATGCCTTAGAGCTTTCTCTTCAGTTGATCTGTTAAAAATGCACAGGTTCATAAATATGTAAGATTACATGTGTTTGCAGGAATGGACCTTTGAAAAATAGTTTCCTTTAAGATTCATTCAATGAGTTTGAAATTATTTCAAATAATTATTCTAACTAAATTCAAATTTTTGTCCAGGTGAGGACAAATAAAATGTGGGAGGTCTCCATATGTGGTTATTAGTCTCCATCACAATCTGCCCTTTCATATATTAACTCTTCATTTCATTGAAACCTATCAAACATAACCTACATTTTTCCTAAAATTAATGTTAAATTATTAAATCCCATGATTTTGTGAAAATGGAAAATAAAGAAAGCAACAACTTAGTCTTCCAGACCTTGGTTGTCCTATGGAAATTTCATATTGTCAGTATTTTTACTTACCTTTCTCCTGTGTCTTTCATCAACCTGAATATAGTCTTGTGACTTTATTACGTTGCCAAGTGATAGAGTTTATACCCAGAAAAATTCTTCTCAGAAATAGCATGAAGTTTAGCTGGGAGGAGAAGTTCAGAGTCTATTACCTTTTTGACAAAGCCTTCCTTGATCTGCTTAAACTCACTCCTCTAAGTCGCTGTCCTGAGGTTAAGGCCTGCAGACTTAAAAAACCATTTCACTGAAATTATTTAACTCTCACTTCTGCCTGCCTGTAAATCCTTTTATGGCACTGGAATTGATCAGCATGTCAATAAGTATTTGTCCTGATCATCATTTGCACTCTTGTTGCCAACAGCCGTATGTGAAAAGACATTACAGAACAGAATGGGATTTCTTCCATATTTAGTCATGTGAGACTTCCCATCAACTTGAACCCCAAACATATGATGAGTGAAATCTTACATAGAAATCATTCAGCTAGACAGTATAGTGTGTCATTTTTAGTAGCATTTTCAGTCAGCACAGATTAACAACTGGGAGTGGGATGAGTGAGGTGCTGTGTGGCATAGATGCAAGAAGTTAGCACAGAAACAAATAAATTCAAAAATTTTCCCGATCTAAAAACATCTAAACTTTTTTTTCTTTTCCTATAAAAGTGTGGATAAATTTTACAGTGATATTTTCAATCTGACCTCTGGAATTGATTCTTGAAATCTGAGCAGAGCTTAACAGAGATCTTGCTCTGACCTGGCTTCTCTTTCATAAGCTAATAGAAAAAAAATCAATACATTAGCTCTTTGGCCAGCTTTTACAGGATTTAAAATATATTTCTTTTAGCGCTTTTTCATTTATGCATTTCCAGGTGAGAGTTTTTTCAGTGACGATATTTTAGATATATGAGGGTCTCTCAAATGGCAAACTGGAATTATGGACCTGAAATTCACTGTCACAAAAATAGTTTGGCAATTTTATCTGCTCTTGATCAACATCTAAGGTGACATTTAAACTAATGTCTTTTATATCGTTACTACAATCCATTTATATATTTCAGTATACAAAGTATGCAAACACGATAAGCAGTCTTCTATTCCATACTTTGATAATACACAATATTCACAATACATTAGAAATTTGTTGTAGCCCAGTCAATTACCAGGTCTATTAACAATTTTTATCTGTGATCAGATTGGGAGCTAGACCTACTTTCTAAAGGCTAACTGACATTTACCATGGAGTGACAGTGTCACTTTTGAAAGATAAGGAGTGGCAGTGAATAATCTTTCAAGAAAGCTGCCAGAGCTTATATTTAGTCTTAGCTGTGAAAATCTGTAGAAAGGAGGTTTTAATCTGTGTATACTATGGGACATGAATTTTCAAATCCAGATCTTATTCAGCAAAACAGTACATAAGACAAATAATTTTTTTATAATACAGATGAGGGAGCAGTTTTAAGGAGTTGATATAAGATACAGGTAGCTATGAATTTCATTCTGAACTCTTGGTGCACCAAATGTAGAACAAAATATTGATCCATTTCTATTTAAGTTTGACTGATGCAAAGAGTAATTTCAGACTAAAAATAGCAAAAAAAGATACTTTCCATTCCTCAATGTAGAAAATAAAAATCTCAGAAAACAGGTTGCAAACGATCTTTTCAGGGCACAGTAACCCAGCAATCATTGAATGTCACTCTGTTTTCTTCTCTTAATCAGCATGGATCACTTTGTGCAGAAGCAATGTAGCACAATGCACTCAAACAGATGTTTCCCAGTGCCTGATCTTAAACACAGGTTTTTAAACACATTTCTGGACACTGCAGAATATGCCTAAATGTCAAGGTCTCCCAGTGAATTTCTAAAACAAATGAAAATCGACCAGATTGTTTACATTTTTCTGATAATTTCTAAGTGTTTCTGGTAATTTCTTTCTTTTATTTTAAACTGTCAGTTTGGGAAATTTATTATAGCATATGATATTAAAGTAGACTAGTTGTCTGATACATAACACTGTCATTCTTTTTTACAGATTTTTTTTCTCTTGTAGTAATAAACCTTTTTACCAAACTGTAGTTTAACATAACTGTGTTGGGTTTACCACCACAGAAATGTGAGTGGCTAGTGTTGAAAAATTCACTGGGCACAATAAGTCTTTTAAATTCTGCCAGCACCCCCAACATTTCCCTTAAGGACTTTTGTTCAGAATGAAATTTTCTAGCAATAGACAACACCTGGCTTAACACCAGCTTGCTTAGTCTGGTTGTGAATTAAATCATGCTAACAGGTTCCTTCTTGTGCACCACAATAAAGATAGCTGACAGTATTTTCAGGTTCAGCACATTCTCAGTGATGTTTCTTCATGACCTTCTGTAGTAATGCAATTTTCAGATCTCCATGTGGCTTCCTTTGTTCCCCTGCCCTGTATGCTATTGGTTCATTTTGAAATATGCATCCTGCTATACCTGAAAACCTATTGGTGTGTACCCTTTTGCCAATCTTCCCTTCCTCCTCCTGGGCCTGGCTCTTAGAGAGCCAGCCCCCGACCCCTTTCCTTTCCCTTATAAGCCAGCATCTGCATCAGAGAGAGGCCTTTCATCTCTGCGCTGGCAGCCCCTACCCCGTCCCTGCTTTCCTTGCCGCCTCCTTTCCCTGTAACCCTCTCCCCCTACCCCAAATAAACCTCCCTGACAGAACAGAGATGGAGTCCAGGTTCGTTTCTTCGTCCCACTATTATTTCCTGCTGAATCTCTGTGGCTCAGAGGCTGCCGCCACACCGAGCGGACCCTGGGAGTCACGCGCCCTGGATCTGGTGGAATTACATGGACCAGGGACCCGGTTCCAGGGGGAGCCAGCTCGTGCCACCCTCCCGGACCCTGCTACATCAACCTTCTGCCTCCACTAGGTTTCAGTTCTTTCAGAAGTATCACCACCACTGTAGAGTTACATATGTTGTAGTCTGCCATTTGTCTTCACCCACAAAAATAATTTTCCTATCTATTTACATTTACATGCTACAATATTCATTATGTTTTCTGTAGCCTTGCAAGCAAAACTCCTTGAATATCTCATGTAAATATCTCATGTAACTAGAACTGGAAGTGCTCCCTCTGCAGCTGAATTTATGCCATTGAGACAACCGAGGCTATAAGTTTTCAGCTTCCTATTACTATAGGGATGGCTTTGAAGTCGCCTGTAGGAGCATTTGTCTATAAATGTACCACAATGTGGACATGAAAAAGTCCAAGTTCAAGGAAACTCAAACAATTAATCAAAGATATTTGATAGAAGAGATGTGATTTTTTTCTTTTGCATTATCATTACTTAATGTGTTATTGCATGGGTATGTGCATTCATAAAATTCCATAGGTTCTTTATTTAATTAAATTATTTTGGTGTACCTACTGGAACAGATAGGCAATGCCATATGATTCTATATATTTTAAGTATTAAATGCTCTCTATGCAAATGGAGCAAAATTTACTCAATTGACTAAAGAGATGCTGCTAAATCATCATGCACAGTGAAATGGGTTATTCAGCTCTCTGTGGGAGGTAATCTTAGGGTATTGCTTCATGTTATAGAAAACTTTTTAAATACAGTGAGTTGCAAAGCCCTCAGTGACAGCAAAATCCCATTAAAGTTCTCTATCTTAGGTGATTTTTTTTCCACTAATGAAGATTATCCAACTAATTGGTACATTTCTAAAAGCACTGAAGAAAAAGAAATTAAGATTTCAAGACAGATATAGTACTTGTACTAAGTAAGCAATTTCTAATGTCTAGATTAGAGTGATGCTAGCTTCACAATAGTTTTTAAAGAAGTCTTTTGGATCTTTCAGAAACTTACCTATGAATTTCTCTTCTGTGAAATCTGAAGAATACACACTTTTCATGACAAGCTCCAACTTCTCGTAAGGCATAGATGATATGCAAAATATTCATACAGAATAGATTAAATTAATTACCTGTCTATAGGACAGAAAAAATATAAAGCTTTAAAAAATTCTCACAGATGTTCCATAACAATCAGGAAAAAAAGTGGAAAAAAAGAAAAGTAAACAGATGATTTTAATTTAACTTAAAGCAGATGATTAGTGTATGCTTCTAAAATGAAAGACATATGAAAAATATGGTTGCAAACAGCTATAGCACTAAGGAATAGCAAAATCTACATGAAAAAGAGTCATATCATAGATATCAGTGTCAGAATAAGTACGCAAATATAGGCGCAAATTTTAGCTTTTTAAATTCTTGGTCAGAAAGTCCAGTCTGAGATACATTTCAGCTTCAGATCGAGACAGCCACAGTCATGTATTTAAAGTTTGTAGCTGAGTGCCACACTTGGAGTCTTCACTCAAGCACATTTTTGGGTAGGTTTTTCTCAGATTGTAGGTATTGAATTTTTATTCATTGCTATCTACATAGCTTTTCATAGGGTATGGCTACAGACCTGAGTTCAGGAAAATAGTATATTTTGCATCAGAGAACCAATACTACTGCCTCTAGAAGTCTCCAGCCCCAATTCACAGCATCTGCTAAGATAAAGGTCAGTAGAGGTAAAACTGTGCCATGAGCACATATAGAAGCTGTCCTGGGTTGCAATATAGATGTATTTAAGTATTCTATTACCACCAGCTGTGAGCCGTTAGCTGTACCCCTCGGGGGTTGGTTATCAGCTGCTAACGACCCACTCCGGATGACAGGCAATGGGCCATCAGGGACCCACCGTGTGACTCATGGACTTATCTCATCCCATTGTGGGATGCTTTGCCCAGGAGGGAGGAGCCAGGTGTTCCCACCTGGATATAACCTGGCCTTGGAACTGCCTGAGCTAGCCTGGTCTACTGGGTTCCCAGAGGACAAGAGCTACCACTGGATCTTCAGCTGGAGACTAGACCTTCACAGGATCACCGCTTCAACTGGACTACTTCAGTTGGACTGCTACTACCACCCTAACAGGGTGTTAGGTTGTATCTGACTTTGTCAGTGCTTTTCCTTGTATTATTTCACTTATTTTTAATTTCAGTCTTGACTTGTGATCTCCCACTGGTTTGTTTTCAAATCAACACAGAAGCTTACCCATATGCCTTGGTTTTGCAAATTTATGTAAATTTTTGTAAATCTATTCTCTCAGTGAAGTTAAAGGTAAGAATGAAAGGAAACAACCTAATCTGCTTCCTTAATCATCTGGGAAAATGTTCCAAAGGTTTTTCACCAATGTACAGAATTTGCTGACACTTAACAGCACTTTTTTAAGCCAACAAAATAATTTAAGAAGATAGCATTAATAGAGACAGAACCAGGATACTTGATGACTTTCTACTCATCCACACCCACAACTTCTCTGCACTACTGAAACAGAAGATTTCATCCAGCTTTACTATATTACACCTTAACATCCCCTCTCACCTTCCTAAAACATTACTAAAAGTGCCTGCCAGCACCTCCATTCCTTTCAGACTGGAGTATCCTCATCCTGACCAAGCCAGCTGATTGATTATGGTGATCTGCTACTGGCTGAGAGCAGCTACTACCTCTCAAGTAATCACATCTTATTTACAGCAGTTTGAATTTTATTTTTGCATTTATTATTAGCCATAAATTGATTTTTCAAATTTAAAAAAGAAAAAAAGGAGAGAGCATGGGTTAAGAAATAGCTTCTCTTTATCTATATAGAATGAATGCAAGGAAACATACATGGTGCAATAGCAGTTGCACTATTCTTGCCTAGGTATTCATCAAATTCAAGGGATATCAATCTTCTAGTTACCTAAAAGATTACACAGAAAAGTGGAACACACAAACTGCAAATTAATCAGTGAGAGGGCCAGGAGCCTGACTCACTCCAGCTGACACGTGCTAGTGAGGGAATGCACAGAGCCTCCACTGTCATCCTACACATGTCCTGTAGCTCTGCCCATGGTAAACACAGTGTGTTACACAGTTTGTAGATGTAGCTTCTAGGGGTAATTGCTGTGAGAACATTCACAATATAATTCTAAAACTATATCCACACATTCATTTGGGAGAAAAAAAAAAAAGTATATATTCTGGCAATCAGAATAAGACCTAAAGGTCTTCAGTTCCTGAAGGGAACCTGCAAGAAAGATGGAGTGATGTGATACAATGGAGAGGGTTTCTTTACAGGGCATGTAATAGGACAAAGAGGAATGTCTTTAAACTGAGAGTGAGTAGGTTTGGGGTAGACATTAGGAAAAGAATTCTTTACTGTGAGGGTAATGAGGCACTGGAGCAGGTTGCCCACAGAAGTTGTAGATGCCCCATAATAAAGACAAAGCCTGTTTAATCATTTCTGTTCCCAGGATATACTTTAAAATCAACAGAAAAACCTACCCAGGTAATCTGGATAGGAACTTTTCAGAAACTTAATTCAAAATCTGATTGACTGTGTTTAAAATTTTTCCTCTTCTTTTTTTTCAAATTATAATTTGGTTTTGAAATATGAAAAAAATTTTAGAGGGTTTCTTTCCCCTTGCTAGCTTTAAAAATTCATCAAAGGGCATTTATTCTGCCTTGTAGCATTGGACCAAAAATTCTGTTTACTAGCATTTGTCCAAATAAGGTTGATCCTATGAAACTGTGTGAAGATTTGCAATAGCATTTAACTTCTCAGCAATTTTTCAAATACATTCTAATAATCAAAACTTTGGAGCTCTATATTAAACTGCATGCTGGGGAAATGATCTCAAAAGAACAACATAGCATTATGCAGCTCTTTTTCAATTTTTGTCATTGGTTTCCACACAATGTTACACTTTACAAACCTCAGCCAAATACATCTGCAAGCAAGGAGGTTGTAGTAAATGGAAGTCACTGTGAGTCCAATGGATTACACACTGACACACGACAAAGAGGAAAAAATTATATGGCAAATTCTGCCTTATTATTTTGAGACATAATCCAGCTGTCTCTGAAAACTGTAGTGATTTTTCCAAAGTCTTCTAAGACATTGGAAGAAAATTAATTATGCCTTTGGTATTTATAATATTCATACCATGCTTGTACCCAGGACTCAAATTTTCATAAGTGCACGAAATCTATTTTCTCTCATTCATTTTGAAAACAGGGCAAGTACCCAAAAAATTAGATAAAATTTCTTATAAGGATGTCTGAATCTTGGCATTTTACAAGTTAAAAGTGCTAGTGTGGGGTGGTGGTAGTGGGATTTTCCCCCTATTATTAATATTCTGTAAATAAAATATGATGGTCTTACAATTAGATAGGCAAGATAAATATACTATTAAAAATCTAGGAGCGAGAAAACAAACTGTAAAATTGTGATCTTTCCAAACTAGTTATTACCTACAACCAATATGAGCTTGACATGAACAAATCTGTTAGATGAATAGTATCTTAAGCAATATTTAATTCTATTAACTTTTGTCCTCTGGTATATTTCCTATTACACTGTAGAAATATCATTCCTCTAAATATGATATTGACTGTTCAAGATTTGGGTAACTCAAACAGTGAATTCTCAAAAGAAAATGATGTAGTCCTTTTATGTGTACTAACTTTCTAGAATTTGTTTGATCTCTCCCCTCAGCTCTACCTCTACAAAAGAAGCAAAATGATGGTTAGGAGTGGAGTACACACAGACATGACAAAAGGCCTAAAAGAAAGACAAAAAGCAGTTTGGCATTTATATTTTCCATTGTGATTTGATATATGGCTCAGAAAATCTAGGTCACTAATTTCTTCATTGCACACACTTTTATTTCCATGTTAACCAATTGTCCTGATCAACTTTGCTACTGGTAAATGCTAATTTCATAGTAATTCTCCACAACTTACTTCTAGCAGTATACGCAAATTTAAGCTCCCTGCTCTCTCCTGATTAGCTCCTGATTTTTTAATTTCTTTTTTTTTCCTTTTAATAAAAGTGCATTGCCAGTCTAATTCATTCTTTTTAACCTATAAATAAGACTGCAGTCCTGGGAGTTCAGTATGCATTACTGAATATAAGCCTCAGACAAATGCTCCACAAATATTATCTAGAAAACTTTCATATTCCTTTCATTTTTCAGTGTAAAAAAACAATAGAGGCTGCCTCTGCTTTTCTCTTTGAATACGCTTTTAGCCTGTCATGCTACTATTCATGCTTATAAATTAATTTTGGGACTTAAATATTTTGTTAGGTTTAGACCCTTAACCAGCATTTTAAAAAAAAAGTTATAATGTGGTCATAGTGTAATTTAAATCCTCAGACTACTAGCTAAAGTGTCAGGACTCTAAGTCTGTATTAAAAGCTGCTCTGACCCATCCCATCTTTTTTCCTCTCTAAACCCTCAGTCTTCACATGTATCTCTCCTTTAAGAGTTGTTGTTCACCACAAATTGAGTCTACTTCTAAATTTCCTTGAGAAGCTCACTCTGGAAGGGATTCTTTTCAATCCAGCATGCTGTACACAGCGTTTAAAATGCTTTGCCACTCCAAAGGACTGCTGTTTTAGTCTCCCATTTCCTTAGGAGTTTGCCACAGCTGTCAGGCATTCAAACTTAGTGGGATAGCTGACTGACAGCACTGCACAGATGGGACACCTGACACCAGCTGATCCAAGAGATATCCCGTGACATCATGTTTAGCATATAGAGGCAGAGGTAGAAGGAAGGGGGGAGTAATGGCATTTGTCTTCCAAAGCACTTATTATGTGTGATGGATCCCTGCTTTCCTGTAGCTTCCTGAATGCCTGACTACCCATGGAAAGCGGTGAATTAATTCCTTACTTTGCTTTACTTGTGTGCATGACTTTTGCTTTACCTATTAAATTGTCTGTATCTCAAATCACAGTTTTTCTCTTTTACTCTTCCGATTCTCTTCCCCATCCCAACACAGGCAGTGAGTGAGTGGCTGTGTCAGGCTTAGTTGCCAGCTGGGGTTAAACCAGGACATTCCAAACCATTGTTTGTGTACAAGTGAATATTAATTAAGCTAAAAGGTGACTGTAATGAAGTACAAGACTGCTACTTTCACCGAGAGTACGGGCTATGCACCTGTGCTGAAAACTGCATTTAGATTTCTGCCCTCTCTCCCAAGACCTGATGATGGAGTCTGTGAAATGTTAAGGAATGGAGAATTCATAAGGTCCTTCTTGCTAAATGGGTAGAAAAGTGGCAACAGGGCCTTAGTGGCTCCAGAAAAGATGGAGTCCTCTGCAAGGACAGTTTATTGGATTTTTCAGAGTGCATACCTGCTCTGTTACAGTTTAAGATAAATGTTTCTAAAATACAAATATCAATTATTTATGTTTAACATTAAAGGATATCAGAAAGGAAGATAAGGTGTTTGGCAGGAAAAATTACCCTTCACAGTGCCAGAAACTGCAGTGATGTCTTACAGGTGCCAGAAAGGAAAATCAGAAAAGGACAACACAAGATGCCTCTGTTTTGCAGCAAGAGCTGGGATCTTGCTGAATGTTTTTTTCTACTTCAGCTGTCACACAGAAAATGTTCTTTTAGGTGCCCAGCAGACCAGCAGACATTGGCACATGGATATTAGTAAACTAAGCTGAACAAGGAGCCATTCTCTGTCCCTGAGGCAAAGTGGCATGGCACAGCCACCTCCGCACAGTGGAGCACTTGGCTTCATGTCTTTTTCAGGCCTTATGCAGTACACTTCTGGCAAGGAGGCCGGGTTGTTATTTTTATCTATTTTTGTCAGTTCAAAACCTCTGAAGAAAAATCTACAGCTGACTCTGAGATTACATGACACATACACTGAAGATCTGCAGTGTATCATAAAAAATATGTGGAGGAGTTTGAGGATTCAAAGTCTGCTGGGATAATGCTAGGCAATTAAACAGAGCAGAGGAACCCAAATATGGAGCAGTGCTGTCAATAATGCCTTTTGGGAGTGTTTCTTGGCATCTTCTCTTGTCAATTTGTGTTCAGACAAAATTCAAATGAACACTTTGGCATAGCCCAAACTTTACCAGTGATGACACTAAGAATTCAGTAGCCAAAACAATCACAGGTTGGTGCAGAAGACTATCCCTTGGGCATATTCTTTTGTGGTGGTGGGTTTTTTTTTGTTTGTTTGTTTGTTTGTTCATGTTTTGTTTTGTTTTTTCTTAACACAGACATAGTCAGCAAAGGTGTAGTTGAAATCACAACAAAAAACTGATGAGAGCTCTCCTATTTCAACTAGGAAAAAAAAAATTAAGTTCTTATGCCAAAGCAAATACAATTCTTGGTGATCTGTTAAAGTTTTCAAGCTAAGCCAGAGACTCTGTACTATTCATCAGACATAGCCAGAAGGACAGATTGGATTCACAGAGGCAGCTACTACGAGCATCAATGTGCTGGCCTTCCTTCACAGTGTGCAAGTCCATAGTTGTTTAAATACAAAGAGGTCCCACCAGTCTAAGGTATTATCTTCCCTTCCCTGTCTTGAAGTTGGCCTCAACTTTGCACTCTTTTGTATGCTTTGTGTGTGATAAGTTTGGTCTGCATCACAGACTCAATCCTACCCTCTATAGTTCAGCCTCTAATTCAGTCCATATAAATTCATGCAGCAGTGAAACAAAATTAAAGTGCAACATTTTTTCAGGAAGATTCTGAATTCCGTCTGTATTTAGGGTAACTGTGGGGATTAACTGGATGTGCCCTCTACTACAAACAAAATAAACAGAACTTAATATATCTTTTTCCCAGGTTCTAAAGGGGAATGTTGGAAAAGACAATAGATCTGAGCTTCCAAAGCTTTTTAGGATTGGCACAACAAATTCAAATAAAGCTCTTCAAATACAGGTCTAATATATGTTGATACATCACATGCTAAGCTGACAGCTGTAGCAGAAATGACCTTTGATTTTAGTTGTCCTTTTAGGCATTTTGAAAAATGGGAGATCTGTTGCTGCACAGTATTGTTACTTGTAGCAACGTGGGGTTTTAGGATTCCATGTGCTCCTTTGTCCCTCTGCTTTGTATACCATTGGTTCATTTTGAAATATGCTCTGCTGTACCCCGAAATCTATTGGTGGGTTCCCTATGCCTGTCTTCCCTTCAGACTCCCCGGGACTGGCTCTAGGGGAGACAGTCCCTCCCCTTCCTTTCCCTTTATAAGTCGATGTGTGGATCAGCTCAAGGTCTTCCATCTCTGGGCTGCTAGCATCTGCTACCTGCCTTGTCTGCCTTCCCCTTTCTCCTTCCCTGCAACCCCCTTTTCCCTGTTACCCCAAATAAACCTCCCTAGCAGAACAGAGATGGAGTCCAGTTCTTTTCTTAGCCTCACTATATCCTGCTTGAATTGACGTGGTTTGAAGATTCACGCCATGCCGCGGAACCTCGAGGGCCGCTCGCGCCAGATCTGATGGAATAACACAGACCAGGGACCCCGGTCCGGGGGGGGAACCGGCCTGTGCAGCCCTCCCGGCCCGTGATACATCAGTTACTAGCTTTTTACCCCCCTTACAAGTTCATCCTTGTATTTTAAATCTTAATGTACAGTTTCCAGGGAATCTAAAAGCATTTTTTGTCACTAATCAGGTCTTTATGTATCACCAAACACTTTCCTTCTGCAGTAACTGTCCTTGAAATTTGAAAAATTAAGTCTTCGCAGAAGCCTAGCTTAAAGTAGTATGCGACATTTTTTCCTTTTCATTTAGTGTTCCCGGAAGACTTCTCATTATTAACTTCTTGCCTTGAACTTCTTAGAATGTCTTCCTCTAACATCTCTCTGCTTCATCTCAGCTTGTTTTTCAACATAAGGGAGTAGCACATATTTCAGTAACAGTTTGGCCCTATTAACTAGGACAGCTTCCTATTCAGTTGGGCAAAAACACACTTCTTTTGATTTATTCTTTACATTTTTCGTATGCTCTCTCGTAAGTTATAACAGTTGTTTTCTTTTGCTTGTATTCATATACAATTCCTCTAGACTGGGTGTTCTTCGTATTTTTTTTCTCCTTTGACAAGGAACTATCCATTTAATTTTTGTTTTCACTTACTTCATTAAGCACAACTACTGTCGGCATTTAAAGCACTAGCATACAGCAACAACTAATTACAATCAGTCAAGCTGCTTTGCCAAAGGACAGGAATTGCTCAGTTAAACCAGAGGAATAGACAATGAGGGCAACTGGTACTGCATAAGCAGGTCATCTGTTCTATCACTTGAGATCACTTGCATTAAATCACATTTTTAGCATTTTGGAACAAGCTGTTTTAGGGTCTAGAGAGCAAGCCATATGAGGAGCAGCTCAGGCATCTGGGGTTGTTTAGCCTGGAGAAAAGGAGGCTATAGTGAAATTTTGTCACTCTCTACAACTACCTGAACAGAGGTTGTAGCAAGACGGGAGATGACCCCTTCTCCCAAGCAAAAAATGACAGGACAAGAAATGGCCTCAAGCTGCATCAGGGGAGGTTCAGGCTTTTTACTGAAGGGGTGGTTAGGCATTGGAATGGGCTGCCCAGGGAGTTGGTGGAGTCATCATGCCTGGAAGAGTTCCAAGAAATGACTGAACTTGTCATTTAGTACTATGGTTTAGTTGATATGGTGGTGTTTGAGCAAATCTTTGACTTGATGATGCTGGAGATCTCTTCCAAACTTAAAGATTCTGTAATTCTATTTGGCCTTCCAGCTTTTCTGCTATTTTTGCCTCAAGGAAGATGGAACTATTATACTTCCCAGCATTCCTACTATTCTTACCTATAGCTAAGTTCTTAGAAGTATATCACATGCCCCAAAAGTCAAAAGAGTCATTTCCATTTAATAAATACTGACATGAGCTTTGTTTTTTTCACAGAAGCTGTACATACTCTCTTTCAAAACATCCCTACACCTCACATTGTTCATTCTTTACCATCCCAGGCTCCTCATGAAGATGTTGAGCCCTGATCTGGTCACATTTCTTCTACCCATCTTTCCTATCGATTGACAGATGTGACTTCTTAACACTGCATGAATAAATCCTGCCCCGCAAAAAAGAGAAAAAACAGTGAATTGTGAATTTCACAACTGCTCTGCTACTTGGTAACAAGAGCATGAAAACCTTCCCTTTATCTAGGACTATTATTTTGTTATTTTTGCTTCTCATGAACTGCAACTCTTTTGCTCCATTGATCTCCAAAGTTTAGATCTAGGAGCAATTCCCTTCCTGATCCAAATGACACCTAAATGCAATGTAATGGAGCAGAATATAGAGAGTTAAAGCCAGGATCTGCAAGGCGGTGATTTGACTTATATTTGACCCAGGTCCGTTCATGTATTCATGTTCCTTATTTACACACATTTCATCAGAAGTTGAAATCCAACTTCATGGATTGATGCTGCTGCTTGAGCATGAGGGCTGGAAGAAAGTAATTCCTGAGGTGCCTCCCATCTTCAACTATTCTGTGATTCTGTGATATACCTGCTTTTTGACTACAGGGTTATGCGGCTTGACTACATTAAAAGAAAAAAAAAGTCTTAAAGAAAAGAAAAATCAGTGAAAGAAAATGCTCTAGATGAAACTGGATGACAAGACACCAGGGTTCTGGACCTCCAAAACAACAATATTTCAGAATAAGTTTCTCAGGCAGAGATGGATTGTAACCTGGCTTCTTCTCTGCTGACAAATAACTGGTGAGAAAGAATTTTTAGCTTTTGAGTGAGGTTTCTGGTCAGCACATGAACTGCCCATTAGAAGTGGCCTCAGTATTAGAAAGCTTTCCTAAAGTGACTGGATTCTTCCAAAATCTATTTTTAAGCTTTATGAGAATTTGAACTCTTATTCATCCAGTCCAGTCAATACCAGTGGGTGTCCCAGAAGGCTTCCAAAATGTGTTTTTCAACTGTGGTACAATTTAAGAAAGCTGCAGCAAAAGACATTTAAACTAATTCTAGTGTGGAAATAAGTAATGATTTAGATTCATTGTTAGCAAAACATAAGCTAGGACATGTGTAAATACTGATAATTCCTGTGTCACTCCTACAAAGTCTGTAAAATAAAACAATAAAAGCTGCAGAACTTTAAATGCTTTTGTAATGTGTCTTTTCTTTTTATTCCAATAAAATTGTTTCAGGTTAAAAAAAAAAGAGAATTTTGATTTTACTTTTTTAAACTATTTTAAAGATTATGTTTCTCCTATACATAGAGATAGACTGGTGTTCTTCTCTTTTTTAACCAGATTGCTTCATCTCACTATTTCTTCAGAGTACAAGAAAGATGTATTGTATTATGTTCAGGAAAAATACATTGAGTCTTTTCAGATAAGTGGCTTATATATGGCAAAAAAAAAAAAAGAGCAGGATTAAAGAAAAAAAACAAGGACAAGGAAAGGGAATGCATACTAAGTGGCCTTCCATCACACGAGAGATAGAAGAAATCTCCAAAGCCTGCACTTCAGAGGAGTAATAAAGCAAACAAGAGAAGAGTGCACAATAGTAGAGTACATAAATGTCATGAGTAGATACAAATAAAGAGAAATTAATGAAATGTTCTTTTAGAAGAGACTGAATTATAAGTGCTATTCATATTTGTATTTATCTCTGAAGAGAGCTTACTAGAAAAGCAAAGTAACAGTGGGGAACAAAGAGGGTAATATAAGAACACAGGCTGTTATAATAATTTTTCAGGTGGTTAAGAGAAAATTCTGTATAGGGAAAAAATGGGAGGTTGGCCCACTCTAGTGGTTGTAAAATTCTGAAAACAGTTGAAATTACTCTAAACCTTAATCAGGGCACCACTAGAAAGTTAGAGAAAATACTTCTGAAATATTATAAAGTGTTCCAAACTATTTGCAATCATTTGTGAACAAACATCTATGCTAACTATATGCTGACTATTACAAAGATAGAAAACAAGATTATAATCTATAGTGACATACAAAATGCATGCTCCTACCTTCAGATGCATCCCATTCCTAGGAATCCCCTTTTAAAAAAAATTGTTGCCATTTTGTGGATAACAGGGATGTGATATCAGACTATCAGTCCCTAGATTATATGCATTTGCTGCCTAATTTGACCTCAGGCCTTAAGTACTCAAAATAAGGAAGAGGGAGGGTGACTGATTACTTACCCTCTCCCCATCCACCTGACACTATTTGAAGAAGAGAGACTTGATTATGTCCATGCTTACATCCTCCACTCTACTAATGCCTCCTGGTCTGTCCTGTATCATCCTGTCAGTTCTGGGAAAGAAAGCCACGCAAGTTTTCAACTAGAAATGTCTCCAGCATCATCAGATTTATAAGAAGGGGTATTTCATTCATGTGAAGACATACTGATTATCTACAGTCAAAAGTAGTAAAAGAGCAAGGGATGATCCTAAGTAAAGTGACATCAGCTGATTTGTACCCATACTACTAAGATTTAGATCCCTGCAGGCAAGTTTTATCTTGGAGAGAGCAAGCCCAGCCCAAATCCAGGGAGCAAGCTGACATTTAAGCAGTGAAGGCAGTCATGGCTCCAGTCCCTGACCGCTCTTTATCTAGTAACACACACATACTCTGTCCAGGGCAAACCATTTGCCTTTTAACATTGTCTTATGTTACATGACCTCATGGAAGTGAAGGACACTTGTAAACAACCTCTTTAATGGTTCAGCTGTGCTGTATCACATTACCATTCTCTTCTCTTAAAATCATAGTTCCACAACAGCTGTTTTTCCTTTATTTCAATGTACAACAGTTTACAAGTCCATATTTTCAGACCTGTGTCACTTCAATGAATTTGTAACTAGCGGAAGAGGAGACCAGAGGATTTATATTTGAAGATACTGAAATAATAATTTGATTCAAACTAGAGGAAGCTGAAGAACTGGATCCCTACACTAACCCCATCAGAGCTGGGTTGTAAGTTATGCTATGGTATACAATAACAGGCCTTGAAAAATTCAAGTGTCAATATGTAGCTGAAATATAAAACTCTGTCCTATCTGATAGAATGAAAGAAAGTGTAGAAAGATGCTTTCTTTTTATGAGCCTCATCTGGAATTTAAACTGGACACAAAAGTTCTAACATTGGACTGTGACTTCGCTCGGTCTCGGCTCCAGGCAGCAAGCCCTGAAGCCACAACGAAAGAGCGACCTGCCGCGCCGTGCTCACACCGGGCGTGCCCTGGCAGCAAAGCTCACAGTCCGGTCTGCAGAGTCCCAGGGGGACGGAGGCAGGCAGGAACCGAGGTGGGACGGAAGAACGTACGGCACGCAGTTTGCAGTCTTCCAAGGATTTTATTGAGGGTCTTCGGGTGAGGGTCCAGGGGCGGCGAAAGGGGGACGGAGAATGGGAATGGATGAAGGGCTGGAAGTCTGGAGGCTGTGAGCCCTGAACACACAGTTGCAAGGGACTATAAAGGAAGGGAGAAGGGGAGTGCCTAGCCCCAAAGAGCCAACCAGGGAAGTCCGAGGGAAGAAGGAAGGGGGTACAAACCAATAGGCTTCTGATAGGGGAGGGTACATAATTCAAAAGAACCAATCACGTACAACACTAAGGAGAACAAAGGAGAAACTTCTGGAACATAATCCATATAGGGAAAGGGGGCGGGGGAGAGTGCAGGCCCAATGATTTCTAACTGTGGTGCATGCTTAATTTCCCCAGCTGCAGGGGCTCATGGTTGGTTTCTATCAGTCTCCCTGACCTAAACAGATCAGGCTGTCACAGCCCCCTGTGGCTGGTCCCTCAGCCACTAGAACTTACAGAAATGCACTGCTACGTTGGACAGCACTAAAGTAAGCTACAAGCAGAGCATCTTTATCTGAATAAAGTGGGCTGCACTGTAAAGAGAATGTCAGGCTTAGTAAATTGATCTGATCAATATTTATAGAGACAATTTGTTTTAGTTATTTATAATTCATAGAAAAAGGCTATTTAAATTTTATTTGTAATTCATCAATATCCTTGACAAAACTGTAATTCAGACTCAAGTATTTTACCCAACAAAACATCTTCTCTGAACTAATATATATTTCTCTATGAAGTGCAAAGGATAGTTGCCTCCATTCTTTTCAGTTCTAGTTCTTTATATCACGTGATTAATGATATAAAGTATTTACCAAGACTCAGAATCTTGCTTTATAAATTCAACTTGAATGTTTTAACATATTGCAGTTTATATCCCAAGCACTCAATAACAAAAAAAAGATGAATTATTACCCATTTTTAAAACAATAAGAGCTTAGAGAATTATTTCTTTTTCATGACATATAGCTGAATCTGTAGCCCCATTTATTCATTTAATAGTAAGCAAAGCTTCAATTGTATTTACAAAAATCATCCCATGATCTTCAAATAGATTATTCTTTTATATAAAAGTATCCATAAGTTTAAGTATTTTTAGGATTGAGGACTAAGTCTGTGGTTTTTTAACAATGATTTTCCTTTTCTTTTTGTTCTATGCTTTGTTTAGTTCTGGCTACTAATCTGATGTTTGAGCAGGTATCTTTTCTAATCTGTTTTATATTTCCTCACGACAAATACACATATATATAAGAACAAGGTTCTAACTTGACAAGAAAGTTGAATTCTACTATGTCTTAAAAATATCTTGAATTTTACTACCTGTCCACAGAAAATATGAAAGAAAAGCAATTCAATTACTTCTCCATCCCAGATGAAAGTTGGGGGAGGGGAAAAGAATGTCATACACATTATTAAACAGATTTCATCACTGCAGATTTAATGAAAGATGCAACACACCGAACCCTAGCATTTCATTACTTAGAAAAAATCTCCACATGCTTACATGAGGAAAATCAATGAGACTTAGACAGCCAATAATGCTGCAGCTTTAAAAAGTCTAGAGGAACAAAATCACTTCTGTTCACTCCAGACATATATACATAACAATGGCTTTTATCAATATTGTATTAATCTGTGCTTAAAAAGAATTAATTTCCCAAAGTGATAAGAAGAGTGATTTGTCGCTGTTGAGCGGCTAGCTGAGGAATGACCCAAGTTCTCAGACAAGGAAAGAGAGGAGAAGAGAGCTTTATTGTTTTGAATTCCATATATATAGAGTTTACAGAGGTGCCCCAGATTGGTCAGCCCGAGACCTCCCCCTAGGCCCAATTGGCCAAGCCCGAACTGACCCAATCCGGAGAAGTTGTTTGCAAAACATCCAAACTTTATCTTGTTTATGAAATATAGCAAAATGTTCCCACGGGAAGAACCTGTGCTAGCCACAGTGATTGTTTTCTATCAAGAGTGAAAACATAATGAAATGAGAGAGAAAACACGTGTTGCTAAATAAAATAAATTTTTTTGGCTGCAAAGCAGCTTTCTTGAGCAGAAAACTCAGTTAAGGATATCTGTGGGATAGGGGCTGATTTTTTTATGTCTGTTGTGATGCATCTCTTTTTCTGCTTTTTATACAAATGAGTGTGTAGAACACACAGATAGAAACCATCTGTGTTTTTCTGTACAAATATTCTGTACACAGAATACTTGGTAAAATTCCTATTTTAAAGAAAATGAGCTGAGAGACTTGAAATTCCTCTTGTGCTCTATGCTTTAGCTGGATTTTTCTGTAGTAGATGAGAAGTCCATAGTAAGTCCATAGGGACAAGTTTTTAGGATGTTAGAAAAATCTGCTGATTTACTCGCTCCTGATAAATGCCGTGGAAAAAATGTACAACTAAAATGCTGATTTTTAATGGAAAGAAAATGCATTTATCAGGAGCGAGTAAATAGCAAATACTCAAAGAGATTAATAAAGCTATCGTTAACTTATAACACTAATGGAGAAATGCTTAATATTTTTGCCTCTGTATAAAAAGTATTTTAGTGGTTTAATGCCAGCTGGGAATTAAACTTCAAATAAGCCATTCCCTTTCCCCACCCCTCCAGTGAGAAAGGGACAGGGGCAGAGACTGTGGGATGAGATAATCATAAAATAATTTACTGAAAGGCAATTGAATAATGCACAGTAACAGCAAAAATATTAATAACAAAAGTATACAAAACAGAAGGTGCTTTACACACAAAAAGTACTCACAACCTCGACTCAGTTCCCAGAGTCAGAGGCAATGAAAAACAGTGAAAACCTGAAAACCTGGATCATCTGCATTGCCCAGCACCACCTGCTTCCAGACCACTCCATTGCTCTCGTTCGATTGAGATGTGGAAATCAAATAAGCAGGGTATTTCCTGTGGCCTCCATGTAATGTAATAGATATTATGTCATTTCATATCCAGAGAAATAGATCCCCTCAAAACATTTATTCTATAACTTGAGAATTATACAGTATAAGAGAATTAAATCCAGAGGATATGAAGCTAGATTTCCTTCTGAATAAACTGAAGAGATTGGGAAAGAATTTTAGGACTTTTAAATCTTATCTTGTCATCAATTAATCTATACTATCAAGATTATTCTCAATAAAGGTTTTTAAACACATTAGATCACTGAAACTCTTAACCTATAGGGCACACTTGGGTACAACTTGTGTCCAAACAAGTGTGTAAGATTGCATTCTTCTTCAGCAACCTTGTTTAATTGCTAATAGTATGGAAAATTTGGGTCCACAAACACTGACACCTGAGGTGAGACAGGTAATCAATACACAGACATGATTTACACCTGCCAGTAAAGTCTTACTGTTTATCTGTTGCTTCGTACATTTGATTGGCAAGCTTTCTGTTCTCTCATTTTAGGAATTAAAAGTCACTTTCATTTTATATGACCTTATTCCTTGGCTAAATTTTATGCCTGTAAATTTTATCCCCATTTTCAGATCCCGGAAGTATTTCTTGCACTTGATAAAACAACTATCTTCACAATCTGAAGAAAATTGCAGAAAGTTGTCAGGACATTCCTTCCTTCTTTGGGAACTTGGTAAGCAACCATGCTGCATTGAACTGATTCTCTCAAAATTACAAGATGGTTCACAGAGAGTAAATCAATTGTAAATTCTTAAATAATGCTAAAGCTTCTTCCTAATTTAGCAAGAGAAGCCAACATAGCAATGTCCTCCCATTTGATCTGCAGTTTCTACATCCACACAATTCACTACATTCCTGTTTCTGTATTTTGTTCAATGATCTCAGGACTTTTTCTTCGTTTTCACCTGGTTTTTTCTCTCATCTAGGTTTCAGTCAAATATTAGGAAGAAATTCCTTACTCTAAGGCACTGGAAAACATTTCCCAGAGAAGTTTTAGATGCCCCATTCCTGGAGGTGTTCAAGGCCAGGTTGGATGGAAATCTCATCAACCTGGTGCGGTGGAAGCTGTCCCTCCCCATGGCAGGGAAGCTGGAACTAGATGATGTTTAAGGTCCCTTCCAACCCAGGCCATTCTATGATTCCATGATTCTATAGCAATCTTTATTTCATAACACTTCTACCAAAGGTTTGGGAAGGGCGCAGCTGAATATTTATGTTCTTTACTCTCTCTCGGTCTTGGACTTTTCCTTTTAGATGAAGATATCTATTCCTACACCTTTTTTTTTTTTTTCTCATTTATATCAAAAAGTTCTTTGATGCTTAAGCAGTTTCTCTAAAAAAAAGCAAAGCCCAGTGAGAATCACAGCATCTGCCAGGGCTTACATGTTGTTATACACCATTTAGCTAACACTAATTGTAGCCAGTCCATGAGGCACAGTCACTGATTGATGAAATTAATGGTCAGTTGCTGGCTGATACTAACTGGAGCAGTATGATTCATATATATCTACCCAGCTACAGAACTAATGAATCACAGGTCACAGCTGCATTGCTACTACATGCTTAACAAAAATGTATTGTTAAGAGGGCAACTGGGGAATGTAAGGGATGGCTGCTTTTTACTACCCACCTCTTTTTGAAAAACAGCCAGGGCACCTGAAGGGCAGTAAATTGGCCTGTTTCCTCCTTATAACAAATCTTTTTTTTATCAGTGGTACTTGAAGATAGCCTGCTGTTGTGGTTTAACCCCAGCTGGCAATTAAGCACCATGGAGCCTCTCGCTCACTGTCCTACCAACAGGATTGGGAAGAGCATCAGAAGAGTAAAAGGGAAAAAACTCATGGGCTGAGATAAAGACAGTTTAATAGGAAAAGCAAAACCCACCCATGCAAGCAAAGCAAAGCAGGAAATTCATTCACCATTTCCCATGGCAAGCAGGTGTTCAGCCATCTCCAGGAGAGCTGGGCTCCATCATCTGTGACAGTTACTTGGGAAGACAAATGCCATCTCTCTAAATGTCCCCTCGTTCCTTCTTCCCCAGGCTTTATACACTGAACATGACACCACAAATTTTGGAATATCCCTTTGATCAGCTCCAGTCAGATGTCCCATCTGCATTCCCCCCAACTCCTTGGTGAGATGTAAGAGATGTAAGAGATGTAAGAGAAACAGAACAGGCTCTCAAAGGCTTACACTGTGTAAGCACTGCTCAGCAGTAACAAAAACATCCCGCTGCTAAAAACCCTATTTTCAGAACAAATCCAAAACACAACCCCAGACTAGTTGCTGTGAAGGAAATTTACTCTACCCCAGACAATATCAGCACACTCACTGAGCTGATTTCCTGAATCTTCTCTCCTCTGGTCTCCGTCTGCACAGAGGACTGACTATAATTTTGCTAGGGGCAGCTCTCCACTTCTGCAGAGATGGCCTATGGCAGTGCACTTAACTAAAACACTCACTTCAGTATTTTTCATGTTCACCTCTCTTTCTTGTGAAATGAAAAACATCAAGACATGCTTATAGAGATTCTGAGCACTGGTCTAGAAGGCTTCACTTGCATATTTTCAGAGGTAAGTGACTCTTCTCTGCTTTCTTATGAAGAAGCAGAGTACGAATCTTTCTTGCATAAGAAAACTTCCACTTCCTGAAAAGGTCACATAGGATCATAGCATTATTTAGTCAAGTTTAATAAAGAGTTACCAGCATTGTCTGTTTAATTTTTATGAGGTATTCTTGGAATTTCACTGTGGAAGTTAAACCTTCCCAATAAAAAGGTGTCATTAGATATAAAATAAGTTTTGAATATATTTTAAGGTTTTGTTTTCAAGCTCCAGTGAACACAATTAAGGAAGTAAATAATTCTGCCCAGCTATATTACTCCTGAGGATGAACAATTGGTGAAACTGATTATTCAGTGAATTTCACTTTTTTTTCACCTGAAAAAAGATTCCTGGTCTTTCCAGAGGCAGTCTTGATGGATTGAGCAAGAAGCATGCACTCTATAATTTTTCACTACATTATAATAAAGTGGACTTTTTCTAAATGTCACCGTTTAAATTTCATGGGGCATGAAATCTACTTTTGAAATGAAAATTAAAGCCCTTTCCCAAATAAAAAGTCTAATCTTATAGTTAAAAACACTTCAAATTTCCTGACATTATTAACTTTGGAGGGCTGCCTGAAAGATGATAAAAGTATCTGACATATTAAAACTGAATTTCCTTTATATAATTTTGTTACAGAATGTTTAAAATATATAAGGTTTTAAGAATAATATTAATGTGAATTTAGCAGTATTTTCATTTACTGATAATAAATCTAAATGCCCTTCATTTTAACATGCTAATGGTAACACAAATACTAACATATTACTTCAAAAGAAAACTATTTTTGGACTAAAAATGGTGCTTAATGTCAAAAAAAGATAGCACTGCAGTAATCTCAAGGAAGCTCAACATTAAGTATACTCACTTGCTATTGAAGTTATAATACATTCTGTATTTTCTGTTTGAAAAGGAGAACAAAGATTCTTATCACATGCTAAACAGTTGTAATAGTTCTCATACTTTATAGCAATCCATAATTAATTTTTTCACTATTGTGACACCTAAAGTCAAGGGTTTTTACAATGATTTAAGAATAAACATATAAACAGTACTGAAGATTTTCAAATGTCCTCAACTTGGAGTTTCTAAAACCCAGACCAGGGGAAAAAAATGAGAAACCCATAAAACACTCACAAAAAAACCCACATAATATCTTTTTGGAGGCTATTAGGTCTTGATAAAAATAAAAAAGAAAATTTTTGCCTTTTCTTTAGTTTGGTTTTTGAACATCTACTTCGTGTTAATTCCATTTCAGCAGTCTGTGGTATAAGCAGAACAGCAAGATAGACAAATGTATAAAAACAAAGATTACTTTTTATGTCAGTATAGCATTCTCCCCTGATGCAGAAAAAATACTGAAGACTTTGAACCTTTATTATTTAATATCTTACTTAATCATAAAGCAGCCATATATTCAAGGATAAAACATCTTGAGAAAATAAGCATTAAATATTGTGTTCACAGCTTTTCTATATGAAAAAGTTACCAACTTTTCTCATAAGTATCAATAAAATGTGCTTTCAGATGTTTAGTTAGAAAAGAAAAAATAAGTCTGATGGTTTAGACACCAGGCTGAAATTTTGAAAACCCAGTTTTAATTTCTTAATTCAGAACTCCTCTCTACTCACATACTTTTTATTTCTACCATCATCTAATCTACAGTGATTTTCACCACTGTCTCAAGAACTGGCCCTGGATCAGTTCCTTCACCTTCCAGCTGAGTTTAAGAAAAAAAAACAACAGTTTTTTATCGCAGTTGTATCTCTTGCCTGGAATGTAATGGAATCCATCCCCATTAGATGTCAAAAGCTCCCTGTAAAAACTTGTTCAGTTTCATTTTCCTCGGGGGCTAAGGGCAGATGCCACATGCCAGCACCAATGTCAGCACCGTGACGCATCACAGGAGGAAGTGCAGAGTGGCACAGGGAGCACAGACTGCCGCTGGGATTCCCCTTACTACCCCCGAAGCCACAGAGGTGACATGGGCTGAGCATGAAAAGCAGAGAGCTGGTTGGTCCTGCTACCCCTTTTCTCCTGTAATTTCATGCGTGAGGTGATTTGTGAGACTTTATTCTCACTGTCTGGTTGACCCTCCTTTGCGTTACAAAATTGAAAGACAGATGTTTGGTGCTGAAATACAAGCTCAGTTACAGCACTGGCAAGTCCCCACACTTTCATGCACCTGTGCTGTAGAACTCAGTGTTGCCAAGTGCTGGCTTTACCAAAGTTCACAGAAACAGCCCTGTGGCAGCACAGGCTGAGAATGAAAAGGAGGAAAAAAGAGAAAGCAGCAATGTCCTTTAACCTTTATCAGGGTCATTTTGGGGTGCTTCAACACAGAAATTTTAAGTATCTCCTTCAAGTTAGTACTGTCATGACAACTTAAGTAATTTATACTGTTCTTGTTTTGTATAATACTGTTCACATACATTTCAAGTGTCTTATATCTAGGCATGCAGAGGCACATACACACCTCTACCACAAAATATTTTTTTTAGATCCCCACTAGATAAAAAGCACTTGAGTCTCTGCCTCTTGCAAACACCCAATTACAGTCGCCAGCTATAAAAGAGAAGGAGTGAGAACCCTCTGTGAGAGTTCCTTATCTCATAAAGAAAAAAAAAAACCAGCATAAAAATCATCTTTATCAACTGTTTAACCTGTACTATATTTGGCATGAATTGGTCTAGGAATGTTTACATGATCCCTTGTGCCATTTGAAGCTTCTGTTGTCTTTAGGTATCAAAATCTGGAAGCACTCAAGGACGGGTTTAAGTATAACTAACTTCAGACTTGAAAAAGCTACATTTACATCTGAAGCCAGAGGCTCCTTTACTTGGTGAAAGATGCACACCTAGATAATTCATGGGATCCATTCTAAACACTCCAGAGGAATGAATCACCCTTAGGAAGTATATAACTTTTACTTGGCTGACCAGGGAGTCAGGCTGACTAGATCATATTTCAGCATCTTTCTTTTAGATGCTTCAGTGAGGACAGATGAAGCCAAACCCATTTGTCTGTGGATTTAATTGTCACCATGAATTGTTACAATAGAAACACCCAAGTTTTCTACCATTAACAATCTTAGAGACAGGGGTTATCCAATAAAGAAAAACATTTTGTCCAATCTCCTTCAAGATTTCTTATGTGAATCTGAGATTCAAAGTCTGCTATATGTACAGACACTAGACATCCTTTTCAACTGCCAGATAAGGTAATAAAAGACAGCAAGGAGTAGGGAAAGCCATTATATCTACCTGAATGCTGCAGACCTGCAGAAAATGTAAAGTTGTGACTGTGATACATGCCAAAAATGCATGTGGCGTGCCACAGGATATCTGTAAAGAACAGTAGCCAAAAAATATTTGAAGACATCAGATCAAGGAAAGTACATTCATTCCTATTTTATTGGCAGCATTTTTGAATTACAGTGCTGTCTCACTATCATGAATATAAAGCTGTGACTTCCTTTGTTTTTTTATATCACTTCATGCAGATTTTCTAAAAATACTTCTGAGGCAAAAGTTTTCAGAGACTAGCCCATCACAGAAGCTCCAACTGAGCTTTCAAGAAGGCTAAAAACAAGTACTCATTTGAGCAAGACTGACTTTTATCACATTTATTATCTGCTGTCTTTTCTATTGCAATCAAGAAGGTGAATGTCTATGCAAATGAAACATTTTCAGTGCTGAGCTGAGCTGTGTATCCTGCAGGAGGCCACTGTCAACTTCCCATCAATACACTGCACATTTTTCTCTTGAAACATAAGGTGTCTGTCAACCTGTAACTTTCCCAGACCATGCTGAATAAGGAATTGAAATTAAAGCAAACCATACTTGACCACAGTCCGGAAAAATTTAATTCAATCTCAAGAATAATAGATTATTTCTAACCTGATGTAAAAATAATCACTAAAATTTGTGATCGTTTGTTTTCAGCAGCATGGTGGAAATTAAAAGGGAAACAGAGACAGACATTGCAAAAGAAGCAAATAAACAGATCAAACTTGATGTTTCTTTAAACCTTCTGAGATGACTTTCTATGGAACTGAGAAAGAAAATACTTCGTGATTTGTGTTTTGTAGGATGTGGTTCCATTTCCTCTCTTGTATTATGAGGAGTCAGAAAGACAACTTATCATCTTCTATGATCAGGCTGTGATGAAGAATCTTGCTTTCATGAGGCACGACATATATCTAAAACCTTAAGTTATTACTGTTTCATACTGTGCTTCTGAACATGTTACCCTAAACATATTAATATTCCAGGTTAAATCTCTTTTTCCATGTTCTTTGAGAACACAAAAGGTCTAAAAAAAGTCACTACACTCTCCAAATAACCACACTGAGCTAGATCTTCCACAGGCTCACTCAGTTCCAGTGAATTCATATTGTATCACTATGGTATAAGATAAGAACTTTTCAAGGTGGGGATTTTTTTGGACAGTATTTCTTGGGTTTTTTCTATCATCTGACCGATAGTTTAACTGCTGAAAACTGTTAGATATTGTACCAGTACTTTTAAAACTAGTCAAACTTAAGTCAAATTACTGAATTAGTGTATTTTAAAGTGAGTAAAATAGAAAATATATTAACCGTTATCCTCTATCTACTGGAACACCACCAAAAAGACAGAACTAAAGCTCTACTGAAGCCAGAGTGATTTGCATTTTTGAAATCATGGCCTTCATAAACTAAAATAAGAATTACTCTTGTACTACCTGAAAGTATTCCTCTCCTAATCAAATGAGGCCAGCAGCTTCTTATGTTTTACATCTGTTTATACTGAGAGAGAGAGGCATAATCTGTTGCTGTGTGGTTTTGTAAAGCCTGGCAAAATGAGTCTGTGAGCTCAGCTGGGTAATCCAAATGTTCTTGAAATATTTTTCAACATATCATTGGTCATAATCATTGGTAACAATAATAACAGCAAATAATTGATGCTGGTGGGATCTCTGTGCATGTAAGAACTCAGTAAAGCATTACAACACATTCTTGTAATTTATAATTACAGTTCTAACAAGGATCATTTTAACTAATAATAATATTAATAACAATTAATTGTAATAGTAATGAAAATGGTATCTCTTGATGCCACACTTATAGAAGCTCTATAAATATCTTTGCTGAAACCTAAAATAAAACTCCTTTTAAACTTCAAGGAGTCGGACTTGATGCCTAAGGAGATTAGTATGTGCTAAAGTCTTCAACAGCTGCTTAAAATTAAATATCAAGAGTTTAAGGGTCTCCTTAACACTAATATCATAATTTACATGGCAACAGAGGGAAATAAGCTGTCACCTAAAGCCCCTTATAAAGCACCACTGCAGACTTCCTAAGTGAAGAATACTCTGCAGGCATCTATATGTATCTCTTCTGACTTGTATTTTGCAACCAATTTCATCTTGTGCCAAAAGAAAGTGGAGGCAGCTTCTCTCCTGTACTGGGATTTCCCTTAAGTGCTCCTTCCTTCTTGAATAAAGCCCATAATTTAGAATAACTATACTGAAATTCTAGTTTTATAAACCTGCCAAAAGCCCAGAAAGACTTTCAGTTCCTAGAGAGACTGATGGTTCTGACAAGTTGTGGATGTCCCAGCTCTGGAAGTGTTTAAAGCCAAGTTGAATGGAGCTCTGGCAACCTGGTCTAGTGGAAGGCATCCCTGCCATGTTTGGAACTAGATGATCTTTAAGGTCCCTTCCAACCCAAACCATTCCATGATACTGTGATTCTATGATTCTATGGTAGTGACGATGAGTTTGGTGTGACTGCATCAGCTAAGAGCATCATTCAAAGAAAATTAGCTTCCCTTTTTTCTCTTCTCAGACTTTTCTCATGTATTTCATATTAATATATGTCTTATTATTTCTATTATTTAGGTAGGGCAAATTTGGGTCTTAGTAAACATAGTTTATTGAACCAAAGCTTTACTATGCCTACTTTTAAATGAATAGGTTTCTAGAATTAAAAATTTACATACAGGCAAATAAACCCAAAAGGTTTTTTAAACACTATCCCCCTAAATCCTCTGTGAATCTTAAGTGTGATTTTGATAATCAAGGCCTGATTTCCAAAGATAGTGAAAAAAAATCAGAAAGCCAGGCCAGCCAATGGCAACTGGTGACGAAAGAGACTTAGTCTCTTTCTAGCCCAGATTCCTCAATCCTGTTGCCATTCCTGCCACTAACTCTTTAATCCAAAACATACAGAATTATCCTAGAGCAACAGCAGGACTGGAGCTTTGTCTCATTTTCGCCAGAAGAAAGGTCTGACTTCAAGACCACAGCCCTTCTTGCATTCCTTCTCAGTCCACATTTTATTTCTTTCACTGGAACAGCTTCCATAAGGACAGGGGAAAAAAAAATCCCCATCTCATCCTTGCAGTACCATACATCTTCTATGACAGTCTGAAGAACATGAGAGGATGACCAGTCTCTGCATCCACTACTCAGTTTTTAGAACAACAACTTTCTCTTAGCAGTTCTGAAAATCTTCCCAGTCCCATCCCCAGTTCTTCCCAATTTCTCCCACTGCATTGGAAAGAGTTACCTATAAAGCCAATTTTCATTTTTTATTTTTGTTCGTATAACTGTCTGTCACTGTTTTAAACAACTTCTGGATGAGCATACTTGTTTTCATTATGATTTTAAAATGTAATGTGTCTTTCTGCAAATGCACAAGCAACAAGTATCACTCAGGCTCATTGTGAAGCCCTGGGACTTGGATTACAGGTGCCTTTTCGGTCATGTCTTCTACTGAATTAATTTGACATTTGCACGTGTAAGAGCAAACTGACAGTCCACTGTGAACTGCAGAGAAAGTAAGGAGTTGGGCAATTTAGTCTCACCCTGCCCTTAAATGTAAATCAAGGATCATTTCTAGCTGCAATTTAGACACAAACACAGTCTGCTGAATTGACTATACTCTGTAGCCATCCACTCAGTGTAATTGTCTCACCCAGCAGAACAGCAATGCATAATATGTTCTACAAAAACAATCCCAAACCAAAGCAAAACAAAACCAAAAACCTAGGTAAACATCTGAAGCACTTTCCAAGACCAAATTCAGAGTAATAGCTCAGGATGTTTTCAGATTCACCAGATAATTATCTTCTTGCTTTAAGGATGGCCATGAACAAAATACATTCAAGAATTTAAATACAGTGAGCAGAATTTAATTAGCCAGACTCTGCTAATCAAAGCATCAAAGCAGATGGACTAGAGCTACAGGAATCTGTATTTAATTTGAAATAAACTGAATAATTTTAATTTATTTCTACAATCTCAAGTTAGTCCAGGCACTAGCAATTTAATCTATTAATACAAATGGAGACACAGTTAACTATAAGGCCTAAATGGAGTCAGACAAATAAAAAAAATAAATAAAAAGAGAGAAACCGCTGCACAGTAATCCAAAGCAAAAAAGCAGAACACAGATTTGAATAATGCGCCAGAACATTAATATGTATTTAAATAAGAGAAAATACAGTGCAAGGATTAGATCAAGTTCTTTTTCTTTGGGGACAACATTAATACATTTCTATTTCATCTGATTGTCAGAAATTTTCTGTCTGTGAGGCAACCAAAATCAGCAGACATTTTCTAAAATGTCATGACAGCTTTTGGCCCATATTTTGATTCATCATTACTGTAAATCACTAATGGCTGAGGACTACATTCTGTTAGCTTAGTAACAGACTGGATTAAGTTTGAGGTTTAATGAAAGATAGAATTCATAACTCAGAAAGAAATAAGGTGTTTCTTCTACCCTTTCTTATGACAAATCTACAGTCAGCTTCCTGCAAGTGTCATAAACGATGCTGAGATGGAAATCTAGACAACAATTATTATTTATTATTTTAATTTATTCCTAAGGCCATTTTATGGTTTATAAGAAAGGATCCAGCTACTTCATTATTGTTCACGGCAATGTTTACCCTGTGAAGACCCCAGCATCCCAGCAAATAGCCAACAAAACGACCAATATACAGAGACGAGAGGCCACATTTCAACCTAAGTACCTCCTGAAGGAAGGTTTAGCATTATTATAGATACCTTTTTCACTGTGTGTTTTTTGGTGGGGTTTTTCTTCCATTCTGTGGATGGATGAAAAGCCAGGATTGCCTAATTCAAAATGGAAATCTTGTTTTTCTTTATACAAATTCATTTATTGTTCCTTATTTTATGTACTGATGTAGGCTCCTAGAATCTTTGTTTTGTTTTTACAGTACTGCACATAACGGAAATACTGGGACTGTGATTCTTAGATTCTATGATAACACAAACAATTAACTGTAAGAAAAACAGAAAACAAAAAATCTGATTCAGTTATTCAATTCTTCTTATGAGAGGTAAACAAGAGTTTCACATCTTTGTTCATTAGCTGAAGGAACATGATTAGACTAAGATTCCAGACTCTGAATGGCACTCTAATGGGAATAAGGCATAGAAATGATAACAGAATTTGCTATTCCTCTTTGCTTGGTATTGTGAAACACTGGTAATTGGATACAAGTACATTGAACAAATATTAACTATTATCAAGGATCAAATCAAATGTAATAATCTGTAATGTCAGTAGTAAGAAGGTATGGTGAAGAGTGAAATCTATATAGGAGGAATAACCTGCTCTTTAATTTTAAAGTAATTAGAGTAAAATCCAGAACAGATTTGGATACTTTCCAACGGTACTACTTAAACAGCTTTCATTCTCAATGGCAAAGGTCCTCATCTATTCCATTCACAGTGGCAGTTGTTGTATAAATTGTTCAGGCTGTTACCTATACAAGAAGAATTTATCATGCATGCAAATTCCAGTATATAGCCTTGATTCCCAGAAACAGCAATCATGAAAACGTGTGTCACCCTTGGCTAATCTGTCAATATAGCCATCCAATGGGCAAGGACAGAAGGAAAAATGAAAGAAGGAAAATGAAAAAAAAAAAGAGAGAGAGAAAATGGGATGCATTTCAAGATAATACACTTGTTTTCTACAGTAGAGCTTTAAATAATTTTTTGAATACTGACACAGCATGACTGCAGCAATTAATGAAATATAAATTGTAGAGAACAGTATAGGAGTTCCTTCCAATTCCCATTATAATTCTACTCATTTCATTGCAAGCCTATTAAATAAGTATCCACCATTTCTGCATTCACACACAGGAGCTAAAATTTCTGTAAATATGCTCTCATGGGACAATGGTGCTTCACCCATTTGCAAAACACCCAAATGTACAGAAACTACAGCTAACAAAAACCTAAAAGCCCTTCCACAGGAACTAAAGAATCATCAGAACACTCTAATTACAAGCCATATTTCTCAGTATGCCCTCTCTAACACAGTCACTGTGCGCCTGTGCATGGCTTTAATTGCCTGAAAAAAAAAACTCTTTCACACACACTCGTCTCCTTGGGAGAAGCTGACAGCACAAATATGCAGTGGATGTTAATTATTCAATGCACTTACCATAAGACACTCAGGTATTATGAAGATCAGCACAGTGTAAGAGGACATAAAAATAATAGAACAACCCACACCACAAGAGTCTGACAAAGCTGGAATAAATTAAAAGCTGGAGCAGCAAGCAAACATTAATAATTCCACTAGGAAAATGTTCTTTAACAGATTTTGAAAACCTATGTCCACGCTTATTTTCTATCATTCATATTAGTGCTAACCCATATTGCTTTTCAGACTGATTGAGTTTTCCTTGATCTGTCAGAGTACTTAAGTATTATGTGCCTCTCTGAGGTCATCTGCACACAATGCAGTGTCTGCCATACCTTCAACAGCTGCCACTGAAAACACCTTTGTAATACTTTAATTTGTTCTTCAAAATTCTACAGCTGCAAATCTATTCTAATCAGAAGAGGCTCTGTATTGCTGCATAAAGCCACTAGAAGAAATTAAAATGGCTTCAGACAATATATTGCTTACGAGATCTAGCATAGTGTTTTTTATGTCTATGAAAGCAACTGTTCTTTCACAGAAATATTTTTGCTCACTCTTAACTCCAGGAAAATGAAAAAATGAGAAATGAACAAGTTTGACTTCGAGGTTAATGCAGCAGAAACCATTTCATTCCAACCCATTCTCTTTCTAACCTGTGATTTAATTATTACTATTAATATTTGAACCATTGTGAGAGTTCAGTGGTACTTAAAACAAAATTGTTTAGGAAAGAATAACATTTTTAAAATTCAGGTGCTCCTAAAAAATAATACAGATTTTTTGAAAATAGAATACCGCCTAGTTTAGACATTTACAAAATTAAACTACAAAGAACTATGTAGTCTATGTCTGCCATCTACTGTAAGAAAAAAATACTGCAGATCCCCTACTTGAACCAAAATACAAAGATTATATTGTCTTTAGATTTAAAAAAAAAGCAAACAAATAAAATTAATTTTAAAATTTAAACTAAATATTAAAAAATAATAATTACCAATTAAAAATGAAGACAACATAGATTTACTATAAAAATATATAAATCTATACTTTGGAAAATATATATTTTATTTGCTGTAATTTTAAAAATGGGGATTCAAACAGCACAAAGAAAATGAGCCTATAATTTTAGAGTGTTTAGCACCACTGGGAGATTGTGTATGAGTAACAACTATAAGCATCATAGTGAAGATATGAACTGTTGGACTTTCTTCAGTACTTGCATACTTCTCTTAATATATAAATATAACTCCAGCTTTAAAATCTCATTAAAAGGTCCAGAAATAGTGTAAAAAAGTAACTCTAAGTTGTGGTATGATTTTGTTATTGGGCAGCCCCTATAGATATGTTCACATTCAAGCACTGATTTCCCTATCATCTATACAATGGTTTAGCTTTTTCCATGGACCTGTGCTGAATTAGTCCAACTGTATATATGCACATCTATGGGCTTTGAGGCCATGGATCTTTTTCTGACTGTCCTATTTATCAGCAGAGACCAAATTTGCACGAACTGACTGCAGTGGTGCACAGTCAGCAGCTTCTCTTACCTGATCAGGTCACTAATAACATCACCTGGGAAAAGAGATTATGTCAAAGAGATACTAGTGCTGCATTAGTAGAGCACAGGCGAAATTTTAGTGTTTCCCTGGGCAGGTTTGGTCACGTGCTTTATTGCATACCCATCAATGGACTCAGATCCTGAACAGCAAAGAAGCTTCTTCAGTGGTTCACGGAGTCACAGAATGTTCTGAGGTGGAAGGGACCCACAAGGATCATCAAACCCAACACTTAAGTCAGGTCCTCCTTGTGACTTCTCACTGTCAGCTTTGCAGAATACCAAAATGGCTTCCTTAGGCTTCAAAGACCAATTTTTAGAATCCCATATGAAGAAGAGAATTAAAACAAAATCAAGTCAACTTGGAATAAGACTGTGACAAGCCCTCAGAGAGGCATTACTTCAGTGCCTCTCCTCTGCAGCATTTAAGGCTGACATCTTCATCTTACCTCACAATAAAAAATTTGAATGCTATCCCTTGACAAACTAATGCCTGAAGAAGACCATCTGCTAGCTAAATAAACTTTTAGCCACATTACAGATGTCAGAATTCTTTTTCTCAATCACAAAATATCCTTCTAATCTATTTCTACCTGGGAAGATAATATTTTTCATTTTCAAGTTATCCATCTAAATTTATTCAACATTTCTTGTGCACACAATACCTATAACATTTATATTGTTCTTTTGTACAAGGATGTCTCATGAATGAGACCCCTACCTTGAAAAAGACAATGCTATTGAGAAGGAGGAACTTTTACAGGATGTGTTTCATTTGAAATATGTCAAGTGTTTCAGGAATATATATAGACTATATTTTTTTTTATATAAGCATTTAAGTTTATGTTCCATTTTTTTCTTTTTTTCCTATTTTAATATTGCTCAGAAGTGCTTTTAAGCTGTGAACATACAATGTACCACTTGGGGGGATTACATCAAGCAGAATTGAGCCTGCTCTTTTTCTCTTCTGCTCTTCATTAACTTTCAGTTCTCACCCTCCAAATCCAACTATCACACTGGTCTCTTTCAGTAAAATACTAGAATGGGCAAAGTTACTTTCATTATTTACTTAAGTTTTCCTGGGAAGGAAAAAGACATTGAGAATTTTGGTTTTGCTAACACTACTGGCAACAAGACAGATCAGTGTGATAGGCTGTTTTCAGATGGGTGTTTCATCCTTCAAGGTGCTTGTTTTCCACTCTTTTGGATCAGAGAGCTACTGCCATTCATTCCTGGCTCAGATAACCATTTTTTCTCTTCCATGGAGATTGAGGAATAGCTGAGTAGAGGATGACATACATCACACATCACCTGGACTCAAAAAGTAATCTGAGGCCTGGCAGCTCATTTCTGTCCCACTTACTGCTTCTTCTCGGGTGCTCACTGAAAAACCCAAGCCCTCTTGTGAACCACTGCATTCAGTTCTACTAAAAAAAAAAATACATATATGAAGGGAAAAAAAGAGAGATTACTAATGGAAAAAGGCCTATCTCTTGCTGAAAGACCCAGTATGAGTGGAGTGTCTGAATTCATTCTGCTTGACAAGAATCCCTCCCAAACATGACAGGAAGCTACATTACCCGAATAATGAGGATTCCAGCTGAGGTAAGTCGGGGAAACGCATGGAGTAGTTTATGCAAATACAATGCCTCATTTAACATCTAGAAGATACAGACAAGTTCAAGAAGGCTCAGTGCTAATAAAAGCACATTAGAAGATTTTGAGAATATTCAAAATCCAATCACATTTTGCAATAGACATACCTGTCCTAGAAATTCAGTATAGTCTCTAGGGGATTTGCTGTATATTTCCAAACAGCAGAGCAAGTACAGCATGGTTTATAGAGATTTGCTACTATAAAAATGCAGAAGGCAGCAATCTGTATAACTGCATATAAGGTTTTGCATTAAGAGGAATTTCTTTCTCTCAGCCTGCCACCCTCCCTCTGCAGAAGGGGATTTGAATTGCAGACAGCATCAGTCATCTTAATGCAGCACTGTTAACCACCTGTGTGTATCAGGTACTGAACAATAATTTCAATAGAAAATTACTTTACCAGAAGATGATCATCTAAGAAATAACCTTATTTTTCTCATTTTTGCCTTAAAAAGTTTTCCTTATTAGGAGTTCATTTCTATAATGCTCTTTCCATTTTGAGGAATAGAGGAAGAGCCCTTCCTTAAACACTGTGTGACATCAAGTGGTATTGGAACATCAATACTTGTGGAGAGGATTGCTCTGAAAGCCATGGCTGAATGCAGCAGAAATGCCCAGGGTCGTGGCAGGGGAGTGCCTTGCTCTGTTCACATTTCAAGTGAAGAGTGCACATGGGAGAAACTATGTATGCCCAAACTTTTGTATCCCTTCATACACACAGAAACTGAGAAGACATTTGTCAATTTAAAGTAAGTTTCTCACTGACAGTGTAACTGAGAAGACTACACATCTCTTTTTTTCCCTCAATTATTCCCAAAAGAATAGTTAAAATTGTAAGACTAGGTAAAGTAACTGGGTTTTTTCATTTACCACTATGAAAGACCCTTATAGCACATCTTGGTCTGGATATGACTTACCGCTTATTGTTTTTATTTTTTCAGTCCACAGGGTGAGCACACAAACACCCTTTCTCTCATACAGTTGCAGTATCCCCCTCAGGCAAATAACTAACTGCAGTAGCTTGCTCAGCCCACTGCTAAGTTTCTTAATAATTTAGAAGTTAAGCACAAAAAGCAGGTACAAGTGGATTATTCCCCATTAGAAGCAGTGTGGTAGAGAGGAAAGTTGCTTCTGATTTTATCTTCCAAATACTGATCCAAGGCTTGCCATCTCTATTTCTGACACGGAATGCAAATTTGTATGCTATGTGCATGTATAAAACTTACTACTAGTTTTGCCACAGAGACCTATTCTTGTTCAAAAAAGGGCTAAATTTGGCCCAGTAATTTGCTGCAAATTACAGCAAATGATTTTTAGGATAGCTTGTGACCTTCTAGACATCTGTCTGTGGGGCCTCTCATCAAAATTGAATATAAAACAAGTTTGTAGCACAAGACAAAAATATACTATAAATAAATTATATTTTTAAAAAATTCTAAAGACTCAGTCACAGACTGGCTTGTGGTTTAAATATGTCACTTAAATTAGCCTACAACTGAGGAAACCATGAGAAAAGGATCAACCTGCTGAGTGTCATGGTGTCACTAAGGCAGGACTATGTTATGAAAGAACTCTTTGCTAACAAATTGTCAGGTCTCAGGGTTACCAATAGAGAATGAAGCAAAGCCACAGATCCTATGAAAATAAAACTATCCATTTTTACAATCACAAAGAATGGACTAATTCCCTCCACTCTCTTTTCTCTAATCCCTGGTCAGTGAAATTTATTGCTTCAAGTTACAAGGCCAGTATAGCAGAATCATTCACCTTACGTTGTACTACAAGACTATAAGAAAAAAAAAAAAGGTCAAAAGCTGGATTTTCAATCATTTTCCATATCTATTGTTAAAACAAGCTGCATAGCTACTTTCTCAGGATTCTCTAGAATCCCTATTTGTATTTCATCAGATTTCAGATTAAATAGGTTATCCAAAACAAAACACAGGTATGAATCATGGTTTCCTACTGAAAAATAAATAAATAAATAAATAAATCTGCTTTGTGCCACTCCTGTGGAGAGAAATAATTACAGTCAGTGAATCTGCCTCCTTTAGGATGCCCTGTTCCCCAGGGACTGCAGGATGGCACACACCTACTGCAGTTACTCCCAGCCTGCAACACCATTCCCTTTTCCAGTGAGGTTGGCATTACAGGGAGTACCCAGCTGATCACCCACCCATATTTTAGAACATGAAGACTCTCAAGGAGAAAGCAATACTTCAAAAAACTTCTAGACTCATCACCTGATTTGCCAGATGTGTTACAAAAGGTCTGCCTGGCTTTTAACTCAGCAAATTACATAGAAAATTCACAGCATAGGAAAAAAAATGCATTTTACATAGTGCAGGAAAGGCGCTCCTGAATTCCCGTGTATTTTATAGTACTCTCATCTATAAAATATAGTCCTCAGGTGCTACTAGTAGGAACCAAGGCCGTGTGAACAGTGATCCTGCACTTATCGGCCAGCAGAGGGGGCAGGAGGAGCAAGGGACATTCAAATAGCAAACAGGCAGTTCGCCTGTATCTTTACTGTTTGGGGACAGCATTGAGAAAGTTATTAAAATCAGTTTTGAAATGTAATTAGTTCCTTCTAATAGTCTTTCCTTCTCTGTGAACAGTTCTGGTAAGTGTATGACTTCATGTCAGGAGTTCTGTTCTGGCATGTGCTTCTTTCAATGAAAATGTAGACTAGAGGTGATGGATTCCACAGTAGACTCGGAAATCTGCCACATAAATGAGCCCACTTTGTAATGGTGTGTTAAAAAGAGATAGCTAGTCCTGCACAGTCCCTTGCATGTTTTAAAACCTAGATGTTTCTACTTTAAAGATAGGGATTACAGCATGAAACATTACTGCTAGTACAAAAAAAGAGCAGAAAGATGAGGTATCTTGACAGGAGATGCTGTGTAAAGCCCTCTTCCTCAGAATGAGTATTTCTAAAAGCCTAAAATTTGTCATTACTGATTAAAAGTCAATGACACATCACCCACAAAGACTGTGGCCACTGAGCACAGGTGCTTAACACCACAACAAAGGTATTATTATTGTCATTGTTTTATTTGAATTTTCTGTGCAAATGCTTACACACAGAGCAAATCAGCAAGAGGGTAAAATCCATGCAGCCTACAGCAATGTCTAGCTATCTCAGAGAAAGTCATATTTATTATACAGCACTGCAACAGTGCAGCCTCCCCCTGCACTGAGAACTGTCCCTTGTGTGAATTACACTCTGCTGTACCAACACCAAGGACAGGGTTTGTCTCACCTAACCTGGCATGCCAACGGCATGAGCTGTTCACTGCAGGTGCTGTGAAAATCCATGGAGACAAATAGGCAATTCTAGAGCACAGCCCTTGCCATTTATTTCAGACCTGCAAATTAGGATAAGATGAGCTGCACCCTAGGAAGGGGCCTGGGGTGACTGGAGCACATGTAGAAGTCTGCATTTGGGAAATGAACCCATGCTGTCTGCTCCTGAGGGCCCATCAGCTCCACAAACTCAGCAGGCAAAGAGAAAAAGCTGGAACACTGGAAAGCTATCTCACTGCTCCTATGGCTCACTGCTCTACTCACTGGAAAAGGTGCCTTTGCAGGGGTTTTGTGTCCATAGTGCCTGTCTTATTTTTGATTAAAGTATTCTAAATTAAATGAGTAGATTTTTCCCAAACCCAAAAGTAAAGAAATTTTAAAAACTAATAAACCAGTATGAGCTCCAAAACTGACCTACACTCTAAAGTTATCTTCATGCTTCACTGAAGAGCCTCTGACTAGAATTTTGCTCCAAACTGGCTCATTTCCTGATACAGATGTACAGAAAGATTACAAATCTGGTCACAATTTGTACTGTCATTACCCCTCTGCAACCAGCACATTAAGGTTGCAATCTACCTGCTATTGTGAGACTCAGAACTTTTCAGCAACTATTTTAGCAAACTACCTTAATCATTAAAGTGATGGAGTGATAACAAATGAAAAGAGTCTGGGGTTTGGGGATTCTAATGGTCATTTTGAACCCAGACTGAATCACAGCATGGTTAGAGTGGGTGGAAGAATGATATCTGTTTCTGTGATTGCAAAATTTAAGAGCTGTATTCTATTTTTAAGAGTTTTTTTAAGCATCAGAAGCTATAGTTGATGGTAATGTTAATAGTTTCATTGGTTTTGTTGTTTAAATTTACCTGAGACATCCAGACATTTCCATTTTTAAGTAGATTCTCTGAAAAGAATAGAATAACAAGCTGCATCTTGTGTCATTTGATGACTGCTTCTTTTTTTCTATTGACTTTTGAAGTTTATTTAATTTGAAACAGTTTATTCCTGCCTAATAAATTGTTCCAATAGCAGTGGTCCATTGATGTAGGACTGTTTTTTCAATGATAATATCAAGTAAAGCAGCACTCATCTAAGAGCAAACTCTAACACTGTTGCATTCTATATAATCTCTAGCAGTGAAGTCATTCATAGTATTTTTAACTACACAGAAAATATGTCTCTTTGCATACAGTATTTAATATTTAATGCTCCTATGTTCATGATTTTGAGAATGCAGAGGATAGAGGAGTTTTGGTTGAGTACTGAGAAAAGAGATCATGTCAGAGTTCTTGCTGGTATGGTCACATCCCATATGGCTATCAAATTATTTTCTCAGGCTGCCTGGTTCTAATGCTGCATTTCAATAGTACTCTAAAGCTGCATGGTGGCATAAAAGAGGTTCATTCTATATAAAATCTATGCAAAAGCAGCTCATATTTTAAGATTCTATTCATTAGGGAATTTTAACAGGTAGTTAACCTCAGGCACACTTCCTTTAATTTCACAGGGACTATTTGAGCATTTGAAGCAATGTACCTCCTTGGGTGCCTTAGTGAAGTGGGACCTAATAAATAAAAAGCCATTATGCAACTGAATATATCAAGGTTATTATGTGTTCTTATAGAGCTGGTTCTGGATAAGGCAAATATTTTGCTCTCCCTAAGATCAGTTTAGTGGGTGTTGCATCCACAGTATAAGTGGACTTTTATAGCTCTTCTAAAAATTCTGGCATTGGAGTTTTGCACTAAGGATAGCAAAATCCATCCATTGAGTTTTCACAAGGAAAATTAAATTTGCAACAATCTGCATTCTTAAAGAGGCATGTGAGGAGATTTTAGTTTTAATGTACTGCTCAGTAATATTTGTATGGACATCAGACAGATTTAAATTTACCAGAAACAGTTAATTATTTAAATTAGGGCATTTGCAATTTAGACACACATCTACAGACAAATACCACTAGGGTTTTCCTCAGACAAAAGCTCAATACTAAGTAAGTTCCTCAGACAATGCACCATGCACACTGACAGCATATTCGTATAGTCCAGGAGGTCACATGTAATCACTGTAAACTTTTTTTTTAATAAGAACAATCCCACTGTTAACATGAATTATTTTGGTGCTGTTTAAGTAACAGAAAATCCTCACTGTATGCATCAGAGAGGTAGGTTAGGTATTCATGGCTTCAAAAACCTGTAATCTTCCTGTTTGAACTCCTTACCTGGGTCCTGCAGACACATGTCAAGCAGACCCATCCCAGTCAGTTCTCACTGCTGTTACCTGAAAGAATTCCCCGCTGCAGAACAGTCCTGTGCTGCAATGGGAATAGCAGGATACTGAAAACAGACTCTTTTATAACAACAGGAGCTTCATTTATAGTGCACACATACTGCAAAAGCAGTCCCGGGTTTCCTACCAGCATGCCTGAGCTTAATTACACCTGCTGTAGTCCTGAATCACCAGGCAAAGGCCTGGAGTAGCACTTCAGTGCCTCGCTGAATTCAAAGAATAGCTGAGATGGAGCCTGTAGACAGCTAATGTGCTCCAAGAACAATGCAACAGTCGTTTCATGGGGCGAATTGAGGGATTTCAAGGCAGCTGCCACAGAGACTACACATTGTTGAGAAGCGAGAGGTACTGTTTTGTGTACTGCTCTTCTCTCTAACACTTACGCTTGGAGCTGAGCTTTTCAAAATGAAATGAAACATGAAGTCTCCTGGATTAAATTCTAACATTGGGGGATTATTTGTTTGGGTTTTTTTTCAGCTGCTGGGTTGGGATTTTTTTCAATGTATACATCCATTGTTTTTCTACCTTGTAAATAAGTCTCTTTCCAGTTTTCCTTCTTTCGGCAGTTTCCAATGTTTTCATCATTTTTTGTGTGTTCATTGTTCTTGCGTGGCACAAGTCAGAGTTGGGCTCATCATTCTGGTCTGCCCTCTGGAGTTGTTTCTCTAGTCTGAAACATCTGCTTCTTTTGCAGTTCACCTTGTAATGCGAGGGTGGAAAGTCTCTGGCTCCTGGGCAACTCCTGACTCTCAAGATATTCAAGTCACAAGACTTGCTACTGTCACAAGTGACAAATCTTGCTTGCAAAGGCCAGTACTCTTCATGAGCCAAGGACCCTCATCTGGCCTGGCTTTAGAGAGGAGAGTGTCCCTTTTTTCATTAAGTCATTGCCATCTCCAGTGTCCCTGCAGCTGCATTCAGCATCTGGAATGCTTTTTAAGGCTCTCAACCAAACAAAACCAATTATTTCCCAACTAATTTTTGGGAAAGCTGCAAAATCCTGCTTTTACCATGACCTTGTTTTTAATTGCCACAACCATATTCCAACTTAGGTATTTTTTCTGTGAGATCAGATAAACAATTCGTTTTGTCCACAGCTTCGCTTACCTACTCTGCTAAATTTTACTTTGCCATGGTAAAACCCTAGTTCTGCATAAAACATAACTGTATCTGTTGACCAAAATCTCTCTTCCACTGAATAAAATAACTGTTGAAAATGCACCAGAATAGAAATAAAGACCACAGTGAAAGTCACTGGCAAGTTACACAGAATTTCTGTTTTCATATGATGTCATAGACAAACCGTAAGGTACTTCAGCCCATATGTGACACTTTGCATCTCCAAGACACAAAAAATGGAGACAGCACATTAAATCACTTTTCAGGTAGTTTGCTGGGATGGGAGACTAAATTAAGCCTATATATTCTATGGAAGAAACAAGGTGTTTGGGGGAACTTCATACAAGAATTTAAAAATCTAAGGATAAGGAACTTTTTGGTTAGCTTACCCTAACTTGAAACAACTTCAAAAAATAAACATGTCTCTATGAATAATAGAATATTCTACCACGTTTGACCACATCAAAAAATCTTACGCCAGGATTTCCCTTTGGATAAAGAGTAAACACATTTTCAAGTTATCTTCCCCAGAAACTCAAGCAAAAGCTGTGTTAAAACCTCACTGGGAAAGCAAGGCTCAGACTGTTCATCTGAAATACTGCTAAACAAAAACACTCAAGGCAAGAAGCTTGAGCAGTGGTGCTCCCATCACCTGAACTGCTTCACTCTTAGCTACAGAGGTCAGGTTTAAACTGTGCCAAGTAGCAACCCCTGGGGCAGTGCCTGGGCAAAGTTCAGGAGACATCACATGCCGTCTGCCATTCCTAACATGTAGTTTGAATGAGACTGCATCAGGCTTGGCTCCCTTCACACACTGTATCTCAGCGGGATTTGCAGAGCCTGAAGTAACCCTGCTGGCCCTTGTGAACCATCCCAGACCTTGTAAACAACATTCTCAGACCTGTGGTATTAAAATATCAACCCAGTGAACTGCCCTCATGTTTCAAATCACTTTGAACTGAAAAAAGAAAAGAAAAAAAAAAAACCACCAAACAAACAAAACCCCTACGAAATTATAATTATGTTCTTTAAAAAAAAAAAATGGCATGAAGCCCAGAAGAGATCCAGACCCAAGTGAAGTTTGGTTTCAGCCAAGATGTAACACTTGGCCTCAAGGCCAGAGGAAGGTCCCTTACCATGTTTTATTTAGCAGTAGAGAATCCTATCCTAGGAGTCCTATCCTCCTATCCTATCATCTTCTTCACAACATTAACCACTAGCAGATGTTAAGGGGAAATGTGTATGAAAAGGTTCCACAGGCACATCATTCCAAATTCTAGAAATCCTCTGGTTTAGGATTTCCAGGTTTAGATGTTAGCTCCAGAGTACTGTGCTTGATAGATTATTTTGTTCAGTATTATTATTTGGACTAAACCACACTTTCTGTTTCCAGAATGTCTTGTCCCAGGTGAGCTCAATAACTTAATGTTCCGTCTCTGGAGAGAAAATAAAAGAAAATAAACTTTTGGCTATTTTAAAATCTACTGCAACTATTTCATTGGGCAACACCTTGAATTTCTTTCCCCTAAGGAGACTTTATCTGCAAAGTTCCTTCTCTCTGAAACTCTTCCATATCTTGGTCCATACTGTCTCATGTCTTATCTTCCCTAATTCTGTTGTGGGTCTTTCTTGTCCTTGTTAAAGCCTGTGGACTTTACTGTACATTATATGTAGTGGACACACCATAGCACTTTGATGTTCTTTCCCAATAGGTCTAACATTTCCTAACATTGCACCATATTTTGACCTTTTGAGCATTGAGTTGATGCTGTCAAAGAACTCTCACAAGGTCTTTAGGACTTGTGCTAGGAGTCATGGATAAATTACAACTTAAATGTGTACATTTAGAAGGTATATCAACAGACCTGGTTTTTCTGTCTATTTTTAATAACCTGTAAAGCACATACACAAGAAACTAATAATTAATTTAGAAAGAATATTAAGGTACAAGAATTTATACACTTATCTGAAAAATATTGATTTGCCTCGTTACCATCTTCATTGAACAAATAATACTTATTTACACAAGTAAAACACAAACTTCAGTTCATTAAATAGTTAAACTTCTAACTCTTTCAAGTATATGGTCCTATGTTGTGCTGATGCCTCAAGGCTGATTCTGCACTACTTGCAAACTATCAATCCAAAATAGAATAACTCAGATAACATGACTGATCAACTAAATATACAAGCTTCTACTTACAAAGTATAATAGTGGTTATGGAGAAGCATAATTCCATACCACCAATAGTACAGCTGCGGCTGCACCTATTTATTTCTCTAATATTACTCATAACAAAACAGTAGCATTTTCTGCCTCCTTTGCACTCATGCAAATGACTTCATAAGTAATAAGACAATGATTAAGCACTCCTTTTTCAACTCATTCTAGTTTAATGTCCCCTGAGGCTGTACAAGACAAGCTTTTTATCACACATAACTTACTTTTACCCAGAAAATAGGGCAATATATTAAAAAAATAAATATTAAATATTTAAGGAGATTGTGTGAAGCAAAGATTTTAATTTTAAACAGGTAGGAGCAAAGAAGGAACTTTTCTGTCATGTAATCAGTATCCCCTGGGTACTACTTGATCTTCTTCTACTAAGATGTTGCTGCAAAAATACTAGTTCAACAGCAAAAAAATAACAAAAAATCCATGTGGCAACCTTTTTCCAAATAGAGGACCAGAGAAATCTCTATGGACCTCATAACACCTATACAGTGCATTCCTGACAGAAAACAGTAATATAACAGGTATTTAAGGCAACTGAGCAAAGAGAGCATCCAATTTTATTCAAAACAAATTCATAATATATTTAATTATTCATTATATCTTTTCCTTATCAAACACTACAATTTCCTACTCTGCAACTGCAGCTCACATGTAAAATAAAAGGAAACATTTTGTAAATCATAATTCAAATAGGATTTTATTTTTATTCTACTGAATTACACTCCATTGAGCAATAACTGTCTTTACTGTATCTTTATGTAATAACTCATTTTTCATATCATTCAAATGCTTTCAGGGCTTTTCTATTGTGTTTCTGGGGTTTAATTTTATTCATTCCTAATATAACCGCTTTACAGATTCTCCAAAGAATAATTCGGAAAGGAGTTGGCACAATAATGTGCCTCACATGGTAAAAAGCTGATTTTTGGAGGGCCACTCTGTGAGATTTGAGAGTTATCATTATCCCTATAGGGCATTTCAATTTGAAACTTCTGAAGTTAGCTATACACTTTATAAGGCATTCCAAAGATGAGAAGAAACACTATTTGGAGCTTTAAGAAAATTTTGGTGGCATTAAAATGAAAGACTACCCACACCGTTTTATATATTTGTTTCAGCACATTATCCTTGTTTAAATAGAACTACTAATTTCTTCTTAAGAGTAGGTGAGCACTGAATAAAATTTTTTTTAAAAAATCAGAGAAACAGCTTTTTATGATATTCTAGGTGACTTTATTGAATCTCAAGATATAAAGGATCTAGGCAAAAAGAGGGGGTTTTAGTTCAGTTTTTCCCTACTCTTTTTTGCAATATACAGATGAGCTATTGTCAATTGGGACCACTACTTGCTCTTGCAATACAATGCATAGCCTCATCAAATATTTCTTAACGTTTAAAAGGATGTTTAAAAAGGGATCAAAGCATACTAAAATTCAAGTGCTGAGGTCAATCCAGATGTGCCCAATAAATGTTAGTTTTTATTTTAGTTCAGAACCTAAGGAAAAGCCCACTGTTTGTCCTCTATGAAGAGGAAGTTGCTGCATACCTGAGTACACAATTCACAGTCCTGCCAGGGAAGCAGAGCCTGGGCTGCTCCCAGGTGGGCTACAGGTGCAGAATTGCAGGATCTCCACTTCCATTTCTGGATCAGAAGCGGTTATATTGTTTGGTATATGACATTGATAGGTACATACCATTTAGATAAGCAGAAGAGTTGCAATGGAGTCTGAATCCCATTTTTTACTGACCTTAAGGCATCCTTTTCTTGCTGTCTTAAACACTATAAATTTGCATCATGGGTTTACACTGGCCAGATGCCAGGCACCCAACAAAAGCCACTCACTGAATCCCCTCTGCAGAGGACAGAGGAGAGAAAATTTAACAAAGGGTTCACGGGTTGAGATAAGGACTGGGAGAGATCACTCATTAAATCCTTCATGGGCAAAACAAGCTCAGCTTAGAGATATTAATTTCTTACCAACAAAATCAGAGCAGAATAATGAGAAGTAAAATAAGCCCTTAAAAAACCTCTTCTCCCCATCCCTCCCTCCTTCTGAGACCTACCTCCTACCCCAGCAGCACAGGGAGACAGGAAATGGGGGTTACAGTCAGCTCATCACCTGTGGCTTCTCCCCCTACTCAGGGAGAGGAGCTGTCCCCCGCTGGGCCATGGGATCCCTCCCATGGGAAACAGCTCTCCAGGAACTCCTCTGAAGTGGCTCCATCTTGTGAGCAGCAGCTTCCGGCAACCTGCTGAATGTGAGTTCCTCCCATGGGCAGACAGTCCTCCCAAAAGCGCTGCAGCATGGGTCACTCTTCCATGGGGTGCATTCCTTCAAGCACAGGCTGCTCCAGCCTGGGAGCAGGGCTCCTCTCTCCATGGATCTCCCATGGGGTCACAGCCTCCTCTAGGCATCCACCTGCTCCAGCATGGACTCCTCCATGGGCTGTGGGTGGACCTCTGCTTCCCCATGGACCTCTGTGGGCTGCAGGGACACAGCTGCCTCACCATGGGCTGCACCATGGGCTGCAGAGGAATCTTGGCTCCGGTGCCTGGAGCACCTCCTACCTTTCCTTCTTCACTGATCTTCATGTCTGCAGAGTTGTTCTTCTCACATGTTCTCACTCCGTTCTTCTCTGGCTGCAATTAGAACTGTGCCCCCATGTTTTGCTTTGATTTCTTTTTAAATATATTATCAGAGAGGCGTTACCACCCTTTCTTATTGGGCCCAGCCTTGGCCAGTGGCACATCCATCTTTGGAGCCACCAGAGATTGGCTCTGCTAGAAACTGAGGAAGCTTCTGGCAGCTCTCACAGGAGCCACCCCTGTAGCCCCTTGCTACCAAAATTGAGGCCATGCAAACCCAATACAATTTGATTAAATCAAAATTGTGACAATGACTTCAAGCTGCATGAGGGTTACAATGCATATAAAAGGATATTTTGAGTCCAATGATGCTTAAAAGTCTGACTGTATGACACACACCACTCTTTTCATTACCAACAACTTGCAGGGTTTGGCTGAAAAACAAAGAAACAAACAAACAAAAAAAAATAATACTTCACAGTAGTTGTCTCTATGAATTTGATGGTTAGAGATCTCTCCAGTGTGAAGCTCCCATGCTATGTTCTGCATGTCTAGAGCTTTTCAATCAATGGAAAGTTAGCAGTGATTTTATTACAATCTTTTGCTATCAGGCTAAACTAAAGACCCTACACAATATACATTTAAATGTTTAATAGCAAAAAATTATACAATTTCTTCATAAAATAAGAGAGACAGGTTATTGCCACCAGCATTCATGCTCCTCTTCTTTCTGAAAACATTTATGCCACAACTTTTTGGACTGGAAAATGATGTGCAACCTGAGAAATGCAAGGTCAAATCTAAGATCAGGAAGAAGCCACTTTTATTTAGCTGCTACCTGATTATGTAAAAACAGACACAATATTCCTATCTGCTGAAACAAGTACTACCTTTCACAGTCTTTCCCCAGGTGAAATAGTTAAATTATCTGACCCCCAATTTTAAAATTTAATATTTACATACTGGCATCAGGCTTTTCAAGGCATAGCTTAATAGCAGAAAAAAAACCTGCCCAGACATAATTACTATATTAAAAGACAGCAGGTAGCAAGCTTTTGGAAGCCTTTTTACTTAGAACACAGCGGACAGTAAGATTAATTTCTCAATTATCTTAAGTCAACCTGTTATAGCACACTTCTGAGTTACAGGTATACTTATCAACAGCATCAATTTTTCACTAGATTTCTCCATTTCTTAAGTCCCAAAAAAGTTAGCTAGACCTACTGGTGAGCATTAATCAGAGTTAACATTGTGCACTTTTTCAAAGTATACTTTTTCAAAACCAGACTGTATTAGTCAGAAGTAGGAGTGAGAAAATGTATCAAGAGGAATTTTTTGTTATTCCATTTCCCACGTCCTACTCATCTCTCCTCCTAATTCCCCCTCTCACCCTTCCCCTCCTCTTCTTCCTGGATAGAATCACATATAAAATTCCACAAGTTCTTAATTAAATGGAACTAGGTTGATAGAAATTATCAAAAAATCTAATATTATTTGCTGACAATTTTAAGATAACTAAATATATCTACTTATTTAGGCATTCTGATGCTGCTCAATTAATTTTTTCAGAACAAAACCCCACATCCCACAAGGTAAGATGACTAACATAGTACTCAATACATTGCTTATTCAGCACCTTGTTCGTGGTAACAGACCAATTTAGTATTCTTTACAAGTTTATTAGTATATTCAAATGAGTAAGCACTTGGCAAACTAAAGTGTTGAATCACATAGTAATCATCTTGCAGTAGCTAAAAAAGTGAAAACATCTGAACATCTAAATTTGTCACTCTCTGTTTTAGAGAAGCAGAATGATAAAGATAATGAGTAATCTGGCTCTAGCAATCTTCATCTGTGGAGAACTCTCCTTCAGACCACTGCCAGTTAGATAACAGTAAAAACTATGAAAAGAGAGAGAAACAAACAAACAAAAGTATTTTCAGAGGCACCCACAGGCCACTAGAGCTAAGATTTGCCAATGTTATCTGTGATAAAATCTCAAACTGCCTTGCACAACTATCCCATTACAGATTCCCGATTTCCTTGTTATAAATAATGAAACTGCCATTAACATTTGAAACAGAAAGACTGAAAAAGAGGAAAAATGTGCCTCTGAAAGGAATTAAACACTTCTGAAGATCATTAGAGTTGATGTCAAACTTTTTATTGAAAACACTGAGACTGAACTTTCAATTAATGAAGCTCAGCTTTTGGGTTTGAGCTTGATTTATTAAGTCTGTAAGAGAACAAAAATAATATCATCAATGAAGACAATGTAGAGCTGAAAACCAGAATGTCTATGGCAGAAAAGGCACAAACAGCCTGTATATTCATTTGGAAATTTAGGGAAATAGAATATCAATAAATTCAGTCATGATACTGAGTTTAAGTAGGTGGGCTCCTGATTTCACTGTAGCTCTGTGGCTGCACCTGTACCATCTATGGCTTTCACGGCTTAGAACTGTGGGTGCAGCTCTACAGTGTCCAGTGTGGGGTGGCACAGATGTGTGTCCAGGTAGTTTGATGGAGGCCCACCTAGGTCATTGTCTGAATTTACTGCTCTCATCCAGTGTTTTCTATGTTTATGCCTAGAGCTGGCACTGGGAGACTCATAATTGCAAATGATTCAGCTCTGAGAGGCAACTCTTCTGCCAGTTTTTCTGCTTGTCTTAGCTGAGAGAGCAAAAAACGTTAACATTCCTTTAGCTTAACTTTAGCATGCATAATATGAAAATTCTGCCGTCCTTTAATAAAACACTTTGAGATCTAAAAATGCAAACAACTACAGAAATGCATAATGATGTTATACAGGTTGTTTGCCTGCATGAATGTCACAGGTATCAATGAGAACAAAGAAAGCACACAGCAGTAAAAGAAACATGTTTACAGTTGTAGCTCATGAGCCTTTTTTATTGCATGCCTTAAATTTCAACAGTCATGAAAATGATAACAGTGGAACCTACAGTCTTTCACCTGAACAGAGATATTAATATTTAACCTTTTTTAGTTTTTGAAATTTCAGGTGTGAACACAGTATTTTTCTTCAAAGTTTAGATGTGTGAATCTTCACACTTAATCATTGCATGGCTACTGATACGAAATAGAAACCCCTGCTGCTTCTGTTTCAGTAGACTTCTCCCATACATAAACATACAGATGTACACACACCCTGCAGAGACAATCTTGTTACAGCACTGAACTCCATTAAAAAAAAATAAACAGAAGTTATAAAATACAAACTAATTTTCATTCTTCAGGGCACATAATAATGATGAAATTAGAAGAAAGGCTTTTTGCCTTAGACACACGCCACCTGCTGACTGAAATATTTCTCGTGTCAAGGACCTAGGATGGTCCAGACTTGTACCCAATTTTAAAAAGGGTAGAAAAGACCACCTTGGGAACTTCTGACTTGTCAGGCTTTCATCTGTGTCTGGGAAGATCATGGAACAGATGCTCCTAGGAGCTGTGCTAAGGCAAATAGAAAACAGGGAGATGATTCCAGACAGATAGCATGGCTTCATCAAGGGCAAGAGAGGATGGACTAGATGTCCTTTAAAAGCTCTTCTTCCAACTCAAGCTAGTCTATGATTCTAATAATTACTATACCACTCAATATGACACTTTCCATGATCCTGATCCCATGTATGAGTAAGGAAGACCTGAATATTTGCTTTGAGGAAGTAACTTATCAGGTGGTTTTTTTCACACATACCAAAGAGCACTTACAGTAGAGAAGCAGTCTTGTCAAATAACCTCATGCAGAATACCAAATTTGTGTCCTGTGCCATGGGTTTTGATCCAGAACCCAAAAATTACTTAATGGGTCAGTATGTGACAGAAAGTGGGAATAACAGCAAATGAGAACAAGGTGTTACATACACTATTTCATTGTTGCTCTTTATTGAAAGTAAGGGTTAACTTAGCTCAATTTGATTTCTTGCTTGTATTTTGTCGTTGTTGAGCCGCTAGCTGAGGAATGAGCCGGTTCTCAGACAAGGAAAGAGAGAAGAGAGCTTTATTGTTTTGATTTCTATATATATGGAGTCTACAGAGGTCACCCAGATTGGTCAGCCCGAGACCTCCCCCTAGGCCCAATTGGCCAAGCCCGAACTGACCTAATCCGGAGACGTTGTTTGCAAAACATCCAAACTTTATCTTTGTTTATGAAATGTAGCAAAATGTTCTCACGAGAAAGACCTGTGCTAGTCACAGTATTTGCAATACTCAGACTTTCAAAGAGCTCAACAATGACAGTAAGTAATCAGTAGCAGTAGCTTGAGAATCAGGACAATGTCTTCATCCTAACCTATGTGTGGCACTAGAAACTATGAATAATCAGGACACTCTTTCCTCTTTCCCCTTTCCTTTCCTTTCCTTTCCTTTCCTTTCCTTTCCTTTCCTTTCCTTTCCTTTCCTTTCCTTTCCTTTCCTTTCCTTTCCTTTCCTTTCCTTTCCTTTCCTTTCCTTTCCTTTCCTTCTCCCAGAAAGACTGGAGAGCAGGTAACTGGTTTAAACTAAAAGGGAGAAATATTACTTCCCTGCACAATTAATCCCATCATAATTTTTAGGGTTCTCAAGATTAAATAGAAGAATTAAGATAATAAACCATGTAAATTGGCATTATAGAAGTAAAACATTTTGAAAATCAGGTAAGAGATTGGAAATTAAATGAAATATAGAATTGCTATCAAATATAATAAAAGACAGGTGTTTAGCAATTAAAAAGGATGATTGTTGTAACTGGGGCAGCTGAAAATGGTAAGAGAACAGATGTTCCTTAATAGTACTTCCATATTAGTTCTATTTTAACAAAGAATGCTTGATTTTCATTTGCTTCCCTGAAAATATTACACTGTTGCTAACTCATAGAAAAAAATGAAAGCTAGTGATAATACTTTCATTAGCAGTTTCATAATACCATGAAATCGCACAATAAAAATAATTGTGCACTGGTCTTAAACATCAGTTTGGTGGCTATTGAATAGTTATTTTTTAGACTTACTGAACATTAAATAATGCTTCTCAACTTCAATTTCTAAAAAAACCCATCAGACTGTGGAGGAAACAAACAAAAAGTTCTTCTGGAGAATTATCTTTTGACTTAATGAATGTGCTTTCCTCCCTCATTCTTTCTGATCCTAGCAAGCCCTAATGATACAATATCTCACTTCATATTAGTCTCTCTTTCCAGAAGACATTTTAATGACCAGGTAGTTTACATTATTTATTTTCCAATTGGTGAAATATTTAGAGGAATTATGTTTGCACTCTAGCATTTCATAGCACTGAATTCATAAGGATGATTCCCATTTTTATCAGGGTAGTTTGAGAGAGATTATCCAATGACCAATGATAGCATTATATGCATACAAACATACAACAGATACAAAGATTTTTTTGATTTAGTTTTTTATTTTTGCAATTATCGTTTTACACACAGCTTGAGTGAAGAGGCATTTTTATATTCTTGATTGACTACCCTACCACCAAAGAATCTGACAGGAAGCTGAAGAGAAAGATTTCCCACGTCTGTAGATTTATGTCTATATCCAGAAGTTATATTGCAGATGATGTATTATAGATCACAGAGATATGTCAAAAGCTGCTTTTAAAAATATGTGAAATGTAATGATGAAAAATATACATGAAATAAAATATTTACCTCAAACTTATCTGTACCTGATGCAAATTTATCTTCTTCTTTTTCCCCCTTTTTCTAATCTAATTCTCCTCCGCCTTCAGTGTCACTGCCTAGTCAACTTTTAAAAAGCACATGAACTTACTGGCAGGATTGCAGAGACTGAGAAAAGCCCTGTGCTGTTCTGTGATAACATGATCTAACACCCAAATATTAAGTGAGAAAACACACTCTTCAGCTGTTGAGTCTATTGGTTGCTCCAATGTGGTGCTCCAGGTGGGACCACAACAACCATTTATTGAGTTTGGTAAGAGTTGGCATTGCCAAAAGTACATAATTTTCACATTGTTCACAATGTTGTTCACAAATTTAAGAGAAATATCAGAAAACTGTATCTGAATCTCTTTATTGTCACTTATTTATTTACTTTTATGCAGTTGGAATTTACTGTACCTGAACTTGTTTGAGGAAAATAATGCTAATCTTTTTAGAAAAATACTAAGCATACACTTTCAGAAGTAAAATATCCATATTGAGTCTTAGCCTGCTGAACTGTATTTTAACTAAATTGAGATTTCTGTCTTCAGTGTTGTTACTAAGATCTAATACAGTTTGTATGTGCCTAAAATTCGGAGATTAGAAAGCATAGCTTTTAGATGCCTCAGGGGTGATTTTGGCTTATATACCACATGAAGAAGATATTGGGACAGAGGAAATGATTCTTGTGTCAATGTTGAAACCTTGTTTTTTAATTTCCTGAAATGGGATTGAAAGTTTCATTCTAAGAAAACCAGAACTGACTGACGTGCAGTCAAAAAATGGTATCAAAACATCAGCTTCTAATGTCGTCTTTTGAATGGAAGATTAAAGACAATGATAAGATAATGGAAGACAGGGAAATGTCAGAGAAAGGTGTGAATAGTATAAAGCAACAGATAAATTTGTCTAATAACTGAGGTAAGACTTTAAAGTGACATGGCTTTCTCAGTCTGCTTAGATGAATGTGGTCAAACAAACTGCATAATAAAATTAAGATGCGTTTTTACTTTCAGTAATTGAATTCACTAATAATTATTTAGAGATAAAAGCTGTTCAAAGCAAAGCAACAGGATACTGTTTACATCATTATTAGCAATGTAATTTGGCACTTAATTTAAACATTTAGAAGGGCAAAAATTGTTCCAACTGTATAAAAAGATTTTTGGTGTGAAAAGTAACTTGGTACTGAGATTAAATTATTCAGTTGTCTAAGATTTCCATTTTAATAGAGCAATTTAAAAAGAGTGATTAACACATTTTAGTGTTTCTAAACTAAGTATAAAGGACAAAACCAGCATATTTACATGACCATTTCTTATGTGTTTGGCGTTCTCTCCATATAATTAATAACTCATTGAATTTAAAAGGCCTTTCATGCAGTGACTCCAGTATACTTCACAATTAAAAACCCTCACATTTCACAACACCATATGAACCAACAAACATCCTGAGATGAAGCTGTTCCTTCTACTGCATATTGATTTTACTGTTTTTGCACCACTGTCCTAAACAGGTCAAAAAATTTACATTTGCAAGTTTTCATACAATTTGTTCCTATTCAAACTGAGCATCTATCACAAAATTGGGAATTAGTGTGGGCTCTTCACAAATTATTTTAAGGCACTTTCCAGTCTGATTGCGATGAAAATGAGGCCTTTTAGCAACTGTATTTCAGCATGGTGCGTTAAATGTTTTAATGATTTCATACTGTTCCTTCCTCTGTTCTCAGATTATACAAAAAAGTGAGTCTATGCCAGAAAAATATTTATTTTGTTTCACCAAGAGCCATTCACTTAACAGCAGGAGAGATACCTATATGAGGTATTTGGAACAAAATTTACCTCTAGGGTTATGCTTTGTATAGGGAATATCTTAATTAAGTTACATTGCAATATTGAAACTTGAGAATGAGGTCGTAGCCTGCTGTAGCATGAAAGCCTTTAATTTGCACACTTCTGCTGTATTGAATAATCAGGGAAAGTTTAATTGAGCACTCTAGAGCCCTGGGTGTTCAGAGTTTCTATGCACTTATATTGTGTTCTCTGTGCTGAGGTGTAACTCCACATAGTTATTTAGGAGCTCATTTAAGGCAATTAAAAACTACAGCTGGGTTTTTGTTGGACTGCCTGAGCTCAGCCTAGTTGGGTAATTAGACTCAAATGGATACCTGGCACCCACTTCAGCCTGAGAGTTGTGTGTGAACCAGAAAAGCAATTTTTTCTTCAGAGTTTTTACTCTTACAGAGAACAAATAAATATATGTGATTTACAATAGGATCATAAAATTATTTCTTCATTGTTAGTAACAACTCACACTGAAGTGACATTTTTAAAAGAATCCAAGGTAGCTTATATTCAAAATATTTTGGCAGCTCCTGGGATTTCTTAGTATTGGCTTAAATCCCATTTAATATTCTTTGAAAACCTTACTAGCCTCAGACCTCAATAACTTGAAATGTTTGCTGGGGCTCATAAAACCACCTAAGTGCCATTTTCGTGTCAGTGGTTGCCTGGGTCTGAAAGGTAGGGCTCAGGAGCCTGCCTCAGCTGCCAGGCATGCTCAGGACTCTGCAATCACTTCTGCAAACAGCTTCTGCCAAGCAGGTAGGCTGGCAGCTGAGCCTGTGCTTCCAGACATGCCCACAATTCCCCAGGCAACATCCTGTTCAGGACCATCAGGAGTATTTCACAGTTGAGTCCTACAGGGAATTGCAAACGACACTCGTTCCTAGCTGCTCTTCCTGAAGCAGCTGCGAGGAAGAGACAGAGAGTCACTGCGGGGACATCTGTGCTGCTTGGCACACAAGGAGGCAGTTCAAGCACTGAGCCCTTGAGCATCAAAACCACCCCTGCATTTACTCCCTGGACATGTCTTGTACCATCCCAACTCACTTCCTTAAGGATGAATCTACAACACAGAGTCCTCACTAGCCTGGAGGCAATCAGCATTGCCCATCTTGTGAGGTCAGGGGTCAATTTTTGGCTCGTCAATGACTGGCCACAGGCAGTGAGACACTTTCCATTGCACTGAGCTCCCTCCAAAATGCAGTCAGGAAAGATAGCTGAGTCTATATCATCCTGGGATAGCATTCAGAGCATGCCCTCAGCCTACAAATACAGCGTATTTTAAGGCAGAAATTCCTTTCTGAAAGCAGTGGGGAGAAAACCATTCAAGAACAAAAAAAAAGGAAACAAAAAACTGATTTTGCAGTCTCGTAGTCTGTCCTTGAGTTAACAGAGATCAGCTGAAACACAGAAGAGTTAAAATCATATTCTCCAGATACCACATATTTTGTATGAAGTGGAATAAATTCATCATTCACTAGGAATAAGCTGCCTCAAAACATCCCATAGCCTGGCAAATAGAGAGCAGTTTCAGAAGGCTGGAGTTGAGATTCAAGAACTTGCTCCAAATCAGTCAAAATAAAGGCTGAAAAGCAATTCTCTGAACTTCAAAACTGGCTATCTTAAATACCATTGTGCTGCTTCATTCTGGAAAAGCCTGAGGAAACTGTTCTTCTCTTTAATATTTTCTGTTGATTAACTTACACTTCCTCCTTCTCAGTATAATGACCCCCTGCTAAAATCATCCCCAGAATCTGATTTTCCTCATGCATGCTTACAGACAAGTTTATCTCTGCCCTTTCAATGGCAGATAACCTTCTTGCAGCAATTCAACACATTTCCATCCCTACCAGTACTGGAAATACTGTGGGTACTTTTCTCCCCATTTGGATTTACACAACACACTTCACAGTGTGGGTTACCCTGCACAAACTGTTGCAGCAATGTCACTATATTGCTTCTTGATCTGAGGTCCTTTATATCTTTCCATAGTGTAGTTAGAAGATAGGCAGAAATTTCTAAAAATAAAGCATCTCAGTGTCTTTCTTAAATTCAGGCCTCTATCTTTAGTTTTGAGAAGAGCATATCTTTAGTTCTAATAAAGGATGTAGATGTCTATGTATAGCTAAGAAGAAAGTCAAATATTCAAAGAGATGGCAAGGAGAAATATGGTAAGAGCAAGAAAAAGCCCTTACTTCTGACTGCAGACTTGATGTGCTCTGGAGACAAACATATATTGGGGGACTAGAATAAAAAAAGAAGGTAGTTGTCATAGTAGGACTGAAAGGGAGAATTTACTCATAGAGTCCAGGAGAGGAGGCATGAGAATACCCCCATCTTTTTTCTTTTTCTGTGAAGCACTGAAGTTGTGACTTGCATAATGGATTGCATAAGAGAATTGAGTATTAAAGCTGATTTTCTCTATAGAAGAGGTTTAGACTTTCTGCCCCATTTAGTTATTCTTTATGATGCCAAACTCTGAAAGTCGAGAGCTGCAACTAATAACCCTATTATGCAAGATAATATATGAGTAGTAAATGTCTCCAGTAAGGAAACTATAAAGCAAGAATATTTTTCTTTAAAATATCCTTCAATGATTTCAAAGAAATATAAAGAAGCCATGTTCTCTCAAAGGCAAAGAATCAGACCAATTTTACAGCAGTATAACTACAAATGTCGTTTTTCTTACTCCTCCTGCTTCATACTTTTTCTTCTTTTACTTTGAGAAATGCATGTCAATTATAGCAGTTTTGCATTGTTTTTCTTTCTCACAGGAAATACAAGAAAATTCTTATTATATCCTTCATTTTCATGTTAACAAGTTAAAATTAAAAGAATTCTGAAGGGAGATTAAAAAGGATATGTATGCATCTGCATGCACCTGCACTTAGTTATGTTAATAGGGCAGAAGGTTGCAATAAAACTGAGGCAGATCTAAAATACTCCCAAACTGCCATCAGTAAAAAAGTCATAAATCATTCAATTTATTTGTTAATGTTGTACTTCAACAGCATAGGTTATGTAAGTATCTACAGTTGTGGAAGTGTAACTACAAGTACACAACTTCTTTGATTTAGACATAACCAAAGAGAAGACAATAAGAAATTAAAAAATTTCTATGGAAAACTGTCACTAAGGGAAATTTGACCTTCAGGACAGAAGATTTTTCATTCAGCAGTATAATAAGAACAATGCATTTTTTAATTGGCTTGTGACTCCTTTCCAATTTCCTGAGTTATGTTGATTGAGACAGTTAAGAATACAATCAAGTTTGCAATAGTAGCTGATAAATGACCTGTATTATTGTTATATAACATTAGGACTAAAATCTTAATTAAATAGACTCAATTAAAAAACAGTTTGTGCATGTCTGTGTTCCACCAATGAAAAAGGAATTTACCCAATGTGGTTCATGAAGGAGAACTTGTTTTGAGGAAAAGTAGTTTAAAACATGATTGGTACTTTTTACAATTTTAATTTTAAAGTCTTGAAAATGGATAATGCAAAACCTTAGAAGATTAAAAGTCTCTTTACCTACAATTTAGTTGACTTCTCAGTCATGCCTTTCTCCTACATGGTTAAACATATTCATATTTTATTCCTGCTTGCTTTTGGCCTGCACTGAGAAATGAGCTGCCCATTAAAAATATCTGGACTTTTTTTAATATTTAAGAAAAGCAAGCACTCTATGTATTCCTGTTTTTATACTGGTTCAGAATCCATTTATATGTATTATTTTCTACAGGATGAGGCAACATGAAAGATATGATAAAAAAGAAAGAGAAAGAAAGTGTAAGACTGTCAATTTTATAGAATAAAGCATTTGAGAATAGCAGTTCACATTGAAGCAACCGACCTGTTGAGAACAAAAGTTAAATTTTTTGAAATTACATAGAATGAGTGCTAGGTAGAAAACAAACAAAAAAAATCAGCACATTAACAGTCTTTTGCTTTGCTACTCTTCATGTTGTGTTACAGTGAAATTAGACCCCACTCCTATCTCAGCCCTGTCACATCCAGTGTTCTGAGTTCCCATCCTCTCCTTCCCTGTTAGTAGTGTTAACTTCACCTAGAAAATGCATAATTGTGACAGTGAATTAAAACGATTTAAACTTTCACATAAAAGTTCAGCACCGATGTAATTTTATGGTTTTTGAAAGAGTTGCAGAATGAAATCTTATGACCTGCTCTGTGCAAGGGGTCAGGCTAGCTGTCCTTGGAATCTGTTATTTCTAGAGTTCTTCTTATCAGGATACATTTGAGACATCATGTATGGCACAGAGGTCAGAATTGTTTTGATCGCAGCTTTTCTTTCCTTGGGTAAGAAGAATACTCTCAGATGTCATGAGTCAAATCCTGTACAAGCACAAGATATTTCCAGACATGTGCACAAGAAACCCAAACCAGCAAAAAGTCCTTAGTGTATCTTGAAGAGCTGCTGCTTTACAGACTCTAGGGAGCAGAGGGCCAGGGAATAGTCACATCACACTGTCATCAGTATATCCACAGATATATCCACTGTGGGAGGGGATAACCTATCCACACACAACACTTTGCTAAGGCAGTGCTACCTGAGCTCTGAGCAGATCTGCAGTTATTCTTCTCAGTTTTCAGAGAGGAGGTGGGTCAGCTCCAGTCCTGAAGTCTGTATTAGCTGTGACTTTATAAACCCATCCTCTCTGGGTGTGATGTCAGCCTTGTTGATATCAGGTTTTTATAATCACCTCAGAATAATCTTGCACTGTCACTGAACTCACATCTGCCTTACACCTGCCCTCTATGCACTGTGTCACTCTTCATGCTTCGGAATAGCAAGGGTATCCTAAAAGGCTACATCATCATTGTCTGCTTTTAGTTTTTTTTTCTTTCTAGATAATACTTTAGTGAACAGTAGTTAATATAGAGAATAACTGCAGTATACCTTCCCTCATCAAATGCAAATGTAAGAAATTTCACCATTAGAAACCTGGTGAATTAGATCAGTATATACAGGAAGTTATAATGATTTAACTGGAAGAAGGGAATATAACTAGGAGCCACATATAAGATACAAATAAAGGTCTGGTTGAATATATAGAACTCCTAGCTGTGAATCGCACATAATTGTGAAACAGTGAGTGAGGCAAAACACATGAATGTTGGGAGTAATCCATAGTTCTGCAGAGGTAGTACAATCTCACAGCTGCAGACATACCTTTGTTAAGATTAAATAATTCCGCAGGCCATAAGGGAAAATAATGGGCTCAAATACATGAAGAAAATAGATGCAAATATCTAGAAGAGTCTGAAACTCATTAGTTGAATAACAGTTGAAAGCAGCAAAATTAGAAAAGAAACTTCTACTTAAATGTGTTATAGTTAGGGGCTGTACAGAAGTAGGAGACGATAATGCAATCTCCACATTTTGAAATATAGAGGAAGACAAATGTACATTTTAAAACCATTCCCCAGTCATGACTGTAATTCCTGTTCTGTGTTTTGGTGTAGCATTAATAATTACTAAGAAAGTCATAACCCAAGAGAAAGTATTTAATAAGCACATTTTTCAGTTAGTAGAGCATGCTGGAAATGAAAAAGAAAAAGATCAGTCTTTGGGAAATGGCAAAATACAGGGCTCCCTGTGTTTTTGCAGGGCTCCTTGTGTTTTCTTAAGATGAGCAGCCATCAGAGTTTAGATCTGTAATGGCACACATATGACTGTATGTGAATATACTATATTCTTTGACAGAACTGGAGAATCCAATAATATTGTACTGTCAGGAACAATTGCTAAGACCAAAAAAAAAGTTAGTGACAACAAGGTTAAATTTTAAGTACAAACATGGAAGTCCTAAAAGAAATCCAGGAAGTATGATTAGAGTGATAGTAAAACATTAAAATCCCTTTATTCTTATAATTGGCTAAGGTGATTCCTTCTGCTTCATCTGAACAATCCAGTATTTTATCTCGCAAAGTTTCCTGATGTTTCCTAACTCTCTTTAGAGAACTTTTTTAGATAACTTTGAGATTGATAGCTCATCTATACATATCAGCACCTGGTCTTCTTGGACAGTTTATGAAAGCTGAACCAAAGAACTGACTACCCAGAAACACCAAACAATCAAGTTTTAAATGGCTTTGCTATTTTTTTCCTCAAAACACAAACATATTCCTGGTGATCCTGGGCAATGGCTGATATCCCCATCCCAATTTGTAGATTCCTACACTGTTCAAATTATTGTCCTATGTCAAAAGCCTGTTTGGTCAGACATTGCCACAGAGGGAAGATGAGAAATTACATCAGTGTGCTGAAAGTATGGAAGAACAGAAAAACACCTAAGGGCCAGGCCATGTACCCTGCAGCCAGGAGTTGTGGCTCCTCAGCAATGGACGCAAGCTGACTGGTTTCCAAGGGCATAGTATGAAAACCTCACTTGACTCATTCTATTTTTCCATGTGTAGGTGTTTTACCTATTAAAACAATTCTGAAATTATTACGATGCTAACAATATCTTTTTTGCTTAACAAGCTGCTCTCTGGACTCTGGTCCTAAATTAATCCTCTGAATCTTTCAGTGCTTCCTGCCTTTTCTGTGCTCTTCCAGCTGTTTTCTGCTTAGAGGGGATCATATTGGATTGGTTACAGTTGCACTTCAACTGGAAATACAGAAGAGAAGAAAATCTAATCCATATAACAAAACTCAGAGAATTTTTTTATTTACAAATATTATAGCCAGTATCATCTGATTTTTACCTCTTCTGCAAAATTTTGAAGTTCTTGCCAGGTTTTTACACAAGCAAAGGCAACAGGGAGTGCATATTGCATGTGTAGATACCAAGGTTTTGGCAGCGGGGAGCTTGCAGGGCTGGCCTCTGTGAAATAAGAGCAGGGACTTGCCAATGCCAGAACAGCAGGCTCCAAAACAGACCCCGCATGACACTGTTGAGCCCATCAGCCAAGCCTTTGGTGCCTCTGTGACAACATATTTAAGATTAAAGGGCAAAAACGCAGAAGAAGGAGGAGGTGCTGCAGGCACAGGAGCAGAGAACTCCCCGGCAGCCCATGAAGGACCCTTGCTGGAGCAGGTATTTCTCTGCAGCCAGTTGAGCACCTCATTCTGGAGCAGGTGGATAGATATCCCTGAAGGAAGCTATAGACCATGAGGAGTGCCCACACAGGAGCAGAGGAAAAGTGTGATGAGGGAGGAAGAGCACCACAACATCCATTTGCCAGCCCTCTGATCTTCTCTGGAAGACACGGAGAAGTTTGGGATGAAGTTGAGCTTGGGAAGACAGGGTGGAGGAAAATTGTCGGTTTAATGTTTGTATCTTGTTCTCACTCCCTGAATCTATTCCAATTAGAAATAAATCATTTTTTTCCAAGTGCATTTTGCCCACAATAGTAATTCACAAATGTTCACCCTATCTTTATCTTGACCCATGAGCTTTCTTGTCCTGTTTTCTTCCAGTGCCCCACTGAAGAGAGTATGGGAGTGTCTGGGTGGGAGTGTAGCTCTTAGCCAAGGCCAGCCTGCCCCAGCTGCTCCACATGGTAGGCATGACTCAGTTCTTCCTACCCAATCTCTGTTATTCACAAAGGTGAGACTTCAGTGAAATTCGTTGGCAATCAGTCACTCTGCTGTTTCCTCCACTTTTCCATCTGTCATGTTTGTTTTTAGAGCAACCTTAGCACTCCACTATATTCGCAACGAGGTTTTCCACTGTCTGCAATTCTCCACAGATAATTGAGTCAAGTGGTAACATTCAACATAATTTTTAAAAGACAAAGATTAGATGAGGTTTGCATTCAAAGATGGATTTTCTCTGTATTGTTTAAAATGGGATAGAGCAGAGCATAACAGTGCAGAGGGAGCATAACAGTAAATAGTGTTTTTTGAGAAAATCTTCCATTTGGAAGGAGATGCATGCTTGCATGACATTAATCTATTTTTGTGATTCATTGAGTATAAAATGTTTAGCTTTGATGTCCTAATACATAGTTTTTTAAACCATAGAGAAATATCTAAGAAAGCAAAGGTGATTAAAAGATGATTAAGAAACCAAAGATGATAAATAAATGCTATCTTGCATAATATCGTATTAAATGTATTTTTGCCACCACAAATATACCTAAATAATGTGAAAACATTACAACATAATTCCTTTGATTTAGAGTGTCAATAACCTGATTCATTGAGCGCATCTAATGCAGGTCTCCTCCCAACTATTACTGCAATTATTTAAAGATTAAGACTCCCTAAAGGTACACAATATGATAAACTACAACAAATCCTTGAAAATGTATGGTCTGAAGATATCCCACTGAACTACAGATAATGATTTATGGTCTGCTGGTAAGAGATGCAATTTAATTGCACTTTGAAATATTCCTAAAGCAGCAATCATCATGTCACAGAGTACCTGCAAAATGTCAAACTCTAATTATTTTCATGACAGTGTTTCTCTAATTTGTCTGCGGTAATCTTTCACTCTGAAGGCTTATACACAGAAAATGAAATCTCAAAAAAAATATGCTCAGCTGTCATCCTTACCACGTGCCATTTTGTCTAAATTTTGTCAGAATGTGAAAATAGGGAGGCGATCTGAACTGTTATGGAGCTAATCCTAATTTCCTTCATAGTAACCAAGCTACAGCTAGTTTAGAAAACTATGCCTGGGAATTTATAGGTTGATATATAGATAGAAACTATATGTATTTCAGGAAGACAATAATTTTTAGCCCTACAGTCAGATTCCAGCCCTCTTTCCTGTATTTTGACACCTCTGGAACTGTAGTGCTTTTAATGGAATTAAAGTATACATCAGCATACATCTGGACAGAATGAAGTCTACATTTCTCAGTTTCATCAAGGGAAACAAAAACAAATACACACCCCCAAAAAACCAATCAACCAAGCGAAAAATAAAAACCCACAGCAAACAGCAAATTAAGTACCCTATGAAATTCCCATCCCCTTATCTCAAACGCTAAATTTGCAAATACATTATTTCTGTCTATCTTCTTCAAGCAGATTCACTGGCCCTCTCCCTATACTTCTCTAGCTGTTGTTTGTGGTAGAGTCTCTGATGCTTTTTTTACAATTAGGAAGTGCCCCAGAGATTTTCCTTTTATCTCATAGCTGCCCTTTGATCTTTCCCTGACCAGAACACCTCCTATGCCAGTGCTGCAGGTCCATGCTGTGATTATCTCTGGATACACTCCCCTCCAGTATCCACACGGAGATTGTTCTTGTCCTAGAGGCATGTTAGTCACACTACTGCAATTCAAACAGGAGCCTAAGGGCAAATCTTAGTTTAAAATTCAGTAATTGTGAGTCTGAATGAAGTTATTACTCGTTCGTATATTCATGTCACATGCCTCCAAAAATCTCTGCTCATGGGCACACACCATAAAGTTAGAGCACAAGAATAACAAACCTGACAAGCCTACAATCAGAAAGTAAGGGGGAAGACAGGAAATCTTATCTGAAGGTCAATAAAAAAATGTGGAAGAAAATTTCTAGGACTTAATTGAATGCAATAGTATTATGTGTGTGGGCACTGCAAAGCAGTGCACATGGCTCTCAGAGGAGACACTGGCCCTGTACAAACACTTCACATCCAGGAGTGACTTAATCATATATCTCAAAGGAAAGAGAGACCCTTCATTAAAACCAATGACAACTGTGATTTGCTTTTTAAACTGTCCAAATAGTATATAAAGAACAGGTGGAAATGCACAGATTTTACCATACAGACAAACACTTATAACAGTTTACACGAGCATATTTCTAAGAAATTCTGGAGACAATATTTATTGTATTCCTCATTGTGTGCAATACAGCTTGGTTGCAAAGGTTTTAAAATTATTTTATGTGTAAATTTTTTGTAATTAAAGATAAGTAAAATGCTTCTTTGCAGAGCTAAGTGCTTATGTGCCTCCTAAAAATTTTGAGTGAACCTTTTGCATGATTTCTTACTGCTCTACCATTGGGAAGCTTTGAGTCACAGAACAGAACTATTGAACAACAGAGGTCAGAAAACACCTCTAAGATCAATGACTCCAACCATTAACTGATCACTTGTAAGCACACCACTAAATCATGACCCTAAAGTGCCACATCTACATATGCTTTAGATACCTCCAGGGATTGTGACTCCACCACTTCCCTAGCCAGCCTGTTCCAGTGCTCAACAATCTTTTCAGTGAAGATATTTTTCCTAATATCCAATCTAAACCTTCCCTGGCATAACTTGAGGCCATTGCCTCATCCTCTCACTTGTTACCTGGCAGACGAGACCAACTCCCACCTCAACAGGCAGATGTCAAGAACCATAAGGTTCCTTCTGAGCCTCCTTTTCTACAGGCTAAGCAACCCCAGCACCCTCAGCCACTCCTCACAGGACTTGTGCTCTAGACTAGCAGAGGAAGCTGCTTTACTTCACATTTATCTGAGCCATGGGCTGACTCAGCTGGGCCTTGCAGGTGAGAAAAGTGGAGAAAGCATCCTCTTTCTGTATTCTACAGTGTTTTGGGGTTTGCAGTAGCTCATAGCGAGCTGCACAGAAATAAAATTTACTAAGCACAGAGAATTTTACCACCAGGTGCATATTCAATACCACTGGTAGTCTAGACATTCAAGGTAGTCTATACATTGAATAATAAGTTTGAGAACCTACATTTGCACATAAATTGCCTAATTTTCTTTGTGAGTTTTCCCCTTATTCCTTACTTGTGATACTGTCCAAAGACCTGGTCTTACTTCAGGTATGTTTCCCTACACGGAGAGTGAAAGCAAGTCCACATTCTCAGATGTATTAAACAAATGGCTTTCTTATTATCCTTTTATGGATGAGCTACCATTGTAACCCTTAGAAGAAACAATTAAAAACAGTTTGAGGCAAAGGAGGTATGTTGCAAGACAAGCACTGAAATGTCACTGAAATGTGTCCTGTAATGTAATATTAAGGTCTAAAATTTATGGCTGTTTTCCTCCTTGTGGTGTTTTTCAATACACTTTTATTACAGGCTCTAAATTAAACTCTCACAGGAAAGGTCTCTCTTTAAACCTTTAGGTCAAAATTGTTCAGATCCTTTCACACCGAATCAGACAGTTTTAAGCTGGCACAATCCTTGGCAGTCTTGTAAATCTTTCAAAAGATCTTATCCAATTACCCTTCATGGTCCACAGGCTTCTACAGCGTGATTGTTTCCTACCATGTGAGGAATTAAGTGCTCATGAAAGGTTAGGAACCAATAGAGTTGAAAAGTAAGCCAGCTCATTTTTCTGTAGTTCAGATAACACGGTTGTACCTTCAGAGACAGTGTAGAGATCTATAAAGAAATTCAATCATGATCAAGAACACTGACAGTCTTTGAGTCCAGAACAGAAAGGCCAGAAATTTTTAGTTAATTTTGGCTCTGGCAAAGGACATTAAGAGAAGCACGAGGTCAACCATTAGGGTTTTGTAGCCAGGATTATTGAGGATCAGAAGCCCACTACACTCCAACTGAAAAAGAGATATTAGCATCCTATGAGGGGGTTTAAGTCACCTCAGAAGTTGTTGGGACAGAAGCCTATCTCCTCTTGGTGCCACAATTGCTGTGCTATGCTGTATGTTCGAAGGAAACATCCCCTCGATATATCGCAGCCAGTGCTACACTGGGTAGCATTGATTACGTGAGCCCAAAACCCCAATTTCCCAGGAATTCTGGAAGAGATAATGGACTAGCCAGAATGAAGAGATTTTGGATTGCCTTAGAGATTGCCTTAGAAGGTGACTTGTGTGCCCAAGAAGGCCCACAGGTTATCAGAAAATGAAAGAGGCTATGCTCCATCTACTGGTGGATCCTGCTGTATGGTAGGAAACCATCAGAGGTGGAAAGCTGCTGTGTGGAGTTCCACACAATAAGTCATTGAGACTGCTGAAGGGGAATGCAAGTCAAGCCAATCTACAAAAGGGAAATCCATCCACCTAGTAGCCCTAGAGATTGCTGAATGAGCAAAGTGGCCTGTCTCTATATCAACTCCTGCATGGTGGCTAGTGCTCTACGGAGGTGGCTGCAGCAATGGAAGAGCAATTGGCAACACAGGGGTAAACCCATCTGGAATGCTGCATTGTGGCAGGACACCGCTGCACAGGTAGAAAACATGACTCTGAAAGGACATCATGTAGATGTTCACATTCCCAGAAGTCACCTCACTGAAAAACATCAAAACAATGAACAGGTGGATAAGGCTGCCAAAGCTGAAATAGCTCAGGTGGACTTAGACTGGAAGTGGAAGGCTGACACAAATATCAGGACATCTAGGAAGAGATGCAAAATACATGTGGGCTTGTGACTGAAGGGTAGACCTGACCATGGAGGTTATCAAGGAGGTCATTCGTGAATGTGAAACATGCACTGCAAACAAGTGAGCCAGGTAAGTAAAATCTCCCTGGAATCTCAGATACAAAATCTAAGGAAAGGAGGAGGAAGAGGTGGGGGCATTCATTATTTACAATTCTTGCCTTCTGGAGAAACCACTGTGGGTGTTGAAGCCCTGCTTCCCAGAAAGTGGCTGAACATCTCTTGCTGGTAGGAAGCAGAGAATAAACTTTTTTTTCTCTTCTCATTCAGGTACAAAATTTCACTTTTGCTTTCACAAACTGCCTTATCTCAACCTATGAGTCATTTTCCACCCTATTTTCTCTCCCTGGTCCAGCTGGGAAGGGGAATGATAGAGCAGATTGAGCACCTGGCATCCAGACAAGGTCAACCCACCCACAACATGTCAGGTTTCAATCTTGTCTAGAACCACAAAATGTATCTCATTTTATCTGAACCTATCATAAACCTTGGTCTTTGTTAGATGTAACATAACCTCTTCAGGAAAAGGGACAAGAGGTCACAGACATCCTAGGGTTTTTAAATATGAAAAGGAATATAGTGAAGAGTGATCTCTGAATAAAACAGTTTTTTTGTTATTTTACATACTTATGTAACACCTTTATTAACTAAGGGACTATAAAAGATAAATATTTGCTAAGATATTTTTTAACATCAGAAAGATTTTAGATTTCAACAGTTTTAACCTGCAGCATTTATTCCACTGACCTATAAACTGCAATTACCAGGCTCTTGGAGAAACAGAAGAAAATCACTAAATCAGTTTCACATGTAGCATAAAAAATATTATTTCATCTCACTCTCTTAGCCAGGATTACTAGAAAAGTACCCCTTCAAGAACATTACACGGGTAATAAAACTGCAGTTAAGAATAAATGAGAAAATGCATGCTGTCTCTTTGAGGGAGAGCTTAAAGAAATATTTTCTTTGTAATGCAAAAAAAAGGATATTGCACTGAGAGAAATCCAGCTGCATCTTGAACCTGTGTTAGTGACCTGTAACTAAGCTCTGACATGCTGTGATTTCAAATGTATTATGCACTGTATATATAAATATGTATATATTTATATTAAGGTATAAATATTCATTTTACTAGGGTACATATATGTTTATATAAAATGTTCTCCTTTTTTCCGCCTTCACAGTGAAAATTACTGATATTTCTCAACTGCAGAGCTATATGGCAATCAATTGATCCTCCAAGACCTTTCTTTGGTACGCCAAGACCTTTTTACGTCTGATTTTCAATTGTATGTTTTGTAATTATTCATTTATATTGGTGCAAGACAGCGTGATCTTGAAATGGGAAACTTTGCACTAAGGAACTAACTGAAAAGCAATCCACAGGTGTAGAATTAGATCCTTGTTAGTTCATTTATTTCAAACACACTTCCATTCTGAATAGGGAAATTAAGCTAAAAGAAATTTTCCTATGCAGCTTTTAAGAAGCTTTCAATTTTGACTGTGCTTCATTGTATTGTTACCTCCACAAAACTTGTGCTTATTTTAAACAAGAGTGTAAAACAGAAGAATTAAAAGCTTAATATGATCCCAAAGTCTATAATTAGAGGGCTTTTATATATATATTTGAAAAACACTGTCAGTCATTTAAAGAAAAATATTAAGGTGGTCCAGGTTTCTGCAGAGTTCAACATTCCTGGTACTTTCAAGTTTATAGATAAAAAAATATTGCATTTAATGAAACTTTGTCCAGTTGAGATTCTGGAGAGCTTGTGAATGTCATGTGTCCCAAAACCAAATTGCATTTATAAACTCATCTGTCAAATAAACAAAAGGTCACTGCTTCGTTTACAGCAAGAAATTGCTCATTATTTAAAAGGAACTTTCCTGATCCAGTGGGAGATCTAGTGCTGCATTCTGAAGAGAGGAAAGTTCATTACTAATTCAGTTGATCATGGTTATTCCACAAAATTACAAATTGCAACACAGAGCTAGAATGGAGGGAACATGTTTTTTTCTACATTTTATTTACCGACGCTGTACTTTATATTTTGAATACCCACATAAGTTGTTGACAATTGCACATAAGTATTTTGTATATGGTGTGTAACCATAACCTTGCAACTTTTCATCTTGACAGACATACAGGGAAGAAATGGAATAAGAAATTTGCATGGGTACACTAGATACAGATAATAAATTTGGATGCTCATCAGCTAGGTGAGGCATCTAAAACTTCTGTGTAGAAGTGCACTTCATTGAAAGCACTTGCATAAAGATTTCACCTCACCTAGTAATACCTGTTAGAGCAGGATCAATAATTTTGTGTATGATAAACATACTCAAAGTCTGATACAATTTGGTGTTTGTTAAAGAAAAAGAAAATGAGAAAAATATTTTACTTTGTTGATTCAAAACGTAACATAATTTTAAAGACAAAAATAAAAATACTGCTCTAAAAAGTATATTGCTGCTTTTGTTCCTCCTTAATTCCCATATTTTTATTTACTAAAAGAAAAAAAGCAACAAAATCAATACTAACTGATTTCTGTTACCATTTCCCCGACATTTTTCATGGGTTTGATTTTTTTAAGCTTATTTGAGTAATTCTTATTAGAAAAGACTGAAGACCAAGTAAGGGTCCAACAAAGGAAACATCATCCCTATTCTTAAAAAGGTGAGAAAGGAAGATAGCAGTAACAGCAAGCCAGTTAGCATCACATCTCTCCCTGGGAACATCACAGAGCAGAATCTCATGGAAACAAGGCTGAGACACATCCAAGACAGGGAGGTGATCTGAGACAGGCAGCACAGCTCTTCTAAGGCCACGTGTAAAACTGTCTCACAGAGAAAACTCTCAGAATGAAGTAAACAACCGAATATTGCAGCCTATAATTTTGATTTTGATACTTTCAGGCTCTTATTCAACTGATTCAACTTAACATGGCAGGCTCAAGAGGAAGGAAAAATTTTTATATCCTGTATCTACAGTCCTTCTATATTACTTTTCTGGGGAAAAAAGGGGTTATGCATCCTCAAATCACTAAAACTAGTGTAAAATCACAGCACCATTCCAAAGATTATATTTCCATGTCGTAGTTATGTCAGTCATAAAATTGAAAAGTGTCTGCTCTTACTGTTAGCTTTTGCTAATACTTGAACAATTTAGAGTCTGGTTTTTCATTCCATTGTGGGCTGACAATCATTGTTGATGAAAATGTATAAACTGCCAGCTCAAGCTATATACAGGTATCTGAGAATGAGTGATGATTCACACCTTGAAGGATTAGTCATTATGGAGATGAAATGGCACAAAACAAGAGGCATATCTGCCCAAGCAAATGAGAATTATTCAGTTCCCAGTATAATTCAGAAAGGTTTTTGAGCCTGTCCCACTTCTGAATGGCCACTTACAGCTCTAGAGGCATTCAGTGGTGGTTGATTTTTTGGAAGATTTATTTGCATGATCCCTGGCTGAGGCAAACAGCAGATTCAGTCATTCCTGAATTATTTCTGCAGTGCAAACATTCACTGTGAAAACTGAGATAATCAGGGTTTTCCCCAGAGACTGCTTAAGAGGTACATAGCACTTTATTCATACCTTCTACAATTTCAAACTTCTATCATTTTTTATTGTCAGGTTTGAATTAAATTTAAGATTGAAAATGCATTCCATATTTTGCCAAAATTATGACTGACTTAGTGATTACTCTGTTGGTTTTTTATTGTGTCATTTCATCTGTCTTTTTGATTTATTAAACTGTGACAAGTAAAAAGTAGAATAAAATTTATAAAATGTCAAAAGCTTTTACATACGATCATTCAGGTAAGTACAAAAAAATTCATTTATTTAATTCTTAGTACTTTAGAGAAGCTGAGGTAGTTTGGTTTTGGGTTTCTTTTTTTTTTAATTTGAAAGGGTCCAGTTCTAGTGAAATCCTTATTCTCTTTCTCGTGCTTGTCGACATATATCATTTAGATTTCCCAGGTTTCATGTGAGTAAAGACTAATCTTCACTTCTACCTCAGAATAATTCCATGTTTGGGGTTGGGCAGGACCTCAGGAGGTCATCTAATCTGACCCTCCTGCTCAAAGCAGGGCAGCTAGGGCAGGTTACCCAGGACTATGTCCAGTTGAGTTTTTAATGTGATGAAAGTTCCACAAACTCTATGAACAATCTGCTCCAGGGTTTCATGGCCCTTACAGTGAAATTTTTTTCTTTTGCTTAACTGGAGTGTGACATATTTCAATAATGCTTAATGTGGTGAGTTAACCTTCACTGTGTCCCAGGTTCTGACCAAGTCTCTCTCACTCCTCCTCAGCAGGATGGAGAGAAAGTAATATTGAAAATCTCATGGGGTCAGATAGGGACAGGGAAATCCCTCACTTTTACAATTACCATCACCAGCTGCACAAACAGTTCAATGTACAAAATCCATCCACTCCTCCACAGTCCTTCCACCTTTGCCAGAAAGATTAAAAATGCCGAACATTGAATTAAGAAATAAAGCACTACTAAAATTAGGGCAGCAGATATTCTAATTTGAATGGCAAAGCTTCAAATCTCATTCTAAATATAAATGCTTTAGGACTCTGCTGTTGTAAATCAGAATCTGCCCCATGAATTAATAAATAAAACAAACTAGAATTTCTATTTTCCTCTATTCTCAGTCCTTTGTTCTATCTTTTTTCCTTGGACTGTAAACTTCTTATTGATTTTTTCACTATCTGCACCACTCATTCAATAAGCTTATCACCAAACATGGCCCTAAAAGATGCTCAAAGCAAAGGAGAAAGTGCGATATCTATTCTTCAGTAATGACTAAATTCTCCTTAGTTACAGAGGAGCCCTTATGGAAAAAATCAGACTCTAGCAAAAAGTTAGAAGATGGAGTCAAGCATCATATTTACCAGCAGGAGCACATAGGAAGATCTAGACAGAGAACAAAGGAAACAATTTGCAGGGATGTATCCTTGAAAACAATAGTTTGACAGTTAAGGTTTACTGCTTCTCCCATATGTTTAAAATTTGGAAATGCAGGAGTGGGTCGATTCTTTATGTCATGAGATACACTTGAATCATCCCCTTATAACCTAAAGAAGAAAAATCAACAGGCCAAGTTGTTCTTGCAGGAATCCTCTAGGATCATGTTGTAGAAGAGATGATGTACTGTCTTCCATAAAAAATAAAGAACTCCCCAAAAAACCCCAAAAACAACTCATGGACAGTCCCACAATCCTGCAAGCATCCACAGGTCTTTTTGCATCCATGCAGGCACTCATAATCACCCTGCAATATTCTGTGATTTAGACTTCTTTTGTTCTTTCTACATAGCATATTTCCAATCTCTAGGTTTTCAGTGTATCACTGTATATTTTAAATAACATTTAAAAGACGCCCTTCCAAAATCCATGGTATCTTAAAATACTATTATAAATATAGCATTAAAAGTAACAAGATGCCAAAGTCGATCTCTTTGATCACTTTCATATATTTGACAACATCACAGAGAATTAGTGATCTGTGTAACTTGAAAATTGACTCAGTTTATCTATTTGAAAAAATGTGATTTGGCTGAAAGGAGTTGTACAAAGATAAACAAGACAGAAATAAATCATATCAGACAAAAAAACCCAGAGGCCCAAGAAACCTTAAGCAATGAAAAGGGTGAAAATTCCTTAGTTGTGTTTTACTGTTAGGGCAAACATCTCTGGGATGTGTATACTGTGGGTATAGCCCCCTCTCACTGGCTGTACTCCTTTGGGTGAATAAATGGTGCATCCATTTTGAATTAACTAATCTGAATCATTTTAATCAGCTCAGAGGATTCAGGGAAGAAGTGTCTTAAAGACGATAATTATTGTTAGTAGGCAGATAGGGCATTACGTGAGAAGATGGAGGAGGGCAATGATATCTGGCATTCTTTTTACGTAACCCTGACAGAAGAGCAAAATTATTGGGTTTGCAGAGATGTGCTCCAGATTCAACTCATCTACAAAATGTACAGGGGAAGATTTGAAACTTGGGGGTAGGGTTCAGGGGGATTAGGGAGAGTTCATACACTAAGTTTTCCCATAGGTTGTTACATGAACTGAAAAAATGTCTTATTTGTCTCTGTTTCTAAAAACTGTTAGAAGTCCAAGAATTTATTCTTTAGTGTGTTTGAAAAAAAGGTCGCTCATTTACAGAAAAGCTTTCTGTGCAGTTCTTGTTAGATGTCTCTTACTGTTACTAGCTTCTGTGTTCAACAAAGCACTGATTCAGCAGCAAGCCTTCCAGAAGTAAACTCTTCGGGATTTGTCTGTGTAGGATTTCTTACAAGATTAATTCAGGCTTCTTTTAGTGACCATTCCTTTGGCTTCTTGAACCTATCTTTAACTACAGATACCATATTATTTAAAAAAAAAAATACCATGAAAAAAATGTTTCTTATTTATTTCCTCATTTATTTGAAGGAAAACTGACATTTTTAATGTCTATTTCCATGCGACTTAAATGTGAAATTTTTTATTATTTATTTATTCTGAGACACCATCCAATTTTTACCTTTAGATATGAACAGTTTAGACTTACTTACATATGTGCAAACTAACATGTTAAAAAAAAAAAAAAAAAAAAAACACTAACATGCGTTCTTAAGTTCTTAACCTGGACAGAAAATTATAGTTGGGAGGAATTCAGGCAGGGTTTCCTACATAATAATTGTATTTATTTGACAATATTCTCCTGATATGCTTCAATATCAGAGACAGCAATTAATTAAAAATACCAGTGCAATTAGTTCTGCCTTGATGCTGTAGAGACAACCCCACACATGGGAAGCAAACAATGCCAAGCTCAAAAGTACCTCTGTTTAGGTAATCATTACTATGCCTCCCACTGGCCTTCACAACTTCAAAGGAAAAACTGGTCAATTATTTCCTTATGGGTAGACATGGAAAGCTAGAGAGTTATAGATATGTGACCCTCCATTTCAGTGTTGAGCTGATTTTGACGAGTCTGTTGCCAAAGGAAGAGTGATTCAGATAAACAGCCAGTAGCACAGAAGGTGTAGCACTTGATATTAAGACTCTTTGATCCCCAGAAGCTTCAGCTGAATGACATAAACTTCATTCATATGAAGAATAATTTTCGATATTTTGGGGGAAAAAAGGCTTTTATCCTGGCTAGCAAGGTAAATGCTGGCCTATTTCATGTTAGGAATATTTCGCTCTCAAGTGTCTAAGGATGCTCACACATGAATACAGCATGAATACAGATCTGTACAAGATCAGTGAAACCTTCAAAAAAAATAGAAAAACAAAACCCAAACCAAACCAAACAAACAGAAAAACAACCAAACAAAAAAAGAGACCAGGGAAATTAAGCAGAGCCTATATTTTTGTCATCTTAAAAATTTTCTAATGATTATGCTTTTGAGTATGTAGGAGTAATTTATAATACTGTAGTGCCTAAAATATCTCTAAGGGGTTATGAAAGAATGAGTCTGTTGTGTCAGAAGCAGTCAAATTTGAAACAAAATACAGCCACCATTGCAGTGAACTTTCTACTGCAAAGATTGAATCAATAATCTTTAATCCACTTGTCTTACCTTAATAACTGTTGAAAACACAGTAAGAAGAACTATGCACTTAGCAGAATTACACAGCTGAGCTAAATCATCCTGTGGCATGCCAGTCATTTTCTCCCAACAAAGAAATAACCCACTGCTGAAATGTCACCTGTGATCCAGGAAACTACTATCAACAAATGAGGCACTGAATATAATACATCATAGAGGATAGAAGAAATCATCCAGGGAAGGGTACCTAAGGAAATACAAATGAATGTCACCAGAGATCATCACCTCCACCTGTCCTGTTGAACTTTCCTCTTTAACCAATTTTAGCCTTGGATAACATTCTTTATTTCCCACTGGACATAAAAGAGATCCAGCTGATGTTAAAACACCAATGTGATTTTTTTGGCTACTTGAAAGTCCTAAAGTGCAATGGTTACGTTAGGTTTAAGGAGGATGAAAACTTTGTTTTCACTGACCATTTCAGCAGGATACATTTTCACATTAAGCATTTTAAAATTCTTCAACCAACAAAATAATAATACGATGAGTTACTTCTTTATATGATCTTTTACAGATTACTGGAGATCTTCCCTGAATAGTACAAACAAATAGTCACTAAATATCTTCTTTCTCAGGCCAGTATCACATCTCAGATTGTTTGATATTAATTATCTCTCCTACTTTTTCTGTATGTAATTAAGACAGTGGCATAGAACATGGTAATAAAACACAATAATAACATTTTACTTCCCCTGGATTTTTTACTTAGCTCTACAATTTAACTTAGATAAGCTGGAAACCTCTCAGATTCACAGGAATAGATAAATCCCATTATTTTTAAGAAGGCTGTAAAAGTTACATGCAGATTTCATTTAGACTGACAGGAGTTTTTTTCATTGACCTTAATAAAAAGCAGAATCTGCAGAGGGGCAGGTAATGCAGATTTGCAAGATGGACCATATACTTCCAACATACATAAAATAGCTTTATTTTGGAGAAATTCTTCAAAACTAGAGAGTATATAGTCTGGGAATGCATTTGTTTTTCCAGAGAGAAGCAGTGGCAAAGACAGTTCATACTGTCCAATTGTTTAAATTTATGTTTACTCCTTCCAGCATCCTTTTGTTTGCTCATTAATTCTTGTGACAATCCATTAATTCCATTTATCTGAATGTTTCAATGGACTTTAAACATTTTAAATAACCAGAAATGGGTTGCATGAGATTCATAGATTTTAAGTCCACAAGCAATGCCTGGACACAGCTCTGATCTTTCAGCAAGTGTAGATCACTTACTTTCAGCTATTTGCTTCCAATCTTAATAATCTGCCTTCATTCTATCACTTCCTTGGAAGTTCATTCTAGTGTTCCTCTACTCTTGCTACAAAAATCTTCTGCTCATCCTTTTCTTTGTATTTTCCCAGTCATCTACAACATGAAATTACAGACTGTGGGCTACCTTCCTTCGTGTGCCTGGGTGAACAGTGCCAAGCACAGTATCTGTGGTCAGCACTGCTGCAAGTCTGCTATCACCAGCAACAAAAGGTGATCTGTGCCTGAGTGTGTGGGCTACTTCCAACACCAGCCCTGCAGTCTCTCCCAGGCTTATCTGAAACCAAAGGAGCCTAATTTAGCTCAATCAGATTGTGGGTGTGCTCATTTCCTGGCGCTGAGCATCCTCACTCAGGCTATTTCGCCGAACACAAGGCTGCTTTGGGGGTGTGCTGTGATCAGAGCAGTTGTGGAGAGGTCAGACACCCCGCTGCAGTGTCAGCCTTTGAAACTGCACAGGGCAAAGGGAGCCGCAGGGAGTCTGGGCTCTCCTGCAGCGAAGGCGGCAGAATGGCCTTTTCTCTGTACGGGCTGTCGTTTGATTATTGTGTCTTTTGTTCCCCTCTTAGTGGGCCTGGTCCTACCCACCTTCCCACAGAAAACTAGCCTGAAGCCAAAGAATTTTTTGCTTTCCGGGACCAGCAGGCTTGGGCATAGGTTTTCTTAGTGGATTAGAAAAAAGGGATCTCAGTCCGGTTTTTGTATGAAAATGGAGTTTCATTTTATTTTCCTTGTGGATGCATTAGGACAGTACTTAGGGAAGAGGTAGAATTATCAAAAATTAATCAAAATTGTTTGGATAGTGTGTAAATTCATTATTTTCAGGGAATTTATATATTTTACAAAATAGAACAATATAACACATAAGTATTCTGACACCTTAGAAAAGCTCTTTATTTACCTTACTGACCCATAAATATATCTGTGTGATGGTATTTGAACTAATTTTAATATTTTAGTTTGAATTAATGGTCATTAACTGAATTGAAGTCTTCTGTTACCTTTGTAACAGCCCACAATAAACACTCATGATGTGAAAAGCTGCTACACTACCTTTAACCTTGTATTTTAGAAAGGGTAACCCCACAGCAAACTAACAAAGCAAAAAATAGTAAACCCTAACTCGTATGGATTATTAAATGACAGTGATTTTAGAAAGTTGTTGTAAAATCACTGTTGATCTAAAGAAAAACTTGAAGAGTTTTACTACTTATAGTGAATTTCTTAAAAAGTCTATATTTCTCACTGGGGAAAAAATGCACAGAGGGAAGGGGAGGTTGTCTTAAAGTAGATTTGAAACTGTTTCTTCTAAAAAAGGAGATTATTTGCTTTGTGTCTGGAAATTAAGCACCAGTATAGTTATTTTTCTATTCCTAAATGTAAAGCCAGGAGATTGATACTAACATTAATGTAATTCAGAAGAAGAATCATTAATAAAATTAAAAATTAAAAAATGGAAATATATTCTACCTAAACTCATTAATAATATGTTTTTGCTTTTAGAATCCTCCTTTGGAAAATATTAAGAGCATCATTCACATCACTAACTGAGCAGAACTCTATACAGAAAACAAAGCAGAAATACAAATGGAAATTTATAGTTCATCTGTGGAGGGAGTGCCAGAGGAAAAAGAGTATATTTTGGGACTCTCTTGGCCCTGGGACCTCTCTAGTATGCAGGAACAAGCAAGGGATGGGACACCTAAGGAAGTCAGCAACATCTCAGCCTTTTTGTCTTTGCTCCCACAAAATGGAACATTTTCAAAGGCAGCCACCACGGCAAATTCCATTTTCAAATCAATGTGAGAGGTTCACACTGCAGAGACCTCAAGAGTGAGAGGTTTTAATCTGAGTCATAAGTGGGCCAACAGCAATATATAGAGAAATTAATAACTGCACCATAAAAACGCATTTACTACATTATTTCAGCTGCCAAACCCTTAAAAAATGACATTGCTTCTGACCTGAAGTAAAGGCATCTTGAAAGAAAACTTGATCTTAGAATAGTACAGAAGACACAATTAACAAAGTATAAGCAACTTGCTCTTACATGAAAATTTGAAAGTAAAACTTCTGTGTGTCCAGCCATCACATGTGCCCTTTTTACCAAATGAGAGAAGTAAGTATTTTCAGGAGGCGATACATGTGATTTTATGACAGATGTGTGAGAGAGATGCGCTGCCTTTTAGAGGTGAGATTTTTCTCTCCATTGATCACCAAGGTGACCTAGCATGAACTAGATCAGGTTTTGATGTCCACTTTGTAGATAAGTTGAGAAGAAATGTTTCTCAAGTTAGGTTTTTGCCGTTTCTGTCTGAAATAAAATGTTCCGGTCCCTCCAATCACAGAGGAGTTATGAGAAATATTTTTTTATTTGAGATTTATATTTCCCTTTCCTGGTAATATTTTTAAATGTCCGCTTGCCCTTCAGGAATGAAATCACATAAAATGAAAAACAAAAAAAAGCTCAAAAATAATTGAAAATAGAGAAACAGATTTTCAAACTAAATTTTCTCAGCAATATTAAAAATCCTCTCCCTGTCTTTTTTGCCATGAGCACATTAACAATTTCAAAAGACCAGCTATGACAAAGTCTTAAAATATTGCATTTGTTTACCTCATTCATTTGAGGAAATATAGAGAATTCTTATCATGATGCTGGGCCTTCATTAAAAAAAAAAAAAACCCTATGTAAAAATGGCTAGTCATATTGAATAGATCTTGAATAGATCATTTATTTATGGCTATCATGGATTCACTAAAAAAAATCCATTTTTTAATAAAAGGATGATTTACAAAACAAGGAAATGTAAAAGATATGTGCTATATATACATTTTTTCTCTTGCTATATTTGCTAAAATGATGATGAAAGAGAGCCAAGGGTTTGGGGGTTTTTTCCCATAATTTCCTGAAAAAGCAGCTGTGGAAACTAAGTTGATAACCTCAGGTGAGTTTTGCTTGATAGTGTAATGAAATGCATTGGTGTTGGCTGGAGTGGAGTTAATTTTCTTCACAGTAGCTGATACAGGGCTGTGTTTTGCTTTCATGCTGAACACAGAGTTGATAACTCAAGGAGGTTTTTGTTGTTTCTGAGCAATTCTTGCACATTTTCCAGGACTTTTCTGCCCCTCAGCCCACTTCACCAGACTGGAGGGCACAAGGATTTGGGAGGGAACAGAGATGCTAGAGCTGACCACAGCTGATAAAAGGGAGCACAGCACATAGCTCAGGGTATAAACTGAGGGGAAGGAGCTTTGCTTTGCTTGTGCACATAGCTTCTGCTTTACCTGTTAAACTGTCTTTATTTCAACCCACAGGTTCTCTCATTTTTACTCTTTCTGTTCTCCTCTCCATCCCGCTGGGCCAGGTGGAGTGAGCAAACAGGTGCATGGGGTTTAGTTGCCAGCTGAGGTTAAACCAGAGCATGAGGTTCTCCACACTGACCCTGTGTGGAAAACAGTGATTTTGACCATGCTGTAATTTTAGCCCCTCTTGATTGCACCATCTTGCTCCATATTAGGGTGAAGTGAAAACAAAGTCCAGAGCACAATTCACATCCAACCTACTTCTTGTCTGAGACTTTTGAAATCCTAGGAGCAGTGCCAGTGCAACCTACAGCAAGGGAAAGCATCTGTTAAGAAGTTGGTGGGGTTTTAGGCTGTCTTTCTTAAAACTACTTTCTAGTGACAGTCTCACAGGCACTTCAAACTCAGGTGAACAAAAAAGCTGCTGTTGGTAAACACAGTAAAATACACACAAAGGGAGATCACGAAGACCTTTTCTGATATAGTTCTACACCTGAGACAGAGGCGTACTGTAACAAAACAAAAGACACAGCAAAAAGCAAACCAACAAGCAAGCAAAAAAAAAAATCCTGGCATTAATTTTCTGGAAAACCCAAATGTTTCATATCTGAGGCAGTCTACCAGACCTTACTCATGTCCTCTGAGGTGATCATTTCTGTCCACGTTTGATGTCCCCATGTCAAAGTGCTAGTGATGACAATGAGAAAGCTTTATAGACAGGATTTGAAATTTATGGTGCAAACAATCCATCCAGGCAAAGTGTCACAGCTATAGAGTAATCAAAAAAGAAAAAAAAAAAAAAAGAAAGAGTATTTATAACAGCTGAAGAGTTGCCTAAAAAAACATGTTTTCTTTAAAATGGCTTGATAGCGTGAATGAACACTGTATTTCCTTACATTTCTAAATACATAGGTTTTTCTCTCTGTATCAACAATTTGAACAGTCCTTAAGGAAGAGTACTGGATCCTACCCAGACTTGAATCTATATGGTAGGTCTTCAACACCATTTGGGAGGCTTTAACTACTAAATAATTTTTTCTGATTAAAATATTTCATTTTAGAAAATCAGAGACTGCAGCTAGTTCCTCTTTTATTTCTTGATTTAGAAGGTTCATTTTACTGTATTTAGTGCAGAAGAATATTCCTGTTCTGACAAGTGAAATATCCTGAGGGAAAAAAAAAGTGAAGTTCTTCATTTTCCCTAAGAAAATGCCTATGGCATTCCCCTAACTAAGATACTGCTTTTCTTAAAGGAAAAGAAAATATAGGAAAAAAGAGAAGTCCAGAGATTAGGGACTTTTTAAGAGAATTTTGACAAATAACTTATGCAGGAGAACCCTTAGCCTGACTAAAAGAAGGGAAGAATTTAAAATTATAAAAGAGGGGAGTCTGTAGCAGAAAGAAAAAACCTTGATACTTACTTTTTTCTTTCACCATACATTATTCTTTTTTCTTAGTCGGAGGTTAAATAGAGGCATATGATGCAAACAATGAAATAGGTTGTCTTTCTCTTCCTAGAATAATCAAACTGAATTAAAATATTAATACTAAATTTTAAATTATAGAATTTAGACATAAAAGCGGTGATTTTTAAAAGTAAAACTACTTTGGAGATTCAGCTGATTCTAAATTAGCCATTTAAAATGGGTCATTTAAACAGAACTTGGAAACTTTCAAGGAATCACAGAATCACAGAATGACTGAGGCTGGAAGGGATATCTTGTGGCTAGCTTGTCAAAGCTCCAGTCCCTTCACCACAGTCTATTTTCTCTCTACTTTGTCTTTAAGAGACCTAAGTTTATTGGCACAGACATACACAATGGGGACACTACACACAGACACATGTGTTAAAGTGACCATACTTCTTAAAACAACATTGACTTGATTATATTCTGCAAGTATTAATTTCTGCTTTGTCCTTCCAACCTATTATCATATTTAACCGAGAAAGCTTTACTGGAATCTTTGGCATACCTAACATACAGCTGCTCTAGCAGTTTATGTTTTGAAATGTACTACCTTTTCCTGGCTCTAGGGGATTTGTTTTCTGAATGTTTCCTAAATGGCATCTTTTCATACAATTCCCCTCTGATCAGCACAAAGAATGCTCTAACACTTTCTTCCAAAATGCTAGTTGGTTCTGCATCAGTAGACGATCTGGTTCCTTTTTTGAACCTCGCAGGCTGAGCCTTAGACAAAACCCAGCCAAGCAGCTTAACATGACCACTCACCTTTCCACAAGTTCCACTGGAATAACCTGATAGAGAAGACAATGTGAATCCTGCTATCAGCATTATAATATCTTTGGGCTTTACAGCCTGTATAAGGCAGAAAGAAGCAACATATAAGCCTGATACAGAACCTTTTTGTTTTAAAATTTAAAATAAAGACCTGACAGATTTTTAAAAAATTAACATATTAGAAGAAAATTAATTCCAATCAAAGAACTTCAGAGATACACGGGAATTAGTTTACCAGCAATTTCTTATGATGTTTTCAAAATATTTTTAAAATCTAAGGCTATTAAAGCTCAATCACATTAAGAGCTAAATATTAAAATTCCAGCTTTTAATCTTTTTTAATGATTTTTTTGTTTGCATTATAAAAAAACAGATGAGGTTGGTGATCTGCTTTTGCCTAATGCCTCATTACACAGCTAAGGTGTGCATAAATCTGCACTACTTGATGCTCTGCCTGGCCTTGCCCTGATTACTTAAATGAAGTTTTATTGGGGAAACTATAATAATAAAGACTAAGCTGCAGCTCTGAAGCAGTCCTGCAGTGTATGACTTTACAGCACGAGAACCTCAGGGGTTTTTTTATGTGTGGTTTCTTTTAGCCTTGTATTAAAAGGAAAAAGAAAAAGAAAGTAGAAAAGTGATAAAACACCAATGCTTAGAATAAGAAATAAATGAATGTATAGAAATACACAATGACTTTAAGTTTCCAGCAGTGCTGCAAAGGTACTGCCATGTGAACATTGCCATCTAATGGTTTTTTCTGAGATTAGTAGGCAGAACAATTCAGCAGTGTTCCCATGTTGTGGCAGAGTAAATATCTAAGCAGTATTAGGAACATTAACAAAATATTCACTGGTAGAATACTGTGTTTTCATAATTTAGAGAAATTACATTTTTAAATAATTTTTTTTTGTTTACCACTGTTCTTATTTTAATATATAACATTTAGAGTTGATTTCAACATGTAACAATCACAAAGATATTTATTTGTTTTAAAAGCAAATTGGAACCATTTCAGTATTGAAATAATAAAAATATCTTTTGATACTGTGAATTAAAATATCTTTTGACCTAGAAATCAAGAAATAAAAGGTCAGAATGGAAAATAAATATGATACTGACAAAGCAGAAAAACAGGGAGAAACTTCTGAATTTGAGTTTTATGCCATTCTTAGCTAAATGTAAAAACTGAACCACAAGAACAGAAGAACTCATACTTCTCTAGTCCTTTTGATCTCTAGCTTCTTATTCTATCTTCCTTTAATAATAAAATACACATAGGGATGTTTTTACTTCATGATTTTACTTCAAGTTGATTTTGGCTCTGCAGCAATATTTCCAGTGTAGTGATCTTCATGGAATTTAATGTTGAAAAATAACCCTTGTATACAGCAAGAATTCTATGCAAGGAATATGTCTCTGTTGCACAAAGATGGCTTAGAATAAATAGAACAAAAAGCTTCCTATGGAGCTATACCATCTTATAGAATCCAGTATTCCTGTCAGAGAATTCTGTAAAAATCTATAGGGATGACAGCACATTTTTGAAATGTACAGAATTTTTTTTCTGCAGGGGAAAAGAAAAAAAACAACTGTAGTCACAAAAAAACCCCACAAGGATGATTGCTGTAATAAAGCTACAGGCCATGTTTTATTAAGCTATAAACATAACCTTCAGCCACAAAATAACGTAGCTGTCTTTAGCCTACTCACCAAACAGATATGTTTCCAGACCCTATAAGATATCACTGAACTTCTAATTAATAAAGTCCCAAGCTATAACCCATGAATTTCAAGTAATGCAGAAAATGCCTAGTAATGATGTGTACTTGATGCTACTGATACCTATATTGCAATATCTCAAGGAACTTTAACAGCATTTAATGAAGAAGTGTAATTAAGGATGACCTTGCTCTGGAGGGCTTGAGCTGTGTATGCATTCTAGTGCAAAATTCCATCACAACATTTCCACTAAAGGACCTCCAGTGCTCTGCTCTCCTTACAATGGAGAACTGCCACTAATGTTAGAGAAATAAGAAAAAATATATACATAATAAAACAAAATAAAAGATGAGAAGTGGTTTGTATCTGCAATGCCACAGAAATGAGGGTCTGGAAGATATTTCAAGAGACCAGAAATTATTGAGGCAGACCATTCCCTAAACTTAACTGTGCAAAAATTCAGTGAACAATATACCACAGTCTCACAGTGTTGCACCATTCTCAAACTTAGAATAGCATTTCTCATACTAAAAATAAAGCTGTTTTTTCCTTCCAATTAAACTAGTATAATACAATTTTTCCCTGTATAACTGATCATTTCATAAGAATTACATCTTAACTATCTCCAAGATCAAACAGTGCTTTCCCCCTGCCTATTTCATGCTTTCCAAACTTTTTACTATATTTTATTTCTGTCCTGTGAATTCTGTCTAAACCATTTATGTCTTCTTTTAAACCAGGTGCTGAAACTGGAACGAGTACTCTGTGTGAGGCCTCTCCAGCTCTGGTCAGAGTGTGACAATGAATTCCTCCCCATGGCTCATGTGCAGTGTTGCTGCTAATGCACTTCAGAGTGGGAATTGAGTGTTTAGTGGCACACAGCATGGACGACTCAGTTTTGTGTTCAAGCAGGATTTCAAAATTACTTTCTCCAGTACTGTTGCCTATCCAGGTTTTCCTCAGGTTGAGTGCTCCCCACCAGGCAGGGGGAGAGGGGCTGGGCAGCCAGGGGACATTACAGCCAGGAGCAGGACGCTGGGGGCACTGGGGCAGCCCCAGCCCCTGGCACTGGGCACCTCCCTGGGGATGGGGACAGGAGGGGATGGAGACAGGCTGAGGCCAGGCCAGAACATCAGATCAGCAAGATGGGATCAGGATCAGTAGAAATGAGGCCAGTCAGAGACATGGTAGCTCAGGCCGGAGCAGCTCCTAAGGGTGGGACGTGGGAGAATCCCCACTTCTCCCTAAGTTCTCCCAGCTCTTTCTCCTCCCAAACTTCCCCAGCAGCTGGGTTCAAGGCCACAGACCCAAGGAGTATCAGAGCTGGCCAGTGCAGGCTGCCAGCCCAGCTCCTGGGGAGCAGAAAGAGCAGCCACGGCACACTGTCACTTTCAATCCCACTGTATGAGTTTTGCATGACCAGGCTTTGGTAGCAGAGGGCCTGCAGGGGTGGCTTGTGTGAGAAGCTGCCAGAAGCTTCCTCCATGTCCAGCAGAGCCAATCCCTGGCAGCTCCAAAGGTGGACATGACGCTGGCCAAGGCTGGGCAAATCAGAATTTGTGGTAATGCCTCCATGACTGCATATTTAAGAAGAAGTAGAAGAAGAAGAAGAAGATGAGAAAAAAGTTATTGTGCAGATGTAATTGTGGCCAGAGAGGAATGGAGTGAGAATATACAAGAGGAACAACTCTGCAGACACTCAGGTCAGTGGAGAAGGAGGGGCAGGAGGCAGTGGAGCTGAGGTTCCCCTGCAGCCTATGGTGAAGACCATGATGAAGCAGCTGTGTCCCTGCAGCCCATGAGGGATCACATGAATGCAGAGATTCCACTGTGGCTCATGAAGGAGCCCATGCCAGAGCAGGTGGGTGCCTGAGAGGAGGCTGTGATCCCGTGGGAGGGCTGTGCTGGAGCAGGGTCCTGGCAGGAGCCTGTGCTGGAGCAGGGTCCTGGCAGGGAGCTGCAGACCCATGGAGAGAGGGGCCCAGGCTGGATCAGGTTTCCTGGTAGGACTTGTGAACCTATGGGGGATCCATGCTTGGAGAAGCCTGTCCTTGAAGGACTGCACCCATGGAAGAGTAATCTACATTGCAGCAGTTTGCGGAGAACTGTTACCTGTGGGATGGACTCACCTTGGAGAAGTTCACGGAGAACTGTCTCACATGGGAGGGACCCCAGAGGCAGGGGAGCAACTCCTCTCTCTGAGCAGCAGGTGAAGCCACAGGTGATGAAGGGGCCATAACCCCATTCCCCATCTCCCTGCAATGCTGGGGGAGGAGGTAGAGGAGGGAGGGGTGGGCATAAGGTGTTTTTAAGGGCTTATTTTACTTCTCATCATCCTGCTCTGATTTTGTCAGTAAGAAATTCAATTCATGTCTCTATTTCTAGCCTGTTTTGCCCAAGACAGTAATCAGTGAGTGATCATTCTCTGTCCTTATCTCAGCTCATGAACCTGTCATCATATTTTCTCTTCCCGTCCAGCTGCAGAGAGAAGTGAGAAATCAGCATTGATGGGTGTCTGGCATCCAGCCAGGGTCAACACACTACACCTACCTAAAACTAACACCTGCTTGACCTGAAATAACCAAAACCTCTTTTTTGTCTATGCCTTTGTGACCATGCTGTGCATGAACTTCATGGTAATTTCATCACCCTAATAAAATTTTGATTCATCACCACCACTCGTTTTTTTCTGCTGAACAGAAAAAACAAGCTAAAGAGCCTTGTTGGGTTGAATAGGGCATTTCTTCTTTGCTCTCCACTGAACAAGGGGGTTATGATCACAAAGACAGAGGTCATCCTAGTTTGCAGACTGGAGTTCAGAGAATTTTGACCAGTAGATCAGGCCCCAGCTGCACAGCAGTGATGGCTTGGCAGGCAGCTCTAAAATCCTGTTGGGAATTACAGTCTGACCAGCAGTTCAGTGACAGGGATGAAGGCAGATGGATTTCAAGGTAAAAACCTCTCCTGAAGCAAGTGCTGCTAAGATTTGGGAGTGACTCAGGTGGGTGAGTCGTTTTGCCATCACCATCTCATGAGTGAAGCAAATAAACTGTAATGACTCATTTTGAAAATCCAGGCAGTGGGCATATAGCTTGTGATTTCATCCTTGTCAATTATAGAGGAAATACAAAACTTGAATTCAAAATTTCTTTTTAAATAGTAGTAGGTCACTGAAGGTGAGTCAGTTAAATGATCTGTACTTCTGATATGTAAGAAGAAAAATCTGTTGGTTTGACGCCTCGATCCTTTACTCAGAGTCTTATGATTCCCCATGCTTTTCCACTAATCCCCTCCACTTTTTCTGGCATTCCCTATGACCTCTCCAACCTTTACTCCTCATTTTGAAACGTGTGCATCCTTTAGCCCTTCCACCTATGTCAGTTCTATATTAAGACTCTTTCCACTTCCCTCTCTTTATTCTCACACAGTTTTAATCTCCGTTTCCAAAGCCCTATTTATTTGCCCTTCCCTGTACTGCTCCCAGATTCTATTTCATGAAGTCATAAGCCCTGGCACTTGCATACGTTTGCAAAGAAATATTTGAGAATTGTCGCTCAAAAGAGGAAAATCAAACCCAGCGTTTCACAGGAATCCCCGGGGGTCTCTCGCCCTTAGCGGAACGCCCTGCAGTGAAGCAGTGCCTTGGTTAATGCTGACATCTCGCGGCCAGAGCAGAAATTGAAATTCCTGACCTACTTAAGACCCATTTAGCTCTTCCCTTGACTCAATTACTTCAGAGCAGACATCCAGTGAAGTGTGTAAGGAGATAGCTCCGAAACTGTCATTTAACATTAGAGTCTAGTTCCGTGTGATGAATTTAGATTTTGCACCACATAGTGCACTTGCTAGAAATATTTTTGGGGTTTTCTGCCATAAAGGAATATAAAGAGGCAAAACAAAAATAAAATAAATCAAAAATTTGTTATTTAACAATAATGAGAATGTTTATTCAAATGTTCTGCATATATTTTGTTTTCTTGAATATTTTTCCCACCATCAGTTTATATGACAAAGGATTTTTTCTTATAATCTGTGAAAAGAAATAAAATTACAGACCATTGACTTCAGGGGATGAAGACAAGACCTATCTCAAAAACTATGAAATTATTGCAAGAATATAGTTTTATTTTAAAATTACTCTAAATCATGAGTATTCCAGCATTTTCAGGGTAAGAAATCTGTCTTAACAATTCATGAATAAATTTTCATTTTCTTCCAGGATAACTTCATTTTTGCCTATACTCAAAGTCAGAATACTGAACAAATATTCTCAGGAGTCTTTCAATGGCATCTGCTTTTCTCCATTGATTTTACAGGTAGTTAAATGTTAGCTTTAAGAGTACTGGTTCCTACAACCTGGCATGCCTTTCTCCAACTCTCTCCAGAATCCCTGCCAGAGTTTTTCATCACTGAGAGACTGTGGCATAGATTAAGAGCATTTGTCCAATCAGCCAGTCTTGCACTGCCTGCAAGTGTTTTGTGTCAGTGCATGGGATGGCAGGCAGATAGTTTTGGGGACTGAGGAGGGATGGAAGTGCTAAACTTCTTGAGCATGAACTGGCTGAAAGGTAATAAAAAAAAATTACATCTCTGAATGAATGTGAAAGCCTGAGCAGAATCTCTTCATTATCATTCATTATAAAGAAGTTATAGTTTGTTCATTCCAAAACCTACTCATCCCTAAGAATGTTATTGGTCTTCCTCCTATATTTCCAGGAGTGACGTCTTCCCTAGAAACTCAGCCTTTACTCCAACTGCTGTATTAGTAAACAACATAGACATTGCCAGTGCAGCTGCTTGTCATCCAAATGTCATCTTCCCTAATTCATAACCCTGGAATGGAAAGGGGATCAGTTTTCTAAAAGCCTTGTTTTCATACACTTCTGTAAAGTAAATTGAATGGGTTTATAGAATTATATGATACTGTTAACTTCACCATAAGCTTAACTATTTTAGATATTTTTATACCTAGTCACAATACTATGAATCATTATCACTGTGCTAAGCAGCTCCTACAAAATAACAAGGGTAAAATAGTTCAGTGCATTTAATAAGTAGGCTTTCATTCAGATATGATGTTTTATTTCTTCCTTCTTGACAGCCATCAAAATAAAACTAGCATGAGGAGCAGTTCACAGAAAAGGGGATGGGGAAATAGCTATATCTATACTTAACTCTACCATTTTGTTCAGTGATGAGAAACACCTGCCAAATGAGAAAATTGTTACAGGCTCAGAGGACTGGATGAAAGTGGTGAACTATATAAAATCTGGTACTATATAGTGGTCAACTATATAAAATCTAGTAAAACATGTGATGTTATGCCATATTGAGAAGTTTATTATTTACACAAGGACACTGAGGTTAGTACATGAATTAACAAATTAGTTGAGCTTAGTAATTTACTTCCTAAATGAACTGAGGGTCCAGGCAAAGTGAAGGGGGCAACAAGTTATGCAGAAAGGGAAGTTTCCCCATCCACATTGAAAACAGGGGGAAAACAGATTATTCTAGATCATTCTTGAAACTGGTTTTATATAACATTTTGATCATAGGAGTACCAAACTAAAAGCTGGGAGCTGTAGGTGGATTTTGAACATGATGTAGTGGGAATGTTCAATATTCAGTATGAAAGGCTGGATTAGTGAGACGGGAAGTATAGAAGTAAAAAATGGTAGATCTCATTCAGAGACCCATACAAGCAAACAGATACTCTGAACTGAAAATTTAGCAGCCTTAAAATGAAAGAGGATGAAATACCAATTTTGTTTCCCCTGATCCTATGAGTTTTCATTATAGTACAGCCAAAGTAAATATAATCCTTTCCAGCTAAGAAACTGTTAGTTCTGCTGTCCTGATGAGAATTTGAGGATCTGTACATAATTCTGACAGACCTGTTGACGAACAGGGTCATTCATAAACCAAGATTTCAAATAGACATAGAGGAGATCATGCAGGCTTAGGAGGAAAAGGAAAGAAGCACCAAAGACCAGACTTGCAAAGTTTAGTGAAACAAAGGCTGAGAAAGGATATAATTCATGGCACTTTTCTTCGCCTACTGGGGAAAAAGTGAGCAATGAGAACTTATGAGAGTGTCGTTTCTTGTGATTAAAACCAGATATATTCTGTCTATTCTGCTTTGCTGTCTTACACTGAGGAGAGAATTCAAGGGGAGAAGAGGAGGTAAAAGACTAGTGGTTTTGGGCTGATGGAATGATCCCTGAGTGATCATTCCCAGCATCACTTTAAAACTACTTACTGTTTTCTATAAAGCTATTTTTTTGTAGTACTAGGATCTTGGGGCTTTCACTCTTCAGCTGTGCCTACCATGAGTTGAATCACAATGTAAATGTCTAATTATATCAACTAATGTCACGCATTCAGGTTGCAGATCTCTCACTAGTCACCTAAGGCTCCCTTCAGAGTCAACAGGAGAAAAGTGGGACTTACAGGCACAGTTTATCTGCCTTGTCTTAAATTTGTACTGCAACATCAGTTAAATGGCACCCCAGAAGCTCATACTGAATGATTAGCTGGGAAATGGACTTCTAAAATACAGCATGCAAGAGGAATCTCACTCTATCTTTCTAAAATACACATGTTAAAACACAGGCTGTACTCCCCAGATACCACAGACTCAGGAGAAAATGAAAGCCACTCTGTCCATGGTAGAGATAAAGAAAGAACTCAGAACAGCTGTGGTCTGAGCCTTTTATTGAATGCATATTTTAGTAAGAGCTGCACATGCTAGCAGCAATTCTCACAGAATTAAAAAAAAATAGCTCCAGAATGAATGCAAGGCCTGAAATTAGTTAGGGAGTCCTTTTATCATCATAAGCTATCATCATGAGAATGCATTGGAATCCGTTTCTGTGAATCAGCAAATCCAAAGCAATAAATGTAGCTATGCATGCACTTTGGGACCGTATTATGCCTTTTATAATTTTTGTTTACCTCTTGGCATCCTGAAATATCATAAAAAATCAACGGCCTTCACTATTCACTGTATAGGCTCTGAAATTCTGCAAAATGCTATGATGAGCAAGAATGAATACTGCCCAATTAACTTCATTTATAGAAACATTCTGTCCTTGAATGGCCACTACCTACAGACTATGCTTTTGGTATTTTCCTTCTTTTGCACACAGATTGCAATGGGATGAATATTTTTCTGTGTTTGTAGCTGTGATAAGAAATTTTTTTGTTTTACATACACCTAACAAAATCCTTTTGTTTGGTGTATGTAAACAGCAATGCTGGTGGCTGTGAGTTGACAGACAAGCAAGTGGCAACTTTCCCCTGCTATTAACAGTTGTTTAATCAATTCCAAGATGAATAATAAAATGACACTGAATGATATAGTCAGTTAATATTGTAAAAACTATGCATAACTAATAATTGTCCCTTTTTATAGCATATAGTATGTAGGTCACTGGAACTCTCATTTCTTGTTTGGTTTCTTTTTCTGAATTCAATACAAAACAAAATAATTACAATTATCACTGTGAAATCAGCATAGAGAACCACATATTCTTGTAGATAAAAGTCATTAAGTGCATGCATCTCCATTATCTGTATCAGGATTTTTTGTGGGCCAGGAAAGCCAGATTTTCTGGCACCTTATTTTCTATTTTGAGAAGCATATGAATTTACTTTAGGCAATTTACTTTCCTAAGTTAATGTCTTGTAATGTCCAATGAAGCGCAGAAAGAGAAGTCATGGGTTTGTGAACACAGTGACTACCCAAGTCACCTATGACACATTTAATTTAATAAAATCCCACAACCTAATAAAAAAGGCAGTAATCCTTAGAATAATACTCCTTCAATTTCAAAACTCTTATTGCCTTTTATTAAATGAAGTGGATTAAGATATACTGCTTTACACAGATACAAAATATGACATGCGTCTGAATACAATATGACATCTGAAACAAAATGAAAAATCTTAAGCATCAAGTTTTTTATTATTTGTGAAAAAATTAGTTTCTTATGTAGTGACAATGTACCTAAGAGTTCAGCCATCAAAATAAAACATGTTCTTGTGAGATACTGTTGTACTGTTGTGGAGCAGCATATGTCCACAAGCAAAGAGACCCAGTATTGTAATTCTTTTCAGATCAGTAACAGAGTGCTTGTTTATGTCAGCTGATAAGTTGATATAATATATGAAAATCATAAATGAAAATATATAATTGTCTTATTTCTCCTAAGTTGTCTACTTAACAATGGCTTCATATTTAAAAAAAATGAAACAAATCACAAACAAGAAAATCACACACAAAAAACCAAACCAAACCAAACCAAACCAAACCCAACCAAAAAAAAAAAACCAACAACAAAAACTCACCCACAACAAACCAACCAATTCTTTTCCTTGCATTTAATTAGATGAATGCTGTGGGTTTTTTAGAAAGAACATTTGTGAGAGAGCAGAATACATCACACAGGACTAGTACTGGTCTTTTTAAATTTCTTAAAATCAGCATCTCCTTAGTTCCAAAGAACCTAAAGACCAACTGTATGTCTGATACCAACCCAACTGCATTTACATGAATATTTTGACAGATTTCTAAGATTTCTAAGAGGGAAGGGAAGGGAAGGGAAGGGAAGGGAAGGGAAGGGAAGGGAAGGGAAGGGAAGGGAAGGGAAGGGAAGGGAAGGGAAGGGAAGGGAAGGAAGGGAAGGGAAGGGAAGGGAAGGGAAGGGAAGGGAAGGGAAGGGAAGGGAAGGGAAGGGAAGGGAAGGGAAGGGAAGGGAAGGGAAGGGAAGGGAAGGGAAGGGAAGGGAAGGGAAGGGAAGGGAAGGGAAGGGAAGGGAAGGGAAGGGAAGGGAAGGGAAGGGAAGGGAAGGGAAGGGAAAAAGGGGAAAAAGGGGAAAAAGGGGAAAAAGGGGAAAAAGGGGAAAAAGGGGAAAAAGGGGATAAGGGGGGAAAGGGGGAAAGGGGAAAAGGGAAAAAAGAGGGGGAAAAGAGGGAAAAAGGGGGAAAGGGGAAAAGGGAAAAAAGAGGCGGAAAAGAGGGAAAAAGAGGGGGGAAAGAGGAAAAAAGAAGGGAAAAAGAAGAGGAAAAGGGAAAAAGGGAAGGAAGAAAACAAAATAAACTGCAGATCAAGTCAGCCACAGTCATATTTCACAGGAAATCAGTGCAAAATTCTAGCAAATTCCTCTTTAATGTCCTCTCTTGTCCATGTTACCCTTCCTAAAAATTCCATGTCAAGGAACAATTACAAGTTATGGTTGATCAAAAAATACAGGCCATGAGTTTACATGATTAGAAGCAACTTGGGTAGACTTACTTGGCACTCAGCTAGGAAAAGAGAAAATACTTGCTTTTCTCAGCTTTTTTTCAGTTCTTATTTACAACTTTGAACAGCTGGAAAATACATTTAACCCAATAACCGCAACTCTCCAATTTAACAATTAAATTATTATATCAGTCTTCCACATGCGAAAATGTGATTTTTAAAGTCCTCTGAGATAAAACATGAAAATGAATCACTAGATGTACCCAATTAATATTGTAGGACCCAGTGCAAAAATATATGTCTTTTTTTGTTTTAACTAAGAGTTTTATGAAGTGAAGATTTAGGAATAAAATGTAATTCTGTTATCTCAGCACTCTTAACACAAAGTGCCAGCTTAGAGAAGACGTGGCCAAATTCATAAAAACTTCACAGTTTGCCTCATGTCATTTACTCCATGGAAGCCTGGACCATTGTTTCAGCAGCTCTTTATAGTGTAACTTCCCTGGTCTGCAGTTAAAAAGGGACAGCTTTAAAAGAACATGTGTTTCTTTCAATTCTCTCAGGACTTTAAACCAACCACAGGGTCTTTGCTCTTGGTACAGAGACCAAGCACAGAACACTTCAGCTCCAAAGGGAAAAGTGTCAGAAAATTGTGAGAGCACCAGGATATCATGGAAATTGTTCTATGACCTTCACAACAGTGGAGACAAGTAATAGCTACTGCAATTAAGAGGTCCACTGGAACCAAAGTGGCAGAAGTCAAACTGTGTATCCTTTTTGATCTCTGTAAAGTCCTGATGCAGAGATAATAAGCATGTGGACCAAATTCTATCACTGTGATGATGAGTTTCAGGAGAAATTCACATTATACATATCTGCAAGATAATAAGGACTTTGTGTCACACTGCCAGCATCAGCTATGACTTTAAGGTAACTATTTGGTCCATTACCTTCTGTGTGATGCATTATGAAAATGATGCTTTCGTGAAAAAGGATTTGTACATGGATAAATCTCTGCACACCAAAATCGCACCTCTGTTGGGTTTTTTTAGTTGTACTCTAAATAAATATTAAGGGTATAATTTTGCTTTTTAAAAGAATATGCAAATTATGCTTTGTTAAAAAATATGAGTTAGAAAAACTCTGACAAGTCAGAACATGAAAAAAAGTATGAAAGAGATGTAAATTCTAAGCAGCTGTTTCATCATCTACCCAAGAAATGTTTTCACTTATTCTTATGATTAGGGGCTTCTTAATAGCAAAAAAATTTAACTGCAACTTTTTTTTTTCCAATTCTATTTAAAATGAATCCTTGAGTTACTCTCTCTCACATTATTTACTTTAACCAAATTTTTGATATTTTCTCTACTCCACTTCTTGGATTTTTTTTAATCACATGCAAATAATCCAATCTATCTAGAAGCATTAGTCATATTTATTTTCCACATGATAACTGGAAAGTTAATATCTCTCTAAGCCACTCAGTTGTGAGTACTGCTCAATTATCTATCAAAGCTAATATCCTGCTACTATCTCAACCTAACCCTGAGATGCCATAGCTGAGGCTCTGTGCAGGTAGTGCCTGAATGGTAGTTTTAGCTGCCAAGGATAATTTCAGATGTGCTGAATGCAAGTGCCTTCATGCACAACTCAACAATTCTAGAAATGTGATCCTGCACCGGCAGCTGTAAATACTAAGAAAAAATTGTATTTGCAAATACTTCTCAAATAACCTAGAGTCTTGGTCTGCAAAATATATTTTTTAGCAGTGTTAATCCAGAATATACTCCTAAATTTAATGGCGGGGAAGGAATCCACCTCAACTATCCGGAAATGCCAAAACCTCTGAAGTTGCTCCACTGATGCTCTGCATTGCCCGGCTGGACTCTGTGTGTTTCCCTCGGTCCGGCAGGTGGCAGCCTCAAGAGGCTCTGGCTTGCAAGGATCATCCTTTCCAGGCTCGGAAGGGAGTTTCATTGTTACATAAAATATTGTTTAAATACCCAAATCTAAACGGTTTTTTAAGACATCCATTTAAGCTGAACAAATTCATGAATACTCAGCCTCAGGTTACTGTCAATTATTTAACAGAGTAACTTCCCAAGACAATTTATTACATCTGGTGGATTTCTGGCATGTGTCCACTTCACAAATCCTGTGCTAAAGACGCAGTCTGTACTACATCTCACACAACATAGTGAGTCTTACCCTTAAAATAACTAAATGTACTTTCAGCACTTCGTTAAGGGCTTTCAATCTCATGTGCAGAAAGACTGGCCTTAAATGACTCTGAAAGAATAAAAACTGTAGTTACTCTCTTAGCTGGAAAAAACAAGCGGCACTTTTTTTCTTATTTCTATTTCAATTTTTTTAAATCTTATTCAGGATTAAAAATTCTTGAGAAGAAAACACACGCTGAACTTTAAAAAATTAAACAAAATGGATTAATAAATTAGCTTCTTGCAAAGACTGTGGGTCTGGAAAGGTGGTGTGTTAATTCAGTGCTCCCATGCTCTCACTCCCAGCCTGCAACAACTATCTGAAAAACAGGTTTTAAACTGAGGATTTTGTAAGTTGCAACTGTGCCTGAACTCCCATTATTGCTAATGGAAGCTACCTACACGCTCTCTGGATTTTTTCTGATTTTTTTTTTTTTTTAATTTCCTTGAAAAGTACATTATCTAAAGCACTTAGCACTGTGGTAGCTAATAGCAAGCCAACTTTAAACAGAGAAGCACTAGTAATTTGTAGAGCAGATCTCAGTTTGTCTGCTTGACATGATTCTGTGTTTCCACTGTCTTTTCTCATTTTTTTTCTGTGATGTTATACATTTTAATTTACACTGAATGTATAAATGCTGCAAAAAAGCAAAATTACCATGAGATATTGCTTATTGCTCAGTTTGGAAAAGTACTAAGATTTGTGGCCATGGATGTTTTCCTGTTACCTATTTTTAAATTGTTTAACTCCACTGACAGCAGAAATTTGTAGCATTATCAGTAAGAAAGGAGTCTGACCCTGTTTGTTTAAGCAGAAAAGACTTGTCCTATCAGCCTCAGCCAAGGAGGAATCTTTCCACATGGAATTCTATCCACATGGGGAATCTCCTCTTAGTTTTACAGGGTATTACCTAAAAATCTTCATACACAATATGCTTACAATTTCTTCCGCCAATGTGCATGACTAGAAGTGGATTAAACCCCCGTATTGTTAACAATCTGTCAGTCTTTAATTGATCTTTTTATTTTATCCAGGGAGAACAGCTTTGCGTGATATCTGTGTGCCTCTAGACATACAAGCAAAGAAGACAAACTACTACCTCACCTACAAGTAGCTATGCCTTCAAGAAAACACATTTCTACCAGAACAGTTAGGTTAATACACTTATTTTACATGCTTGTGTGTATCCCTTGTTGTAGTACAAAATTGTACCTCTGATCATCTCATTTTCTGCGGGCTTGTAGGAGTCAGCAATCCCTCCTCCCCAGGCGAGGAGTAAAACCCCTTGCATGGCTCAGCAGAGATAGTAGTCTTTTACTGTGTGGCATCTTTCCATGTAAATCTTTATAAAAGCGTCACACAAGCTGGGCTGACAGGCTTATTTGCCCCCAAAGAACAATGTACATCTTTTTCAAGAAGCATGATGTGGGATCTGTAAAAGAGTAGAAAAGACAGAGGCACAGAGAGAAAAGATTGTTTCTTCAAAACCATTGGATACTCTTCCATAACATGCATGAACATGCTTTGGTTCACTGTGCAATAATTAAGCACGTACTGTTTAGCAGAAACTATTTTCAAGTCATACTCTTGCAAAGTGCTCTTTTGCATCTTAACCTACATGTAAGTAGATAATGTCAAGGTATGAAAAGCTATTTACAAAGGTAACTTTCCAGGTGAGCTGTTGTTTCTGCTGGGAATGAACCGGTGTCAGGCTGTTCCCAACAAAAAAAAAGCAAAACCAAAACCAAAATAAAACAACAACAACAAAAAAACACCAAAAAAAGCCCCAAAAACCAAACAACAACAACAAAACAAAACACAAGCAAAAACCCAAACAAAAACCACAAGAAGAACAAAAACCTTATTTCAGGTATCCCTTTAATATAACAGCTTATTTGCAGAGGAAGATTACAGAGTCTCCTTTCTTCAAAGAGAATAAACAAGAGGAGGCTATCTCTTTATTCATAAATCCAAGTCTGGTTTTTGGTCAGTTCTGAGCCTTAAAGGAGCTCTTCTTATCTCTCTCTTTGCTTCCTCCTGGAGCAATGTTCCCACTGCTTCCCTCAGTGTAGAGGTTGTTTTCAGACCTGTGACTTCATAATTTGCTTGCACATGGCTATGGATGTGTGAGTATATACAGTGCTTTGTTCGTTGTGCACAGTGATCATCTCCATTTATGCAAAAAAAGTACCTTCAGTTACTTGGGCCAGCAGATGTTCAATGCTGACCTATGTCTGGGCACAAGTGTCCTAATATTTCAGGCACAAATTAAAAAAGGCACTTACCTGCACCCTCAAACAGGTTGAATAAGACAGAAATTTTAAAGTTATTTTCTTCATAAGACTGGCAGCAACATCTTTTAACATCATGATTTCAGGTCAGAAGGAGTTTCCTATACTGTTTAGCTCTCACTTAGTGTCTTCAACTTTAATGCAGAATTACTCATTTGCCAAGGTGATGTGTGTGTATGCCTGAACTGGACACTATGTGGGGGACACCTCACCTAAACAGGGAATACCCTGTTTTCCTCAGATTTTCTCATATGCTGCTGGGATGGTTCTGTCTCTGTCCTCCTCTTAAGTCCACGTACCAGCTCAGGAGTCACTGGCCTTCAACTCTGGGCACATGTGCTGACTTCAGGATGTTTCTCTTAGAACAGCTCTGCTGGAGCTGCCCTTACAATGCCATTTAAATGTTTGTGCCTTCTGAGGAAGGATGACTCTGCATGGAATAGTCTCCTAAGCTATAGACTGGAGTGGATTGAGACATGGATAATCAAGGGGGAAAAGGTAAATTACTGCTATCAGAGTTGAAACAAACAAAAATATACTACTACTACTACTACAACAAATAATAATAATAATACTGGTAACTAGAATGTCAAAGCTACTACTTGCATAGTTGATTATAGCATAGGGGCATTTACTCTATAGGGCCTATTTTATTTTTCTATTGTCTTAGCAATGCTAAGTCTTGGTTAAAGAATTAAATTATTTCCTTGTCAGTGTTCTAGGCTTAGCCCTCTATTTTCATACTGGTTTTGATTCAGCATCAAAAGGACTAAAAATATTTTGAGTTTTCAGGCAATCTTGTAGATCCCTTAACTCAAATACAAACTACTTTAAAAAAAAAATCTCCCTTCTAAATATTGAAACTCCTATAGTGGTGGGGGGTAGGGGAGACAGCCAGAAAAATATTTACAACAAATAATTCTTTAAAAGTCAATTTTAAAAAACAAATATAAAAATTAGTCTGAACTATTGTGTAATAATACCTAAGTTAGGATGAGAGAGCAGGAGGCATATTTAATTTTTTTTAATTCACCTTCACATGTTCAGCTCTCCTCTTTGGCATGTCCACGAAAGCCACTTTCATGGCCTTGTTTCAGACTTTAGTTCCTCCCGTTCTATTGCTTTACAGCTGAAAATTGTTGAAAGTGTATTGCAAGACATAGATGAGAATTTCTCTGTGTTTAAAAGCAGCAGTTTGGCAGTGAAAAAAAAAAAAAAACCAGATAATTAGCAAGTAATGAAGAAAGAGATGGTAATCAGCAAATTTTTATGCCCTTGAGTCTTGCTGTGATACCTGTATCTTGCATGTGATGTATTGATTTTCCATTCTCACTTTCATAAGCTACCTATAGGTAATACTGTATTTCCTGGGACAGCCTGGGCTTCAGAAGTTTGGCAAAGGGAAGTTCTCCATCCTGTCAGAGATGGGACCAACCAAAATGTCTTTACCAAGTGATAAAAGCATTTCCCTACTGGAAAACAAAATCATAGCGATAAACACCTTTATTTCTATGACCACAGCTGATGTTTTTATATTATCTATCATACTACTCTTTTGGGAAATTTTTGACAAGAGGATGAGCACAAATTTATCCTTCAAAGAATCTTTGTTATTAAATTCTGAGAACTTGATATAGCTAATAGATTATTATAAGAGTCAATGAAGCATTAAGGCACCAGCCTGCTTTTCAAATACCGTTTTCCTGATGGAGTTCCTCTGAAATGCACATCTTTTTGACTGTTCCTGTCTCATTATACTATTATATGAGATATTATATACCTCATTATGCTATTTAATTTTAATTTATTTTTACTTCGTATTGTTACTTAAAATATATTTTTCCTCTCTTTCACAACCTGGCACTTGTTGGAAGACAAGCAAGTTCACAGAAAATGGGGAAAAGCAAGTCAGATTAAAAGATATAAATAGTTATTTAGCAGAATGTCTAGCAGTCAATACTGAATCTATAATAAGTATAGCATTCGAGTCACTAAAGATTGTTGCATTAGTACAGAAAATTTTGGTGTGTAAACATGCCATCATTTAATCCAACTGTCAATAACGAAAAATTAAATTCTTCACTTACTAGGGAACAGGAATTGCCATATGGATAAAATTGTGATTGACTATCCCAGTATGTCTCTTGCTATGGCAATTACTTCCTGCATCCTTGCACACATCATTATAAGTACACACAAAGAAAGGCTCATTTTTCATTCTGTAAAATGAGAGAATTAATACCTTCTAGTCCGGTATGGTACTGGGAACTAGGGCTACTTCTTAACTCTAAATGTAACTTGAAAATCATGGATTCTAGTAAAGTAAGTGAAATTACTTTTACATACAGTAAAAGTAGCCTATGTAAATTAGGTCTGTAAGTTTCTGTCATCAGGCTTCTACAGATGATGGGTAGTTATATTTATATATATATATGCATATATATGTATTTATGTAATGTGTCTCTCTATGAATAACAGGATGTACACAGATGACACAAAGTAGTCAAAAAAATCCAGCATCATATGCTGATTTCCCAGTGCTTTTATAACGTACTTGTTGAGCTTGTTTTTAATAAATTCAGCGACTTTTCATGAAACAAGACCAGTAATTTATAGTATTTTCATGTGCTGTTGAAAAGCAACCATTAATTTTGTTACTGTTACTGTTGGATGCTATATTCATTTAGAATGCCCATTATCTAAGCTGTATTGGTTAATTTTACATAGATAAACTAAATATGCTGTTTCTTCCTTTCCTATTAGCTAAATATATAAGATGTATGAGTTACTGACTAAAGAAATGAGCAATGCAGAACAAGCTTTTGCAGTCTTGCTTCATTTGATGCACAGTTAATAAACAACACAGTTCTTAAAAGCTGCTAGCTAATTAATTGGGGAGAGCCCACTCTTGAGACCAGTACAAGAAACTGTTCTTCTCATTTGTTGTGAATGCATTTCTCTACGTACCATTCAGGACTTGTCAACAGAAGGGAAAAAATTTAAAAGAACTTCTAAATTTTTCTAAATTTTACTTGTTGGGGGGCTTTTTATGTTTTCTTTGGCAAACTAAGAGTCAAATCCTTCATTTTTAAGATATTTTGTAATAAAATATTTTTGTTATAAATTCTGAGATTTACAGAAAAATATTTCAACTGAACAAAAAATAAAAGTGCTTGTACAAAGAACGTCAATACACAACTTTTTTGTTTTCTTTAATAGGAGAAAGTCATGATTTCTTTTTGGCTAATATATCTGTAGAAAATTCATGTTAATTCACCATTGTCTAATTCTGAATACAACAGAGGATGCAAAAGGATACCACCCACAGTCCCTGTATCATTGTTGTTAACTACCTTATTAATGAAAAACAAGCAAACAAACAAGCAAAACCCCCTCTTAGACTCCTTTCTCAATTTTTCTAATAAATTAAACTTATGATTTTCTCCCACTTTGCAAGACTTTGAAATATAAATTACTTTGGTTTGTCTCTAGGACATATATATGCAGATGACTAGCCTGTAGCTGATAAAATGTATTAATTTACTCCAGAGTAATCAAAGGTCTGCATATATACACCAGCAGTAGTTTGGAGCATTAGAGTAGTAAACTAAAATCTTCATAAAACAGGAAAAGAGAATCATGATTCTTTAATATCTATGCAGCTTCTTTGAGAATGTCTCTGGAAAGTCCCTTCTGTGAGTCCAGGTAATTGTCCATGCCTCAGTTCCTTCAGCACTAAAAATCAAATAGTTGCTGCCATGCTACACTCAGCACAAGTTAAAAAGCCCAGATTCTCATTTTCATCTCTACTACTGCACTTAATTTTTATTCACTGCCTAAATATCTGTCCAGAGTTTTTAGGAGTTTTTTTCTGATTCAGTGAGATGTGAATTGTCTGTAACATAGTTGAACTGAAACCCCTGGAGACAACGGCCAGCAGTAATCAGATCCGGTGGTAACAATGACCTTCTGGCTGTGATTGACATGCTTCTCACCACATCCTTTAAAGTTTCCAGGTTATAAAATTATTTGGTTTTGAGGGTTCAGTTATAAAATTAAAGAAACAGACTTTCTTTGTGTTTACTTGGCTGAGTTGGAGAGGCTAAGCTAGTTAGATATCCAGCTAAGGCAGAGAGTTGTTAACATCTTTAGGATTATTAACAGGGTCAAAAGGTTTATGAGTATGTAAATATACCTAAATATATAAACATTTAAGGATAGCTAGTTCAAAAGCAATCTAATAGTCATTGTGGTACCAATGGAGAGAACATGCTACACAAGACCAATTAAGTGTACTTAGCTCTAATTTATTAAGGACAATAGAGAACAACCAATTAATGTTTTTTTTCAACTAGTTCTAGTTACAATAAGTAGGGATGGGGGCAGGGAGGAAAGAGGTAAAAGTTTCCAAGGACAGGAAGCAGAGTACACCCAGACCTTACTGGCAAGTAAATATGACAGAAACTAGGAGTCAACTATAGTAAAAAAAAATTGAAACTCTAATTCTTTAATGAATAGGAACTTTTCAGCTATGATAAACTGATGGAAAACAATACCAAATTGGAAATGAGCTGATTTATTCATTGTAGTCCATAAACATAATAGCTAAAGGCTTCCATAGAATCATTAAATAATAAATGCACAAACTCTACAGCGAAGTACACACAGTCCAGTCAACAGTTGCAAATGCTTCAGATATATAATACTGGCAAACTATTATTGCTATGGAAACCTTAATGTGTATTCACCATTTATTTTTATTTTAGGTTTACAATGTAAATACCCTACAATATAATTTTCTATTACACTTTCTCTCCACCATCCCCCATTTAACTTAAAAGGAAAACAAAAACTGTACTTACAGGTGGTTTACCACAGCAAAGTATGCAAGAACTTTTCTTTTCTTTTGTCTCAGCTCACAAAATATTTGGTTTTTTCTTCTTTATTACTTCCTGTCTGCCTCTTAAAATGCATGTATTTCTCCCACTTAAAATCAAAAATATTTAGAATAAATATTCAGATAAATTACAGCTAATGCACAGTAGCTCCACCAATACCTGGCAGACCCAAATGTTCAAACCAGATACATGTTTCCACTGTGAGTAGGTTGCAGAGTTAGACCGTGATGCTCCTAGGAAATATTTTTTTGTGCATAGTGCACAGGTTGCCTGCCCATACACTGGAAGTTCAGCTTTTCCAGTATGGATTTACCAGTCACAAAGAGAAGCCTCTGTGTAGTGCATACACAGTACCATACATAGAACTAATGGCATCTGTAACATCATGATTTCTTGAAAATTATTTTATGAAGTGTTCAGCACTAAGTTCAGCTGGGAGTTCACAAAAGAAACATTCCAGCTTAGCCTATGCCAAACAGAGTTGCACACATGCAAATCAAAATATATCAAATGCTGCCAATGCAGGGACAAATCCCAGCACCAATTTGTGATTCCTATTTAATTAATTAGGACACATTCTTAATGCCCTCTAAAATCTGAGCATAAATTAAGATGGTAAAACTTAATCACACAAATCCCTATATGTATTGTGTCATTCATGGAAAACAAGCCCAAAGAAAAATAAGGAAATAAAATCAGTTGTATCTGGTCCATGTTCTCAGTGCTTCTGGTTTTAGCCTCAGAATAGACAAAGCTTTCTTTGGTCTCTCTGGCTTGGTCAGTGATATCTTTTGCTGCACAGTGCACTGGTTTCATTGCTTTCATGTTAACTAATCATTAATTAATTAAGAACAACAAAATCTACAACCATTAGAAAGTTCCTAAATAAAATCTCAAAGTCTTCTTGAGGTCTTGTTACACTGATAAGAAAAGGCTTATTTGTTCAGTTAAATCCAAGATACCATAACTGTGAAACGCTCATTTTATTTTGACTTTTAGTTTTCCATCCCAAACCAAGAAATCTGCAATTTGTGAAAGAAAAATTGAAGTATTTTTCAGATCTTTTGCTTTCTTTATTCTCTTTGAAATTCACCGCCCTGAAAAAATTCAGTTCCACCTAACTGCCTGCTATTTCTTCTAATCATTTCACAAGTTTCCTTAACCTGGAATATCACAAACAGGAAATGCCTTGCCATTCTCTACTAAGTGTGTTTTGGTATCTGGAGGCAATGATGTTGGCAGATAATACATCAGTGCAGATGGCAGTTGGTGTTCAATGCAAACCACAGGTCAATGTGCTGCACTGTTAGTAGCCATAATAAATTATTAAGAGGAACTACCTATGACACTTCCAGGATGTGTGTTAGCCCTACATGGACTGTTTTTATCACAATTCATAAATATCTTCTTAATTACATGCAAAGTGACACAATCATGTGTCATAATCTATAGCTGTTTAGGATTTAACTAGAAATTATTGAAGGAGCAGAAAAGAAAAGCCTTTCTTGTTTTTGCCACTTTAACCTTTCAGGCTGAAATGCTTGACTTAGGCAATCCATTCTAACTGCTAAAATGAGTTCTTGACCTATATGTGAAATGTACAGTCTATCTTTTAATTTCTGCACAAAAACTAGTTAAATGTAAATTGATAAAAAGATTTCCAGTAACTCATATAAAAATTTCGTGTATGAGTTCTTCCAAGGCTGCCATTCCATTTCTGTTAGAATCAAAATGGTTTTTTAGTACCAGGAAAAAACATTCCTAGGTTTTATATTGTAAGACATGCTATTATAAAATAAAGCTTTTTTCAAGCAATAGCAAACTCTCAGTATGTTCCTAGACCCTAAATAGCTCAATTTTACCATTAATGCAATACAAAACAGCTGCTGTTCACGTAAATGAAAGGGTTTTCCAGATGCAAATCCTTGCGCAGTCTATACAGCATTTGGTCTGTATGATGCCATGTGTGTGCTGTAACCCAGTCTGGGTGGATTACCATTGATGTGAGGGACATCCTGAATCTGATTGACTCAAGGGGCCAACAACCCTGCAAACTCTTCAACAGATTTCAGCATTAGCTAAATATTGATTAAATATTTTTTGTAACCATTCTTAATGGATAGAGAAGTTTCATCAGTTTGGACTAGTTTAAAAACTTTTGGTGTATTAAGTGGTTGTTCATTATTAAAGACAGTTACTTCAGTTATATTCTGAGATACAGCCTCTCCTCCCAGAGCAAGTAATTCACTTCCAACCAGCCCAGTGACCATCCTTTAGGTTTGCCCCAGTCTGATGATCTCTTTCTTGTTTTGGGTGAGGAATTGCATGCAATAGTCTGTATGTGAACTGAAAAATGGAAGACAAAAGGCAATGTTCTGCCTCCTGGCTACAGTCACTTCAGGTCACTCTGCTCACATCTGCTTAGACCCCTATCAATGCCAGAGTCCTCTGATTTTCCCAGACCAAATTAAAGAAAGTCCTTTTGTCACAGCAGCACCTTCTAGCTTGCCAGATACCATCCTTTTTCCTCTTTTAGAAGATAGGTGCAATGGTTACCTTTTCCCTTCATTGGACACTTTTCCAAATCTCCACAACCTTTCAATCATAATTGAGTAATGTATAAACATAAAAAATCCCAGATGTTGCAGCACAGCAAAACTCCCATAAAACCATGTCTGGCTGGCAGATGGGTGCCTCCATATCCTGCAGGAGGGAATCTCTGATCTCCATCACCCACCACTTCCTTTTGAAGCTTGTGCTCGCATAGTACTGTGAAACCTCTAATCAGAATGTCAGAATTTCCAAGTGTGTATGTGTGTGTGTGTGTGTGTGTGTGTGTGTGTGTGTGAATACAAGCCTTCAGCTATGGCTAATAGGTGTTTTCAAAAATTAATTAGGAAACTATGTTGGCCTACATTGACTTTAAAAAAACAAGTTAGATCAAAACTAAGAGCCCTTCTCAAATTCAGCTCTGTGTGTTCAAGTCTCTTCTTCCACTTGAGTAAAATAGATAGCAATTACTTCACAGAAATGACACTTATAATTTTGGTTGAAAAGTTTTAACTAATTTTCGCTTCAGCGATTTCACAGTAAGAAAGGAAAAATGTCATTTCCCTGCTCTTTGCAAATGCCTATGTGCTGTGACTAACTAATGTTTTTCCATGTGTTTCATTTTCAAGTCATATTGAGCCCACAAGGACTAGCTTTTCAGATTTCTCTCCTGTCAGATTATTGTTACCTTTTACTAAAAAAACCTGTCAGACCCATAACTTCAATGTACCACAAAGCTTTACTTACTGTTCTCCACAATTGGTGTTGAATGGCTTGACTTCAAAGGTCTGTAAAATCAGCTGGAATTCTCTTTTGGTGAACAAGGTATCAATCAAATACAAACACTTTATCTGCATAGGTTGTCCTGGTAAGAACTGTGACATGATTCATTAAAGGAACTTATCCACAGATACTGATATAAAATAAAATATATCTATTTGATTGTGTGCATTGTACTCATTCACATTTTGCAAAAGCATAATCTAATGTAAATGTTGGCTATGAACTACTTAGTTTTATTTCATTTTTTCCCCTCTTTCCCTCTTTTCCCCTAATTGTTTTAATATCTCTCCATAACTATAAAATCTCTTAACAAACACAGATCTGTTTTCCCCACTTAATCAATATATATTCTCATGCTACCTAAACTTTTCTAAACTTCTAGGGTTATTCTTTATTTGAATTTTAGGGCTACTCTTTATTTGAATTGTAGGGCTTTCAAAATATAAATTTCATTTATTGCTCTGTCTTAAAAATAGCATGACACAAATATATTTAAATTGGAAGCAAAAAGAATGTTCCTAGGAGAAACTAATCTTAGTTCCATAACAAAGCAATCACACTAGGAAACAAAATAAGAAAAATAAGGGGGGGATCCAAACAAAACAAAACATATAAAAAAAAGACTTTACTAATTTCAGAACATTGAAGATACAGCATATTCTTGGTGACTGTGTCTCAAAAATATTAAAACCATATATAACCAAAGAAGTCAACAGATTAAGAAGTATTCTGTAAACCACCAACCCTCTGATACCTACAATTTTCCTTCTTAGCCTTCTCAGGACACCTAGAGACTAATCATCTGAAACATCTTGTAATCAATATATAGTGAGTCAAATTATTTTTTCCAGATAAGATTGCTCTTCTCACTCCTGGGATTTCTAGAGGTAGCCATAGTTCTTAGGTCACACTATAATACATAACTGCAGAGTTTATATGGTTCGGTTTCTTATTACCCTTCTTCATTTCAAATTCTATTTAATGCTTGACCTTCAGGTTGAAAATATAGTTTTAAGACTTATTACATTTTTACAGATATCATTGAGTGCAAAATAAGAGAAAGATTCAGACAGGAAATGTATTTTAAATATTACCTAAAAGATTGTACATTCCGTTAGACAGTTTATCATCTAAATAGGTAAATTTCACAACCTAAGTAATGGACTTCCAATTTTAAAACTTTCCCATTCATCTTCATAATTGTCACAGCTACTGCTAATTACTTGTTGCATGTACAAGTTTATCCAGATGCTTATATGGACTCTAAATTGATTGTGCATGCAGCATAAACAGCATGCTTCTTAGGCATATTCCGGGAAATCATTATTACTTCTTTGCATCTCATGACTTTATTATGCTGAGGCTATAAATTTGGCCAAATTTTGCCCTTAGTTTAATTTTCTTCAGATCTGAAATACAGATTTGGAAAGGCTAATAACAGAGAAACTACAAATCTTCCACAGCCGTATGGAATAAGGCTGAGCCTTCCCTTCAGAGATTTCAGTCTTTTGTGACTCACAGAGACAAAAGGCTCTACAGCTAGTGACTGATCGAAGTCCCAAACACATTGTGTTCTCCAGCAGGCGTAAACATGTTCTGTGTTCCTACTTGCTCTATGGATAGTAAGGACAATAGGGACTGCTCACGTAGGTTAATGCTAGAATTCGCAGTTTCTCAGCTCTGTCTCATTGCATTAACCCTAACAGCGTATTCCCTTCTTTTACAGGACTACTTTTCCTGTTCATTATTGTAGCATTCAACTTGAAAATATGGAGTGTTTGGATTTGTTTGCATACACTCTAAACCTCTAAATTCTGTCAATGGGCTTTGGATTGCATCTTTTTCTCCCAGTTCCAACTAAATTTGGTGTCACACACAGTACCCTGATTTTCTAAAATATCCCTGTTCAATCAGTAAAAGAAAGATACAATGTCAGAAAAAGAGTGCATTTTTAACTGAAGGGGTTTTGTTCCTTAGTCCACGAGATGGGCTTAAACAAATAAATAGAAAGAAGAACTTGTGCTGAAGAGCCTTTTCAATTTGCTTCAGTTTAGCTAAAGTGGCAGATGGCAGCTATCTCTGTTCTTCTCCCAGTCCTGCTCTCTGTATGGCTTCTCTCTGCTGTTCAAAGGAACTCCACACTCTATACAAATTTCAGAAAAAAGAATATTAAGGTGGTAGCTGAAAGAAGTGCTTTCATGCAAAGCAGGAAGCTGCTTTGCAGAGAAAAAACAAGCTCGTTGTTGATGGAACAGGACGGGGCAGGGGGCAGAGCAGTGCGGGTTTGAGTGGCAACAGAATGCGCCAGAATTTGGGTATCACCCTAAAGCACTTACTAATATGTGATTAAGCCTAAATTACAATAATACTGAAATAAAAATGGATGCAAATATTTCTGAGTCTTTTACTACATTAAGAACAATTGCTCACTTCATATGAGCAACATGGTATGTTGTTGAACAGGAAATTCAGTTTGTGCATTTCCCAGGACCAATTGTATACTAATATTTTGTGAGTGCTCAATTTATTTAAAAAAAATCAGTTCCATGTGATTCATTAGGTCATTTTAATTAGCATAATAAGTACAAATTAGTGGCATACATTCTGGTATGAATATCTACTGGTTTAAAATACTAATTTCTCAGAATTTAAGTAAAACCAGATAATTCCCTAACTATAATTAATTTGAATTTTTAAAGAACTTCTTTTTGCATAGATAATTACATACATTTTCAATAGGTAACTTCCTATTGATTTCAATTTAATTTCTATTCATTTTAATTTCTACCAAATTTATTCACTATTAAATAATTAAAGATGCTATTTCCTACTGTCACTTCACTTACTAAAAAATTGCTTCTGGCATATCTAAGGTTTGAATATCATTCAGATTCCATTGTGCTGAGTGCTGTACATGTGCAATAAGACATCCTGAACTACCAGGCTTCCACTAAACACAGGAAAAAGATAAGAGGAGAATTGTAATTTATTGGTTTTAAGTTACAAAATAAAATATTTATGCCAAATGGATTTACAAAAGGTTATGATTTTGAATTATTTTGAATTTTGCTAATTTAGAAACAATAATGTTTCAAAGGGTATACCCTTCCACTTAATAAAAATTAAATTGGAGAACAGAATCAAAACACTTACTTACTCCCTTCTTCTTCACTGAAAATTAAAAGAAAAAGTTTAATGCTCAGAGAGAAATGAAAGACAGGATAAGAATGAGAAGTGGAACGTAAAAGTGGGATTTGAATGTTTTAAATCAATTTTCCAGAAGAAAGGAAGGTAAAAGAACAGAAAGAACATTTAAAATCTTCAGTTTGTCTCTGGTTGCTTTTCTCCACAAATATAGCTTCTTCTCTACGAAAAACAACCATGAGAAACAGGGAATTAGTGAAAAGACAAGACTTGAAATCCTAAAAAGAAGTTACTATTTTAAAAATAAGTACCTATCTCTGTTTCAAAAACATTTTTTTCTTTTACATTTTAAGCAAGAAACAAATCAGGGTCAAAGCATTGACTAGAATATTTTAGTGGGATTTAGCTTCCTCACTTTAGACAGCCACACTCCTCCAACACCATTTATCTTTGCAGCTGATCAGGAGATCTGTACCTGAAGGAACACATAGAACTGCTTTACGACCCATCAAGTGGAAGAGTTAGAGGAAGAAAGAAAAAAAACCTAAGCCAAACAAAACAGGTTTATGTGTCCCTTTATGTGCTTTTCTCCACTTGAAATTTCCTAATCATATAAAAGGAGGGATCAAATAAACAAACTGTAAAATGGCAAAGCTTTTTTTTCGAGCTGTTTAAGGAAGACAAGCATATATTACCAATATTTTTGTCCATTGCTTGTTCCATAAAGAAAATTTACCCTTTACTTTACGCAATTAGTTAAATCTAAAGTTTTATGAGGTTTTCTTTTTTCTATTAGGTAAACAAAATATTTTTGTGACATATTATGTAAATAATATTTTCTTTCCTCTGAATGTCAACAAATTAAAGCAACCACTTAGAATCCCAAGTCTCATTTTTGCTAGCACTCTAATCTCTTGTGGCTAAAGCAGTGTGTCACAAGATAAGGGCTTGTATTCACAGATTCACAGAATATTCTGGGTTGGAAGGAATCCACAAGGATCACTGAGTTCATCCCTTCAGTAAATGTGTGTGGGGATTGAACCCACAACCTTGGTGTTATTAGTACCGTGCTCTATTCTCTCTGTGGATCTTTCCTGATGTCTTCCATGGGTAGGTAATTTTCCCACTTTGTCATACATATAGCTTCAGCAAATAGTGACACAGTGCTTCTCCATCTGAATTTTTATCTTAAGGAAACCCCTTCCAACAACAAAATTTACTTCCACCTTTGGAAGCCACTCAGTATTTTCAATGCTGGCTCCTATTTTTTCAGTTATCTATTCAACAAACCAATGAATTTGCCTCTCACACTTATCCTGGATATGTGGCAAAAGTAATGTCCATAAGCTTCAGAAACATTTCTGTTGTCCCTGGGGAAAAACATCCAGTTGCCCTTTTTCAGGGTAGAGTTTTGAAGTACAGCAAGGACTGGAAGCTTTTCCTTTCTCAAAAGAGAAACTTTTGCTTTTTGCTTCCATCTGCACTTGCCCACACACCTACAGCTTACTTAGATGAAGTGCTGGTGATAATTTGGTCACAAGATAAACTGATTCACCTCATTAAAATGGAAAAAAAAAAGCCCTCAACTTTTCAGAAAAGAAAAAAAAATTGAAAAAAACACCTACAACAATAACAACAAAGACAACAAAAAAAAATAACCCACACACAAAAAAACCCCACCAAACAAACAACAACAAAAAACCACCAACAAAAAGAACCCACAGAAAACAAAAACCAAACCAAAACCAAGGGCTGCATGGTGGGCTTGGCCAGGTTAAAGATACAGAATGTTAAAGCCAGTACCAGGCAAGAGTAAATATTCAGCTGATAGCAGGAAGTACAGGAAGAAACCAAACAAAAGATTAATCAAATGAGCCGATAGAAAGGTAATTTTTTCTATCATTTCTGTTTTATTTTTCTGCTACTGCTAGCCAATAATTTGGCACAAATGTAAAGAGAAATCAAAACAAATTAAATTGAGCAGGTGTTGTCAACTCATATATAACTTTGAAGTCTTTTCCTTCTACAACACACTTAAGAAGGGATTGTATGTTCTTTTTCCAACTATATAGTTCTTTTATACAACTATTCTAAGAAAAGATAATGCCTCTACCTACATGCTTTATCTTTTCTCAGTACAAATGACTGCTTGATTTGCTGACTATGATTCCTAAGCTTCTTGTAATATGCCAATGTATAGACAAGACATTAAAATTGTTAATTTTTGTGGATGTCAGTTTCAGTTGAAGGCATTAAGTAATACAGTGGCAGCTATGTTCTTCTTAGCAGTTACAAAGCCTCTGCCAGATTTTTTAGGATTAGGAACTGTGACAGTTTGCAGAGGCTAACCAGTACTGCTTAGGTCTTGTATGAAAAGTTACATCTTGTGTTACCAGTGTGTTAGAGAGTTCCATGCTGATTGCCAGTTGCTAAAGCTTCTGTAAGGAAGCTTCAATCCTATCTGAAGTGTAAGAGAGGAGATCTGGAGATGACTTAGCAGAACAGATGTAAAATGGTTGAAGATGCTACTCATGTATGGGGTAGTTTATAAACAGGGAGTTAGCTGGAATCTTCAACCAAAACAAGTGTGTCAAATAATTGCAGAAGTCTTAGCTAACTGACAAGACCTGAGAATTCAGCTCCTTACAGGGAAACTGTTAATACTTTTTTACTGGACTGTGAGAAAAACTGGGTCTTGGTGTCAGACAAAAGAAACTGATGGCTCTGATCTTTTTGTCAGGAATCCTCACTGAAGAGAAATAGTGACAGCTTCAATCACCCCTAAAATTAACTATTTTAACCAACTATTCCACTCACCTCTATTGCCAAATTAATTTCACATATAGTCTGTTCAAGAAAGGTCACAGAGAAGACTGAGCCAGTGATGAATCCCATTGCTTTCCCACTGTGTTAAATGGCAAAAAAAGTTCCTAGGTCCTGACTGTAGGAATGCCATTCTTTGGAAAAGCATGTTTGAGAATCACAGAATTGTTACGGTTGGAAGGGACCTCTGGAGATCATCTATATGTTTTATAAATGGTTTCCCAAAGCCTCACAGAGACAAACTCAGGAGAAAAGAAGGAAATCTCAAGGTTTGATGATCTAGGACAACAAACAAAAAATCTATGACCCAGAGAGAGTGAAAGAAACAGAGTTTTCAGATTCTGCATGCTTTTCTTTCACATGTGCAAAAAGTGCCACTCCCTTTAATTTGGTCCATTATATTAATTCTATTTCAAAACTTCAAAATTCATTGGTATGGTCTCAAAATTGCATTACTGAGCAATTGCTTGATCGAGCAAAAGATACATGCTGGGACCAGTGTTAAACAGAAACTGAGCCCATCAAGATTATGAGATAGTTTGGGTGACAGCTACAGTCTTTCTGCTTGCCAAAGTAATTGTGTGCTCTTGTACATCTACTACGCATTTGCCAAACCTATTTTAAAAACACCAAATATTAGAATTTTCACTGCTTTCCTTGAGAGACCATTCCACAGTCTAACAAATATAGCTGTCAAGAAGTAAAAGACTAATTCTGAATATTTTCTGTTTCTTATGTACATACTGTAGGCAGAATGTAGTTCTGCCCACATTCATTCTCAAGACTAAATTAGCTATGTTTTTATCCTGAAAATTTGCCTCAGAGTTTTGCTATTCTAGCACTGCAAGTTTTAAATGATATAAGAGTAACCTACATGAGGAACCAACTGGAAGTACTAAAGTTGGAACTACTGACTGTTTCTAAACTTTGTATAATCTTGAGAGAATGAGAGGAAACACATTTTCTTTCAAAGGCCTCTGCAGAGAGAGCCCTCTTAGCATGTGTCAGATTACATCTCTGACATCCCTCTGGGTGAGCCTCAACACTGTTTAACTTCCTTCCAGAACAGTATGTAGCTTGATGTAAATGTTTACTTTTTCTTTTCTTTTTTAAAAATCATATTGTATTTGCAGTTTTTTTCCATATATTTCATTACAGTGTTTTTTCTAGTGTATTATATTTCATATATGTTGAGAGTGCTTTGGAAATGAAGTCCAGTCAACTGTAATGAATTGCTATTTGATATTTTATTTCTCTCAATCTGAAAATAATAGCCAAAATTTTATCTATATATTCAATGTGATCTTCTGTAAATCAATATTTCAGTCATCCATTAGTAAAAAAAACACAGAACAATTTTTCTTTTTTGTGTTTTTTGTATTTTAAATAACATTGGTCATTCATTTTATGCTTGACTGTTTTGCCTTGTATTATTTGGCACCATTACTGCCTACTTATAATCTGGCATTATGACTTCAGACTTCACTGGTTGAATGGATTCTTTTTTTTTTTTTTAGAATACATATTGGAAAAGTAAACAAATTAGTCTGTCATATGATCCTTTCAACAAGTCAGAAAAAGATCATCAGGAAGTAAAAGGATTGATTTATGATAATTTCTGTTTTGCTTTAACGGTTACAATCAGATTAAAATCTGGAAAGACAATAAAAATAGAAGGCTACCTGAAACATAGTAGACTGTGTCACTACCAGCTCTTTGGAGCCTTAGTGGTGTGAGAAGGTTCAAATTTCTGATTTGATAGCAGCTAATAAATTAGTACATTTCAGCTGGTCAGCTTGGTCCAATTTTAGAAATTAGGGTCTGTCATGAAGTCCATGTGGGTTATCCAGAAGGAGCTGATTCAACCTTAGAGGATGCAAGGAGGTTCTATCAGCTGATTAGCAGCTGCCTCTGGTCATTGTTGGCTCACATCTTGAAAGGTTCACCATTGAACTGCTCCTTGCTTAAAAACAATTATATACTTTCTCTGGGTAGTGATATATCTGTTCTCATATTTTAGTTCAGCAAATCAAAGTTATTAATGCATTTATAATTACTTGAAATATGAATATTATATTAGTACCTTCAAGCATTTATGTCATTCTAAATGCAGAGAATATTGTCTTATCACTCTACTGCACCTGACCTGAACTTGTACCTTCACAAATCTGTAGGTTTGGACCCATATATAAACCTAATATGTTCCTATAAAATAGCATGTCCCAGCACCCTGTGAAAAATAGTAATTTAAACTCTTGCCAGTAACTGATATTAAGGTTAACCACCTCCTCAGGAATTGCATTAAGCTTGAGGTTGATTGATATAACCAAACCAAATTTGAGTAAAGTAATTTAGCAGGCAGCAGATGATACTCACAGATGGGATTTCCCACTTGTGTTACTTTGGGGATAGAGCTAGTGTTATGGAAAAAATAAATCATACCATTTTTTAGATGCTTACTATAGGAACTCCCCTAAAGAACACTGAAACTGGCAAGATTTTTGTTTCAATACATTTAATCAATGCTTTTTGAGATAGAGGCAACCTCTTCAAAGAAATCAGAATTTAATCCGACTTAATTTATGCCTTTTTTGGATAGTGATATGTCCAAATTACAGAAAAGCATTGAAAACATATTGATTTAGTGTGGCTAGCACAGGTTCTTCCCGTGGGAACATTTTGCTATATTTCATAAACAAGATAAAGTTTGGATGTTTTGCAAACAGTTTCTCCGGATTGAGTGAGTTCGGGCTTGGCCAATTGGGCCTAGGGGGAGGTCTCGGGCTGACCAATCTGGGGCACTTCTGTAGACTCTATATATATGGAATTCAAAACAATAAAGTTCCTTTTCTCCTCTCTTCGCTTGTCTGAGAACTTGGGTCAGTCCTCAGCTAGCCGCTCAACAGCGACAATTTAGTTGCCTTCTTTGATTAGTTTTTTCAATCAACCTGTTCACCCTTGTCACACGCTAATGAGCAACTGTTCCACTCAAACTCCTAGCAGATCATCTATAACAAAAATTAACTACTAAAATTACATCGTTTAGATGTAGCAAGAGAAAAAAATGTGTTCAAAATACAAACTCACATTTTTTACTAGGTGTATAAGTCAATATATGGAAAAGTATAAAACTCATTGACTTTCAGTGTTCTTGCTATGTGAGGGTGTGAATGTAAATATTAACTGGGAATTTGTATCATGAAACCCAAAATACAAAGGTCATAAATATTTATTGTTCTTATTTAAATAAATACAATTGCTTTCGTGAGTAGCAACAGAAGATCAGGGTCCCAGTGTTCACAGTATTCAACAAACACAGGAGAAAATACATGGCATAGCTCCTTTCCCCAGAAGTCTCAATAAGAGTATGCTTCATAACATTGTAATTTTGAGTATTTACAGTTTTATTGAGAACACTGTTTCTTTGTTTGATTTTGTTTTTAAAACCACACGTGTAAGGCAAGGACATTGAATATAACATTATAATATATCCAAACAGAAAGAAGCACATACATCCCTTCTTCCCTGAAAGCTGAAATCTACATGTTCCCAAAAACTTACAATATAGGACTTGTTCACACTGTAGGTTATGCTTCCTATGCTTGCCCCAGGCCTCCCATAAAAATGTTCCAGAGAATATGATTGAGATTTACCTTTAAGGTAATCTACTCTTTTTTCAGCAACAGTTGGTTTGATTTGGGTTTTCAAATCCTTAACACACTCCAATTTCCAATGGTAATACTGAAAGGAGGTAACAAAGAAGGTGAAAACTAACTTACCATTACTGTCAGCCATCTATGGGCAGAGCAGATGATTCATTAATTCTTGGCAACCGCTTTTTGTTCATATTTCAGATAAGATTACACTACTGCACCTGATTTGACTTTAAAATCCTGCTGCAGAGCTATATTTTCCTTCTATCTGAAGTAGACAGAACTACTGAGACTGCTTTACATTAGAAGTTACGCAATTGCTCTTTAAGCATCTGAAGAACTTTACTGTACCACCCTAGGGACTCTAGAGGGTGTTGCTTTTCCACACCTTTCACTGCTTTGTACAGCAGGACAAGTCTTTGAATCTTTCAGTGACAGAATATATGGAGTTTGATTTGCAGCTGAGTTTCCCAGTTTTATGACAAATGAGGTTTCACTGAAATCAATGAGAACCAATTGCAACTCAAAATTGCTCTTTGCTGGCACAGTGCCATGTGAAGCAGGGAGGTATAGGCAGTAGATGACCTGTTTCTTGCTCTGCTCACCTCTGAGGGGAAGCAATATGCATGAATAGAGTACCCCCAGCATATGTATTTCTGAACTTGAACTGAAAATAGAGTGTGTTATGTTTTACACACTTGACTGTAAACTGCACCTACTCAGGTACAAGTGCAATTCTACTTAGCACAGAAGGTAGGCTTTGGGGGAAAATATTGGGTTAGACCCAACCCAGCTAAATCCATGCACATATTTGAGTTGCCATCCTAGCTGTTATTACTAGCTCCATAGAACTCAAATCTCTCCCAAGTCTGATTCTCCTGCATAGGGCCAAAAGACTTTTTGTAAACCATAATACACAGATTACTCTTCTTTTCAATGACCAAAGCAGAAATCTATCAAGTTAAATTTTGGTGTGTGGAGTGTGTAATTGGAAGATAATGTCTTATAAACAATTTTATCACCTTGAACCTTATTGTTTTTCAGGTATAAAATGGAGGGGAAATAGAAAAAGAGTAAAGAAAAAGGGATTAAAGTGATAATTAAGCACAACAGAATGAGAATGAATTAGCAGATGCTCTCAGTGTAGTGTCTTCATAGCAAGAAGAGAAGACGTTCATTTGAGTGAGGGGTTCATTTTGCAGCCCAAATGATGTTAGGGGTATTCAGTAACGTTTTTGCGCAATGGCGTTGAAACTGGCACCAGTAATAGACAGTACTGCACTGTGCCATTGCAGCTGGGTATGAATTCAAGTGCTAGCTTTTTGAAAACCTAACAAAGATTCTTTTGGAGTCTTTACATTTCAATGTAACTGAATTAAAGTACTGACACATTCCAGTTTATCTGTCATCCTTTCTGCCAGTGCAGGAGCTTTAACAGTAATGGATAATGCATTTTCCCTGGGTAGTCACTTAGAAAACATTAACATTTTCATTAATTTTTTAAAAATAACTATTATATCGACAAAATATGTTGGAATCATAGATATAAGATTCTTCTCAAAGAGCTGTTTAAAAAAAACCCAAACAAAATCCATGTGAAATTCTGTGTGTACTAAACCTATAAAGAAACACTGATGCTAGAAAATTTCCCCTCTCCTTAGCTATATCATAAAGAATGTATTATAGACGATTAAAAAATTGTTCCTCTGATCATTTTTCCCAAGGTAGAAAAAAATTTAAAGGTCATTTTATAAATAAATTGTGGAAAAGATACACATTAAGGACAAGATTGCAACACCCTACTCACTCTGAATAGTAATGTTAATCATAACTGATTCCACTGTAGTCAAAGGGATTGCCAACAAAAAGAAGGCAGTTTTTATACGAGGAAGGAAAATCTAGATCCAGGAAAGCAATAAGATTATGTGATTGAAAAATATACACAGATAAATATTATGATTACATTTATTGTTTTCTACAAGCTGAATAATGACAAGCTCCTTCTGTAGGCAACCAAGAAATATTGTGACCAAACGAGATATTTAGATGAAAGAACATATGACATATACTCACCAAAGACAACACAAACACTCTGTTTTGTTTTGTTGCATCAGAAAAGGAGAACACAAATATAACTACAGAGGGTGGAACCCAAAACAGACACACGCTCTTAATATTTTAGTCACAGCAACACCCTCATGATATCTCTTACACACCAACATCTCTTCATTTTTAAAATGATGATGTCATCACTTATCAACTCTCAAATATTATGTTCCCATTATTGCTATACTCCCTTGCTCCACATATTGGATTTAACATTATTTCTCTATTCACTCAAAAGCCAAAATAATTTTCTGTCACAGGGCTGTACTTCTAAGGTTTTTAGCTTCACAAATTTCAGGACTCAGCGGGACCTAATTTACTTTCCAATCAATTTCAAGTGCAATTACAGTTCCACCTAAATATTTAAAATTTATTCACTGCAAATTGAACCTGTTCCAGCAAGATCTCAGTTTATAAAAAGTAGATAACAGTTGCAAAAATACCCAAATCCTATGCAAAATTTTTTGTGTGGTCCAAATATAAAAGCAAGTTCTTTTTTTCTGGAGATCTATGACTGTGATTTTTCAAGTCTATCAGACTTTTCTACAGCTCATCTTTGTCAGCAATTTAACCAAAGTTTCCTTTGGAGGACACCTTTTTAAATGACAGTTAGGTATCTGGCCACCTATTCTATTTGCGTGTTTTATTCTGGAACCTTTTCAGTTGTCCTTCCCTGGCCAACTAGAGAAAATCCTTAGGGTGGGCCAAAATTTTCAAGGAATTTATTCTTAAAGAAAATACATCTCTGGTCTTACTGGGAAACCAAGTAGAACAAGATATTTAATGAAAACACAGAATCCATCCAAAAGGACAGATGAGACACAGTGTAGAAAATAGTTTTGCTTACAACATCTTTCCAGTCTTGCTCTCCATCTAGCAAATTTCAGTGGGTTTTTTTGGTTGCAAAAAAATGTACACATTAGAGGTCTTCATCTCTAAGAAAAGCATCTCGGTCACTCTCTTGAGTTTAGCAATTCATCTGTTCCCATCTTAGGGATCACCCCTACATGTTTTCTTTCACTCCTCTCTGCCATAAGGCTGTACAGTGCAAGTTTCCCACCCAAGCCTACCCATAGCTGTTGAATGGCAATTTGGGATGGTGGCACTACCCTGTTTTTGTGTTGGCACAATCTGCTCCACCTGGACAAGGCAAAGAAGCACACTAGCTTTTCTGGACATCTACGGAAATTTCTTGGACACTGCATGAAACATGTATCCTGATGCCATTCATTGTCCTGTTGCAGATTTTTTTTTTTAATGGGGACGAGGGCAATGTCAGAGTGTCTTTAATTTTATTTGACCTTCATTTTGATATCATGGGGGTTTTTCCCATTTTATATTTCCCCAAACATTTTCCCTGAATCACTAATTCAGTTTAGTTCAGCAGAACTTGCTTCCATTTTGTTAAAAGCACTCCCATCAGTGACAATTTTGCTATCCCTTCTGCGAGCTAAATGGCCATAAAAACAACACAAAACATAAACTGTTTCCATTAAGAAAAGAAACTGATGAATCAGTCACTTACTTGATGTAATTTTATTTTTTCTTTTAAGGGGTGTACCAAGTATTCCTCTCTAGAGTTGCAAAGTTGGAACTATTAGCATTTCACATAGATGTTCACTTTTTTTCTTCAGCTTTTACTCAATGACAATACATTATCACAGAGGTTATATCATACTTCCTTCTTTTTGCTCTTGGGGATTTTCTCTCTCTGAAGGTGTAATTCAGTGATAGACATGAGCCAGCTGTTGCTACAGGAGGTGGCTGTGGACACCCAGCCTTTCTCCTCATTTTCTGTCTGCATACCCAACTGTGCAGGCCACATTTCTCTTCTACTGTGTCTCTGGCTCTTCCTGGAATGTCCTTTTGATTGATTTCAACCTCTGAGAGAGCTGAAAATGATGCTTTTCTTTATCATGTTAGCTTTCTGTTAATTTATCAAACAATCTGTTTAGCACGTCTGAAAAGTGCTAGAGTGGATGCAGAAGGAGATCATTGGGATGTGCATAGGAGGAGCAGAACCATCTCACTTCAGTGGCAGTTGGATATTGAATCAAACATTTTGTTGATCTGTATCTACACATGCAGCATTTCACTGGAACAAGATTCCCAATCTCTACACCTACTTTACTTACATTTCTGTCAGATAACCTCACATTTGTGTCCATTTGGGGTGCCGACATGTAGATATGTTGAGCTGTGGACTCTCTTTGTTTTATTATTGGGAGGTAATTATGAGGGATTCTAAAAGGCCCTTAAAATTAAAATTAGCCTTTTAGAAGAAGGATAAAGGCTTCACTCAAATGCCTCATTCAGTGTACATTAACATATCAAAAATTTGATGTGCTCTGACTGATGAGGTCAATAGTAGGCATATGCTGTATATTTTTGTTCATAACAGCCCACCCCCAACAAAAAAGGGATTAAAATAATTAAAATAGTAACCCCCAAAAAGCACGGAAATTAATATACAATGCCAAAAAGCAGATAACAGTGCAGACACAAAATGGTATTTGGTGGCAGTATAAAGGATGATTTGCAGAATTGTCTACTTGGCCACAATATGAGATATAGTGCCTCTATCACTTACTTCCATTGGGAATATTTTATCTCTGACCATGTTTTACAACCTATTCTGGGTTTGGATGTGGTCCCTTGTCTTTTATTCATTTTTGGACCATATTACTCCCTCCTTGCTGTTGTTATTTTCTTTAAATGCTACTCTTTTTCTTCTTCTGCCAGCTTTAGCTTTGGCTTGATGCTAAAATTTCACTGTTTATTTCTTTCTATTTAGCAATAAAATACATCATTTAGCTAATGTGTTTGTGCCAGCCATAGGTGAAGACAGCTAGCTGCAGGCTGGTTTTTTGTTCCCTGAACTCCTGACAAACTGAGGGTTCATCAGCATGCTTTTGAGCTGTCTGCTGTTATGCCATTATGTATAAAACACAAACAGAATTTTGGCACATTCATCCATAGCTTATACTGTGTCTGGTTTTTTTCGTGTTTTTACTGATTTACCTTGTTGTGAACAGGATTACGCTATAAAAATTAAGTAGATCTCAATAACCAGAAAGCCAGTATTTGTCTTGGGGTTTTGTTGTTGTTGTTTAACATTCTGTATTTTGTTTTCCTTCTTTTCCACTTATTTAAAGAAGGAAGAATAGCTGGACTTCCTACTAGCACTGCTCACTTCTCATTTATTAGGCGATATTTTTCATTACATAAATTTAGCAACAGAGGCACCATGTTAGGACTACAGTCAAACATAGTTGGAATACATGTTCCCTATTCACAAAGTAGGGTAAAACAGGCAGATTTAAAGGGTGATTCAACACACTTACAATTACTCTTATCCTGAGAGATATATACTTCTCTTAAGTGGATATTCAGGGGTATTTGAACAACTGCATTTTTAACTGGGCACTTCCCTCAAAGTTAGCTGGGTCAGTCTGTATTTACCACTGTTAGAGACAAAATGTCTCTCTGCCTGTTCCTTTGCCAATTAAAGTAAAACTCTTTATTTACAATTATATCGCTGCTAGAGACAAAATGTGTCTCTGCCTGTTCCTTTGCCAATCAAAGTAAAACTCTTTTTTTACAATTATGTGTCCAGATCTTGTCCCATGATGGTCTGTCTGTAAAGAAAAACTTTCTTGACATATGGAAGATGAAGTTTGCTTCAAAATAATCACATCAGGTAGTTTCTGTTCCATATCAGGAGCATGCAGTTCCATTTTCTGTTAATTTAGTTTCCATAATGTACTGAGTTTTAGCAATTCCAAGTTTGTTTTCATTCTTACAGATTGATTGATTCTTACATATTTGGCAGAATATTTTAGCAGAATATTATCCAAGTAACATACACAGATCTCTGGAACACACTTCATGTAGTACTAACTTTTTTAAAGTTCCATCTGTGGATTTCAAAGTATTTCCTAAATATTAGGTAATTGTGTGTCTTTATATCTCTGTAAAAAATTAATCCTGTTTTACGTTTAAAGAAACTCAGGCCCAGATCATTACCAAAAAACTTACAGAAATATATTCAAGTATTCTAATTATTAAAATAGGGAATTTAGAGTCATTCGATTTTTCTTCCCTCCAGTAAGCAAAAAAGCAGCAACTGAGAGCAACTCAATGAAAATAAACTGAACTATTCAGATACATTTTATTTACTGTCTCTGTCTTATGTCAGAATAAATTGGAAGTAGTTGTCTGACTCTTACTACTGGAAACAGAATCTCTTGACAAATTCTGTCTTAAAAAATATCAGAAGTTTTAACATTTTCAATCACTCCTTCTAGGCAATCCTAATGATCTGTCATATATAATTACCCTAGAAAAGTAAGAGTTGATTATTAATCAACATCAGTAGAGAGATGGAAGCCCAAATGGGAAAACAGAGGAAGAGGTTGCTGTCTGACCCAATGGATTTAGGGGTTTTTTTTCTTTAAATTAGAAATATACTGTCAGAATGTTTGACTGATTTATCTTCCTTTTAAATGTGCAAAAGGACATTATTCTGAGAGTTTTAACTTTTTTTTTCCCCACAGGGAGTTTTAATAATATGACGAGAAGAACACACTGGCTGTGTGAAACTTTGAACTATGCTGGGTACAGAGTAAGGACACAGGTTAATCTAAACTAAATTGACTTTGCTGATAAGGTCATCCTTCTCTTACTCCAACTGTCTTCCTTGTGAGTACACAAGGATTCAGGCATTGAGACAGTTCTGGGGCCAACACAACCTCATTCCATGTAGTGCGAGGTCTCTGCCAGGGTAGCTCTCTGATTTGGCAATGGTCTTGTACCACTGGAAACAAAGTGGTGGAAATTGGAAATTGTGATGCAGACACCACTTCTAGAGGAGCAAGGCTAACCATCATTGTCTCATCAAATATGTTAAAGAAGAAAATATTTACAATTCAGTTTAATAATTGCACAAAGCAAACTTTATTAAAGCATCCAGGGTACACATAGTTAGCATGATTTGGGCCGTACTGTACCCTATCTATTTTTCTGGGTATGGATAACTGTAGGTAAGCCTCTGACTCAGCTGTGACCATTGCTGCCCTAGAACTGAGCTTTCATAAAGGCTGTTGTCAAAAGCAAGGCAGTCCCCTTACAGGTTCAGTGACGGGATCAAGTGAACCTGTATGGAAAGCATAGAAGGAAAGACCCTTTCTGAGCTGGTATTGCAGGAAGCTGTCTAGGATTTTAAGGACTGGTTTGAAACCATGGATTAAATCCATGGTACAGGTCACAGTCCTAACAGCAGCCACCTTCCAAAGCATCTGCTCCTCAAAAGCTATGTGGAATTTTGCTAATTCCTGTGATTTCATCCATATGCTAGCATTGTGCATATTGCTCCAGCACGCATCCTACATTATTCTTAAATGAATTGAAAACATTCCATATATTCTAGAAAATGCAACAAATCCCTAAATAAGCATACATACTACATGAGATCTTTAAAATATTGATAAGACAATCCGTATTTCAAGACTCCCTGTTATGTCAAAGGTGACACAAAAAGGACCAATTCTTCAAAGGGAATCTACAGGATGAAATTATCACAAAGGATTTTTTCAAGGGGAAAAAATATGTTTCTCAGTATATAACTCTATGATAACTATTCTAGCACTAACATAAACACTCATATTTCCTAAAGAATAGTTTATGGAAATAATTTTTCCTCTGAATATGGAGTAAAGAATCAATTCTTTATTAATCAATTAATTTTTTCCGACCCTCTGCAAGAGGGTAATATCCAAAATAAGGGTAACTCCAAAGTAATATCACTGTTATCTTCCTTGCCCTTTATCTTATTTACTACCCCTATTTCAAACAGGTACTAAGTGAGTAGATACTGCTGTTTTACAGCAGTATACATTAAAAGTTAGCACAGATGGAAACAAGTTTAAAAGATCCAAAACAGTACAGTATTGTTTTTATAACATCTAAGAGCTTGTATTCATTACAGAAATTTGCATATGGAAGTATCTCACAAATTTAGTCATCTTAGTGCAAAACCCAGTTTATACTAGGTTAGCAAACATATATTATGTACTAGCACCATTCTAAGTAAAAGAAGGTGACTTCATTTAATGTGCCAGACGTTAAAACAACATTGCAGGCCAGATCTTCCTAAAATGAAACTCCTGCAACTCTGTTGCAACTTCATTACAGCAATAAAAGAAGTCCTCATACACAGAGATCTTAGAGCCTTTTTTTTTTTTTTTTTGACAACACATACCAAGTCATGCTAGGGCTGTTCAGGGCAGATATTGAGTGAGACTCTCTTTACCTCAATTTAGAGTCTAAAACTAGTCAATAGAGAGAAAGGGATACTTTCTGGCCAAAGCTGTCCTAAATGCTTTATTTAGGATTAAATTAATTCTTTTTGGATCTGCCTGTTTTTTCACAGTAAGGATCACAGAAGTCTGAAGTGACAGTTTAAACAACGGATGACTACCTCTTAGAAATCTAGTTTAGCCAGATGAATTGCAACCATTACTGCTATGCAGACACCTCTGATCTATAGTTACATTTTAAATAACACATATTTTCATAATTACCAATTAACACTTTTTGGCATAATAGTTCTCTGAAATAGGTTAAATAAATGACAAGGTGGTGGTAAAGACAGCTTGATGCTTTTGTTACACATCTCACTAATTCCAGAGACAAAGGTGACAAGGTCCCAGTACTGTCAGGAGAAGCCTGAACCTTGTAAGTTTTCCCACAGGGCTCATCTAGCAGCTGGGGATCACCAAAGTGCTCTACCTTAAATGTGCATCCTTTCCTCAATGTCCAGGGCAGGGTTTTATTAAGGAGTACTGCAATGTTTACTTCCTACCAGCACCAACAAGAGCATAGCACTGACTCCTAAAGGTGACTGTGTCTTCCTAATGCATTACAGTAAACATTTAAGGAGTTTAATAAAGAAGTTTTGCATGAAGCATATTCAGACGTCTGACCAAACACCTTCTGCAGAAGATGCAGCACTGCAACAATGTCACACCCTGTCCCTTTCCATAACACATCCAGGATTTCACCACACAGCTGAGCTCCAGTGCTGCCTTACACTTGAAGTACTTTGTGGCAGGACACAAGCAGGCTCCAGAAGTCTGAGTACACCACAGTAGCATGATATACGACAGTTTCTGAAACTGCCACTGTTCAAATTGGGAAATTTGCAGTCTAACTACCTCAGAAGGATCCTAGAGTTCTGTCTTCTTCCCTTCTTCCTGCACTAATTTCTTTGCTTCATAAGTATTTTTCCACAGAAAGATCTACAGACATCACTATGCTATTTATGCTTTACAGCTCAGCCCCTCCACTAGTCTTTTAACCTTCAGGTTTTTATCTCAAAGAAACCAGCTAGCGAACTCCTCTACTGGACTCTTAACTCTCACATATCTGCAGTTTCTATCTGTTTACTGCAGTGAAATCAGGTAGCATTTTTTCTATGGTCTTCCTTGCTGGAGTCATCTTTAAATCTGCAGTCAACAGTGAGCTCATCTTCATCCTTTTGCCATCTCAAAGGCAATGCTCACAGCTTTTCCACTATCAGTGCTCACCAAAGCCCAGCTGTCTTGATCTGTGCCCTCCCTTTAAGTATTTATTAGCCTCAGGTACCCCTACATTTCTCCTAATCAGATCCAAAAGGCCTAAAATACCAGTTCAACACTTCCTTTTTAAGAGGGCAAATATATAGTGCTGAGAAATCTATCCCTAAACCCACAGTTATCCTGAGGCAAAGTGTATGACAAACTTAAAAACATTCGCAGACGTATTGCCATAAAACTGCCATTTCTGCTCCCTTTCATTGTCCCCTCCCATTCTTTCTTATGGCCACACTTCACAGCTGGTTGAGCTCCCCAGCTGCAGAGCTTATCCTCAGCATCCTCAGGATCATGTCACCAGATCATCTCTTCACTTAACAAAAGGGAGAGGTGAAATATTTCTCTTGACTAATTCCTCAGGAATCCACACAGGAAGTTTCAGGGGAAGATAAACTACGAATAAACCTTCTGGGCTGATTCACTGATCTGTCAGATTCTGCTGAAACGAATGAAGGTTAAAGTCTTCCAATAAAGTATTGGTATTTATTTTTACAGAGAAAAAGTAAAACTCATGTATAGAAACAAGGATATCTCAAGTGTGTTATATGCTTGAAATAGTGTCTCAATTCATATATTTTTCAGTAGGTGCACGCAGTATTTTCTAGAACCGTATATAAAAATATATAAGCTCCAGATGTGCATGAAACCCCTAAGTTTCTACTTACTGTTTTCAAGAAAATACAGTCTATCTTTTTATTATAGCATACTAGAACAGAAAAAGATTCAGCCAGGTTTAAAATGTATGAACAGGGAAAAATACAAGTTTTTGACTGAGATGCCTGGAAAAGTGTCTATTTTAACACTCTGCTTATATCAGCTGGTGTATGAAAGATACTACCTATCCTGACATATTAATTCTTGCTATATTCTTTGATCATCACTTCTACAATAGCATCTCTACCTCTAATATATTATACATAATTTTCCATATCAGTATTGTTCATTGTTTCAGAAAATTATTTTTGCTATATTGTATTTTAATTTGTGATCAGACCAGCAAATTTAATGAGTCAATATGGAATTTCAAAGTCCTGATATGCAAATGTAAAAGTCACAATTCCTACAGTAATTTATGTGGAAAATACTAATATATTTAGGATATCCTTTTACAGGTTATCTTGATGTAAAAGCCCATGTGACCATTGGTTATAGGCAAGTATTTAAGCATTGAATGTACTATAAATGATTATTTTTTGTTTTATTCATTTACTTCTTCCAATTTTACAGGATTTTCTTAATTATATATTATGTTACATTTATCAACCCTCAAAAACAATTCAAGTGAAAAGAAAGAGTAATCTCACTTTAAATACCTTCTGGAGACTGTCAAATTCAATGTTTAAAAGTACTGCAAACAGATTGACAATATTTCTTGCAATATATTGCCATCTAGAGGAAAAAATGTATGTTGCTACAAAATAAATTTGAGGGTTTAGGTGCTATTTATAATTCCGATGTTTTAGTGTGGAAAACACACACTGTGTTTTCCAGGCAAACTGATGTGCCATATTCACAGAATCAGCTGTATATAAATGTGCAAGTACAAAACATGCAATAAGACATAACTGTGCAGTTGTTGGATACTGTATGTGACCCAATCACACACACACAATATAGATAGATCCAGATAGATATAGATATAGATATATAGATATAGATTATATAAATATAGATATAGATAGACAGATAGATAGACAGATATAGATAAATAGATATAGATAAGCCAAACACATATCATTGGAAATTTCATTCTGCCACAACAAATAAAAGAAAATGGTTTCTAAATAATTCACTTTGTGTATCCTAAATCTGCAACTGAATTTCTAATTAAGGCTAAGTAGCACTCTTTTCAGATAGTGGTGCCAAAAATATTAAATTTACTGATTAGATGAATAGAAATAAATGAGATGCACTGCAGGGTAGCTCTGTAGCTACATAGTTGATTGTACCTAGAAATAAATGGGATATATGAGTCTAATACAAATAACTGAAGGTATTAGGTCTGAGTTCTCTTACGTAATACATAATAAGAATATACTGAATATGTTACTGAAGCAGTTTAGACATTGAATTAATTCAGACTGTTGAGGTCTCAAAACCAAATTAGGCACTAAATACTATGCTGAATCAAGACCTCTATTTTCAACTGTCATGACTACCCTAAGGATACTTTAAATATGAACTAATGATAAAAAAGTATTTTGGTATACATAAAATTCCTTTGTGTTAAAGATTTCCAGCTATGTTTTAAAAATTAAAATAATAAAAAAGAATACACTCAAATATACAAGTGAGGGAAAAGAAAATGGAGTCTAAAACCCTCTAACTCAGTATGAAGTCAATTAGTGCAACTAAACTCCCACATAGCAAACTCCATTGCAGCTACTCCTTATCTCAGACTCAAATGCAGTTAAATACAGACTGATCTGTATATGCAAAGCAGTGGCCTTAGTTTTTCCAAAATGTGGCAAAAAATGTGAATATTAACTATCTAAAAGCAAGACTGTGAACTCCTTCTATACAAGAGAAAAAAAAATGCAGACACTGGCATGTGAGGTTCCACAAGGGGAAGTGCAAAGTCCTATACCTGAGAAGGAACAACCCCAAGCACCAAGGACAGGTTGGGGCCACCCAGATGGAAAAGACCTGTGTGTCCTGCTGGACACCAAACATGAGGAAGAGATGTGCCACTGTGGCAAAGATGGCTATCTGTGTGCAGGGGTGCATTAAGGGTAGTGTTTCCAGCAGGTCTAGGGAGGTGGTCCTTCCCCTCCACCCAGCGCTGGTGAGGACACACCTGGAGTACTGCAGCCAGTTCTGGACTTCTCAGAACAAGACACACATGGACATGCTGGAGTGAGTCCAACAAATGGCCACAAAGCTGATGATGAAGGGACTGGAGAATCTTTCTTATTAGGAAATGGGGTACAAACTCAAACACAGGAGCTTCCCTCTGAACATCACTAAACGCTTTTTCACTGTGAGGATGTCCAAGGACCAAGAAAGGCTGTGGTGTCTCCATCCTTAGAGATATTTTTAAAAATCCATCTGGACACAGGACTGATAAACCTGCCATAGGTGGCACTGTTTGAACAAGCAGGTTAGACCAGCTAGCATCCAGAGGTTCTGTCCAAGGTCAACCATTCTGTGACTCTGTGATATGAATACACATTGCTGGTATTCAGACTCATCAAGATGGGAAAAATATATATATTGACAACCAGTGCAGATAGTAGGGGGAGCCCCATCCTCTACTCCTATTTTATTACTGTCTTAGTATGTCCCTCAGAGGAGGTGGAAGTGGAGAATTCACTAATTTTCACTTCTGGTTTCTTTCTGAGATATGCTCTATATTTATATGCTTCATATTTACTAAATTCTTTTTTCACTGAAGCAAAGCAATACAAGCATGTAACTATATTTTGCCAGGAAATAAAGCAAATCATGCATTCACAGCAAGGAGTTTCCTTGGAGGTCACTTTCGTCCTGAAAACCACAAAGTGATAAGAACTGATGTCTTCCTATGGATTGCTTCCTTGCATTTGAAAATGACTTGAAAATTAAAAACCAGGCCACAAAGAAGTGTAGGTCTTATTATTTTAGAAGGAGACTAAATGAATGATTTTTTTAATTAAAACACTTAAACATTTCCAAATAAAGGAAAAGAAAAACTTTCCTTTGTTGACATGAACGCTGCATTTGGAATTTGGATGGCCTCTGGAAATCAAATTATTCCCGTTGTGTTTGGTTTGCTTTTCTTAAAGCTGTTATTTTTGTAAGATAATCAGTAGCAACTTAGGTAATAATGTGTCAATAGTATCTATAACAGAGACCTCGTTAAGTTTGTCAGTGTCTGTTTGTATTATACATTAATGTAAGCAAAATTTTTAAAAATTATAGCAATACTCTAACTTTATTCTGTTTTCACTTTTAATTGAAAGTCGGGTAGATCAAATCTCATGTTTAATTATCTAAAAATATATCAAACATGACATTTAGTGGGAGTTTTCACTGAACAAGAATTGAAGTTAATACTATAGCTAGTAGATAATACACTGCAAGAAAATGTCATAAAGAAAATGACAAATGGAACTGGAAAACTAGTTTTTTAGACAATATGCAGAGACTTACTGGCTGGTGATTAATATGTATTTTAATACAAACCAGCAGTCTATGAGACCAAAAAAAGGCACAATTTCTCTGAAATCAATTATTCTAATTGTCAAACTGTATATATCTAGATATATCAGGTAGAGCTTCTGTTAAAATTCTATGGACACAAATGACCACACCACCCACCTAAACATGAAGACAAGAAAGAGAACTTTCATAAATGCTTGATAATGGTTTGTTACCTTGCCTACATATGCTTTGGCATTGCTGGGACCCAAGCTTAAACGTGCCCTGACAGCAGGTTTGAAAATACTGGAATTGCCAGACTTTTTTTCTTCCAGAATGTTGTCACCCTGTCTAGATATTAGGGTGATGTACAGTCAGCTCCTACCACAAGTACCATGGATCCTCTAAGATTTGTTAAAAACAATACAGAATTTGTTTTGATTGCTGTGATTTGTAACATGAAGAGAAACATGAAAAAAAATGGTTTACACTCCCATACTGAGTGAATCTAATATCAAAGACTGGCTAGTCTTGGTCATATTCATTACTTTAATACTACTGTTTTTTCATAAAAACAAACCACAGCCATTAAAAGCATCATTTTGCCAGGTTTAAATAATCACTGCTTACAAAGCATAATCTGATAGTCAAAACCAAGGTTTTCAGAAGTTATTTTTGGCTTTAGTGATGTGGCTGTTCAGTCCTGAAACTGAGATGCTGTAACAAGATCTAACTAGAATAGATATAAAATGAATTTGGAAAATCAGGGAAAATCAGGGTGCTGTCTGCAGGCAAGCAATCACATATATAGAAAACATGAGGATAAGCACAGGGCTTCAAAACCTAGAACAAAGACAAAGTGTACATTCCTGAAAGCAAAGATGTATATAGGTGTATATAAAATGTGATAGAAGCACATTGAGAATAGGTGCGAGTTCAAACCTCATCTCTAAACCTGCATCACTTTGTAAAGTCTCCACAGGCACTTCTTACTTCCTCATTATTTATATTAGAGATTTGGAAAAAATAAGAGAGCTAGCATACCTTATATATATTTTAAATAAGCAAATCCATTATATTCCATATATTTCTTCTTTTGTCCTACCAAATCTATAATAGCATAGAGGCAATGTCTTTTGTTTTGGTTTAAGTTAATGCCAACTATCATAGTAATTAGTCATTTGATAATGAGTAACTAGGTATTATAGAGGGTGCCAGTGAAAGAAGTGACAGCAAAGAACATCAAATATTTTTCTAAGACAGGCTTTTTTTTCCAAGAGTCCCAAATAACTCGTGAGGTCTTACTCCCTCACAGGCCAGTATTTCACTACAAGCAATCTTCCCCTTGTTGCTATGCCTGCACTATTTCCTTTAAAGTGCTTCATGGCAACCTATATTTTGTTCCTTGGCTTCTGTTCTGTATCTTTTCTGTATTGTGTGTGTCCCCTTCCCTTTGCACTGGCACTCTTCCTCTGGTACTATATTTGCTGTAAAATTCCACCTGCACTGCTGCCCTACCCAAGAATCAGCAGTTAAGGACCCTCTGCTTTGAACTTACTGGAGTCAATTGACCATAGTAGTCATTTATCCCAATAGAAAACCCGTTTCTTCTCCTTTGAATTTGGAAAAGAAGCAGTGTCAATTTAATCTGAAACTTTCTTTCAGCTCAATTGAAGACACTGCAGATGTATCTGTTCTAGTAAAGGCACACAGAAGAGATTCTGCTACTTCTTCTGATATGAAATCATGTTTAAAAGAAGCCCAAACCCCAAAGCCATGCCACCCACAGGAGGTAACACTGAAGCCCATTTTCTAGCTATATTTTAGTATTTTGCCACCTGCTGACATTACAAACATGAGTATTGAGCTCTTCAGAAAAACATCCTCTGAATTTCACATTGAACATGGAAAGGCGAAAGAGCAATGTCTTCTAGATAGAAAAATACATTAAAAGTTAATGCTTATTTTTACCGGTATTTTATTTAATACTGTATTATTTTAATTGCAGTATTTAAATGAACAAGGAAACGCTGGTTTCAATGCTAGAATTTAGCTCATCCTTGTTACTCCCAAGTTAATTGACATTTCTCTGCACCATGAGAACTGCAGATTACTGAGATCATCTTGAGTGAAAGAGAACATAGGACTAAATTAAGTGTATTTAATTGTCACATATAAAAAAAATCAGATTAAAGGAGACCACATCAGAAATATCCGTTAATATTTTCAATTAAGTTTGAAAACTTCATGAAAGCTCATTACTCCTTAAAGAAAATCTAAACTGAGACTTGTAAAAGTTTAGTCTAATCATGTCTTCTTTGGCCATAGCTACAGTATCTGAGAATCTGGCTATATTTCTAAGGAAAAATCAGTAAATAGCATGGTAAATTAAATCATTAATATTCTTTTTAGTGTTACAGTAGCCAAAACCACATAATATTATCCTGTAAATGTTACAGAAACAAAAGCCATCACAGATTGTTATCCAGTGCACAGATTCTCTGCTGGGCAAGTGTTGGTGACCACATTTCAGAAGCTTTTGTCCTTACTTCTTTTAGTTTTTTTCAGGTAGATTCCAGATTGTCAAAATTTTGACGTTTTAGGAGTACAAATATTTTACACATTTGTACACACTGCATAGCATGCACAGCTTAAAAAGAACATACAATGTAAAGAACTTTGAGTGTACCCATAATAGAGGTGAGGATATAGATCTTTCTTGTTCTACACATTCCCTGCACATTCTTAAAAAAACCCTTCTTTTTTTTTTTTTTTTGTCTAAGAGAAATGAGCAAAACAAAACTCTGCTTCTAAACTTTTCATTCCTAAAATCAGTAACACAAACTTTTATAAATTTTAAGTTTAATGGAAATCTAGGAGAGAAGAAGCAGGAGAGCTGTTTCCAAAGTGAAACACAAGTGCCCATGGTTCCTGGGCATTCTTCCTTCCTGAGTCAAACTTAAAAGTCCTTTTACTCAGGATTTCAAATCACTCCAGGTCTGCCTAAATAATTAAAAATGTACTTCCAAAATTACCAAAGAGATAAAGATGCCAAGTTCCTACTGTTATATACCTGTTTTGTGTGTGTCTCTGTGTGTAGGACGTTCCAAATGGCAGGGCACCCATTATGCAACTACTTACCAAAGCAATACAACTTACTTTTATCTTGAGTATATACAGATCAAGAGGTAGAACCCTCCCACTTTTTTCTTCTGGTTTCCTGTTATTGTTGCTGCAGCTGTATATTTCTTCTTCCATTTCACTTCGTGCCTTCAATAAAGAGCTAAGTTGTGACTGTTGCCTTAAAATTGTGTCAAAATTGTGAATGTTGGTTTTCAATTACTTGGCCACCTGAAGATTCTTGTGAAAGTGACTGTTTCTTCCTAAGAAAGAAGGTAAGAATATATCTGTTCTACCTACATCATGTTCAGATTCTTGAAGTTCCAGGAATCTCTCTTGGGTTTGACAAATTGAATTTGGAGTGACTGATGAAAAAAAGAAGTGGATGATAAAATATTTGATCTTTCTCACAGTATTTAAAACATCTTTCCTCAAAGTTTTTAACTAGAACAGGTTAAAACTTCTTTCTCCTGAGGATTTTTTTCACCTTAGTATAAAACTATGGAAATGTGGGTAGGTTGCTAATATCCATAGGAGATTGCTCTCATTTCCACTGTATTTACTGACAATTTTTCTGGAAGATAAAAAATTAGTTTTAAAGCAAACAAAACATGCATTTGTAAACTTTTGCTTGTGACAGTTTTTCAAGCAAGATGGTTACATTTCCTTCTAGACTGTTCTGTTCTAACATAATCTCAATAATTCCACATTCTTCAGTTTATAACAGAGATATCTGAAATGGTCAACAACTGAAAAATCAGTATTTTTTTCTTTCCCAGCATAACTGGAAATACACATCTCATTTTTCACAGCTAAAGCATCCATTTGCAAGGACACACCCCTGCACAAATACAGATGTGTATTATACAAATGAGAACATATTTAACATTTAAATTTTAATCACTGTAGGAAAAGATTTCTGTGTTATACCTTTCCTCACCTTTTTGGGGGGCAGGAGGGGGTGGTATTGGTTGGTTGGTTGGTTGGTTGGTTTGGTTGGGTTGGGTTCTTTGGGTTTGGTCTTAGTTGGTTTGATTTTTTTTTTGCTTTAGTATCTTCTTTGAATGTCATCATATATGAAACTTTCTTTTCCTAATCTGAAATTAAGTAGAAGTAATTTGCTGTGGAATAAAATACTCGAGCTTCATGACTGGTTTAAAATAATTTCAAAACGAGATGAGTACTACTTTCTAGGGGAAAAGCATTACTACGTATTTCCTCAGTGATCAGGAATGTGGGATTTAGAAATGCAGTAACATTTGGAGTCTAAAGTAAAAAACGTACCACTTCCTGTTTGGTTACAGCTGAGCATTCAAAATCATTTTTTTTATCATTCCTTCAAAAGCTATGACTTTGCTGCCCTTCCAGATTATTTATCCAAGGGGAAAAATACTACTGTGTTTTAGATTGGTCTCCTGCTTCAAATGCTATCTTCCCCTAAAGCAGACAAACCCATTGCACAGTCCCTCTTCTCATTTTAGATTAGCCTGCATCCACATTAACAAGTATAGTGTGAGAAGGAATAATTTTCTGTTGTAGGATTTATTATAATATTCTGCAATTCACATTCCATGCATGTGAATCTCAAGCACAATTCATGAGATGAGGCTGCTCTGTATACTACCTGTGAAGCTGATACTTTGTTAAGTGCATAACAGATAGTTCCTATAGTTGATATGGGGAAAGCTGACTGAGTTAAGAATATTGAGTCATGAGAGGATCTGAACAGGCTGCTCTCTGGCAGACAGCTGCTTCTGGATCATGTTCAAACTGGCCAGACTAGGCTCTGAATTTTCACTTTTGCAGGACAAGAAGGGCAGTCAGCTAAACCAAGCAACCTGATTCTCAGCACATGAATTAGAAGCCTGTATACTGAATATAATCAGTACTAAAAAGCTAACACAACTGGTTCTTGAAGAGGCTTTGGTTGAAATTTATCACCCACTAGAACAAAATACCTGTGGTTTGCTAACATCAGAAGCAGGGATGACTGAGACATCTTTCTCCTTTCCTCACAAGCCATTTTTCCTAAATGTTTTTTCTTCTACCTGTCGTTACATTAAACACTCATCAGAGTTAAAAACATTAATTCTAACTCTTTACTAGTCTATCAATGAAGAACACTCTACAGTTTCCTTCTAAGGCATCTCTGAAATCCTACTAAGAGTAATTTGGTGTTTTCATTAGGAGACAGTCTCTCTCTGCTTACTGTAAGCCTTGATGTCTGCACAAGGATGGAGCCACAGCACAGCGAGTTTCCCACGGAAGGTCAGCAGGTGACGTTGGGAGAGAAGCGTGGCTGTAATAGGTCCTGACCCCCAGGCTTCACAGCTCTTCTCTTTGTTCAGGAGGTAAAATCCTCTTCCCAGGGTGCAGCGTGTGAAAAGCAGGAGCATTGGCAGAGAGAATGTTCAGGGTTAGATGACCCACGAGGCAAATGAGGGGCCTGAGATGCTAGCCAGCATCCTTCAGAGGGGATTTCAAGCAGTTACTTTGTTTTCCTGGAAGGTGCCTTAAGAGCAAGCATGGCAAGGCTGCTGGGTCACCCCACAGGAAACAGTACCATGAACTCTAAAGAGAAAGCTGGAGAAGAGGCAGCCTTGCTCTGCAGTCTCTGTGGGAAAGCGGAAGCCCTGGGGTCTGCTCACAGCAACTGAAAGGAGCAAGTAGGTTGTGACTCATAACCAAAACAGGCTAAGTGGCAGTGATGGTAGGTGGAATGAGAAATGTGAGCCAGGGGCATCAGGGAGCATAGGGCAGATTGTGGTGGTGATTACAGACCCCCAGGCATTGGAGTAGAGAGTGAGTTTTGGCTTCCCTGAGTGGTGACAGAGTATTGCTTCCCACAGCAAAAGGGTGACAAGAGAAGCTGTGCTGCCACAGACAGTGAAAGCTTTTCCTTCCCCATCCTGAAGCTTGAGAAACATCTCTAAGCTCTTTCACACCACACCAGCAGCTTGCATGGGAATTAAACAAATCATGAAGAGTCTTTATTCCAGTTGTTCTCAAGAGTTTATCAAAAAAGGGGGAACCATAAACCTAATCAGTAAGTATACACAAACTAGATTCCAACCAAAGTTATACATCTTTACTTTCTTGAATATTACCTTTTCTCCTAAATTGCATACATAGATTTTTGGATTAAAAAGAGATTTAAATAACTGTATGTCGTAGGGCAAATCTGTGACTTCCCTATTACAGAGGAATAAGGTATCATAAAACACCTCCTACATGCCAGCTGGAAGAAGAAGAATATGTGAGGCAATTTTCCCCTTTCCCATGCATGTGGGCAGAGGGTGGGCTGGCAAGGGGAAAAAATAGGAGAAAGACTGATTGATACACTACTGAAAAGGCAAGATAGACTAAATAGGACTGAAAAAACCACTATTAGCCCAGAGGTAAAGACAGACCAGTCTGCCTAGTGAGTAAAAGGAAGAACAGAAGTGATCCATTGGAGGTTTCTTATCAGACAATTATGAGAAGTGCTACTTAAAACTTGAGTTTCTTAAAAAAACCCTTCCATTTATCGAAGAATTATAAATAAGTTAAAAATTACTTGTTTATCCAGCCACTCCAAAAATAAAAATTTGTAATAACTGAAGCAATATACCATAAGGACAAATTACTCCAACACACTTCCTTAAAAATCGTTTTGGTTTCCAAAATTAATGTTCATTTGAGTAGAGTACTACACTGTAACACCGACGTTAGGCAGGATTTGTGCTGACTGATTGATGCCATCTGTTCGCGACTCGGATGTCACTTTCTCTAGCTTTCAAATAAGGAAAACAAAAAGCAAAACTAGCTCTTCCCAATCTCAATTAAGGTATTTAGTGAATTTAGTTGAATTTTCAACACTTACTGCACCATTTCTTTGAGGAAAAAAAAAAAAAGCACAGGTACCACAACGTTCAGTCACAGTTTAGTAAAAACGACTCTGCAAGTTCTCCGTGCTTTAAAGAGAAGGAAGGAATAAGCATTGTAATTAGTAAGTGTTTTGCTAACAGCTAGAAATGTACATCCACTCTGTAGGCTTGTTGGAACATAAACTGCTTTTTTCTCCCTACATCTGGTATCCATTAAAAAAAAAAAAAAAAAAAAAAAGGACGTAGCAACCAAACTTTACATATAGCATCTTAAAGAGGCAGAGGCAGCACACAATGGCTCAGTCCCCTCCTTAAGTAAGGGGGAACCCTTTCCCTGAAACAAACGGAATGAGAAGAGCTGGGGCTATGGGTAGTGCCAGCCAATTCTGATATAAACCCGCCATGGGTTACCAATCTGCCGCCAGCAGTGTGAGCCTGAGATTATTGACACTCACAATTTGCAGGCAGAATTCCCTCCCGGTTTAATTCCTTTGATTTCATCTTATCCTCTCGGCTTCCTGGGAGCCCGTTCTCCTGCGGACAGCCCGGCGCCCTGGCAGCCCGTCCCCCGGTGGGATCGGGAGCCGCTCCTCACCGCCCCCGGGCAGGGCAGGGACAGGGCAGGGCAGGGCAGGGCAGCGCATCTCCGCTCCGTGCCGCCGCTGCCCCTCACCGCCCCGGGGAGGAGCCGGCCGCCGGTCCCGGCCCCCTCGGCGCTGCGGGGCTCGGCGGGCCGTCCCGCGGCCGCTGGAGGGCAGCCGGGCGCTCGGCGGCGGCGGCGGCAGCGGGAAGGGCTCGCTCGGTGCCGGCGGCTGCCGTCAGGGCCGAGGTGTCCCGGGAGGAGGCGAGCCGAGGGGAGCTGCGGGGAGCGGGAACCGGGCGGTGATTCCCGGCCCCTGTTCCTCGGCAAGTGGCAGCTGGGGCAGGCCGAGAGCCCAGCGCCTGGCTGGCCGGGAAGCGCCCCGCTGCCGGTGCCGGTGCTGTGCCCGCTGCCCGCCCGCCCCGACACCGCGCTGTGTGCCGGGAACAAAGAGCCCTCACCCCACTCCAAGGTGTCCCGGCCGCTACTGCGGCTGCACACACGCCTTGTCCCGGGTTGGGTCACGGCCTGAAAGCTCCCAGGAGTGGCGGGGCTGGCAGAGGCCTCCTGCGGATAAGGACCGAGGTGTGACCCGCTATGGCATCAGGCTGCTCCCGGGAGTGGGCCCGGGTTGGCCCCGAGGAAGCACCAGGCTGAGGCCGTGGCGGGGCCCAGAGCATCCTGTCACTGGCCGACCGCGAATGAGAAGGGCGGCCAAGGCATTGAGGAAAGTTACAGTGCCCTTCTACTGAACACTGGAGATGACAGGCAGTGCTGCGGCCCCCCAGTTACTCAGAAACTGGGCCAGGAAAGGGTGTCTAAGATGGTCGGTGCCTAAAACACATCCTACAAAAAAGGCAGGGAGGCCTTGGGCTTTGGTGGTCCTGGGAAGAGGAGGCTTAGGAGCGGCCTAGTGATTTCTTCTATTTGAAGGGCTCCTATGAAGGTGACAGTAGTGCCAGATGATGTAGCAATAGTGCTACAGGTGCAATCTTGGGATGTTCGGTCAGGAGGGTTGTTCTAGAGGAGTTGTGAGGACTGTCCTTGGAGTGCTTCAGGCATCACAGCTGACCTGGCAGTGAGGTAACAGCCCTCTCATGTCCTCTAACAGCCCTCATGTAGGAGATTGGACTCATGGGACCCTCCAGAAACCTCTTCCAACCATTATTTAGCAACTCCATGATTTGTATGCTTGTGAAGTTTGACAGCTCTGTCTCTGTACACAAATTAAGAATATACAGAAAAGGACAAAAATGTAGTGTAATTTACCAATAAAGTTTTGTACTTTTGTTACACAAAGGGTAAAGTTTATTATTTTTGTACATTACTGCTGCATGTCCCAGCATATTGTGAATGCATTTATAGTAATGTGAATGGGAATAAATATTCATTTGTTTCTATGATGGAAGAAAATTCCTTTGGTACAAACTTTATGTCCTGGTTTAAACCACTTGTTAAACTACGATCCCTTAGTACAGGAATTACTGACTTAGAGACATTCCTGTCCTGCAATTACATATGAAATAAATTAGTTGACCCGTTTTGAATCTCTTGGCTCAATAGGTGTGGGTAGTATTTTGAAAGCACTTTCTTTCTTAGTAATAAAAAGAGAATAGCTTTGCCTCAGATATCAGGTGCTGCTATTGGAAGATAATAATTCTGTGAAGCAGATGTTATGTTATGCCTCCTAGCTGCATGTAGATCTTTGCTTAGATACTAGGAGTAATCAAATGATAAATCTGAATCTAAACAACAGTGAATTTTTTACCTCAGTACCACAAAGGAGCAGCACTACCAATGAGAACTGCAACTGTTAACTCCTGACTACAAAATTTAATTTATCAAGGATCTGTATAAAGCAAATTAATTTGTGATAATACACTTCACTATATTTAAGTGGCCTCCTCTAGAAGCAGACATGAGTCTTGAACAACAAAAATTTAATCTAGCAAGTTCCAGTGTGGTCCCAAATGTGTGGTTTTTCATGTTTTTCATCTGATGAAGCAAAATTGACTTTTAGTTTCCTCAGAAACTGCAACTTCAGTCAAAAGTAGAAATTTGAAGCATTACTGTCAGCACCTATAATGAGGAATACCCAGCTGCAGTATTTAACAAGGAAGAAAAGACCAAGCAGCTGAAATCTCCTTACATTTTCACAAACAGTGTTTAACAGAGATAGTTAAGAAACTAGGGTGTTTTTATCATTTGACTGATTTATAAGTAATCAATACATTTCAATGCATTAAAAGAGCATCCCAGGTTTTCTGCATTTTAGCCAAGAAAAAAGATTCTGTTTTGTAGGTGTGAGATTTGTGTGAGATTTGATCTGAAAAGTTATCACTTTGTGGTTGGGGAGTCATGGACGAAATATACGTTTCAATATATTAATTTAAAAAACTTATAATTAAATCTACAACTCAGTATCTTCCTTTTCATTCTTCAAAAAGCTCATCTACATAAGTGACCTAACATAGTTCACAATATTTGTTTCTTCAGCAAAATACCTGCTGAAATTATTTTAGGATTAGTGTCTCTGTGTCAATTGGGATGACTGGAATTAAAAATGAACTCATTTTACACTGGATCTCACACTAAATAATATTTACCATTGCATTCTACATCATATACAGATATGATAAGGGCTCTGAGCCCTCAACTGGCTTCTGTCAGGAGTTCTGTGGCTCAGGCTGTTAACTTCATCTACAGAAAACCATGAATATCAAGTTTTCCTTAAGAAGTGGGTACTATCTGCACAAGCTCCTTTTTCAAAATGTAAGATAACTGAGCAAGAAACAAGTACTAACACCCTTCTAAGAGGTGAAAAATGGCGTCAGGGAATTCCTTTCCCCTGGACATTCACAATCCTCTCTGAAGGCAAACTGATAACAGAAAAAAAGGGGTATGTCTGAATGGCATTTTTCTTCACCCTAATGACCTTAATATTGTTCTACACCTGTACTGAAGCACAAAAAATGCATGAAGGTTTTCACATAATCACAGAATGGCTGAAATTGGAAGGGTCCACTGGAGGTCAATGAGTTCAACCTCTGCGCTCGAGCCGGGTCCCCTAGAACATTTTACTCAGGATTGCATCCAACATCTTTTGAGTATCTCTGGGGAAGGAGACTCCACGACATCTCTGGGCAGCCTGTTCTAGTGTTCAGTCTACTGCACAGTAGAGAAGTTCTTCCTCATATTCAGGTGGAGCTTCCTATGCATCAGTCTTTGGCCATTACTTCTTGTCTTATTTCTCGGCACCACCGAGCAGAGCCTGATTTGCTCCTGTTGACACCCTCCCTTCAGATACTCATAGGCATTGATGAGGTCCCCTCTCAGATGTCTCTTCTCAAGGCTGAACTGGACAGCTTGTTTTCCACCAGGACTCCCAGGTCCTTCTCCACAGAGCTACTTTCCAGCAGGTCAGCCCCCAGCCTGTGCTGGTGCCTGGGCTTATTCTTCCCCAGGTGGAGGACCCTGTATTTGCCTTTGTTGAATCTTATTCAAGCACCATTAGTGGCGTTAAATATTTTTGAGGAAAAACCAAACCTGAATGTTCTCAATTTTTTTTACTAGTATTGTTTGTGCGCTGTACAGATTTGTTTTATCAAACCCCTGGTGTGGATATGCATTTGCATGCATGCACAAGAGCTAATACAGTGTTACACCTAAAAAATACAAGAACTGCCAGTAGAGTGAACTGCCCCCAAAGCTGTATCTGGCTTTGTTGCAGAAGAAACTGGCCTTGTTTGGGGATTTTTGTCCAGAAAAAGGACCATAAATGAGTTAATGCTTATATAGTGTGCATGATGCTTGTTTGGGATTTTTTGTCCAGAATAAAGACCATACATGAATTAATGCTTATATAGAGTGAGTGATGAGGAGATGGCTCAGAAGTAAACTGGGGAGGTATGCCATTTCATAAAAAAGCAGATGTATCTTTTGAAGTTTAATTTAATTTGAGATTTACCCAAGCATCCAACCCCAAATTTAAATAATGTTTAATGGTTTATGTGATTGGGTTTTATTTCAGCTTTTCAGAATTGTAGGGAAACATGAATGATTAAGCCTACACATAATTTTTATAATGGAATTATAATGGAGTTGGGCACTTCTGGAATTAGGCTGGTTTTTTTAATGACATTTGGACAGAAAGCACTTTCCCAGTGACACCATGGCAATTCTTTCTATTAATAATGTTGGATTCTGCTTTTTTTCTATGAGGATATGTTTTCCAGGAAAGGCCATAAACACAGGGGTTTTTTTAGAAATGCTTCAGTGGTTACTTAATAATTGCAACATCCAGTCATACATTAAACTTTTAACAGCTTCATGATAATCAAAGGATTATTCCTGATATTCCAGAATGTGCCAAAGGCCTTATGTTTAAGGCTTAGGAAATTAGTTAAAAAATATCACCTTATTTGTTTACTAAAAGACAATATAAATAATAATATATCAACAATACACAAATAAAAGTTGAAGAAATTAGCTTTAATGCAAGTATAATGTTAGATCTCTTCAGAATATAAAAAGGGTATAAATAATTTTTAAATGGTAGAAATAATTTTAAGCACCGTGTTAAGTCCTAAGGCATGAAAATGGTGTTTATGAGAATTAACCAAACAGTCCTTATTCATTATGTGATCAAAACGGTAATTAAGGAAGTAATTGTAGAAAAAGACATATCTGGACAAATTATTTAAGCTAAATTTAACACTGTTAACTGTGTAAATAAAACAGAGTTAGTACTCCCACTTTATCCCAGCTGCATAGAAAACATGATTATACTCCATATATTCTAATGCATTGCTTTGAAAACAGCTGGAAATAGTACCAGCTCACATTGCTTTTTAAAATTAAAACCAGAAGACAAACTATTCTTTCTATAAATAGGTTGCTTTACATGTGAGATTAATCTCTACATTAACAAATTCAGGTTTCATTTGAAACCTTCCTAAAGGTGTCACATTTCTTCCACTTAAAACTTTCAGGTATACAAAAATTATGAGCCTTCATTCCATAGTGATTTCTATGGTAAAATTCCTCTCAGCAGATTGTAGACATCAGTCATGTAAACAATTGCATCTGAACTAGTCATCATAGGCTCTCCTTGGAGAGAACTTTTGGGGTACAATTCATCTGACCAGCTTAAGGTTTCTGTAGTAGTAAAGTTCTTTAGTTTCTTTGTGTTCAATTAGACCGAAGAATCACCTGCTTCTTTCCACTGACTGTGAAAGAAAGGACTGACACACATCCTACCCTTTGCCATCCAGCTGTCCTTTAAAGCTTTGCCTTGTATTTAAATATAATCAGCAGAGTAGATTTTGCCTGCATTCCTTAAAATTATATATTTTGACATGTAACTGTTTCACCATCATTTGATTTCTCGGAGCGTAAATAACCATGAAAATATACCAGGATCAGTTTTATCTACAGTACCTTGGATTACTGAATATTAGCCTTTCTTTTTCTTCTTGGCTTGTTTGGGTTTTTCTTTCCCTGATTTTCAATAGTTGTTTTGAAATATTCACAGATAGTGTAAATTGGTGTCTATGGATGTCTCAAATTGAAATCTCCATCGCTTCAAAAGAACAAATATATACATGAAAACCAAAATTTATACAAAAATTGCTGAACAGGAAGGTCTGTGTAGGTAGCTGGAAATGTGCTAAATGAACAAGCATTTGAGAGTGTCTTGTACTAAATACTGAGTTTGAGAAAGACATAGTGTAACAAGAGCATGTTCCAAAGCTGCTTTCACCTGGGGCTTCTCTGCTTGGAAGATGTCATCACTACCTCAAAAACATACATAAAAACCTAGTACAGCACTCACAGTCTGTAATTTTAAGATATAGTTCATCTGTATCACTGACAGATATATCAGTTTATAGAATTTTTCTTCATAATTTTACCTTGCTGGCAAAGCTAAAAAATACAAGCAAAACTATCTCAGACTGATAAAGTAAAAAAGAGTTATATATATTTATAAGAGCTGATGTGAACAGTCAGCATCAACTTGTATATATAAGGGAAATACAATTCCTTGTAGAAGCCTGAAAAATTCTAAAGAAGAAGAAAAAAAAAAAAAGACTGAAAATTTCAAATGTAACAGAAGATTTTATTTTGTATAAATGTGAAGTAGTGTTATGGCATCTACTTCACCAAAACCTAAAAACCTCAAAGCCCCTTGAACACTCATTACCTTAATAACAGAAAAAAGCAGCAGTTAATGTCATCTGACTTTCTGACTAATTTTAAACAGGTTTAGACCTACTTCCATGCTTTTACAGCAGTATTGAGGGAAGAGAGAAATCTTCAACAAAGTAAATCTCACTTTACAAATTAAACATCCATCCCTGATGGATGAGGGATTCTCTCAGGGGGAATTGGACTAGATGATCATTATAGGTCCCTTCCAATTGAACTATTCTTTATTCTATTCTCACATTATTTCCTTTTCTACTGTCTGCTCACAACTATTTCCATATCTGAGGTTCTAACTGCATTGTCTTCGTCTGCTCTTTTGTTTTATCCATTTTGTATCAGAATTATTCCAAGAAAATCTCAAGCCCAGGCTTCCAGCCACAACAGGTTCAGATAAGCCTTCATCTTTTGAATGATTTTCTGTGGTCCTTCAAATTTTTAGGAGACTTGCTAATCATGTTCAGCTATCGCCTAATCAGCATGAGAAGCTGTTTCAGTCTTTGTTTTACAATAAATCCATTCTGTTAATATTTTTCTCTGGTGGAAAATACTTCCATATAGAGTGATTATAGACTGGAATCTATTATAGAGGTAATTATAGCAGATATGGAGTGATCCATCAGATGGCAATTTGAAACAATTATTAATACATAATTAACATTTTCATAGATAAATATGTATACCTTCTCCAGGCTGAACCTTTAATTTCCCACCCTTGCAGCTCTAAAATGTTCAGTAGCACTGTCATCTTCAAGTGACACCTTTATCAAAATATTGCTAAGAGAAACTTTCAAAAAACTATTATTTAACTTACTAGCTTTCCTATTTATAGAAAGTAAAATTGTAGAACTGAGAAAGTATGTGCAGTAACTGTTGCTATGTCTGTTTGGAAAAGTCATTTCATTTTGGCTGACTTTGCACCCACTTACTTCACTTTCCCTAAAATTTCTGTCTGTCTTAAACAAATGGTTCTCCAGAAACCAAGAACTACATGGCTCCGTTTTATTCCGCTTCAGACTCCTTGAAATTTGCACAGTGGTACTAGTAAATAGTTTTGGCTGAGGAATTGACAGCCTAATATCATATTTATCTGTGAAGGATGCTTGAAGTCATTAGAGAAAATACTGTGTATAGTACAGTACAGACAAAACTTTGCCAAACAAAACTGAATTTTGGTTGAATTATTTGTAGCTATTCCTTTCCAATGTGTAAAAGAATTATCCCAGATATTACAGATTGAAAAATCTACTGAATCCTTATATAAATGTTGAGAAAGAAAATTGTGTTTTGTGAGTTAGAATCTCAGCCTTCAAACAGCACTGACAGTGGCAGCTCCTTTGAACCAGATTCTTTAGAAATCCATGATGAGCTAAACCTCTTGATTCTTGGTTTCCAGACAAAACTGAAAAAGTGCACTACTGAAAAAATTGTTAAAAACATAGATCCACTTTCCAGTATGTCTGTTCTTCTGTGTATTTCATTACTTTTTTCCTAAAGTACAGTATTTGATGAATGCAGCCACTTGTGAATGTTTAAAAATATTCTAGGTATTCTGTGACATACAGTAGCTAAGGCTAGTGATATGTTGTATGCCATTAACCTAACCAAACTGATTAATTATTTTAGATATGTTAAGAACATAGCTTTTTATAATGCAATGTATTTAATATGTAGGGGTTTTCTTAATACCACTACATAACAGAGAAGGTCTTTTTGTTATATGTTTTAAGTAGGACTTTCTACACAACTGCACTTCTTTTCTTGGAAGTTGGTTTTGGTTTTTTGGAAATAGTGTCTATTTTTGGAAATAGTGTCTCTATATTCCCTCTATTTTTTTCTAGCAAGCCTTTGGAGGAGGGACATGGAGATAAAACAGGCTTGGAAGGAAGCCTAAAATATACAGGAGGGAAGTGAATGGTATTGATATTTTTCTTTCTGTTTAGCTCTGCTTCCCAAATCCTAGTATGGACAACTTCTATTATACGACAGATACAAATTCTGTAATAACCCAGGAAAATTAAGGAAGCAGAACTGTAAAAAATGCAAGCCCTTCAGTCGTGCCTAGCCCCTGCTATTATGGCTGTAGTTCTAGTGAACAGGATGAGGGCATATGTGCTCAAGCACCATTAGCAAATGATCTCCTGTACAATGTGATTTGCTAGCACACAAGCTTCTCTGCTTTTGGTCCTTCATGAGCTCAGTCAGACAATGTTTAGATGCTGTCTAGGAAATACCACTGGACAGAGACTGTTCTGTGCTTGGCAGTAAGCTAGAGGCTGTCCTGTGTGGGAATGAGAAATTATTTTATCTTTATGGATGTGTTTGCTGCTGCCATCAGGACCAGTAGACCAGCCCTTATCCTTTTTATTTATTCATATAGCTGTAGCCTCAGGGTTTGCCCTAGATGATTGGCAGCCAGAGGATAACCAAATAAAAGATGATTGCTTTAATGGGAGTGCCTTTGGTTTGATCTGTTTGTTATCTGCAATTCTAATAAAGTTTGCAGAAAAGACTAAAAAAGGAAACAAGATTGTCTAGCAAAGGAGGATAAACTGCTCGGTGAAAGAATTGGAAAAAAATAATTACAAAGTTACAAAAGGCATTAAAAAGGGAAATTTAGAATATGACTTTAAATAACTCCTTAAAGTCTGCTCATGGTTGATCATAAGGATTTCCTAGTGTACATGTTAGCCATAGAGACTGAGGAAACAATTCAGCTACAGCCCATCCCAGAGTACTGCCTTTTGGAATCAGTTCCAAGCTTTCCCAGGGACAGGAAAACACTACCATTTCTCCCAAGCCTCCACAGTGCTGCAGCCTTGAGCAATTTTATTTCCCTCTGGTACAAATGCAAATGCACCCTCTTTTTTTTTTTTTTTTTTTTTTTTTTTTTTTTTCTTCTGCTATTACTCTCAGTCTGACATATCTGCTGTTCAGAGCAGATCCATCAAGTAGACCTCATCGTTCTTTCAGGTAGCTTGTTTGATTTCTACTGCATTATTTATTTGCATGTTTCTTCTAGCTTAAATGATCTTCTACTTAACAAACTGTTTGCAAAACTCATATAATGTTTTATGGACATTCTTTAAAAAGTATTTTTATATATTTATGCATATATGTATGTGTATATTCACACACACCCCACTAAAATTGCCATTCCTAAACTTCTGTTAAAATCTTCACAGCATAAACTATGAAGATGGTATGCCAAGCAAGGAGTCTTACTGACTACACCACCATTTCTTCTCTAGTCATCTAAAGAGCTTTAATTGCTGTCATCCAATTAGAAAGCAGCTGGATCATACACCTGGATCCACTAGCTGGAAAACATTCATAGGTTCCTCAACTTAGACAAATTCTTAATAATACAAATTATATTAACAGTATGGGATGAAAAATGGGACATACAAGAATGTTTTGCCTCCTCTTGAATACCTTTTGTAATTTTTTTTGTAATCTTCTGCTATTGTGGTAATTGATGATAAGAATTACAGTTTAAACATTAAATTTAATAGTAAATACTAACATTTAATAACTCTAATGACGTTAAGGTTCTTCAACAAGCACAAGAACTAATGAAATCTGAAAAAAAGAAATCTGCTTATCTTTATTAGACACCTAAATGCCTTGAGTTTGTTGAAGCTATCTTTCTAAAGCAAGTGGTTAAGTTTACTGGATATTCAATAGTAAGAGTTTGTTTCACAAGAGGGTGATTCTGCCTGGTTCGGTTTAACAGGCAAAGTTAAGTTAATTGGATTTCCTTATGGTACCTTCAAAAAACCTAGCCTTCATCATTGACTTCATAAGGAACTGAGGTATTGTGAGAATAGTTCAGTAGCTTCCAGGATGGAATTAATCATACCTAATTTAAACTGTTTAAAAGCAGATTGTCTAGTCTAAGCTTATTTCATACATTTCAGTGGTCATCAACAGCAAAGGTAAATCTTTTCTAGAACAATTAATCTCATCCTCTGTAGATGTCTGCTAGCTCCACTGACCATGGATACCCTATTGTGAAAGAAAAAATCATCAGGGAATGAGTTCAAACACTGGATACCTATTAAAAATACTTAATTCTTTACTGTCTGGAAGTGGCTCAGATTTACAATTTAATTTCTTCTAGCCCAAGCCACTGTAAAAGATGCAACTATTGACATTGAAATTGTTAAGTAAGCACGAGTCAATTAAATGTGAAGCTGACCTCTGTCCATTTTAATGAGATACCTTACACCTAGGTTTCATATGTTTGTAGGAGCAGACCTTCTCAAAAAAGTACCTAAGTCTCCCAGAGAGTGAACAGTGCTGTTAGTCAGGGCTAGTCCTTAGCCATGTTTAATACAGGGCTACAGACATAGCCAATATGACTAGCCTGGGGTAAATAACTCTCAGATGGCCAGTGTTGGTGAGGTAGCTCATATCTAAGCTGTAGGTGGGAACAAGGTATCCAAGTCAGGTAAACTGAATTCTTGTACTGACAAGTTCGTAGCAGGCAGTGAATTGCTAGCCTTACCAAAGCTGCTTATTTGGTTTGATTTGTTTTTACAGCTCTTTCCTCTCTGCAATCCCTGGCCTTTATGATGGGCTGAATTCATACTGAAGATTTTCTTTTATGTATATTAATAGGGTCTACTCTTCCCAAGTACCTGTTTCCATGAAAACTCTAAGAGCTTACATATCACTGGTACTTTCAGGTCTCTGTCAGAAGTAACTGATCAAGCAGAAAGTGACTGAAATTAAGTTAGTAGCACATACATACCATACCCACACAGTGAGTGTTGCCACAGGAGTCTTGCTTCCTTAGGGGATCATCTGAAAATGTTTTACTAATGATCAGTAAAGGCAATGGCAATTGGCTTTTCCCTGGTTTGAGGACAAGAATTTCAGATATTTGTTAAGAAAAAAGTGTTCTTTCAGTATGCCTTCAGCTTTTATGAGAATGCATGCACAGTTGGCCTGATAATAATTTATTATTGTGTGTCATGCTAGCTTACTTATACCAGCATTTTTATAAACCACGTTTATTGGGCAATAATTTAATAAGAAAAAATATTGGAATAATGGTAAGTATACAGAAAGGCATTAGACATCATGTAATAAATTTTTCTAAAAATTATCATCATCCACCTCCACCCTTAAAATCACAGGACCAGTCATTCTGAAGGTTTTCTACATACATTCTCTTAGGCTGACTGTTTGCAAACTATTGCAAGTGAGAGCCCAACAGGGTGATAATAGACTCAAACAGCAGTGTATTTTTCCCAAGAGTTACAGCAAAATGAAAGCTTCATAACTATAGTTGTTTCATGTATCACAAAACACACAAAAGCTCTGAAATGTGCTTTTCTCCTAGCTTATCATGCTGTGAGGTTACTGACTCTCTTTGAGACCTTTCAACTTCAGCTAGTGTCATTTATACCATTTCATAAGACCAAAGGCCAAAAATGTTGTAACCAGCTGGAAGCAGAAATACCCTAACATAAACAGAAAGGAAAAGAATTTTTTTGTTTCCATTCCTTCCCATAAAACTTCCAGTCTAAACCAATTCATTTTAAATCTTCTTACCTTCAATTTCATGGGTTTTTCTATGCTGTCCCTTAAGTCTTGAAGAAAATAATATATATCACTAAAATATTTCTGTAAAACAGCCTTTTATTCCTTTCAGCAGAAATCCCTGTTATAATCAAATTTAAAATAAGATGCACACCAATTTTAAACTTGGTCTTTAAACTGGACAGCTGGGAAATTTTCTGTTTGGACTGTATTATCTGTCTAATTGAACTGCTTTCTGAGCAATGCAGATTGTGGTGAAAGGTGCCCTCTAGCAAGATGGCATTTCTAATTGACTCATCTGAACTGTAACATTATTGCTGCCTTGCATTTGATTGTGTCATGGTGAGTACATCATGATGCCTGCAATCTTTAGGGAGGGTGGATCACCTCCCTAAATTTAGGATGTTATGAATTATGGGCTACAAAACTGTCATTTGCATACAAACAACAAACTGAGTTTCTTCCTGACATGGTCTGTTACTACAAAGACATTAGAGATGCTATTTTAAGTCACATGTGCAAGCTGCCTGGAGACTATAATCAGGTTGACTAATCAGGTGGCATGGCAAATTTGGCCTGTCATATGGTACATTGAATCCACTGTCTTTGTATTCAACTCTAATATTTTTTACTTACTGAGGAAATAAAATCTCCTTTCTCTTCACTTCTGTTTAAACACAACTCATCCAGAAAAGTGAGTATACAGTTGCACCAGACTAGTCAGTTATGTGTATGCATCAGATATAGGGTAAAACCTCAGGGTTTTATCCTGTATAATAACTAGGGGCTCTTATAAGAATTATTATATTGCATCTGCTCTTGTTTCAGAGCCTTGATTAAAGACAGAATGAAGTCTGTGTTGCTAATGGTTTGTCGGTTTGTGGCTCATTTGCTACTTCTTCCTTTCCAAAATATTGCTTGCATATTTTGTAGTCCATGATTATGCAGAAACAAAACCACAGATGTTTGTATTACTGAGGTTTCCCTCTTCTAACTGCATACTCTCTTAAGCACATCCCGTGAAAAATCTATGTCTTGCCCATTCATTTTGTAATCATGTTAGAGATCTTCTAGAAGCAGCATTTTATGGAGGTTTTTTGTGATTCTCCTCAATCTCTTTGCCTTCCATTCTACATTTCTTTCTTCCTTTCCTGTATGTCTCCTATCTCATGTCTGACTTCTGGCAACATTGTCAAGACATCCATCCGGTTCTATTGCTGTGCTTCAGATTCATTATACAATCACTGGAGTGATTATCCAGTGGCCAAACCTTGGCTGGATGTTCTTCACAAGGTCAAACTAGTCCCCAGTGGCACAGTCATACCAATGGTAGAAACTTTGGAACAAAAGAATATTTGTTGTTTTTCTCCAAAAATACAATACAAAGACACACACAATTTGGTTTACCTTCCATCTAATCAAAATATTTCTGTAGGGAAAGGGAGTTGGGAAGGATGACTAACGGGAAGATGGGATTATATGATCCAACTGTAGCTGACTAAATCATAGCTGGCCTATACTTTTCATCTAGTCTTCTTAATGTAGAAAAACAGAAATCTAAGGATGGTGCATGGCAGTTGTCCTTAGCAGACAGGAGTCATGCATTTGAAAGACCGTGCATCATTGCCCATAAAGGGAACTAGCTTATAATTCTAATGTATCTGCAATGTTAAAAGGATGTTCTGCTTCAAGATCCAGTGGAGGAAAGGCTAACTATTCAAGACAACTTCTATGAACCTTGGGAAAGAAGTAATGGGAAGGGATTTCAAGTTACAATGTAATTACAAAGGAAGCTTGCTTTATCAAATAATTTCAGAATTCATGTATCTCTTACTGAGTTAGGAAAGCATACTCCATCACTATCCAGAAACTGGCTAAAGTGGGAACAATGACAGAGCAACTGCTATGCTGGCAAGAGGCTGTTGCATTATTCAAGGAGCTTAACATTACTGAGCATGTTTAATCACACTTTTCTCATAATTTGTTGTTTGCTAACAACACAGATGAATACTCTTAAATATTAACATAAATACTGTTGCTCTATATAAATATTGCTGTTCTTTACATTAAGGCGCTATTGTTCTCTTCAGTTTCAAAATAATCTTAAAATGCATTTTGCTTTCCCTAGCCACAACAGCATTGCTGAAAGTAAGAAATGAAAGGAAGTAGAACTGTGAATGAAAGGACAATCTTGTTGGTACCACCTCATCTGATATTAAGATTGCAGGCTAGTAACAAGTCAAATATTTCATAATACAGTCCATGATAATTAAAAAGAAAATATCTTATTTTTATGAAAATGAGGTTCCAAACCACTGCCATTTTTTTCAGAACAATTTCTACCAAGTTATGTCTTATCACATCTTCACAATCATTCATGTTACAAAGCTACATGTTTCCTTGCTTTAAGTGGAGTTCTTTGCTCACACCAAAGTTCTCCACAACTGATCATAAAATGAACAATGGTAAGGGACCAGAAGGTCTTATTTCTGCCTCTGCTCTGTTTCTAGACACATACCTTGAACCTCTTTATCTTCTTTCTACAGAAACATCCTGTCTGAGTAGTCCCAGACTGAAACTGTGGAGGTATACTTTGACACAATTCAATATTCTTCTATGAACTGTTAAAGTTATACCGTTTTCTCACTTCAATTTGAAGCTCTTCGAATTTCTTCTATTTGCAGACAATAAATACACCAACATAGCAGTAATAACCCTTTTGTTTCAAAACAATAATGCTGTTGTTTCAAACTCTAGAGACAAAAAGCCTGAAAAAAGATTGAGAGAGATAGGAATGTAGACACTAAGGAACTTGGATTGTGTTTAGACAGAGTTCAGATCAAGGATAGTATGTATATGCCAAAGCATGGAAGACTGTTGTTCAACAGGTGTCTGGGAGGAGTTTGACAATCCATGATACATCAGTTATTGTGAATTGTCACATGCAGTGTTAACCCTTGGGGAAACAAAGTGTGATCAAACATACCTATGGGCTGCAGGGCTGAAAGCTACTTTTTTGGATTAGATCTTGGTGGCTGATCTACAGATATATGAAGGCATGCTATTTTGAGTGGAGAACGGAATGAAACATTTGGCAGTACATAGTAAATACAACACAGGTAGTTTTAAGTATCTGCAATACCTAAACTTGAGCTAGTTGGGGTAGACTTCATTTGTACTTAGAGGAAATGAAAAGGCACTTTCAGGAATCTATTATGGACTTCAGTATGTAAAAGGTCCACTCTAGAAGAAACTGTTCTCTACAGTGTAAAAAGGAATCCTAGGTAACTACAACAAGTGTAGAGTCCTACAGTTTACATATATGTATTTACTAAGCAACTATTTGTATTTACTAGCAACATTGTTGGACTTGACTTCACCTGTAGCCAAAAAAGGTCTTGACTTACATTGGCTGACCACCCCTCAATAACTAAACATTGGAATTATTTCTCAGTTACTGACCGATGAGGAAATCCCTTGGAATCTACAATAACTCTCTGGCTATTTTTTGGTTCAGGAAACATGTAAGAGATTTTTTTGTTTTGCTTTGGCTTTTTTTGTTTGTTCTTTTTTTATCTAGCTTGTAGTATGAACATGGGTAGATAGTCCATATTAAAAAACCAACATATTCAGCATGTTTACAGAAATTAAATTCATAAAAATATTAGAAGGTAGAGATAAACCTGACAGATGTTATAGAAAACTTAAGGTAAGTTCTACACAGGGTGGAAAAACATCCAGACAAAACCACTGGAATTTACAATAAAAGGAACAACCAAAGGAACCATTCTGTAAAACACAGAGACTATAGTACTTCCCAAATTGTGCAGTAGGATTAAAAATGGGCAGAATAGAATTCATTGAGTATTCAAGATCCACATTCAAAAAGGAACTTCATGTGGCAAAAGTTAATGTCTTCCTGTCTAACTATTAAATGTGTGAAACAATTCTAAATTTACTAAGCCGGGCTTAGTACATTTTGACCTGATCATGACCACAAATGATCATTTTGACCTACAGTCCTATGAATGAATTAAACTATCTTGCACACTGAGGGGCCATTTTGACAGCAGAAGTGGAGGTGTCATATACCAGCACCATTCAGTTATGTGATAGTTCTTTTCTTTTTCCTTCCTTTTTTTTTTTCTGTCCAGAAAGTTGAGGATTAGATTCTTATTAAACTTAAGAACACAAGTCTCTCACTCTGTCTAGTTGCTCACCACTGACTAGTTGTGTAGTAACTTAGCAGTAGCAAAAGGCAGGACCCAGAACCCACACAGAAAAATAGAAGCCATGCTTGCAATTACTGCTGTTAAATTTAATGTCATGCATCCATGTAAGTGTTCTTCTGCCATGTGGCTGTGGAGACCCTTTGAATCTCAAATGGCTGTGGACAAGATGGGTGACTGAAGATTGCAGTATTTTCAGGTTTCAGAACTTCAGCGACAAGAGTACATCTGGCAGCAAAAAATGAAGATGCATTTTTGCATTTCACCTTTATCTCTGATGGTGCTTGCAACAACTCTATTTATTTTATTATGTTTTGTTCCAAGCTGATAAAGACAGGATATCCTTTCTGTGAAGCTTGGCCCTGGGAGGCCCCACATTGTCTTTTGTACCAAACTAAAACGTAACACCAAAAGTTTACAATAACATACTACATGCTACACATACTTAAAACCAACTGGACACTAACCATGCTAACACTGCGGTAAAGTGGTCATTATTAAGAGCCCACCAGATTTACAGACTTGCTGTAACATGGAGAGGTTAAGCCCTGGTGTACTGAGGCTGTGCAATCCCACACACTCTGAATCTTTAAGGCCTAATTTATTTCATTCTCCCACTTATTCATCCACAGGTAGAGATGACTCCAGCACTTTTCCTTTCAGTTTCTCTTGAACAAATATCAAGACAAGACAAAACATGCTTTCTAAGTGCTATTCCATGAAATAAATGTTAAATATGGACTAGAATCTGGTTTACCATCATTTTTTACTAAGTACCTTAATAAAGAACCCATTGTATTAGATAAGGTAAATGTAGACCCATGCTTGCATATCTAAACTTACATTTCTAATCAAACAAAGAAAATTCATTAAATCACAAACAGTGTCAAACATCTATAAAAATATACCAGACATACAATCACCTATTTAGTTGCCAGTTGAGCTGCTGTTTGAAAATGAGAAAATCTAGAACAAGCAAAATAGTCAAATTTTGATTATATTTTAAAAAAACCATAGAAACATATATGCTTTGAGAGCATTTTTCTTCTGTCATCTACGTAGATTCTTTCACTTCATTTCACTTTTATGTGGCCTTTACATTCTGTATTTATGAATAAATAAACTCCATATTCTCAGGGTATAGCAAAGCATTTGCTAAATCTTCTTTGTCAATGGTGGTAATTGTTTTCTGATTAATGTCAGTTAATAGCACATGCCCCTCCATAAAAAAGAAATAGAAGCAGTTATAGGCATGACATAAAAACTAAATTTCTTCTCTATTTGAGCTTGCTGACACTCAGGTGTTGTTAATATTGATGCATAAGCTGTGTGTTCTATTTCATCCATACAAAAATGAAACAATTTCTAGACATTCCTGGAGTCATCCAACAGCAGCTTAGAGAACTGCACACATTTTCATATCTTACTGGTATTTGGGCATCTAAGTTACACCTTCAGTTTCTCAGCTTTACCTAGCTGAACATGTGACTCTTGCTATTTGCCTTTCATTTTCATTGGATATCTTTGCACAGAACCCATATCTGGGTGCCAGTCAGGATACCTATATTACTAGAACTAATTTTGTGTTATGTCATTTTTTATTTACATTCACTTACACAGCATATAAGGCTTAAAGTTTTACTCTGCATCCAGGAAGATGAAAACTTTTTAAAAAGAGAAAGTTGAAATATCATGTGATTGAAGAGGCATCTAAAAAAATCCCGCAAAAATTGTCTGTATTTGGTAAGACATGGAATCAAATAATGAGATAGACCACTATACAAGTTTGAAATTCAGCTCTACTTAGCAACAACTCATAACTGGTGAACAGTTAATTTTCAAAATGACAAACTGAGAATACAGTGAATTCAGAGAAAAGACCTAAGTAAGCTCATACAGCAACTTTCATACATTTCAAGGAAATAGGTAAATCAGAGATTATTGTGTGAAATATGTAGAAACAAGCAAATCTTACATGTGGGAAATTAATATAGATATATTTGAAAATTTAGCATTGAAAACCTTGAGAAGTACAGATTTGTTTACAATGAAGTATTTAAGTATTTCAAAATAAACAAGATCAAGATACCAGGAAAGGTAGTGGCATCAACAAAAAGGGCTAAAGGTGTTGAGATAATGGATACATTTTGTTAATGTAAGGAAAGATTACAAAAGTAAAAGGACTAATAATAGATAATTCTGTTTATGGACATTTAAGGTCAGGAACTTGTTTTTAACCTCCATGCTTGCAATGAATTGTATCCCTTATTTGTTCTGCAGAAGACTTCTTATAAAACAATGGAGAGGCAGATGCTGGCTTTGAACTCAAGCAGAGTATAAAGTAAGAGTGTGAAAAAACCAGGCTGTGTCTAGGGTCAAAACATTTGAATTAGCAAGACAAAAATACATGTAACTATTTGAATATTTTATTTACATTTACAAAATGTAAATGAAATTATTTACAAAATTTACAAAAATTCATTTACAAAAATTTAAATTTGGGAAAAGAGAAAAACAACATTAGCACTTTCTAGACTATAATGATATTGAATAGAACACTATCACAATATGATGCCTGAGTCTTTAAATCTAAGCATATATATGCATATTCACATACATAATTTCCCAAATATACTATACTTTGGGATGTTTTCCATAAAGCTACAGTGTGGTCATTTGAAAAAAAAATTTTTCCATCTCATTTTTTTCTGAGAAGAATAGTAGAGAATAATGTCCTAGTGGATGCAAAAGTCTGTATGTTTGTTGTTAATTTTTATTATATCTATTTGTGTTAAAGACCCAAAAATGTTGTCATTCTGGATAATTTGATTCATCTAGCTCTGTTTATTTGCCTGTATTAGTTGACAACAGATGTTATTATATCTTGTAACAGATGTTGTATTTACTGTAAAGTACAAGTTGTAAGAAGAGATCATAAAAGCAGAAAAGGAAGGTAGAATCCACCTTTCCCAAAGATAACTTCTTGAGATCCACCGTTCTGAACAACAGCACACGCCAATAAAAATATTTAACTCTCTGTTGTAGATCTCTTTACAGCTCTGTTGCTCAATTCTGGCCTGAAATTCTTATCTTGGTTTCATATCTGGTCACCTCTGCTGTTTGAATCATCTTGTCCTGTAGTGTGGGATTTTTGACAGGATCATCCTATCTCATTGTTGTACTATCTTCTTACCAGACTCAAGGATTTACAAATGTAATGAACCTCACTGCAAAGCCCAGTTAATTAAGTTTTGGGCTGAGTTTTTCGTGTCTGGGGGTTTTTGTTGTTGTTTTCCTTGTTGCTTTCATGTGTATGAACACAAATAATTAAATGCCGTTTAAAAAAAAAATCTGTAATTAAGTGGGAAATTTCTGGAAGACAGATTTCATCAGAGTTTTCCAAAGAGCTGTCTCCTCATTTCTCCTCTCCCCTCAAATCAGCATATTGGAAGTATGCATTTGTACTGTAGTAATGAGGAGTTAATTTACAGCTTCTTCAATCCTTATTTGGAGAAATCCATATGAAGAGGGAAAACTATTTTTGCTCTAGGAACATATGGAAAGAAACAAGAGAATTCACGTCTTACATTATCCATAATCTTCAAAATCAGAATAAAGACAAAGATATTAAAGATGAACTAACTGAACACCTTTGTATTTTTGAAAGTATGATTAAATATCACATTTCTCCCATTGTTCTTTCTATTTCTTATTATTATTATGATTACATCTACAACATTCTTATTCTCTTCTGTTGCCTATGAAAGTTGATTCCTCAGTTTGATAGAGCATAAGATCTTGGGTTGTAATTCACTTTATATTGTCAGTATCAGTTTGACTATCTACTCTCTTCTATTCTGCAAGGAATTTGCTTTTTATCTTCAGTCTTGCATTTGCTGGATCAAGTTGCTAGCTACCATAAGGTGTCAAAGTCTACTAAAATTATGTTACTGATAAATCTGTCTCATGTTTACTGGCCAGAAAAAGCTATTGAGAAGAGTCAATGTTATGTTAAATATTTTGCTTAGATACTGGGCTGCGGAAAAAGACAGAGTAGAGCAGAGTAGTGCAACTTTTTTTTTTTTTTTTTTTTTTTGTAAAGCACTATCTTAAAATGGTTTAGATTACAAATTGGAAAAAAAAAATCTTTTGTACATATTGTACAAGCCCATTACTTCATATTGCTTTGCTTCTTATTTACAGGAGTTTGAGCCTGATGTTCTCAGTTTAAAGGTCCTAGAAAACTTCTTCCCCATTGTGATAAAAGGCAAACCTTTTTGTAGCTGCCACAATGTCATAGGTACATTGCAACCCCCAAAATATCCAATTCATCCTATACAAAATGCAAGAGTTTAAATTCAGATTACTTTTAAGCTGTTAATATGGCTTTTCTGCTCACCAGATAAGCTCACGGGAGGAAGCTGACTGGTGTAACTGACCAAAGCTGAAATAATTTTGTAAAAATAAAAGGTATGGATAATTTACTGTTCTGCATTTTTCAGAGAAAAATGATACAATATCTAAGGAAATATTGATCTGTCTAACCACAATTATCACTGCAGATTTTTTGTTATGAATATCATTTTACTAATGACATATGCATATGTGCATTATGAAAATCAATTTTTTTTTTTTTTTTTTTACATTACATCAAAACATCATTTTCAGTTTTAGAGACTGAGAGACACAATAAAGCATGCTGATAATATCAGTTTACAAACAGAGCTATATAACAAATATTCTAAATACACTTCTGAACTTCAAAATAACAAAGTAAAATGCCATGGTCAAAATGTTGCACTCAGATTTCTGACTTACTCTTATTTGAGTATATAGAGAGGCAATGAGTGTATTAAAGCCCCAGCAGGAGCAATCAGGGCATTAAGCATCTTGCAAGTTACTGGTGCTCAGCAGTTTTGGGGAAAACAAAAAAGCGCTTTGCAAGTGCATCCACAGGGCACTATGCTGCAGCCTGATGCTGTGATACCGAAAGTAGCTGTTAGTGAGCTTCGTTTGTGTACCAGAAACATGTTCATTATGCTTGGGCTAATTATAGACTGAGAAGTCTTCTTGAGGGAAAAACCTAGAGAGTGATGCAGATGGAAAGAGAGATGATGGAACAAAACAAAATGAGAAAATATTTTGAAGATAAGTAGAGAAAGTATACATTTGAGGCTTTTCTTAAAAATGTTTTCATTAAAACACTTTTTATCTTACAAGGTGGAACAAGATTTTCTCATTTTGATTAATTTTCTTTTTCTTTTCTTTGGGAAAAAAAAAGAAGTAGGCTAAGATATTTTTTGGACAATCAGCATTTCATCTGAGCTAAAAATAGAGATTATAATATTGTTTGCTCATGTAGGGAAATGGTGCAGCTGAGGTCAAAAATAGCTTTACAATTGCTCCAAAAGGAACATGACCAAGCTTAATTAATGTGCAATTCTACAAAACATTTTTAAACATATATCTAAGAGTCATAACTGCTATGTCTCTTAATGATTACAATAAATCATTGTAATAGAGAAGAATGGAATATTTTTATTTGTTTCTCTTAATAAATTTTTTTATTTACCTCTTCTTTTGTGTTGTATTTGTTCCATTCCAATCATAATGTTAGGTCAAAGCATTACAAATTATTTGGCATATCAGCCATATTATTTAGCACGTTTTTTATCTTTAGTGTATCATTCCATGCCAAAAAATCTGATTTCTTCACTGTTCAGTGTCTATATATTTTTCCATTTTAATAAATCTGAGGTCATGTTCCACTGATTGAACTTAATATTACTGCCAGACTTTTTCATTGTAAAAATGACCAATTAACTAACTGAAACTGCAACAGCTTGTTAATTTTCAAAACTATTAGATCTTTGTTTTTACTCACACACATGTACAATACTGAAAATTCAACATTACTGACTTCAATTTTTAACTTGTTAAGAGTTGTAATATGTTGTGCAAGTCTCTAACTTCACACTCGAACTTTTGTGTAGCATAAGCAAACTAAAATTATGAATTTGTACAATATGTAACTTCACATTATTTCTTAAATTTAAGGAAATTCATCACTTAAATGTATGTAGTTAATTTATCCTAAATATCCTAAATCCCTGTAATTGATTTGGGTTTTTAAAAAAATCCTAACACAGCAGCTTGAGAATATTGAAATAATATGAAATTATGTTGTTTGTTTATGTCCCTGAAGAAATAAGGAGCTTTTACAAATTAAACTAATTTAACAGCTATGTTGATGATGGAAATAAAACTGAGAAAAGTATACCACAATCTCTCATGTTTTTTTTTCCTCCTTAGGTTTAATGAATAAGGACTAATCAAACAGATTTTTATAATCAGTTGACTAGATATGACATGGATTATATGGAAGGAGCAGATCCACTGATTAAGCAGAGTCTATTTCTACAGGCATACTTCACACTATAAAAACACTTGGTCAACTCTAATCCTTTTGTAACAAGAACTCCTTAAGATAATTTACTCCACTAAAAAAAACTAAATAGGGGCTCTCTCCTTGTCTTTACAGATATGCATAACATTTAAAAGCATAGGTTAAGTTTATGTTAAAAAGATATTGCTTGCCAGAGAATTTGAAGGAGTCTCTTAATGCAAAACAGTTAGTACATTCAAATAAACAGTTATTTTTAAAATTAATTCTTATTGTAACTTAATAAAAAAACTGTCCTCTGAATATGAAAGTTGTGATTCCTGTATTTTTAATTTTCAAATAATATTTGTCAGATCCTCCAGAACAGCATTTGTTCATGAACACACTATATTCAGTTAAGATAAATCTGTATTCATGAAAGAACCTAGATTAGCTTCAAAGTAGTTGCAGACAGTACTGCAAAAATCATAGCTGAGATATGCACAACTGGAAAAGATTTAAGAAGCTGACAAAAAGGTGATGGAATTTGTCTAAATGTAGTTGAAAACACATATTTATTTGCATCTGATATGTATGTACCTATCTGCACAAGTAGACTGCATGTCTAAAGTATGTGTCACAGATGGTGGTCGAACAAATTAATCAAAGGTGCTGATACAGAATCATTTTTTCTTCTTTTTCTGCACTCTGCTACTACACTGCTGCTGACCAGATCACTCTTGTCCAAGCCTCCACTTCCAGCAGACATTGAATTTGCTTTCCTACTGATGCAATATGAATTGTAGAATAGGAGACACAGGAAACAGCAGGTTTTGCTGTCAGTGCAGTGACAGCATCTATTATGTTATCTCACTTTTAAACCTCTCAGTAGCCTCCCTACCACTTTGAGCAGGAGAAAAGAGAATGCAATGAATAATCACAAAATTCAGCTAAATGTTGTCTACTTTGTACTTACTGAGTGCTGTGGGCTAGTCAGAAATACCTTCCAAGCAATAGAGCACTCTCCTTAAGTCAGGTCAACTGACTGATGTAGGCATCTTCTTGCTAGCAACATCTAGTGAAAATCACCATTAAAATAATGGAAATATTTTTTGTTCATTGGTTTCAGACATCTAAAATGGGTGGCAAGCAATTCAGAATTTCATCTTTAGGAATGTCCTATCATCTTTATAGAACCAGTGCATCCAACCCAGTTGCAACTGTTTAAAGTTCTCACAGGCTGCTGACCTGACAAATGATTTCAATGTGCACATTGATGTCACTAAGAACCACTAGTTTCACTGACACAAAGCTACTGAGAAAGCTAAAATCTTGACCAAATATTCTACAGTAGACTAGGGCAGGTTGAATGTTTATGACATCATTACAATTTTTATTGGTGGATAAATGCATTCACACATATGTTTCTTTTTGCACAGCATTTTCTGCACAGTATTTTCACCACAGTCCCACAATGAAGGGTAGAGTCACTGTGCTCTTCACTGTATACATATGAACAGTCATCCACTTGAATTTAGTGACTTTTCTCACTAATAAGAAAGAAGACTTTTCAAAAGACTGCATACACCTAGCCTACCTGGCCAGACAATGTTGGGAGAAATGAAACTACTATATTTTCCTGTGAAAAAGAAAGGGGTTTGAACTAAAGCTACATTAAAAGGAGAGAAAATACATAGCGGGACTTTGTTCCTACCTTGCCTAATGTCTTAAAATTATTTAAAATGAGAAGAGTATGAATATCCTTTTCATCTATATTCTTTTCACAGTTCCTCACCTCAGAAGAAGGCATGTTTGCTCCACAGAGCTTTGTGAGAGCTGAGGATGGCACTGGAGAGGAAAAGAAGGACTGAACATTTGCAGAAGTGCTAAATGCAAGGGTGCCATGATGGAGAGCAGGCTGGAGAGCTTCATTCTCCCTTGGGATGAGGACACACTGGGTCTACCCAGATCAAGATACACTCCTAATGAGGCGTTGTCAAAGGATGTCTTTGATTTGCAACAGTCATTGTCAATAGAGATACTGCCAGCAAGTGAAAGTATAATGTTTATCACTGCACACTGTCCATGAATACATATTTCTCAAGCATCTCAGTCCATCGTGCATCCCAAATATTCGGGACTCTGACTGGACAGCAGGGTTATGTCAAAAAAGCTGCTAAATGCTTCAAAAAACATTAGCATCAGCTCCTCTGAGGTATTATTTTGATCCTGGTGCCAGGGTGGTCCTTTATGCACTGACATATATCAAAGGCCACCAACAGAGAAGAAGACCTGAAGTACAATTTAACATCAGTCCAGCAGATTCTGGGGACAGCCAGAGGTAAAAATTTCTTGAGTACAAATATCAAGAGTTTACAGGTATTATTCTGAAGAACATCTATAATAATATCTACAGGTGTTACCGTAACATTCAAAAGGTCCCACTGTGCCTTGGTATTCAGCACATGCTCTCACATGGACATAAAAAGTCTCTCAAATTCCCAGTTTTTTCACTACTCATAATTTTCAATTCATTACACAATAATTCCCTCTTCCATACTAATTCTCTCTCTCCCTTAGTCTATTAATTGTCATATTCCCAAATCCCTGCAGTACATATGCTGCCCCAGTCTTTCCATCTACCATTTTCATCCTTTTCCACTCCTTCATTGTTAATTTTCATTCTCTAATTAATCTAGGAGACAAGTGCCTGTATTAAGCATTTGGGTTAGCTAGCCCAGGTAGAGGAATCCCTAAAAGATAACTATGTCTCTGTAACCACATGCATTTCACTAATTGCTCTTACAGATCTGTGAAGGTATATCACATACTTATTTGCATTAATGTGCCAGGATTCATTCCTACACAACAGGTGAAACTCTCCTATTGAGTGCAGAGAGGGGATTTTGGGGAAGGGTACAACAGCCACTTTGCTTTATCTCTCCTGGCATATTCATTTATTTAGCCTCCATAAAGCACTGTGAGACTCAAACCCATGCTCTTAGTAATTCTGAATGTTTGCAAAGCAAAACAAAAAATGTCTGCTTTTTGTATGGATGCCAAAGGAACAGAAGGCATCCATACAGAAGAATTACATGAGTCCCTAGAAAGGCTGAAGTATGGACTGACTTATTGGACAATTATAAAAAACATGTCAGACCACAACTTCATCCTGGAGAGATCCTGTCCCAATCGCTCTCATCTTTTCTTCTTTCTCTTTTCAGAGTCTGTTCTTAAGCATCTTTTACTTACTTTCCAAATCCCTTCTTACCACTCTCACTCCTGTGCTTTTTCATTCCCTTGGCACCCACAATATTTTTAGATGCACTTTTGTCTGAACTAAATCCTGTGGCTTCTCCTATTTTTCAGCTCTTCAGTGCTTTTCATGCTATCTTGCCCTAGACTTTGTATTTAAGAGAGCATAAGTAAGATACTTGCGAATTAAGAAAAGGAAAAGCAGTAAACAGGTTGAAATAGGAAGCAAGAAAGAGAAGTTCAACAGCCAAGAACGTAAAATTTTTGAGACACAGGACAGAATAGTTGGAGATGAAGCAGCTTCTTCATCCTCTCTCCCCAGCAACGTTTGCTTCCTGTAATTGAGTCTGGATCACAGTAACAGAAATATCTCTCCAAACTACTTCATAGTAGCCCAACATCATATTGGGAGTATTTCCAGTTTCTTATTAGCATTCTCAAGAAACCTAAGGCACACCTTGCAGCCAAACTTGGCTGTGTGAAAATCACAGCAGCAGAGGCTTTTAGCCAACTTGAGAGAGAGATATAAGGGTCCTCCTGCCTGTACCCAGCCTCACAGTCCACAAAACTTGAGCTACAGAGGACAGAGGTAAGGAAAACACTGCTGCAAATGCAACACTCTCCAGTTATAAACATTCCTTCTTTTCATGGTGCTTCAGCTCTTAAAATTTTCATCTCTCCACAGATGCTGAAAAATACCCACAAATTAGAGACTTCCACACCTCAAATGAAACTAACATATAAAGGGGAACATTTTTACAAGTGAAATGAATAGCTAGAGTCTGTGCAAACACTGATCTCCAGACAGGATAACATCATAAACACTGGGAAATAAAATTAATGGTTGAATGATAGCAGTACTATGCTCCCAAGAATAATAATCAGATATAGATGTTTAACTGCCTGTGACTGAGGACTCCTGTCTCTTGTTATAACTCACCTGCCTATAGAGTATGTGCCTCCTTCTAAATATAAATATTTGAAATTACGATTCTGTGTATTTGAGTATGATAAAGTAAGCAGGAATTAAAGGCTTGATTTTAAAAAAATTGTATGACTTAAAAGGATTATCTAATCCTAAAAAAACTCTTTTCACCATTATGTTTGTTGTTTGGGCAATTTTTTGTAGTGTTTCTGAAACTGTAAGCAGAATAGCAAAAACTAGCTCTGAAAAAATCAGTAACTCCAAAATGTTTTACTTCAGACCAGTTATTTTTTTAAATTTTAACTGGTTCATGCATTAACAGTGGCAAGTAAATATAAAAAGGAATAGGGAATTTTTCATCCTGTTTTCTCCTTTCTGCCTGAGATCTACTAATTCTGTCACTTCTGTTACAGATCAACAGCTTGTAACACTTTGAAATGATAACGTATTTTTTTTTTAATTGAATTTTTTTTAAAGTTGGGAGTAAAATACCAAACTAGAGCATTTTCTGTTGGTCTGTCACTACTATTTTTTTTTTAATAAAAGACCCTAAATGCACCAAAAAGAATGTTGCAAATTCTTTTTAGTAAATCTCACTCTAATAACTGCATAAGGACAAGGAGCTGATATCACTAGTGTACATCTTACTAGATAATGATGTTTAACAAACCTATAGAAGTTTTATTTTTCCTTCAGGAAATATTTTTTTTCTTCTCTGTTTAGAGGTAGCTGGATAAAGTAGCTAATTCCTAAGATTTCTTACTAGTGCGTACTGCATAACATACACATTACTTGTGATCCTGGGTGATAAATAAAGGATACTCATTTATTCCATATTCTATCAATTTAAACAGAACAAACTGGTCTTTGTTAAGCTGCCAGTCCTGGCTTTGAACATGCTTTCTGTATCATATTACGTCAGATTCTTAATCTGTTACATGAGAATAGTAATTGCCACATCACACTATTGCAAGGGTAAATATTATGACGTGATGCTCTCATCAACTGTAGCAAAGAAAACTATGATGAGCAGCACTCTATAAAGGACAAACAGGTGAGTTCATACATGTTAAAGGACAGTGACCTTACGGCCCTAATTTCTGAGTGCTTTTTTTTCAAGATACAGAAAAATATTTACTGTTTAAAAATTTTCTCTTTAAGGGAATTTAGAGTTGTGTCACTTTTTCCTCTTTAGGAAAGCTGTTCTCAATTTAGTGAATTCTACTACAAAGTTACATTCAAGTGAAGTTATCTGTAGGAGAGATCATTAGAGCTATCAAACATGAAATACAGCGACATGTGTGCTCATGGATGACCAATGTACACAAGCGCTTTATGAAGACCATTCCACTGGTTTCAGTAGGAGCCAGATTTGATCCTATGAGCCCAACCATTTGAATCAGTGAAATAATACATTTTTCTTCATCAATACCATGTTTCTTCTAGGTGTGGGGAGAGGAACACAACACACTTAGGTCCTAAATGCAGTATCCCCTCTGAATAGTCACTGAAAGATGCAAATGAATAAAGTCAGTGAAAAAAAAAACCCAAACCAAAAGAAAAAAAAAACCAGTCCGTCTAGTCTTCTTCCTCGTTTATGCTTTTGTTGGCTCTTTTCAGCCAGTGGAAACTTTGGTATGCTGTGATGTTACTTTCCCTATCACTTCACATACTCTAGATTCTGAGGAGAATACCTGCCCAGTTTTGCAAAAGCCATTTGGACTCTCTGGATGTAAGACAAGGGTTGAAACCTTACTTGTTCAATCAGTGGGGACTATTGCCACAACCTTTGGCAAGGCATGGAGTTCATCCAAACTAGCAAGAACAAAAATATTCTTCTATTTGCATCTTACTACCTTTTGTTGGGTTTTTTGCGAAAAGTGAGAGGATTACAGAAAAAAAAGAAAAAAGAAAAAAAGAAAAAATAACATAAAATTATAGAAATGGTTTTGGGGGTGCAGGGTGGAGAATAGGGTTAAAGGCGCAAGAAAGGAGCCTCAGATGCAAGGAAGAACAACTTCCACCTTACTAAAATAAAATACAAAACCAATTGTATTTTCCATTACTGTCATTTTAAAAAGCAGCTATGGTTCTGAAAAGATCATTTATCAAACACAGAATTGTAAAATATTTTTTTTGTGTACATCAGTAAGTATATATTTTAGAAAAAAAAAAAAACCAAACAACAAACCAAACCCAAACTACAAGGTGTGGATGAGAAAAAACTTAAGAGTCTACATCTGTGGCATTTGACATCACATATGAATACTAAAAAAACCCCCAAACACAACTCTGGTTTATTACATTCCGAAGGTTCAAACACAGCAAAGCCACCTAAAAGATACTGTTGTAGCTGCAATAAAATATATTTACGAGCTTAGGAACTACTGGTGTCCTATTCTGAAAAGCTACAAAACAAGACAATCTGAGAACAAGCAAACTTCTTCTGCTATGTGCAGAAGGCAACTAGGGTAATTTTTTAAAACAAATATGCCACTGTCTGCAGAAATTACTGGACAACATAATATGACAGCAAACAAACCCTCAAAGTGCGTTAGAAATGGCAAATTCAGGCTACAGTTTTCTTGGTGCTTTATTCAGAAGGCAAAGTGATTCTTCTGTTTATAATGACATAAAAACTGCAGATCTGTATAATAAAATATCACTGTTATGCAAAATAATGTAATACATTATAAATAACTAACGGTACTTAACCTTTTAAAATACGTATTGATCTAGTCTATAAAGTAAGCATCTATGTAATGAAAACGTATGTTGATCTCCAGCTATAATTTTCTATCAGAGTCCAGAAAACTGAGGCGAAGGCAAGGATGAAACAGGGCCGTAGGAAAACCTAGTCACACACTTAAACATTTTGCCCACTCGTCAACGCAGCTTTGTGACAGTGAACACCCATCCATCCATCCCACAGGTGCTGGCACCTTCTGCCGGTCGCGGGTCCCCGCCAACCCTCGGGGCAGCCGCAGCGGATGGTGGCTCCGACGGGGGCTCAGCTCCCGGGGCCCGCCCGCAGGGAGCCTGCCCAACACGACGGGTCCCACCGGCAAGAACCCACAGCAGCCTCCGGGACTCCCACCTGGGGTCCGCCGGTCGCGGGTGGAACCCCCAGCCGAGACCGGCGGCCCGGGATGCTGCTGCTCACCTTCCCACACCTCTCCCACTCGCACCCTCGCGACTCGGGTCTCCTATCTTCCCTTTTCGCCAGATCCGAGAGCAGTTTTTCCCCGACAAGTGCAGCTACATGCGGCACCACCCCCTCCATCCCGCAGCTCCGCGTGGGACCCGGGACGCGGCTGGGGCGGGACAGTCGCGGCGCCCCCGCTTTCCCAGCCGCGCGCAACTTCGCGGGGCGGTGGAGGGCGGGGCGGGCCCGGCCCGGCCCAGCCCAGCCCAGCCTTGCCTGACCCCCACGGCCGAGCCTCCCCCGGCCCTCCCGTGAGCGCGGGGCCACCATGTGCATCTCCCACCCCGTGCCTTCCTCCCTCCCTCCTTCCCTCCCCTTCCCCACCGCCTGCGCAGGCAGGATGCGCGCGGCACCGCCATCCCCCGGCGGGAGCTCTGCGCGGTGCGGTGCGGTGCGGGGGGGCGGGCACCCCGCTCCTCCGCCGCGGCCCGGCCCCAGCAGAACCGCGGAGACAAAGTTTGCTGCGGCGGCGGCGGTGCCCGTGCGGCGCGGGGCAGGCCGGGCGGGCGGCGGGCTCGGTGCATGCCTGGTGCGTGGATGAATCGCAGCAGGCGGCGGCGGGCGGGGGCGGGGGCCGCGGCCGGCGATTGGGCGGCGCGGCGCTCGGAAGCACTTTGTTTTCTATTCTAATGAGGGCGGAGCGGGGCTTGTGGATATTTACGTTGAGGCGGGAGCCACCGCCCTTCATTCACCCACATGGTCCCCGAGCCCGGCCGCTGCAGCCGCCGGGACCTGCCTTCGCGCCACTCTCCTCCCCCCCCCGCCTTCCCCCCCCCCCCCTCATCCGCCCCGCCGGGGAGCGGCGCGGAACGGCTCCCCTCGACCGGGCCGGCCACGCCGCGCCGGAGCCGCGAGAGAAGGAGGAGAAGGGAAGATGGTGGCGGCGGCCGCTGGCTGGTGAGTGTCGCTGCCGCGCGCGTGTCGCTGACAGGAAACCTGTTGTGAGGCGGCGGCGGTCGCCCGGCGCGGGGGGCGAGCTCGGGGAGGCAGCGCGGTGGCGGTGGGGGGCGGGCGGGCTGCTCGGAGGCGGCGGCGACGGTAGCTGGTGGGGCCGTTGCGAGTGGCCGGGGCGGTAGGAGGGGGTGTGGGTGGGCGGCGGGGGGAACCAGGAGAAGGGCGCATGGCGCGGCGCCTCCCGAGCTCGCACACGGGGCGGGAGGGGCTGGAATGAGGGAGATTTGAAAAAGCGTGCGCGCCGCTCGCCGCTGCAGTGAGTCCCGCCGCCCCCTTCCCGCCCCCCCCCCTCCTGCCGCGCTCCGGGCCCGGGGCGCCTCGCTGGGCCAGGGCGGCGCGGGGAGCGGTCGAGCCCCCGGGACGGGCAGGGCAGGGCGGCGTGCGCGGCACAATGGCAGTGGCGGCCGGGGGTGGGCGCGGGCGGGCGTTCTGCCCCCGCGGCCCGCGGGGGGAAGGCCCGTCCGGGAAAGTTTGCGCCGTGCCCGGCGCGGCTGCAGGGGAGCTGGCGGCGCCAGAACAAAGCCGCACGTGGGGCAGAGGCCGCGGCGGCGGCGCGGGGGCTCCGCTCGCCGCCCACGCCCAGCTCGGGAACGGCAGCGGCGGTAAAAGAGGCGGCGGGCGGGGAGGGACGGGGGGTGGGAGGGCGCGGGTCGGGGGGGTTCTCGGGGAGTTCCCGGCGGAGGCGCTTTGTGCTCCGTCGCCCCCCGGGGAGGGGGCGCGGGGCCCCGGGGAGGGGGCAGCGCTGCGGGCTGCGAGCGCGTCCCGGGCCCCTCCGCATGGGCTTTTGTTCGCAGGAGGGGCGGGGGCGGCGGGCCCTTCTCTTCCCCCTCCCCCCCCAACACACTTCTCCGCCGAGGTGCGGGACCTCCCGCCTCTCCCGGGCAGGCGGACGGGGGGCAGCGGGCGGGCCCCGCGCCGCCGCTCGGGAGCCGCGAGCTTCATTACGAAATCGGCGCGGCGGCGGCAGCTGCGGGCCCTCGGCGGCGCCATGTTGCTGGGAAGGGGGAGGAGGCGGGGGACATGGCGGCGGCTGCGTGCTGAGGCCGATTGTTCCCTATTAGGCCCGGAGCCGCGTGTGGGCAGCGGCGGCCCGGGGAGCCGCTTCCCCTCCCCCCGCCGCGGCCCCTTCCCGGCCCGGGCGGCCCCCGGGCGCGGGCGGGCTCGACCCTTTCGCGTCCGCCCGGGCTGCGGGGCTCGGCGGGGCCCGGGCGGGCGCGCGGGGGGCGTCACGCCGTAGCCGGGCTGTGACCTCCGCGCTGCCGGCGGCGGCGCCCCCTGGCGGCCGTCCCTGTGTTCTGGGCGAGCACGTGCTGCGCGGTGCGGGGAGCGGGCCTGGCCCCGGCAATGGCCCCGCCGCCCCCCGGCCCGGCCCGGCCCCGCGGGACGACCGGCAGCGTGCGAGGGGTCCTGCCGAGGCGCGGGGGCGATCGGCTGACCGGGAAAAAGGGGTGAACCCGCGTGCCGGGTGTCGCACGGGGCGGTTCATGGCTGCCCAGGGGGTACTGAACGTTTCGCGCCCTCCCCGACGGGTGGAGTGGGGATGGGGAGCGCTGGGTTTGGGAACTTCCTCGGTGACTTTGTTCACTCCTCGGCAACAAAAAGCAAGTAACTCGGTGGTTTTTTTCGCAGTATTGACGCGTGCAGCTGGACATAATGAAGCTTTCTGTGGATGTTGCAGCAGTGTGTTAGTGGAGGAAGTTTGTTTCAACGGATGAGGGTAAGTTTTTATTTTTAAATATTTTTTTTTTAGATAGAGAGGCAGAAGCAGTTCTTTTGAAGCTCAGGCTTAGGCTTCAGTTAGGACCACTAAATTCCAAATTGTTCCTTTGGATTTGAGACATATGTAGCAGTCCACAGTTTCACTCATTTAGAGGAGAGTAATGCAAATTTCTCAATCAATCATTTGTTCGACTAAAGCAGCTGGACAGTGACAAAGTTTTTAAAAGGTTTAAATTTATATTTGGCATTTTTCTTTTTTCTTTGAGCAAAGCTCATTTTTTAGTCAGTCTGACAGGAATTAGTTTTATTGTAGTATTAAAGTATTATGTTAAGCTTGTTGTAAGTATCAGGTAAGGGGCCCTTTGTATTCACATGTTATTTCAAGTCCATATTCCTGTTAAAGAAGTAAAATGTGCTTTCAAATTTTGAATATAGCACTATTCTGCTTTACTAAACCTCAGGCCTGTAATAAGTAGGTGTAATTTGGTTGTGGTAGTATATTTTACAGCCATCATTAGAACCTGCTTTTTGTTGCTAGATTGACCAATCTAAATGCCATGGTAGGCACTGTAATTTGAGACAGAGTGTCTGTGGCAATAGCAGTAAATATTCTAACTGAACAGCAAAGCAAGTGATTGGGAAACTTAGAAAGGTACCTGCCATGTCATAAGGTGCTTTCTAGACTTTAGAAAGATGATGGTATGATATGTTCAATCTAATTCTAAAATTCCTGGTTATCTGGCTTTGGGTATAAACTTTGTTTTAATACTTATTTGCCTTTTTTTTTTTTTTTTTTCTTAATTAAAGAGATTTGGTGAGAGCGCTTACCCAATTTCAGGTTTGTCTTTGAAAACTCAGTTATTTTTAACTCTACAAGTTGTGGAGAATTCTGAGAATGGTGAGGGAGAAGCATTTATTTTCACACTTGAATATTCTACTATGAATGAGCATTGATTTTGTTACTCCTTAGTATTTCTTAAGGGTGTCCTGGATTGGGCTGACAGGCTGCTTGAGTTTTCTCTGAAGGGCATCTTTAGCCCAGAAATGCGAATATTTGTTCCAAAACTTGCAATTAGAAGCCTGATCAAATACTCACTTTGTTCTTTTCTTTCAGCAGGTACAAGGTAGACAACATGTCTTGAATTACTAAAAAAACTGCTGTTTACGTCAGAGTAATGTCAAAGTGCTTACAGTGCAGGTAGTGATATATAGAACCTACTGCAGTGAAGGCACTTGTAGCATTATGTTGACAACTGCCTCAGGAGATCCTGCAGGACTTCAGAGAGTGGAAAGGTACAGTGTGGTGGTGTCAAGTGCTTTTTGTACTAAGGTGCATCTAGTGCAGATAGTGAAGTAGATTAGCATCTACTGCCCTAAGTGCTCCTTCTGGCATAAGAAGTTATGTCTTCATCCAGTCACTCAGGTTAAGACTGTAGATGTTCCAGTAGTTTTCTGCTTTGCAGACTTCTGTTAGTTTTGCATAGTTGCACTACAAGAAGAGAGTGGTTGTGCAAATCTATGCAAAGCTGATGGTGGCCTGTTATAATCTACATCAAGGACTTTGAATGCTTTCTGCTGGTTATGGGATATTTTGTGGCCTTCCTTATTTTAACAGCAGTCTAGTGAATGACAGCTCTTGTAGCACTAAAGTGCTTATAGTGCAGGTAGTATTCACTAATCTACTGCATTATAAGCACTTAAAGTACTGCTAGCTGTAGAACTACATGTTGTGTCTTACAATTTATTTGTTGTTTAATTGAACACTGTTCTCTGGTTAGTTTTGCAGGTTTGCATCCAGCTGTATGATACTCTGCTGTGCAAATCCATGCAAAACTGACTGTGGCAGTGACAAGTCAGTCAGTGAGTGTGGAAAAATTGTACCCCTTTCTACACAGGTTGGGATCAGTTGCAATGCTGTGTGTGTCTGTGGTATTGCACTTGTCCCGGCCTGTTGAGGTTGGTGGGGATAGAGGCTGAAACACCCTAGTAGCTTATAAGGAATTTCTCCTCCACTGATTCATGAAACTTAAAATTTCTAAGTTTCTTGCTGAAAACGTGTCATGTAATTCTCTGTGTAACCAGACTGATTTTTTTTTTTTAATGTATTTGGCTTCTTGTTTGTATGTATTGGATTTATTGCTGACAGTATGTATTCATTGAAATTCTTGAATGTGGATTATATTTTTAAAGGTTATATCATTACTTTTCCATTAAACTGAGGTGGATGCTTGCTTACAGTTTCTTCATGTATTTGTTGGGAAGAAATGGATCTTTGCTATCAGAATCTGGATGAAAGTTCAGACTTGTTCAGTATAAGCTTGTTTTGCAAATTCAAATTATATGAAGGATTCAGCAGCTTCCTTTTGTAATGCTTCTTACTGTACTGAAATTCTGCATTTTCTAAATGGTAATGGAGTGCATTTTTACCCTTAGTTCTTCATCCAGAACTTGTCAAATTAAAGAGTAACAAATGAGGTTACAGGCAGAGCCTTAATCATTCATCAGCTATGGAATCTTTAGTAGGTGTTCACTAATTGTGAAGTCTCTGCATTCATGATGAGCGTAACAGTGGTCAGCTTGTAACCTATGTAGTGAATCACTTAGCATGTGACACATAGCAGTCAAATAAAACATCTCTTAGCTTCCTGAAGAACTTACCTGAAGGAAAACGCATCCAAATAACTGCTTCAAAGAAGCTGAGATTGGTTGTTTATGGAAGATGAGGTAACCAGCTCCATAAGGAACAATCACTAAAATCTGGAAGTGGAGCATTCAACACAGCTTGCATTTTTGAATGAGCTGCATAGTAGTAAACTATAGTAGTAGCTCAAATGTTAATGGGTTTAGTTCTAAAACAGGCTTCCAGAGGACTAATGCTATACATTCAAATTACTCACTTCTTTAGGCCCCCAGACCCTATATAATACTTTTAAGTAGAATAGAGTTCCTTCATGGTGGGAAAATTTGGGTCAATGCTGCCCTTGCTGTTCTTACTTAAAATTAAAATGGAGTATGAAGCTAAATGGGTCGTTCATAAAGAGTGTTGAACACTGTGTATTGCAATGCTGTGTTGCAATATTACTTTGTCCTCTAGCGAGAAGTTAAAAACACTTGGATGGTTTTGGCATCCTTAAATTTCTTTCTGAAGTAACCGAGCCACCTTGGACTTGAACATGCTGCTCAGTTTCTACCCCTTTTTGTGTCCCTATCTGTTCAGAATGTATTGCTCAGATAGGTTTCTTACCTAAAATACTGTTTTCCCAAGCTTAAAATTTTCTTAGTCTTGCTGATTAGAGGAAGTTTGTGTCTGTGGAGTCAGCAGATGAAGGCGTGTGTCTTGTCCCGATTTCTGGATGCTCAGTTTCTGCAGTAATGTGGTGATGGCAGGTTTAACTCTTTCAAGTGTAAAGGCATATCCTCAAAAGTTAAAATGCAGGAAATGTTTTAATCATGTGATTATGTTTATACTGCCATGTAAGTATCAAATTTTGAAATGCCTGGAAATGTATATTACAGTTAGACAATAATGCCTGTTAAAATCAAGTGCTTGCACAAGCAGTTTTTATGCCGGTGGAGCCTTGTCTCTCAAGTGTGTTGCAGTGTACTAGTTTTAATACCTTTGTGAAAACTGGCATTTGCACTTCCATTGTGAAATCTTTTCACGCCTGGAAAATGCCAAAAAAATACTTTTACATGGGGCAGGTATGAGAAATGATTTTGTAAGTTACACAGCATCTTAAAGATGTAGTAAGGTCTGCTTTAGTCAGGAAGCAATTGCAGCACTGCCTTTCTAATACTGGTCTTATTTGCATGCTTTCAATACAGCATTGCTTTATTGGTTGTAGAACTTACGTTATCAGAAGTTTCAAGTTAGTCACATGCTCTTTTTGGAAAATACCTAATATTTTAATGCTCTGTTTATGCTTTTATACTCCAGCTTACTCCTAATGCATCAGCAGTGTTCTCATTGATATGTAGTAAGTAAATAGAGTCCTGTCTTACATCAAGTTCTGTGTAAACTGGGCTTTTTCAGTCATTTGAATGTTTCCTCATAAATAATTATTAACTCTGTATGTTTGTTTCAGTGGAGCTGAGACATTGAACTAGTTGACAGACGACTGTAGGGAGAGAAGTAATGCTGCTAATTTCAGCTGGTTTTACTGAACTAAGCTGAACCTTGTCTCTGATGTTCATGTAGAAGATGTGACTAGAGAGGAGTGGTTAGATGGCTAAAACAAGTTCCAGTTTTAAAGTCCTGCAGAAATACCAAGAGGCATTTTCTGCAGATGTGTTCAGCTTTTCTGTTAAAACTGTCACATGTGTGGGAAGCATATTCCTACTGGCTCTTATACAGGTATTCATTTTTACAATGAACTGCTATGAATTAGTCTAAGCCATGTGAATTTCTGGGAGATTAATTCTAGTGAAGATAAGCCTGCGTGGATTTTTAGGAATTGTCTAAAATCAAATAATTTTTAAAGTGTATTATACAGGAAGAGCATAGCTTAGTCTGTCTTTCTAAGCAAACAGTAAGGAATACCAAGCAGTATTAACACTTCCCAGTAGTTTTAGTATAGCGCAGCTAGCCTTATAAGGAAAACCTTGTCTGTTTTAAACATAGAAAACTCAGTATACTCAGTATCTGAAAGCATGCTGGGAAATTCAGCATTTTTTCACTAATTCATCTCTTTATGATACAAGAAAAACAGGTCAGTTCTTAAAAATTGGCTTTCTAATGCTTACTTTTGAATATCAAAATTGACTGGTGAGATGACTGTCGGGCACAGACGTTTTGAGTAATGGCTTCATGGGCATTAAATGAACAGGACTAGAAGGGAGTCTCCCCCGCTCTGGTGACACAGAATTGAGTTTCTCTGGCATAGCTGACTTACTACCATGAGAAAATGGATGCAAGGCTCCATGTTCTGCAGTACATCACTTGTGTTTATGTAGTTCATAAGTGTTCTTGTGTGCAAAGTCTTGGTAAAGACTCACAGCTTTCTTTAAATGTGGCATTTTGGAAGTTGTTTCCATACCACCTTTCTCTTCCCTGTCCTCCCCCGATCGTAGAATTCATTCCCTGAAGCCTTTTCTTTGTTTGGTTCTGGTAGCTTCAGATAATAGGCTGATAGTGTTCAATATATGAAACACAGAAGTGTCATGGATTCAGAACATAAAGCCGTGGATTGCATCATGTTGTGACTCTTCATCGAAGCCTTGCTATAAAATCTGTAGTTCTCTGAAGAGCCAGTTTTTGGTAATTCGCTTTCCTGTTCCCATTTTTGGATGATGTCTAAAGGAGAAGATACTGGAGGAAAATAAAAGTCTGTTCTTAGAATTCTGTATTTACTGCATCCTGTTCTTCTGATGGGTTTCTGGTGTGCTTGTGTCTCTTTTATCTGTATAGCATCTGTCTTAACTGATACAGGAAGCTAGAGAAGTGTTGAAACTGGTACCTGTTAATGTGCATGAGAGTTGTCTGGCATCTGTGAGACCAGGCATGCATTCCCAGCTTGCTATGGTTGCATGCTAGAGGTTCTGATTCTTAAAATGCAGTTTAGAACAGGACAAACAAAAAATGTTGCATACATTAATTTCAATAGAGTAATACAAGGCCGTTAAATACTATAGCCAGTTGGGTTCCCAGTGGGATGAGAACTGACTAGTGGGTAGAGACTGGGAATTGTAAAATGGATCTCAGTTGCTTTGGATTTTTCACTGTTGTAAGGAAGACAAAACCACCAAAGCCATTACAACGTTTCATTCTTACTGTTACACAAAATTTAATTTTGCCTGGTTCCACTTTTAAATTGGTGAGCAGTTCTCTGAATTTTGGGCTCATGTGGGGTTTTGGGTGTTTTTATTCTTTGGCTGTGGTGTGTTAGGGTTTTTTCATTACAGTCAACTTGCTAGGATGGTATGACATGTGTAATTCTAGTCTTTAGTTTCCAAACACAGAATGCTTGATCAAAAAATTATTTCAGGCTCTATGAGAGTGTACGAGGTTCTTTACATTTGTAACAAACTACAGGCAAAGCAGTAAAATGGAAATAGTTGTGACTTGGGTAGCCTTCAATGGCATTTTGTGACTCAAGGAGATTAGCACTTGAAGGACTGATTCCTTCGAGCATTACAAATTTGTACCAGGTTTAGGCATCCACTTGAGCTGAGGGAGGCAATCCCCTTAATTAAAGGGGGAAAAAATGGCTTTTAGATGTGGCCAACATGCTTTGCATGGAACTTTTTACACAAGTTTTGTAAACATAGCAAGCTGAGACTTTGAACTGAAGAAATGCTTACCTGGGTGATTGGTGTTTTGGTTGTATCTGACATTGAGATGGTTTTGGTTATTGTCAGCTGGCCCAGCCAATTAATGCTAGCTATCAATGTATGGTTTAAATTAATAGAACAATGTTTGGAAAGTGAAAAAAAAAGAGTCTGTGATAAATGCTTAAGTGCTATACAAATAATCTGTTGTAGGCAGTGCAAAATAAACTCCTCCAGTGATTTTGGTTGAATAGAAATGTGTTCGGGAAAATCTGATCTACAGGTAAGTGGTAGCTGTTCATGTCCCACTTTCAGTAAAGAAATGTAGGCCTATTTCCTGTTGGAAATAGTGTGATACTCCCTGGGAGATGGAAGGTTATCAAAGATGCAAGTAAAGGTAGGGAAGATGAAAAACTGAATGGATGGTAAAAGAGTAGAAAGCTCAGTTAAGGTGGAAGACTAGAATAATTTGGGTTACTTCTATTTTGTATGCCTTGTTTGCTGTTGTGACTGACAAGAATGTTAAAGCAACTGTCCTGCTGTGGGGCATGTCAGCAGTTGGGACAGAAACGATCACAGATTTAACAATGGATAGGATGTACAACAATAAGAAATCCTTGGGTGACATGTTACAGAATCTTGATTCCATATATCTGCATCTTTAAGTGCATCTGTGGCAGTCCTTTTTCCTGCTGCAAAACAAGTTAACTAGTTCCTCCTTACTTCACTTGATGCAGAGAGAAAGCTGCTTCTACTGTTGCAGAGGACTAGCATTTTTCTAGTCACTTCTCTATTCTTTAACTGTCCTCTCTGCAGAGATGTAAAATCTGAGCACTCAGGAAGTACTGAGTCACTAGTTAGTTGTTTTGATATGTGTGTGTCGTTTTATTTTCTCACCCCATATTTCTTTGGCAAAGGCCCATGTTTTATGTGGGAAATAACACTGTAGTTTCTGAATACTACTGTAATAGTTGGAAATAGAACTGTTTGTGTTAAACCCTGTAAAAATGTAAGTTCAAGTTGGTTTTCTTCTTTTAACTCTCCAAGTAGTTTTCCAAAAACCAAAAAAAGTGTCTTGAACTTCTTTTATATATCTCATTTCCCAAAGTCAAACCTGGGAACTTGGCACTACTAGGTGGCTGATGGGTTTTTTGGTTTTTTTGGTTTTTGGTTTTTTTTTTTCTAATTTGGTAAAACATTGACATGAAAGGTTTTATAATGGAACAAGAATGGCTCAGGGACAACTTTCTTAACTGCAGAAGTGTGTCAGTGTGTATGATAAGCTCTGCTAATAGGGTTTTAATTTAGGTAAAATCTTGTTACATCTTACCTAGCAAAAGCTTTTGAAAAACAGATTGACTGATCAGTAATTGATACCCAGATTTTATGATTGGAAGTTACTCAGTGTGGGGTGAACGTGTGTGGTTGTGTGATATTAAATTGATCTTGATAGGATGCAATTTAATGAGTGAGATACTGCAGTTCTGGGCTGTAGTTCTGTGCATCAGTGTTACCAGATGAAGCATAAAAGCAAATCATGACTATATATCTGTGTGTCTATCAAAACAACTGCTGCACTGCAAGTCACGAATCTCTATGAAAGGACATTGTGCTTATGTTCTCAAGGCTTGTGGAGGAAATAGTGTTAGCATTTTGTGTTAGGAAGTGCTCCCTTTCAGCCATTACAGGGGAATTCTGCAGTATAATGCTGCGCTGAGTGGTTAACTTCCATGAGCAAGTTGTGCCCTCTGAACTGTTCAGTTCATAATTAAGTTCCAGTCTGAAAGTCCTACAGCTGATTTTTAATGTTCTTCTGTACATCACCAAATAGTGCTCCTTGTATTTGTCAGCATCTTCTGGAAGAGCTTTAGCCCTGATCTTGCATTAGCAGATAACTGCTTCTAAAAGTATTGAACTGGATTTGTGTGCAGGTGGGTATGCTATATGAACTGATTAGATGTTGGAAAGCCCAAATATGCTTACTGACATAATTGTGAGAATGAATATAGAGTATTTTATGCTTGATTATGATTAACAATCCTCTTGGAGGTTCCTGGAGTATTTTCAATGGTCAGCGAAGGAACTTGGAACACCTTAGACTTTGAAGAAAACTGGAACTAGAGATGCTAAAAAAAAAAAAAAGAGCCTCAGTGTCTGTCCTTTAATATCTGGATGCTTGGGGAAGTATTCAGGGAAATAGTTCTTTCCAGTTTTCCCCATTCATGTGTCTGGATTTGCAGAAACTCACTGATCCTAGGTTAAATCCAAGTGATTGAGTTATGAATAGATCCTGGCAGGCAGCATTTGCTCTAGTGGTATAGTGAAAGGAGGTTTTGCTCAGCAAGATTGCATGAGCAGTCTGTAATATGGGTTATCCATGGAGATCAGTGCATAGAAAAGTGAGCATGTTCTTTGGCCAGGTCTGAGTCAGCTCCTGTTTGAAGCTGTATTCTGAATGACGATGATTCTTTTTACCTTTATTTCCTAGCAACTCATGTCCAAGGATTGTATGATCACTTTGACAACAGACATTCACTTGTTGGTATCTACTATTCAAAGTTATTTTTGTCCCTTTTTAAAGTTTGTTTATTAAATTCAGCCGGTAATGAAACACACAGTAGAAAGATGCAGTTACATGTGAATTCGAGTATGTACTGCCCTTGGAATTTAGAAAGAAAACCACCATGTTTTCATGTGACTGACATGTTTCTAAACAGGAGGTTGAGGTGGATGGAGGTTAAAACATAAGGGTAGACTAGGGGAGGAAAGAGGAGAAAAATAATTCCTGGAAGAGAACCCTGTATGTTGGGGAGACTAGAACTGTGCTCTGCAAGAAAGCCTAGAAAGTCTAGGTAAACTGCTTGGAGTAAGAAACAGTATTTGTCATTCTTGGGTTCATAATGCTTAGTTTCAGTCTAAGAGTGAAATAAATTTTTGTGCTTCTTGTTTGGTGGGGCTTGGTTTGGTGGTGTGGGGTATTTTTTTTTTGGAGGGATGGGGGGACTGATTTGTTTTCCAGAGAAGTAAGAGAGGTGGAAAAAAAGCTTGAAGAACTTTGTCTGCTGGACCAGTAGAGTATTCTCAATTCTTAACTTGTCTTAATTCTAAGATGGCTCTTGAGTGTGCCTGAGAGTACTTTGACTTTTTTGAGGTAGCCCATTCTGCTCTGATGATGTATTTTACATAAAGGAGGCTTGCTGGTTTTGGGGGTGAAGGGTTTTTTTTGGCATTTATAAGAGAAAATGTGGGAATGTTAGAGTTTTGAACTATTCCATTTATAGGGTAAGTGAAGAGTTCCCCTTCGTTGTAACATGAGTTTCTTGGTTACAGAGAACAGAATCTTTATAAGGTCGCTACTTCAAATTGGTGGTTTTAACTTTTCATAAAACTCAAAAACTTTTGTCATAGTAACTTTTTACTGTGAGAATGAAGAGCGGTTAAAAAAGGAATCAGAGCCTTGGAGAATCCTTTCTGTAGTAGTTTGTGATGGTGTATTCAAAGACTGTCCTGGATTCCAACTGAAGGTGACAGGACTCTTGTATTAAAACTACTTTGTCTTCGTCCCCAAATCATAAAGTTGTTTGCTAGCAACATGCCCTAGTAAACCAAAAAGTTTTCATGCACTGATTGGATGTTTCTCTGGGTTACTTTGATGTAGCAGTTGTCAAAATAGCATTTCTGGACTCAACCTGGAATTTGAGCTCTATCCTTCATCCTATGATGTAATTCCTATCCAAACTTACGCAGCTTCACTGGCCTTGACAGGCGTGCCTCGTGCTCTGATGTCTGAGTGGTTACCTGGGAAAATAGTTTGTGGGAGCTGCTAACAGCATTGTATGTACTGAGGTATTCAGGATTGACAGCTGGGAGCCACATTTGGGTATCTGCAACCATGTGGAGTTGAGCTTGAAAATTATTTGCTCCATCTGTGCATGTGTAGTTCCACTGGCTAAGTGCTTCTCTAGTACTAAATTAAGAACTTGGTCTAAAATGTATAGATTTGTAGGCCTAATCTCCTTCGGGGATAGGAAAGCTACAGGATGTTAGGGATCACCTACTTCTAGAAATCTGTGGATTTCTAGGACATTGAAATTAGGTTACATTCTACCTTATATTCTATAAGAAGTGTGGGGAGCCAACAGGAATGAAAGCATGTTTTTACAGACACAGCAGAAGCAAAAGAACTGTCTAGCATTCAAGAAGAATTTAAGGGATGTGCTATATTCATAAAACATATGAACTACGTATTTCAGAGTTCTGTTAGTGATAAACCTAGCCTTCCGTCTATAGTCTGAAGGTGTTTGGAAAGTCTGGCCCTTCCCTCTCCTTTGTAAAAGTTAACTGGAAGGAAGCCTTGGCCAAAGAATCTAAACAACAAATGGGTGCAATTAGTTTACTAGTCATCTTCTGGAGAGTTCTAATAAAACGCAGTGGAACAAAACCTAGTTCAAAATCTATAAAAATATGCGTGCATGTTTTTTCCCTGTCTACGTGGTTGCTGAGAAGCATTTCTTTGGGATTAAGTGGTCCTTGGTGGTGTGGTAAAACCAGCCCCTTGCTTGAGCGCATGACCTTTTAAAGCCTCCTCCCAAGCTGCTTTGAATTTCTTGTTTATGGGTGTCTGGTTTTGGTGTGACGGTGGCACTGCTGAGGAGTACATCTGGTGCAGGGAGCTGGGCTCGCAAGCTGCATGCACATTGAGATGCGGGTTGAGCTCTGAGTGCGAGCCCGGGATGAGAGGCCGGGAGCTGCCAGCCTTTGGGACAACAAAGGGCATGAAGATGGGTGGTGCCAGCCAGGGGATGGACACCGAGAGGCACAGCGGGAGCCGGGAATTGCCGACCGTTTGGATAACAAAGGAGATCAAGACCGGTGACCCCGGCAAGGTGGATGGAGAGGGGGCAGGAGCATGGGGAGACTGAGGGGATAAATGCCCGGGGATTCCTTGGTTAGGCGTTCCTCCTCGGAGGCCCCAGCTTGGCTTTATGGAACAAAACATCCAAGACTGCTGTGGGAAACTTGGAGCAGAACCGGTAAGGAAAGTAGGTCTGACTGTGTGAGTGGGGTGAGCGGGGAGCCAAGCAGGGCTCCCATCGAGTCACTGGAGCTGCCTGCTGGGAAGGGGCCTCGGTCCCAGCAGTGACAGTCTGGCCTTGGGAGTGTGACTGCCAGGGAGCCTCGTAAATGGTCAGAGTGGGAAGTTTCCTTATCAGAACTTGATAAATACATGATGTCAGAACTTGAACTGGTGTGCATTGTGCTCAAGATACCAGAGTGCCGCTTCCATAGGGCAGCAACACCACCATGTGTTTGACTGGCAAGGCAGGGCAAGTGGCGTTCTTTCATGTGGTAGCTGTAACTTGTAGGACTGGTGCATTAATCAGTAGTTGAATTTCCTGTATGGTTTGTACACTCTGTCAGAGCTGCAGCTTTCTGCTCCATTAGTTTTTTCACTAACTAGAGATTTATCTCTATTTTACTCACTGGGAACATCCTAATCTATTGGCTTTTTGTGACCCCAACAAAATCAGAACTTCCCTGGTGTCCAAGTGCTAGGTATTGGTGGGTGGGAAGTTTGCGTGTATGTGGTAAGGATATAGACATTTATAAACTTGATTCATCTGATTGGTCTGTTCCAATATCAGGGTTATGTTTGTCTTTTGCTAAGAATTTTCAGGCTTCTTTTTTAAGATCTGCCAGCAAGTCTGAAAATGCAGCATTTGTGTCAGTCTACCTAAACTTTGTTTAAAAGTTTTCTAGCCCACTCTTTGTACATAGATAACTAACCTTTTATAGCATTGTTTAGGAATATTACACTGTCAGTTTAAACTTGCTATATTTTAGTCAGAATTTTAATAAGTACTGTGGATTCCAGGAATGTTTCGTGGAAACTTTTAGTAAAACTACAGATATTTGCAATTTTCCTGATTTCCCCTGACTTGCTTTCAGAGCTAGTCTTTCCCTGAGCATACAAGGTCAAAAAAAGTAACTATGCCTACCAAATGACATTTCCTCTTTGTCCTTGAGGGGGCTGAGAAATGGGTTACAGACAAACCAGCAGCTTTTTTTACTTTCTTCAAACTTCAGGAATTGCTCTTTCTTCACAGTTGCCTCTTGTTTCCCTACTCTATACTTTTTTTTACAACATATGTGTGTTTCTGTATAGGTACATGTATTTATTGTGCATATAAATACATGTGTGTGGAAATGCTACTAATACATGAAAGCTAGTATATATTTATGTCCACAAAATGTAAGGCAAAGGAAAGTAAAATCACTTGCTGCCTAATAGCCACTAAAAATGATGAGGAAATGGAGAAGGTATCACAGTAGTTTGACAAGATAATCAGCATTGCATGTGTATTTCTTCGTTCTCACTGGTGGTGTCTATGAAACTTAAGTTCTTCAGGAAAACTTGCTTGGGAGAGCAAGAACGTTTGGTGGTGTTTGTTGGTTTGGTTTGGTTTTCCTGCTCTTTCTGAAATCCTTAAATTATTGGCAGGGTGAGCTTTTCTGCCTTACCTAGACTGCAAACATGAGAAGATGCCCAAATACTTTGGGAGTGGTGGGGGGTGCAATTGGACAAAACCGGGGGAGGGTGTGGATGGAATCCCTCAAGGGATGATTAAATTAGGTGTGAACAGATCTTCACGTTGTTCTGAAGTCACAGATGGTTGGAAGGACGTGAAGGGAAAATGTTACATTTTTCTATTTTTCCCTAGGGATCTGCTATTACAGTTGGGATACTGAGTGGACAGTTGTACCTTGCCATGGCCCTTGTTCGTACATGCTCATGGCAGGAGTCTTTCTCCATCAAGGAATTGGGTGGTCATGCAATTTTAACAGAGCTAGGAGGGCTTAAATATCAGAAGAAAGTTTTGTGTCATGAAACTTCGTGTTGTTGATTTAGTAAGATATTTCTTCTTGCTGTGGAGTCTGCCTCATATATAATCTTAGATGCTTGAGCTTTTACTTTAGAGTAATGAGTGCAACATTGTGTTGAGATGAAATAAAACCGATTAAGTTCTTGGTTTCTCATAGTTGAACTGTGCAGCTGACTAACCTTGTAGCTTTCTTGTTCTGTTATGTCTTCTGCCTGAAGACTGCAGTGCTGCAAGATAAACCATCGTGTTCCATGACACTTTGCAAACTGAAATTAGCACTATATACTGTTGCCTACTGGATAAAATTCCTAAACTAAAATGTGCTCATTGTGCAGGTGTTCCTTCTCTTGTGCTGATTGAATTCAGGTAAAAATAGAATAGTTCAGTTGAAAAGGACCTACAACAGTCATCTAATCCAACTGCCTTGACCACCTAAAAAAATTCAAGCATGTGCTTCAGGGCACTGTCCCAATGCCTCTTAACACTGACAGGCTCAAAGCATTGACCACCTCTTTAGGAGGCCTATTTCAGGGTTTGACCACCTCCTTGGTAAAGAAGTGCTTCTTAAGTCCAGCCTGAACCTTCCCTGGTGCTCTGAACTGTTCCCATATATTCTATCACTGATCTCAGAAGAGATCAGCGCCTCTCTCTTCACTTCTCCTCAGGAAGCTGTAGAGAACAATGTAGTTGTTCCTCAGTCTCCTTCTTTCTAAATTAGACAAGATCAAAATCCTCAGCCACTCCACATAGAACATCCCTTCCACCAGCTTGGTTGCCTCCTCTGTACATCCTCTGTACACATACAATGACTTCAATACACTTCTTAAATTGTGGACTCAGCACTGCACACAGCAGTCAAGGTGAAGCTGCACCAATGCTGAATACAGTAGGATAATCCCCTTTTTTGACAGGTTGGTGATGCTGTGTTTGATGTACTCAGAATGTTTGACCTCTTGGCTGCCAGGACATATGGCTGACTCACACTGATCCTGCTGCCAACCAGCAACCCCAGATCCCTTTCTGCAGAGCCGCTCTCCAGCCACTCCTCTCCCAGTTTGTCTTCGATGCAGAATTTCGTATTTGGACTTGTTAAATTTCACCCTATTGATGATTATTCAATGCTCAGATGTGTGTAGATCACTCTGCAAGGTCTCTTGTTTTTCTAGAGAGTAAACAGCATCTCCCAGTTTTGTGTCATCACCAAACTTATAAATGGTGTGTTCAACTCCACAGAATGCCAGAGCTTGGGACAACTGAGACATTTGGCTGCCTTAACTGAGTTGGTAGAGCTCAATGACAGAAATTTGTGGTTAAAGTAGGCACTGTAAGGAAATGAAATAGAGGGAATTAAAACATACCTGGATTTGAAGACAAAAGTTCAAGTTAAATTTCAAATATGTCAGGGTGTTCTTTTAGCAGAACATGTAGGCATTTTAAGAGTGTGCTCTGAAGGAACTCTGTTTTAATTTTGCTCATTAATATATTAATTACCCTTAAGGATTTTAAAATTATAGATAAAATTGTTTGCAGTTACAAATGTATAAAATCCTTTATGAATGGCTTGTGTGAACTTTTTATGAACGAGTGTGTGACGAACTGCATCTGCTGCATAATTACATATAACTGTCTTTCATTTGAGTTTCTAATTGAAAGGAGAACTGGAAGAGCTTCTAGAGTATTTAGGTAAATGTCATCTTTAGGGATTGTAATATAATAATTTGAGATAGGTATCCTTTTTATGAAATACAAAATGTTCATAATTTTAATGGGACAAATAAGATTTTGTGTCTTAAGTAATGAAGGAAACTCAGTGGTCCCAGATCTTAGCATGATGTGTTCTGCATTCACTACTCTGGAATAGAAGTTAGGTAGCTGTTGCCAAGTTTGAACAGTTGGTGGCTCCAATGCTTTGCAGCTATCACAACACATACTGCTGAAACAAGTTAGTTTAATTCTAGCTGTTCCGAACTAGTTAGAAGTGTAAAAGGAAAATTGGAATCAGGAACTTAGTAAGTAGCCAAACACTTGCAACTTACATTTTAAGCCATTAGGTAAATACCCCCTTTTTAGTTCTTAGATAAGCATAACTCCACTATTTTTGTCTAGCTTAACATAAATTATAAAGGGGCTCCTTTACAAAGTGCCAGTTCTGAATCAGTGGCAGTATTCTTAAAAACCGCATAGCTGGCAGCATCCCTGAACCATATTGCAGGATTATACAGGTAGGAGAGATGACAACTATCCTGACCAAGAAAAAGGAGGGAGAGAATAGTCAATTCATTTCTGGAAAAGACTGAGAGATGAGCAAATACCATGGAGGCAGTCTTTAAACTGAGACTTGCCCAAGTACTTATGTACTTGAGAAGGGAAGTGCTTTTGTTTGGGGGGTGGAAATAAAGGATTTAGTGGGCAGTGGAGTTTGATAAAGCAAGATGACAACCTCTTAATGGAAGAACAAGTTTTAGCTTGACTAGTTTTTAGCTTGACTAGTTTTAGCTGCCTTTTCAGTCATTGCAGGAACATTTAATAAACACAGAGCTTGAACAGGATGAAGAAAAGTTGTGAAAAGTGTTAGTCCTAGAAGTCTGAAGAAAATCTTGGATAAATGTGTACACATGAGATTAGAAACTTCTGGTGATTACTTTTTCCAACTTTTTGACCTGCAATAATATGACTAGAGAGATGGAACATTACTCCACAAGTTTTCCATGTTCTAGAGAAAAGGAAAATGTAGAATTTATTTTTGTTCCCCAGTGCTGGAAAACTACAGTTTGTCTATTTTTGATGAAATATTTGTATTATGCCATCCTGAACTAGTATGGGTACTCTGTTACTATATTCCTTCCTGCCTTGTTTTTCATCCGGATTGTTACTACCATGCTTTGTTCTTGAAACTTCTCTAGTATATGGTAGAAACAGCACTGCAGGACAATTACAGGGAATGCAGCCTTGCAGGTACAGCTTAGCCCTCCAAATCAGAATGAGGTAGAGAGCAGTTTGAGAAGACACAGCCAATGAAATCATACAGTGACCCAAAGTTACATGCAAGTGTGGTCTGGGTGTAGCCTTTTGTTTCTGTACAGTTGAATATTATGTACTGATGAAGTTCTGCTTGGGGCTGAAAAAACAGGGGAAAGGATTTGAGGAGTCTTTATAGTACGTAAACTTATTAACATAATTTTTATTTCCTTCTGTGTCCTGGAGGAGACAAAAGTACAAAAATAGCCTTGCTGATCCAAATTTGTATGTCAGTTTTGATTGCTGTATAGCATCATACTATCTTAGCAATATTGCATCAAACAATATATGCTAGCCAAGTGAAGCAAAAAAAAAACCAATTATCTGTTCAATACCTACCCTCACTTTAACTTTTATTTTTAAATTAAGATTTTTGAACTAAATTTTTTATATTAAAGTCATCTAAGAACTGCACTTGAAGACAAGGCTGGAATATAGTTAGAGATACAGTGTTTACTGGAGAACCCCCTTAGCTTTTCTTCTAAGTCTATAAAATTCTTTCCAAGTATGTTCTGTGATCACTTCTACCTACTTTTAATAATATTTCTATTATTTTAACATATTAATTGTTGATTAATTTTATAGAAACCAGGTAGTACTAAGATTAAACTTACATGCTTGTATTATCACACAGTACTCTGGAAATGCCAGTGGACAACAGCATACTAACATCTCAAAGTATTTACATGCTGCACTGACTAATTCTTGTTCCTGCAGTGGACTCCTAAGTTGCTTACATGTATATAGCTTCCATGAAATGTATGTTAGTGCTATTGGGAAAACAGAAAAAACACACCTCATCCAGGACTAATCAGCTCATTAATGGGGATCAGTTTAGTTTCAGTTTGTGAAACATTTTGTGTTTATGTAAGAAAAAATTAGGTCTTTTGTGTGGCAGTAAGATGTAGCAGGAAAATGTGTGGTATCTATTTATCTCCTTAAGCACTTTTTTTTTCCTTTAATGAGGACCTTGGCCTTACTTTTTCCAGATACTGGTTTTATTTTTCTGTTTGATACAAAATGAAAAATAAACTTGAAGTACGGCTTCACAAGTAGTTCTGGGATATCAGTATTCATGAAACCTTGTGTGGTAAATGGCTTTGGGATTCACATGATTTCCACTTGATTCTTCTGGTAACTGAGGCATTTTGGTTATCTCATACCTGTAACACCAGAGATAATACCTATTAACAAATAACTAGAGGCATTAGGCATATAGATATTAACATCATTACAGTGTGATTTTAATTTTTTAAAAGTGAAGTCGAAGATTGGAAATTGACTTCACATTGTCAATTTCATTATCAAGTTAATAAAGTTCTTGTGTGCTGATGGAAATTGTGTCCTGAGAAATAGAGACTCATCCATAAAAAGAGCACATGATGTGGTTCAGCAGGTTCAACAGCCTTTGAATAGAAAGCTGTGATGGCATTTTGTGTATTTATAATGCAGGAAAAGATCAGTGCTAGCATTTTTAGATTAAATTCTTGGTCATGCATAGAAAGGGTATCCCACTTGGTAGACTGGTGTCCTGGTTTCCCTAAACCAGCTGCTACAACTACTACGGTACATGTTAAGATAACATCAGAGACTTCATTGCATAGCCTTGCCACTTAAAAAATACATTAATATTTCACATATTCACCTGGGGGAGGCAGGAAAGTTTGGATCTGGGTCAAGCAGACAGAGACAGCCAGTCACTTGAATCTTGAATGTGTGAATGGTATTAAAGAAAATTAAGGTGTCTGCATTAATTTTTTTTGATGCTTAGTGACATCAGATGTAACAGAGTTACTTTGCGTTGGTCGGAATTCGAGATCTGGTAGGAGTTCTTTCGCTTAGTTTGTCAATTCGGGGGGGGACCTAGTGGTGAGATAGGTTACCTGTTCAACATTGGCAGCATACAGCTACTAGTAACCTGAAAACAGATGCCTGGGAGCTGTTACTAATGGGACCTTGAACCTTTACCGACTTTCAGGAGTGCCTAGGTCTGTCCTGATTTTTAAAATGAAAAGAAAATAAGAGATTGAGTGTTCACCCTAGAATATCTAAGGAAGTCTCCATGGAAACAGTAAAAAGTACTTTTCAAAGTAAATGGTTGACTGCTGAGCTATGTTTGAAGTATAAATCATTAAATTAATAAACCGTTTATGAAAATAGATGTGCAATTACCTTCTGGATACAGTACACCGAAGTGAGTACTGGAATTTGGAATTACTGTAAAGAACTGAAGCTGTGCCTGTGCAGGCATGATCCCACGCTTGCACTTCGGCTCCCTTTTCCCTTTTCCCTTCCACTTTAAGGGGGAAGGCAGTACTGCCGAGCTCGGGGGCGGGGGCGTGTGATGGGGAGGGGACCTTCCCCCCTACCCCTAGGTCCCCAAGCGGAGGGTGCACCTGAGGGAGCGGGCTTTCCCTGGAAGCAGCGGCAGCAGGCAGTCACAGCGCTCCTCGGGGCTGCCTGCCAGCGGCTTTTCCTGGCTGACGGCGGCTGGCTGATTTCACTGGGACGAAGAAGAGCGTGTGGAGACTATGGAGCTGGGACAGAAGGGATGCTGGGGCCGTAATGCGCGGGGGAAGCATCAACTGAAGTTTAGATTGGAATATAAGTTCATGGAAGAGTAGCGTTTGCTGCGCGCTTGGGGGTGGGAGGAGCAATGCTGGCGGTGTGCGATTGTTGAAGATTTCACTGCTCATCGCAGGGGAATTGGACTAGAGGACCTTTAAAAGTCCCTTCCAACCCAAACTTCACTATGACTCACTATGTTCAGTTAAAATTCAATTTTTTTTCCTTCTTTTAAAAAATATTAAAAATCACAACTAGCATTTCTGAGAATTTATCTCAAAATCAGGTAAAACTTTTGCAAGAGCAGTACCAACTCTTCCAGCTTTACATTTAATGAACCATTAGATGAAATAAATCCGCGAGTTGTGTGTCAAGTTTTACTGGCCTCACTAAGTTTATGGTGTCAGTGGTAAGTGTGGCACTGTTATGAACACAAATGCTGTGTAGCTTTTAGTCCTACTTTACTAGCTTAATTATCCCAACTTAAAATAAGAGAACCATTTAGGGGGTTTTGTTTGTTTGTGTTTTTTCGGGTTTTTTTTTTTTTTTTTATTATCTATAGAATCTATATAATAGTTCAGCAGAGCTGAAGAAAAAGTCGGTGATTTGTTGTGTGGTTTTTGTTTTGTTCTTGTTCCTCCCCATGCTGTTGCTGTAACTTCAAGAAACTCTATTTCAGTACTAGGATCCCTGCTCTGTTCAAAGCTATATAAAAATCAAAAAATCAAAAGGATAGTATGAGAACCAAGAACTTACAGAGAGCATATATTAGACCAGAAATAGAATTTGGCACTGGGAGATGATGTGAACATACTAGTCAACACAGACACTAGTCTGTGTTCTTGATCAATAGAGAACTTCCTTAACTACTGCAATATGTATAAAAGTAATAGTCAAAACATTTATTCTTCTAAGCCACTCTTCAAATCTTTTTTTACTACGAGGCAGCTTAATAGATGCTTGATTTACTTTCAAATACATGAGACAAAATAGGATATAGCATGAAAGTATTTTATCCCTTCAGAACTTGAAGATAGGTGCTGTAATCTTTTGGAAGTGGAAACTCCCTTTTGCATCCTGAGATGGGACCACTTTAGAAGGATATGCAATCAAAGCAAAGAGACTTGTGTTTGACGCAATAAAAAATGTGAGAAAAGTGAATGTGGTCAGAGCAACAGGTTGGAAAGGGTTATTTTTGTAGCTCTCTGAAGGAATGGAATCAGGAAAGATGGCACAGCCCATATAAAATGTTTTCAGTAGTTATGACAGTCCCAAGGAGAATGTCATCTGTGTAGATGAGGAGGAAACTTAGCTGTGTGCCAAAAATAATAGAAAACTTCATTTTAGCTGAATGTGATTTAGAGGGATAAATTGAAAATCTAACCTACTCTGGCACTGCACCAGTGTTTCAGGTAATGGAGTGGTATTGCTTGTGACTAAGGAAAAGAGGCAAAGGGAGAATTTGTAGAAGGCGTATTCTTAAGTCATCTTGCATTAACAGCTAGATATCCTTGAGGAACCATCAAGTGTGTATGTTAAGGCTTTGGCTAAGAAGATACAAGTCTAACCAATGCTAATGTTCTCTCATAAACTTCATATATATGTATATATATTCTCATGTTAAAATGAGAGAAGTTCCTTTCTTCTGCAAACCTGCTCCATTATAGGCATCTCGCAGGGTCAAATCCTCCTTCAGGCATCCACCTCCTCTGGCATGGGGTTCTGCATGGGCTGCAGGTGGATCTCTCCTCCATTGTGGACTCATTCACCAGTCACAGTCCCTTCAACTCAAGTTCAGACTGAAGTTCCAGCCTGTCCAGCCACACTGGAGCCACACTCTGGCTACCTGCCATCCCATGGAGGCACATCTCCAGGGCTGTTGTCAAAGCATTCCCAGGCACAATACAGTAAGGTGATAAGCAGTACAGCACTACAACAATCAGCAAAAGCAAAATGTGCCCACTAAAAAGCATTAGACTTGAAATGCAGTCATGAAAGCGAGCCCCATTACTAGCTAAACAGCACTAGCAAATATAAATTCAATCTAGTATATTGCAGAATAATAAATTCATGAAACTTGTTAGCTAAAACACACATTTTAATACTTAAATCAGGGAAGCTTTGAAGCATAAAACCTGAAATTAAATTCAATCTCCCAGTTAAGCCACAAATAATTATTTGCTTCGCACTTCCTATGTTAAAGTTATTAACAAAAAATAAAAATTGAAAAACCAACTCCCCAAATCCCCCAACAAACAAAACCCCACTTAATCTTTCCGACTAAACTAGAATCTTCCTCATCTTGAAAGAGCTAGTTAAAACATGTACGTTGAATTTCTTACCATAAAGCTCCTTTTCCCCTTAACCTGTAGAGTTGGAGGATAGAGGTTTCTCTGAATTTTTATTAATGGAAGATGTGAGAAAGTGCTGGTTCAAACCGAAGCAATGGGGTTCTAGAGATTTCCCAACATCATCTGTTGCTGTAGGTGAACTTCCATGTGGTTGTGACATAAAGGAGAAATCTTAAAGTAGGAATACTTGTCCGTATTTCTTAACTTGCAAAAATTTTTCCCTGAATAGTAATACTTTGTTTTCATGTGTTTACTCTGAGTGCTGCACATCCTCTATTAGCTGTTGAGGATGGCATTTTGTCATTCCCAGAATTTGCTCTATCATCTTCAAGTTGCTGAATAAGAGTCCATGCTCTCTGGCTTCCATATTCAGGTTGTTTTCCTCAGTGATATTTTTCCATATTTAAAAAAAGTATTTTGTTTAAGAAAGAGTATTTTACTGACTGACAAGGGGTTCACTGCCTACTACCAGCTTCCACACAAGACATAGCAATTTAAAAATTTTTTTTAAAATCTAAACCAAAATTCTTTATTTGCAGTAGGACTTCCGGTTTTCTTTCCCCCTTTTTTCCTCATGGGGTATCAAAAATATCTTTTGCTGTAGTTTGCTTTATCAAGAAGATTGTAGCCTGTTATCTGTGTTCACTCTTTATCAAAGTGTAGGAATAGTAGAACAAATTCTGTTAAAGGACATTTCATATAATGTTGAAGCTTGCTGACAGAAGGAAGTTGCCAAGCCCAGGAGTATGGATGATTCAGAAATACTAGTCCTCTCCCCTTCTCATGAACTGTCATTCATAGACTGGATAATGTTAAATGACATTCTTTTATTGCTTTGCTCAGTAGTGAAGTGGTTGATCTCTAGTGCAAATTTGAATAACTTATGTTTCAGTTTGTTTACTATATTCAAATGAATGCGTGGAATAATCCACACTTAGAACTGGTTTTGCAGTCTTGTATTGAAATTGCTGTCAGGGATTAAAGATTTCTTTTAAATTGAAAGCCTTATGTTTTACAGTGCTGAATGACCACTGGTAGCTTCAAAATGCACTAAAAAAAAAATTTGGCTCTAAGGGGTAAAGTGTGACATTTAAAATCTGTGCGTGGAGAGGATTCTTTATTTTGGCATCAAGGAAGCTGCGCTAAAGATAACCTGATGCATCCATCCCAACTGCTTCCTTGGTTGCTCCAACAGTTCCCATCGGATTTCAGCTGGTAGACAGGACAGGGTTTTGTAAACTGGTCTCATGGCACTTCTGCCTGAGGAAACTGAAACTTTTTAAGATGTCTTGAAGATGCCGAATTCTTGGAAACTTTTGTCAGAACAAAAGTTTGGCATTTAAAGCCAAACTGAATGGCGTACCATTACTGACAGTGTTAAGAAAAAACTGTTTGAAGTACTTCCCCAAAGCGCTGTTGGAAGTAGTCGCCCGAAGCACTACAAGTTATATCTTTCTCCTTTTTTGCGTGTTTTTGGGTTGAAATTGCTCCCCTATCGCGCCATCGCTTCCTTTCCCTGTGGGTTCCTCCCCTGCAGCCCGCACTCCCACCACCGCGGGTATATGGGGAGGGTGTCTCCTCCCCAGACAGCCGTGCCCACCGCCAGCCCCTCCCCGGGGCTGGGCAGCGCCCTCCCGTGCCGCCCCCGGCGGGGGTGCTCCTCAAGGCGGGGCCGGGCCGGGGGAGGCTCCCGGCGGGCGGTGCCTCCCCCGCGGCGCCGGCTCGGGCCGCCTCGGCCACGCTCCGTGCGGCAGCTGCCGGCGGTGCCGGGCCATGGGGGGAAGAGTCTGCGCCTCGCCGTCTGGACCGTCGGCGTCCTCCTTCTGGCCGCCGCCTCGGAGGGTGCGGAGCCGCCGCCGAGCTGCGAGGCGGTGCGGAAAGTTTTCCAGGTGCGGCGGCTCGGCCCGCTCGGCGGCGTCCCGGAGTCTCCGCGGGCAGGTAAGGCAGAGCTTGCGGGGCAGGAGGGTTTGAATTTGGTGCCGCCGGCGGCCCTGGGTGGGTGGGTGGTGTTGGCGGCGGGGCTGCGGCCCCCGGGCACCTCGGCTCCGCCGCGGGCTCTGGAGCGACACTGGGGCTGGGCGAGTCGGCTGCCCGGCCCCGTACTCGAGAGAGAAAACGCTCTGCTCGGGCTGTGGGCGCTGGAGCACCGCGACACCTGCCTCAAAGCCCCTTGTGCCCACCCGGTTCCACTCCGTGTCGCGCAGAGCCAGCTTCAGCTGGGGTCATCCTGCTTCCAGCCGCCCGCGGGCAGGCACAGGTACATCGGTGCCAGCGCCAGCCCTGGAGGCTGGGGAGAGACACCCAGCTGCGGCCGGGCTGCTGGAGCTATTCTGCTGTGAAATGAGGACCACTTACGCCGCTGCGAGTGCTCGGGCTGCGCATTTTCTGTGCTGGATATCTGCCTGTCACTGTAATGGAATAGGATTCCCGGGAAAGTAATGTTATGGCACTTTGAGTGTATCTAGCATCTGTGTCAACAATGAAACTTTTTATTTAAAGTAGATGCTGAACGACATTGCAAAGCACGTATGTGATGAGATGTACATTTTTAGATTTGAGGTTTCGTTTCCAGGTTTGTGAGAACCTCAGTTGAACTTGGAGAATTAAAATGCAATTGTGATCAGCGATACAGGATTAGAAAATAACATTTTTTTTTACACGTCTGTAAAGTATGTTCATGTTTGGATGACAAGCTAACTAGTAAATGTGAGTCAGTTCTTTCTTGACAGAGAATGCAACACAAGCAGAATTAATGTGCCCCTCATTTCAAAATATTAATAGCTAGCCTTATTCTATTTTTTAAGATAATCTGTGTAGTTTTTATTAACTCTGCAAATTGAGATGAGGCATACTAGGTTTATTTTAACAGAATTTCTCCGAAGTACAGCTTTTAATGACTCTAGTTTTAAATGTGACAGATAATTTTTATCTTAACACAGTCAGTATTACAGTATACAGTTTACAAATCAGAGTACTTTTTTTAGGTTACCAGTACATTTGTCAACATTGATTGTTGTTTTCTTGGGTTTTCCTAATCTAAAGATTTTATAATTGTCTTCGACAAAAAGAAAATAAGCACTTCAATTAGAAAGCCTGATGAGACAGGTACTGTGCAAATGAAGGTGTCTGGAAAGTAAAGTCTGAGTTAAAGCCCTGTCAGTTATTTAATTTTTTGGTGCTGATTATTTGTGTGAATAATACCAATATGAATGATGTGGTATCACTTTATATATGTTCTTTTCATTCTGTAGCCTAGTGTAATTATTATGCTTTCTCTGTCATTGTAATTTATTTTAATTACCATACCATGCATTTGTGTACTAGGGATAGGGAAGAAATATGTTGCCTCAAGAGAAAGATCTATAGTACCTTATATATGTTTTTTCTGCTCTGCTCCTCTGATTTCCTCCTTTGCCCTATAATATTTTTACACCACCACTCACTATCTTGATTTTGACTTTCCTGTATTTCCTGTTTGAAGGAAAAGCTGGCTTTAAATGGTAAGAATATAAAATAATTCCTTTCTCTGCTGCTGCCCTTGCAAACAGTGGGCAGCAGGAGGTGTGGTACAGCTGCGTGGTCAGCAACCTTTCACTCTTTGAAAGAATTATATTGGTGTGGGCAGCCAGAGTTCTTGTTCTGAATAGCATGGATCTCAGATATCATTAAACAAATAATTGCAAACAGTAAAATCTATCCAAAATTGGCAATGACAAGAAAATGGAGATTAAATAAGTATTTTAGAGGGTTTAGATGTGATTAAAGGTATTCGTAGGCTGAAAGCATAATGTGAAGAGAAATGTCACTTTTTGCTACTGATCTTTTATGTTAAGTGTTCTTTTGAGGCAAGATGTAAAAATGTTTTAAAACTTTTTCTGATGGCACTTAGAAATGTGTTTGTGTATAAGACACACACATGCACCCATACAACACACTCATTTTTTGTAGGTGTCCACTTACAAAAGTAGGTGTCAAAGCTGCCTTCATAAGGTTTAATTTGATTGCTCAAATGTGGGCATCAGGCACCATTTCAATTTTCTTAGGGCATCCAGAATGTTCCCATGGGGCTGACAGATACAGTAACTCTGGGAAACTTACATCTTTTGGTGGTATAGTGTGCAGTGGGTGGGATACCTTTGGCATCTCAGGTACTGCTTGTGGGAAGCCACGATGTACAGCCAGTGCATCTTGGAGCTGCTCCATTACAAATGTTGGTGTTGCCTTCGGAGCAAGCTTCATAAATTCCTCTATTGCATTGTCTCTGTGCCTTTATTTTAGTGGAACCTTAGATAGAACTTGTTTAAGAGCACTTTCATTTAAATGTCTTAAGCTGAGTCTTTGGGGTGGAGTAGGATCACTGGCTGAAGAACAGTCGGAATGCTGGTTTAAGTATGAATTTGTATACAGTGGAAATCAGTAAAATTACAGGGCTCATATTTGCCTTGTTTTCATTGTATGTATGAAAAAAAAGGCTATACCACTCATATTTTTCCTCTTAGTAGGAATAAAGCAACCTTATATCACTAAATCATGCAAATTCTGATTCTGAAGATTGCCATGTGTCCATATTTTGAATCTATGTCAGCTAAAAAAAACTATGCATTATTTTCTGTAATTAATTTTACAGCTATTGTATAAAGGTGGTGTATCTTTAAGGGATGAAAAAATACCTCCGTCATCCTATGCAAAAATGGCATACATATATACATGAAGGTGATCTTGAAAAATATGGGAACTTCAAATTTGAGTTTGTGTCATCATTCACATAGCACAGAATATCATAGTGTTGAAAATGGCAACTAATAATCACGACAAATTAACATATTTACCAATCCCAATATATTTATTGCTACCCCCAGCAATCAAGACACTTGACTAACTGTTCTCAGTCTTTTGTGAAAGTGATTTGGGAGCTCTTCTGCAGACTTTTGCTCAGCCCTATCACATGCTGTTTTGAAACATTTATCACTTTCATACTGATTTTCAATGTTAGTTGCAAAAATATGTTGGTTTTTCCTGTCTGGTTCTGTGCTACAAGAACATTTTTGGGGGTACTGTACAAAACGACCTCAATAATTAAAAATCCTAAAAGACACTTTTTGCTGTATGAAGAATCAAACAATATCCAGAGCATGGAATAAATATAAAAAGGACTCAAGGTAAGGTTTGGAGGGGTTTTTTTTTATTTTTGTGGATTAGTATGACTTGGATTATTTGAAAAAAAAATGTTGTCTGCACAATACTTTTTTACACATTTTATTTCCTTTGTTCAAGGTATTTCATATCCTTTCTGGTATTGTAACCTTAGCAACTTTCTTGAAGACTTCCACTCTTTTATCTTATATGTGCTAGTAAATCTAGAGCTTTTAGCTAATTTTAGCAGCTCATATTTTTCAGACAGATTAAATGGATGCTCTGAGCTCTTCTTGTTATCTTGGTTGCAAATACTGTTTCTTCTGTGGTTTCCTTCTCTCAGAATACGTGGAACAGAGACGTTGTGGATCCCCAATCCCTGGAAGTGTTCAAGGCCAGGCTGGATGGGGCTTTGAATGGTCTGGTCTAGTGAATGATGTCCCTACCCATGGCAGAGGGTTGGAGCTATATGTTCTGTAAGGTCCCTTCCAACCTAAACGGTTCTATGATGTGATTCTATCAACAGATGGAATGGCTGGTAAACTATTCTCTCTTGCCTTCCTGACAGAGAGCTTCTAGTAGGTATGTCAGTGAACAAACTTTCAGGCATCTGTTTGCACCAAAAAGCTGAATTCTGTAGCTTATTGAGAAATGTTGCATTTGCTGTCACTGTAGAATTAATTCCCAGTGAAGTGGGGGAGAAAAGTGCTGGAGATATTTTTTTTCAGCTGGTTGGTTTCTGTTTGTTTGCTTTTTGGTTTTGTCTTTTTTTTTTTTTTTTTTCCCCTCAGGAATCACTCTAGGCTTCTTTTCAGCAAACTTTGGGAGATCATGTATGCAATTATGAGAACAAGAAGCATAAAAGAGAGTGAAGACTGTGATTAGTATAAATTTTTTTACAAAAGGTTTTTGGTAGAGAATCATTATGAATAGGAAATTGAATAAATGTGGAAGACAATGCTGGAAGGATGAGATAATGTCAGAAAAAGTTGGTCTGTGGGACTATTGTTAATTCAAGTTAAAATACTCCTGTTAATTCCCCTTAAAGTAACAATAGAAGTCAGTTTAAAATCCAGCAGGTTACTTTAATGCAATTCCAAGATCATGTTTGACTTTTAATTTGGGTTTCTAGTATCATTTACATTCAGGTAATTTGGATTTTGGTTCTACCTCAAGGCAAATCAAGTTGGTTTTTTTTTCTGTTTGGTGTGTGCAGACAGGGGCACTTCTAATTGCTCTATTTGTTTAACAGACATTCATCGCTCTGGAAAAGGATTTAGTCAGAGACAGAAAGTGAATTTCTCTGTCAAATCAGTTACTGGTGTTCATTATATCATATCTGTTTTTGTAAGTTCTGTTGCCAACAACATGATTTTGTGTGTGTGTGAGCATTTCACCTCTGGATCCACAAAATGATCACTGTGAAAAAAATTTGGCAGTCTAGTACTTTTAGATTAAAATCAACAAAAAATGGGCTCAACTATGTAGCAATTTGCCTATCTCTATTTCCAGTCTTTCAGCTTCTCTAGGAAGTCATCAGTGCTCAGTAGTCTTAGGACTTGATCTGGCTGGGATGACCTGGAGGGTGGTGCTGCTTGACAGAAGACAGAGGACTGATTACTGACTCTCATGCTGAGTGGTATAGACAGGTTCATGTTTACAGTGCTTAAGGCTGGTGTCCTGTAGAAGGAATGGACTGTTCTCACTCAATGGGGTTTGCTCTTGAATCTTCCTCAGACCCAATATGATGCCTTCATAACTCCAAGACACTGTGGGTTCCCCTGCCCTGAAATTCAAGCAGCCTCAAAAGTAGGAAGGCTTTTGGGCAGGATGACGTGTTTTGTTCTGTGAGCTATAGCTTGGGTTCACCTTGCTAGGGTGCCTCCTAGTGGGCAGTAAGATGATCTTGGAGTGTATAAGTAAGGAGCCAGACTGTACTACAGTGTTGTGTGGAGTGTCCTTCAAAAGCAGCATATAGAATGCACCATCTCTTGAAGTGCAGGTGGGAGAAATACTGGCGCTTTCTGAACAGAGCCACAGAAAGAAGTGAGGTGATAGTTCAACAGCGTCGACAGTCAGGGCCAGGTGCTTGAGGCTGATCCCCATCTCTTCTACTGTGCAAAGCTGAAGTACTTTGCAACAATCATAGTGATAGCAAATAATGCTACATGTGGAGTGGTGCTTGTAACAAAAATAAGTTAATAAATATTAAAGGATAAGCACAGGAAGGAGTCATGTCTGATACAGGTTCCAAATCCATTTTGAAATAAAGCACTGATTTGACAATTGCTTCCAAGCCATATGGCATTTCAGTGCTGGCTTTTGAAAGACTGTTTGTCATGACAATTCTAAGTCTGTTTTGGGATTTTTCAGACCCTGGGTTTGATCTCTTGGAAGTCTAAGTAGATAGGCAGAAATTTAGCACACATCTGCCATTTTCTCTTCCTGGCAGTTAACGTCCTGATCCTGTCAGAATTTGTTTATCTCAAGGTACTGAAAGTATGGATTTGTACAGCTGAGACCACAAATAAAAGTTTGAAATCTATTCCAGATAGGTAAACTTACACCTCACAATATTTAAGTTTTTCTTCCCAAACTGTCTTTCATAGACTCATCTAGATTGTTTTCAGTTCTAAAACCTTTCCTATACCATAACTGTTTACATCAATATGTTTTTATTGCAGGCTAAGTTATTTCACTTCTAGTTGTCTTGTGCTATTGCCTCAAAGCAGATCAGAGTGTACAGCCATCAAAATTTGGTACTGAAAAGAGCCAATATGCCTTTTTGGAGTAGAAAGTGTTTTCTCCCTCTGTTTCAAAATTGGTTATTGACAAAACAATTCTTGTGGAAGATGGGAAGTTTTTTAGATGTGAAAACTTGGAAAGTAATTGTGTGGGTTTTTTAATATTGCTTGTACTGAAATGGAAGGACCTGTTTCACTTTCTGGTTTACATATCTTCTTTTGAAACATTATCCATAATCTGTTCCTTGTTCTGTAGATCTCTGAAGAAAAAACTACAAAACCACTCTGTGGGTGTTGAGCAATGGTTCAATTTTTAGTCAGTTGGGTTCTTTGCATGTTGTATTTGGTTACTTTTTCCTGGCCATTGAAAGCAGCTGTGTTTAATGAGCTGGAACAAAAGTAGGTCAATAAAATGTACTTTATATGTACGTGATCAGTAGTCTTAAAAGTATAAAATGAAATTCCCATAGGGTTGGGAACGAGATCCGTGTTAAAAAGATGCTGCTTAAAAAAATAGTTTTCATAAAATCAAGGGATTAAAATAATACAGAAGAGTCCTGAAATCATAAACCAATACTCATTATTATTTTAGGGTTTTGCTGAAAGTGTAAGTGTCCTCTTGAATCTATACTAATGCCCATAAAGCCTAGATAAAATTTCATATTAGCTTCTGCTTTAAAAAAGGCAAAGCCTTTGAAGCTAAGCTAACAATTGTTTAAAATAGTAAGGAGAGTTTGGGTAATAGACCTAATCTTTAGGTTATTTCATTTTAATATGAGACAAGTCTTAGCATGTCTGTGCCTGTGCACACAGGGAACTGCATGTGAGCAGTTACCCTGTGTATTATTTATTAGTAACTACAATGTAGAAGTTGAAAGGTCATGCATATTGGAAAAATGGTACAACAGGTTTGTGCAAGATCCTTTTTACTGAAGCTCATAGGGAGAAAGGAGATCATTGCTTCTGAAAAATGAAGTTTGTGAAAAAGATACATGTCAAGTTAGCAGGAGAATAAGGAATAGTAGTACTCACCAGTTCTAATTTTTGCTTGGTTTGACAACTCAGCTATACACTTCTTATTATGAAATTATGGTTCGTTACATAACAATGCCATTGTCTAAAACACTGATGTATACAACACAATGTTACTTGTGTTTCAGGCAATATGATAACAGCACCTTGCCAAGTTTTCTTGCATTTTCAGTTCCAAGCAGAGGGAGGACATTTTTACGTAATTGCTATCTGCTAAGATTTAGAGGGTAAGGTATGTCATCTTACATAGGGTGCTAGTGAGGTGGGTTTTTTTACTAGTTTTTAAATACTCTATAAAACAAAGCAAAACCCTTCCCAGATCCACCGCAGCTATATTCTTTGTTTGGAATAGTTGTAAGTCTCCTGTTGGTATTTGGTCTCATGAAAGCTGTATTGAAGTTTGAAGATGAAGCTGTTGTACTGGGGAGGCTGCTGTACTATACAAAACTGTATAATATCTTTCTAATAAATCACTTGTCATAAAACTGTAAGACTACAGTGACATAAGTGAAGCAAAATATATCCACTTGTGAGTTTTCTTTTTTTTCAAGTTTTTCAGAGTTATTTTGTGTAGCAAGTTTATTGTTATTTATCCACTGCAGTATTGCCTGGAGTAGTGTGAATAGTAAACCTGACACACTGTAAGTAAGGTTTGATTGTAAGTAAGGTTTGATTGTACACCCACCTCTTACAGTTAGTGATGATGGGGTGGGTTGAGAGCCTCTGGGTGAGGTTTAGGGGGTTGGGAAACAAAGGACGTGTACTGAGGGCCCTACTGCTGGCCACCCAGCTAGGGTGTAAGCATTGATGAGTTATACTATGTGTAGTTAAAAGAAATTTCATGACAGGTAACCCTTGTTCTTATGGGGCATTTCAACTTTCAGGATAGCAACTGGGAATGTCATGCTGCTGTGACAAGCAGGTCTTGGAAATTCTTGCAATTTGTGGGAGATAAGTTCTTGTCACAAGTACTTAGCCAATGAGGAAAGATGACCTCTTAGGCTTGCTCTTTGTGAATAGACAGATCTTGGTCTACATTATTTCATGGGCACTTTGTCAAAGCTGCTGTTGATTACCTTCTCTGTGTCTAGGTCTTTCTCTGAGTAGTTTCAATCCAGGAGAGTGCCATACTGGGTTGACCTGTCTGGCTTCTGTGGTAAGAACTTCTCCCCAGTCCCCTCAAAAAATCTGGCCTGAATTGTTCTATGAAGTCCTTCTTAATATCCTTCTTGAATGAATTCCATGAAGTTTAAAATCTCTCGTAAGAACCAGGGTCTTGCTTTAAAGAAGACTCAGTCCAATTCCTTTTCCTGAGTTTGCATGGTATTAATTTCATACCACAATGTCATCCTCACTTGAATCTTCTTTGGGCCTGGGTCTCCCCATGCCATAACCAGCTTGTTCATTCCATACCTTCAACGGTTTTATTAACATGAAGAGCAACCTTCCTTCTTTTCTCCTCATCTTTCCTGACAAGCCAATATCTGTCCACTGCTGTGCCGTGGCCACTCAAGTTGTTTCATCATGTCTCAGTTATTCCAACTCTTTATTGCTCTTCTGGGCATGTGCAGAGCTCCAGCTTTGCCTGTTTTTAAGTTATTACAGGAATTGCTGAATACAGCAGATGCTGCTCTCAGAAGTTCTTCCTGGCAGCTGAAGCATATCTGGATGCGCTCTGAGAGTTCAGTAGTGAAGTTCATTGACGAAAACACACCCTCCCTATCCAAGTTACAGTCACCCACCACTGTGGTGCTGACAGGTTAAAATACCCCCTTTTCAGCTGCAGAGAAGCAAGTTGTGAAACAAGTGCATGAATCTTCATTAAGCCACTGCATAGTTCTGTTTTCTTCATATCATGTTGTCAGCTCGTGAAAAAGAACAGAGAAAATCTTATTGTAGACTGCTTAATTAATCTAGATTAATGTCTCTTTTCACTTGGTCATTTCTTTCTAGTTCAAACTACTGTGTTTCTTATTCTGACAGATTTGTTGGGCTCCTGTAATTGTGCTTAAAATTTTCTGAGGTTTAGAAGAAAATAAGGCTAGTTAGGCACATTAAGCTTCAAAAAAATGAAATCAAGAAATAGGAAAATTGCTAAGAATTGTGCTAGAAAAGAAATATTTATACATGTATAAATACATAATTATGTTAAATATTTATAAAAGAAAGGTGCCTAAGATGAGTGGATCAGGGTTCTCAGGATGCTTTGGGAAATTGGAAGTGAGAGGAGTACGTTGACAATGATTGCTTCCAGTGTCTGGTAGAATAAAGGGACTGGAAGCCAGAGTGATCCTGGGGAATCTCAGCAGTAATTGTAAATTGAAAGAGCACATCGAAGGAAGAGTATAGAGCTCTTTCAAGAGTAATATAGGAACAGTGGTTATTTCCTGGATATCTAGAAATTAAATCGTCTGTTTAGTGGTTTTGTCCCTGTAAAACGTACGCAGCTTTGAGGGAAAGTCAAGTTCAGGGTTGTTGTGAGTTAGTGTCTGTCAGGTTCTTCAGTAGGTGCTAATCATGTTTCTGTAGAAAAATTGGTGTTGGGCAAGGTCAGGCATGAACTTAACATCTAACAGACAGTAAGATTTCTAATAGCCCTAGAGGTATCAGCAATTTAACTGTTCATAATTTAATCCAGATGTTAGATTGAATGGATGAATTGTTCAAATGATGCATTTGTGCCTAACTGTTCAGTTTGTTTCTTGAGGTCATCTGATAGGACAAAATCATCTCTTAATAGGGTATTTCCGCTGTAGAGTCCCAATTCAGATGTACTTAAATTAATGATGTATTAGTTATGAAACATAAGTTTGAGCAGCAGTGTTAATAATAACGTAAGACACCTCAAAATTCATGCATGTGGGTTAAAACGATATGTTGTCTTAGATTCTCACTATCACAGGTGACCTCCTTCCCCCCAGTACTCTTTCTTCGTAAGTCATGCTGGGTTCTTTATGAAGATAAAATACTTTCCTGGAATAGCAAAATTGGAGTTTTAAGAAAAAAACAAGTGCTGCAAAGAATTGTAAAGTTGCTTGGTTTGTCAATGTGAGACCAGTAAACAAACTCTAATACCAGTAGACAAACTCTCATGGATCAGGTTGTATGACTAATTATTTTTGAGTTCTCTGCTGATTTGTTTGAAGGCTAAGAAAGAGAAATCATATGCGTAAATAACTTAAAAAAACTTAATGAGGGAGTGTATTTTTAAATAAGCAGACATGAATAGAACCTTTTTTTCCAGAAGAGATCCTAAAAACATGTACAAGGGAATAGAGAATATAGTAAGTCTGAAACTGGTGTACCACTGGAATGTGTCCGAACAACTTAATAACTCTTTTACTGTCCTCTCTTTTCGGTGTCTGTTCCATGACTGGATAGCTGCCTGTCTTTTTTTCAGCAGTAGTTAGTTGCTTTGTGTTACAAGCAGAAGATAGCCTTTGGTAACCAAATAGGAAAAAAGGCTGTTGTAATGCATACTGTGAATACTGCTATCAATATAAACATTTTTCCTCTTGATGTTTGTCAGGTGTATCACTGTTGGCAAGCTACAGGCTATACCTTGGCTTGTCTTGTATTGTGATATTCTTTGTGTGATAAACTCTTTGGGAATAATGAAAAAATGGGGAGAGGAAAACAGTGTGTCATGCCTGTGGATAGACCTTTCTGGTATGCTGAGTAAATAATTGCTGCAGGCTTATTTATCATTCTTTTAATTTGTTTGTAGGTGTGTGGTATATTAGTCCAGTTTGCTTCTTGTTGTTTTAACAGTATGCTATTTTAAAATTACCATTTACTGTAGCCAATATTTAAATTAATTAGTATTCAATATGTCAGCAAATTTATCTCGTCATGAGTGAAATGATTTAAAAGGATTAATGGAAATCTACAATGTTTTATTTCCTTAAACAATGTCAGCTTAGACAAATTTTGCATTGGAGTTACCACATTTGAGGTTTTATGTGTTTTATAAACATGTAACATAACTCACCCATGGAACATGTAGTAGTAGCATAGCTTCAATCCTTAGATTTCTTGACTTGAGTCATGCACTACTAATCTGTTCTCTTGACCCCTTCCCTTGAGTAACCTGCTGTCTCTTCTCAGAAACAAAATGTGCTGAAGTCATCATCACTTCCCTGATAATAAGATTTAGCTTTTAAACCAGTGTCATAAGAGCTACAGATGTAGGCTGCAGCAAACAAACTTTCAAGTAGTTCAAGCTTCAGCTCTGCCTGTTTTAAACCCTAGATGTGGCCACCCTGGTGCACAAGCATCTGAAGTGGTTGCTTAGGTCCCACGACTCAGTCCTTTACTGCCACTGCTCCTTTGCTGCTTTTTGTGGAGTTTTAGCTACAGTGCAGCAATTGCCCTCTGCAGACAGGCCTGTACCCAAAAGCAGCTAATCTGTATCATGAGGCTCTTAGATGATGTTAACAGTTTTTACATCTGCTTTGTTTTTTATCTTGGTCTGTGATTTGAAATATTGTAGGGTTGTGCTATTGTTTTATGAGGAAGAGTGGGAAGAGTAGAAGTTTGAGTACTTTGGAAGTAGGGACATTATGTCTGGGAACGAGGGAATGCAGGAATGCAATAGGAATGGTCAACAGTGCAAGTGCCTCAGTGTGGAGAGCTGGCATGGACTGGGAGGTTGGAGTCAGTGGGATCAAGGGATTGATATCTGGCTTGGGGAAGTGTGAGGCATGCAGTGGAAATAGCAGTGAGGGTGACTGTATAGGTAGTTACGTGGATGCTTAGGTTGTAGAGCACTGGTGAACTGGATTTTTAATATTCATAATGAAAATAATTTTAAGATGCTTATTACCTCCTGTTTCTTAGAGGCAACAACTATTAAAGGCTGATTCTGACACAGAGCAGTTTCTCTGGCATGCATGAAGTAAATACTAGAGTAGCTAATGAACAGATAATTTAATAGACCAGCTTATTTTTTCCAGCTTTATTTTCATTCTTTGCTTGAATTAGAATGTCAGAAGATGGAATATTAAAGTTTTCACATGGCAGGAGATTTGTAAAAGCAGACAGATGGGATAAATTACTTTGTAAATTGTAAAAAATGGGCCTACTGAAGAACATAGAAATTATATTTTTAAATAAATGATGAGGATAAATCACCTTCAAAAATTAAGCTATACAAGGAAAAAAAGATATCTTGTAGCAATAATATAACACTTAAAAAACAGAGCTTCTTACTCTCAGAATTTCAGTGATTCATTCCTTTCTGTTATGATCGTGAAGGTGTTCAGCTTCCTGCACTGTTGCTTGTAGGTATACCAGTCCCTGTATGTTAAACTGCTACTGGAAACCACTTCAAAGGGATTTACAGAGGGGTATCAGTTGCTTTAGTTAATTTTCACATCTGGAGGTTAAGTTCTTAACTTTTGCATGGCACTGTGAAGGCAATGTCAGACCTGTAAATTCTGTGTTGTGTTAGGATTTCTTAAAGTACTTACTGGTTTTCCTATATCATAATGATGCTGCTGCTAATGTCTGCAAAATGGATTTACTTGAAGGCATAAGTTTTTATCATGGGCAGTAGAGTGTTCTTGTGTATAGAGAGTCAAACTTCTCTCTTCATAAATACAGAATTACATAAATTCCCTAGCAGCTCTCCTCATTCAAATAAGTTATTTTTGCTTGAAAACATCATTTGACCTCAAGCATGAAACAGAAAAGATCCTTTAAAAATTGAGAGAAATTTTGTAGTCTTCAGTACTGACGGTTCAAACATATCCTCCTTTCCATACCCACTTTACAATGGATGGACCAGTAATTGTGAAGATGGTAACCAGTGATGCTAGAAGGAAATATTCAGCAAATAGAAGACCATATTATCTGTAATTAGCAAGGGAAATTTTTTTATTTGTCATGGGAATCGATTAACTCTGTGTAGTATTGTAAAGACAAGTATTCATCCAGGATTCTGATAACTCCATTTTTCTCAATAGCCATATAAATTACCTATTTCATTCTTGTCTCATACTTTTCTAAATGTGATTTCTAAGGAATCTTCTGGATCTTTTCTACCTGTTTAAATAAAACACAGTGTGTTGCTGCTTTAGGATTGGGATTGATGTATGCAAATAATTCTGTATGTAAAAAATAACTCCTTTTCTCACTGAGCAGCTGAAGTGTTTCAATAAATAAAAGGACATGAGTTTGCTATGATGTATTTAAACATTTCACCATACTTCCAGAATGCTCCAATCCAGCTGTCAGTAGCTTAACTTTTTCTTTCTTAAATTTCTGTAGTGTATTATTTAAAACACCCAATTTACATAAGAATTAATATTTAGGATACAAAATGTGTAAAGCCTCCCTTTCCCCGTAGCTATATTCATACTGTCTTAGAATGATTTATTAGAGGAAAAATTTTTTAAAAGGAATGTTAAATCTTGTAGGTTTAGTGGCAGAAAAATAAAAGTTTAAGTACTAAGAGGTGGTATAAGAACTGAACATGGCTACAGAATTATGAGCAATATTGATTTAAGTTGACTTTTTAATTTCTTACTTTTTTCTTCCAATCATAATCTTCTTTTTTTACCTATTGTGAAGAAAGAGTGATGTTTATACACACAACTGCAGGTTCAGAATTTAGTCCACAGGGCAGATTAAAAAATTAATTTAAAAATGTAAAAAATTTGCTCCCTATGTTTCCTAGAAATCTTGTCATATCTGTAAAACAACATATTTGAGAAAAGAATTTGGAGTGTTAAATTTTGTATTAATATTATTTAAATTCTCATATTTATTCTTTCATTGTATGTTTGTTCCTTATATTAGAAAGCATTGTTTAGATACAGCATTTAAAAAATATTTTGAATAATGCATGATAACAAAGAAGGTGAAAAGTTTTTTTTTATGCTTGATTATGCTCCAGTTATAAAGTTATTAAAGTACTGAATCCCCACTCTGGGATTTCAGCATGCCCAAAATTTAAAAAAATACTCCTTTCTAGGTTTCATGGTGTAAGGTCAAACATTCCCATGTTTGAGACAAAGACACAGTAAGGGAGATCAGCTTGGAAGTTAGGACTGCTCCATGTAAAAGTTAATATAAGCATATTCGTTATGAACCTGTCAGGAATGGGCTTTCCACTGCTGTGTTTGTGATGTTTAGAAGTAGTTAGCTTTTTCTGCTCCAAGATTTACACAAGCACAGGAGTGCCAGCCATGAGCTGGTCCAGCAGTTCAGTGTGCTAGAGGATCATAGAATCACTGAATAGTTTGTGTTGTAAGGGATCTCTAAAGGTCTGCAGTGAGCAGGGACATCTTCAAGTAGATCAGGTTGCCCAGAGCCCCATCGAAACCAGATCCTGAGTGTTTCCAGGGATTGGACATCTACCACCTGTATCGTGACGTGCAATGCATATTCAACATATTTTACCAACATTAGTTAGCAATATGCACAGCTGGAACAAGACTACAGTGTCAGAGAAATTATATGACATTAATTAATTGTAGTAAGTGTACTCTTCCCCCAGCATTTTAGTTAGTATTCTCTTCTGTTTAACAAGAACAAATGTTTTAAAGCTTTTGGTATTTATTCTATCTGTCAACACCCATGTTAAAAAAAAAAAAAAAAGGAAGCTGTTTTCTAGGTGTTTATGTTTTGCATTCTTCTGGTTTTTTATTAATCAATGTAATTTCCTTTTCCTTAGGTGATGATCTCCAGGTTTGTACTTCTAAAAATCCAACATGCTGTACCAAAAAGATGGAAGAAAGGTATCAGACTGCAGCGAAGCAAGATATGCAGCAAGTGCTTCAAACATCAAGTGCTACATTAAAATTTTTAATATCTCGTAATGCAGCTGCTTTTCAAGGTAAAGCTTTCTGCTTTTTGTTTCCAAGTTTCTTCATACTTTTCTTGATTTTTATCTTTGATTATTTTATGATGTAATAAAAGTTATCTATTAATTTTTAGCTTCTCCCTGTGCTTTTACGCTTTCAAATAAAGAGTATTAAATCATGCAGGTGTTAGAAACTGCATTGCTTTTGGAATTTGTGACTCTTAAAAAATTATATTTGAGAAGAAGTAATAAGATGGTTTGATTTTAATTGTAAACCTCTAACTTGACGTTCCTCTAACTTTTTAAATTTGGGCCATACTAAAATCCAAAATTAATGTATGGAGTGCTACAAAAGAGAGATTTTTGTTATACCACTATTCCCACCCACCATGTTCTTAGTCTTTTTCCAGTCAACATGCTTGGGTAGTTTGTTTTTGAGATTTTGAGGTCCATTTTTGGGATGTAGTTCTGCAAACTTTTGAGTTTCTAAATACAATGGAAAAAGATCTTAGGTTGAACGATAGTTGTTTTAATAAACAACAGGAAACTACCTGATAAATAATAGTTATTTGGCATGGTGATGGGTTTGCCTTTTTGTGATTACCCTTCATATATTATTCATTTCTTTTTGATTTAGTTAGGCACAAATTAATGCAGAAATTGGTTAGGAGCTGAGAAGATGTGAAAATAGTGGAAATATGAGGTTGTATGTGATAGAAAGAGGTATAGAGTTCACGTGTTGAGGAAAAAGCCCTAAAGTCTTGTCATTTATCTATTTATATGTCGTTATAACCTTTATGACCACTTGATTGGACAGGATAATGAGTAACTTCATACAGGCTTGGGAAGTTGTCCTTCTGACAACCCTCTTGTTTTTAACATGTGATGCTGAAATAATAAGCAGAATGGGGTCCTAAAATGGGCAGCAAAGTTGACTTTGGAGTCCTAAAGCCTTCTGTTTTTTCAAATTTAGGCTGTCTAATGCTATAAACAAGCTGGAGTTGCTCTCTACCTTCTGGGAGTTTTGCCATTTAGCCTGCTTAACGCAGCTGTCAAAAAGTGTTAACAATCAGAGGATCATTGGTGAAATTTTCAAAGAAATCTCTCTCTCTCTTCTGCCTTTGTTCTTCCTTTCAACTTTTGTGTATTAGCTTTTTTTTTGGAACCATAAGAGTTAACCAAGAGTTTGGTACGTATTATATGTTGCATTTGTTTGCTGACCTAGGGCTGTAGACTCCACAGAGCTCAGTAACCAAGTGTGCTTTGCTTAAGTGAGGACTGTTTTAATATCTCCTCCTTTCCTCCAATCCAAGAGAAAAACCAATGCACAAAACCAAACCTTAGTTACCTAGATTAATCTACTTATGCAATCCCAAAATTTCTCAGTTTTCACAAGAATGGGATTTAAACAATGTTTAAATGAAATTAAAATAAATCAGGACCCAAAACCTGTATTTCTGTTGCTTTTATGTTCTGCAGGGCTTAGGCAATGGGGTATTTGCAGAATGTGTGCAGGGTATATCTACCTCTTAGGTGAATTCTCCCTGAAAGACAGGGACACATACATGCTGTACCAAAAAGATGGAAGAAAGGTATCCGACTGGAGTGAAGCAAGATACATAGCAAGTTCTTCAAATACCAAGTTCTACATTAAAATTTTTAATGTCTTGTAATGCAGCTGCTTTTCAAGGTAAAGCTTTCTGCTTTTTGTGTCCAAACTTGTTCATACTTTTCTTGATTTTCATCTTTGAGAAAATAGTTGTTCTCTCTAAACAATCTGAGCAGTTATTCAGGGGGTTGGTTTTAGGCCCTTCTCAGCTAGTACACAATCAAACTGTATGGCCTGCCAGTCCAAGGAGGAGCCCTAAATACCATGTCAGAGGCTAATGTGAGATGTGTGCATTTTTAACTCTCCTTGCAGTGCTCATTTACGGTGTAGAAAGGAATTCAAGAAGCACTGGTGCAAATAAAGGAGCCTGCCTTTGTAGCCTAGTGACTATATATCCTTCCTCTAGAGAGATGGATTCGGGATTGCATGATAATTAGTTTTTAATTTTCTTTTTGTGAAACACTTGTAAGCAGTTCATGTTGCAGGAATACAAGCCTTCCTTCCCAGATATGTAGCCTAACACTAATTGCTTCTCCCACTGTCTGTGTTTCATCATTTGCATTTAAACAAATACTCTTCAAAATGTATACTTAAAAGTTGTATCTATTTTATATACCTTATACGCTTCGTATATTTTTGAAGTACATGCTTTGTCTTTAGTAGTTTTATCTTTATTTCCATATTATAAAAATAAATGTAATTGAGAGAGAATGTTCCATGGATTCTGGTAGTATTTAGATTTAAAACCTTGTTTACCCTTGAAGTAATTATTTGTGGAAAAGCATGCTGTTGAATGTACCACTTATCTTTGAAGAATTGCAGCCATTGCTAACTAAAATTAAAGCTAAATGATTTCAGATTCAGAAACCATAATAAGATGCTGCTGATGTTTTTTCAGCTTGGAACTCTAGGAACGTAATAAGACATTATATCTGATCTGAATTCAGTTTTGACCCTGCTTTGAGCAGAACTTTGGGCTGGAGACCTCCTTAAAGTCCTTTCCAATCTGAATGGCTGTATAACAGGGTGCTTATCTCACCACCAAAGGTTTAGGCATTGTCATTATGTTTAGATGAGGCTTGGCTGGGCAGCTAGGAGTGTGATTACATCTTCTGCTACTTTGGCAACTGGACAGACGTCTCAGGAGTCACACAGAAAGCGTGAAGGAGATTGTTGGGGTGTGTAGAGAAGGGAAGAGATATCATGGACTTTGCCACTCCTGTCACCTGCCTTTTTTCAAAGTATGTTGAGATTGGATCCCTTGGTCTTAAAGGGGTGGACTAGATCCCAGCTGAACAAATCGCTACTGTTTTGTCTCAGTTTCTTACATATGCAGTAGAGAGAAGTAGGCAGATAAAATAAGTGATGTGTGTCCAACTCTGGAGGTCTTCAGAGATGTGTTTTCACTTAGCATTAAATACAGTCTTGAGATCCTGAGTTTTCAGGATGTCTAACTATTAAATATTTTAGAGTGACTGTGTTGGTGAAATGAGGCAGCTGTCTGCCCATCTGTCTATTAACTGTTAGGTGTATGCATGTATCTTTATATGAGAGTGAATTCAGCTATATATATTGGCATGTATTTGTAATCTTTTAATGTTTGTCAAAATGCCGTGCTTCTGTGTTGTGTACTGTCAGTGCTGCCTCCTGACAGTAACTAACTGCAATTTTCAAATGTTGCAAAAATTTCATGTCACTTAGGACATGTCAAGCTACATGGTGCAAATTGATCCACTTGTGTACTGCTTCCTACTGAGTACTGTTACAGTTTTTTTCTTATGTTTCAGGGTGTTACAGAATGCATGGTTTTTTCATTGTGAATCTATTTTTAATATCTTTGAGGAGTGGTAAGGGAACAGACGGATAGGTGGCTGAGAAGTGGGAGATATCTTATGGAGAGCAATAAATAATTTTTCCCTTGGGAAAGGTGACTAGAGAACTTAAGCTGTACGATAATTGTGTGTGGGGGTTTGGTCCGTGGGTGCCCCACCACCCCGGAGTTCGTAGAAGGGCGAGACTGCGGGAGAGGGCAGGGCTCCGAGGGAGCGCAGGTGCTGTCAGTGGGTCGGCGAAGAACGCAGGAGATACAGTCCAATTTGTCGGTGCTCCAAGGAGGGTTTATTAAGGTAAGGCGAGGGGAGTTGGAGGGGGCTTGGAGGCAGCAACAAAATGGCCTCGAGCACTTTAATACATCAACTTTTATAGGGGGAGGGGAAAGCGAAGGAGGAGGTTTGGGGAGCAAATGGGGAAAGGGGGATTTTTGAGCGACAACATATATGACCAAAGAAATGATAATGCCATAATAAGAACTCCAACCAAATATCTGCTTTAACACGAACAAAGGAGAACATTCTAGAATTAAAACCATATTTGGAACCGGGGGAGGGGGAGAGAAGTGGCTCTCACACCTTGTCAGGCTGGGTGCCTTCCAACTGGCCTGGAGAGCAGGGGGTCCTGGGAGTGTACCAAGCCCAGGAACCATCCCCATCTCTCTCCCATGGGGTTGGGGCACTCAGATGTGCCATGGCCACCGCAACAATTGTGTTTCAAGACAGTCATTTTGAAAGGATAACATTCTTGCATATTTCTGATTTTTAGTGTTTCTTACCTTAATATTTGAGGAAAAGATTGTTACTGCCTTACAAGGATTGCTATAACATCTCCATTCTAGTAACCATAAACCCAAATCCTTTCTAAACTTTAAATATACCTGCTGTAGACTTCATTGTATGTACACACACACACACACACACACACACACTCTCTTACACTTGTTTTGTACGATTCTTACATGTAACTCAAAGTTCACACTGACCCTTTTCTATACCTCTAATCAAAAGATTAGCAAGTGCCATCAGGGTCATAGTGAAGTCACAATACAGTGTGGGTTTTTGTGTAGAGAAAAAAGAAATCCCAACAATTTCTAAAATTTGGAGAGGGATTGCATAGGCATCTAAGAATCTGGTGATCTGCAGTAGTCTGGAACACTTTGCAACAGAGTAACAGATCTTGTGTCACTTCACTATTCTTCCACAAGAGAGCTCATAACCCTTTAAAAAGTGGCCATGTATGATGTAGAACAAGATAACAGCTTGACTGGTTGAAAGGGAAATTCAGAGATAAGAATTTGGTTGGGGAGTCCAAAGCAGATGGACTTTTCTTTGCGCTGCTATATTTGGCAACTCTAGTACTTTGCAATAGTTTTTATAAATATGGAAGCATCAATCATTTCTGAATGGGGCTACCTGTCACTGAAACAGTGGACTTGGCAGTGTGTGTCTGTATGCAATAGGTAATAAATTGCACTCTTCAATAGTGCATTACCATTACTGTGTGGGAAAAATTTATTGCCTTTGCCATGTAAGTTCTGAAGTATATTGAATCAGGCTTTCGTGATGCATTTACATGTTTTTCTGTGAAATTACTGCAACACAATAGATCAATGTTCACTTTATCCTAGAGCAGAATTAAATGAAGTCAAATAGTTGTATATATTGTTTGAGATCACAGTACAATTATTACATTTAATTAGGATATTTAGTCAGTAGCTAAAGTAAATTGTGTGAACTAGAAAATGTGTTGAAATCTTCTGAGCTGCTTTCTCTGGTAATCCTTAAGAAATAAGAGATTTTCTGTTCATTTTTGTAAAACTAAATGTGCCCTCGCACTGATTCAGTTGCTTTCCATTTGTGAAGTTTTCTGAACAATGATTTGAAGATCAGAAAACTTCCAGCTAAAGCTGCTGCAGCTCTCATGGTTTCAAATGATATGTTGCCCTTCAGATCATTTGCAATATGAACTGCTTTGATGTTCCAACATTTCCTTATTTCTTATCTCCATAATCCTATAAAGTGTGATATAAATAAGCATAAATCTAAGTACTGGTGAATCCCAACTTCTTTTACTTAAATGAAACTTAGGTATTCTATTAAAAGACAAAAATGTGGACAGGCTTAGAAACCCCATTTGTCACTCACATAGAGGGATGAGAATCTCAAAAATATCTGTGGTTCACTACAGTTATGTTCCTCTTCCTTTGTTGCTCTGCAGCCCTTTCCCACAGCTATGATCATGCTCCCCTCTGGACTGAGGAAGTAGGGAATTTTAATAACACAGAAAAATGATTATAGCCACTGATGGGTCTAAGGAACAAAGCTATTATACAAACCTTATTAACTTCAGAAATTATCTATTCTTACGGTATTTTGATTCCTTTACAACAAAAAAGCAGGATAAGCAGTATGCTAATATAACTTAGAATTGGGCCCATTATGTCTGTATATACATAAAACACAGCATTAAGGGGCTGCTGGAAGTGCAGAAATCTGGAGCTTTAGATTAATACCTAAAATTTCATTATTAACCCCGAGTTTTATTTCTGTATTGCAGGCAAGTCTTTTATCATTCCAAAGGGATTTGTTTCTACTCTATCTCATTCTTACATTTTAGATACTTGCCTGCATGTGTGCTGTGCCTGTAGGTACTTCTGGGGTGGGTGTGTGTGTGTGTATATATAGGTATATAGGTATGTGTGTGTATATATATAAATAAAAATATGCACAGGGATTTAATGAGCTTCTGTAACATCAACTCTTTAATGAGTTTTCATCACATCAGTCTTTTCTTAAATTGCACTTTTTAAGTGTATACTTGTGCTCCTGGATTCTAGTGTCAGCCCGTTTATTTACATTCAGTTATTTCTCCTAGTTACAGTAATGTCTGAGTTACACTTAAGCTGATGTTGGTGCACTGTTCAGTCTCATACTCAGTGAGTACTAATTTTTTTTTTAATGTTTTTGTTAGTACCCTGCTAACTACTATTTTGGTTTATGTTTCTGCAACACAGTGATCAGTTTAGACATGTGCTAATTTAGAATTTTTTATGTTTTATGAAGTTCTTATGCATTAAAAAAAATTAAAGTACAATTTTAAAGCATCGTTCCCTTGGGAGCAGTGGCCATAGAAAATCTGCATTTTCATGGATGCCTGCTTCCTGCTTATTCTGAGAACTTTGGGAAGCTAATAGCTAGCAAAATGTAGGAGCTTGAAAGAGACTGAACTGCAGCAGAGAAGGCAGTATAAAGTTGATGGTTTTGAATGAATGTTTAGTATTGTTTCAAAGATAGAATTGCCTTCAGCATTTTAGATTTCCCAAGATTTTCAAGTGTGCATGGAAGTTTTCACTTAGTATTTTTATTCTGTGTCAAGAAAAAGAAAAAACCCAAACCATAATCAAGTCAAGTTTTGTTGAAAGACAGCTTAAAATAGTCCTGACATGTTGGTGACAAAGTGTGAAAAAATTGTTGTTCAGTAGCAGCAAATGCAAGGTGCTCTATATAACTGGGGAGAAACAGTGGAAGACATAATAGCATGGGGGATATGTTTTGTGGGATATGGATTTGTTTGGTAGAAAAAGTTCTGGGAGTAATGATAGATCAAAAGATAACAAAAGTCAGCAGTTTCACACTGTTGGGAGGCAGGCAACTATTGTAAGAGTCTTAAAGAGAAAACCAGCAGAGATCTGTGAATTGAAACTTCTGTTTTTCATTGGTAAACTGGAGAACAGTGCTAAGTTTTGGGCAGTGTACTTGAAAGACATGAACTGACAATGGAAAGACAAGAGAAAAAAATATGCTCTGAAATCTACATAGAAGAAAGTACTTTATCTGTACTCTTTTGTAGTAGATAAAATCCTAATGGTGTCATATTGCAACAACGAAAATATAGGCTCAATATTAGCAAATATTTTCCAAAGACAACATTAAAATGCTTTTGGTTAAAATTTTTGGGGATTCTGTGTCTTAGAAACAAGCTGGACAAGAAAACAGTTGCCAAGAATTCTGTTGTAAATAAGATTCATTCTTCTTTCGGGGGTAGGGGTTAGACTGGACTGCTCAACAGACTTTTCTTGGCCTTAACACAGGTTTAAAATGTGATTTACAAAGAAAAGCTAAGTGATTTGAACGTTATAACTAGTTTTAAGATTAATCTGTGGGTGTTACGCTCTAGCAAAAAGGGTTTGTTAATTAATCTCTCTCCAAGAAGATTACACAGTTCTTTACTATAACATAGTGAGATGGGTTGCTTCAGTCATAAAGACTCTTGCAGAATGGGTTAAAATTTAGAATATGTCAGTATAAATAGAACACGAACTTGTTCATAACTTTGTACATTATTATTTTTTTTCAGTATTAGTCCTACAGTGGAGCTATTGTGTATAAAGCTAATAGAACTGTACACTGTCACTTCAACAGATACTTATGCTGTTACAAACGACATCTTATATGTGAGAAAGTCGAAGAATTTTGCAGTTTTTGCAGTATAGACAGTCTTATTTTTAACTTTTTTTTTCAAATTGCATCTGGGTGAACCTGACATACTGCTTAGAAGTAGAATCGTATACTGCATTTTTCAAAGGCTTTATGAGAGATCAAACCAGTTTTCTTTCCCAACAGAAGTAAACCTAACGTTATTTGGTCTTACATGGAATTTTTAAAGATAGAAATGTTTACATCTAGAGTGGGTAAATTTGATTGTATTTTAAGTGACTTTTTAAATTGGAAAACCATTTTGTGAAAACAGCAAAAAGTAAAAGGGAGGGATGGTAGAATTGCATCAAATTGGAATTAATCAAACATTAAAATACATTATTACAAAATTTAGCAAACCAAGCACTAACTTTTCCTGTAAATATCTATGCCTGTACTTGAAGTAGATGAAATATAGTAAAGAGAGAATTAAGCCAGGAAATATTAAAAAAAAAACTGTACCGTATGCATAAACCTTGGAGAATTTTGCTCCTGTGGAGACAGAAACCCAGTGTTACCACTAAAGACCTCAGGACTTGTCAAATATCACTGGAAACCTATAGTTAGACAACTGAGCTGAGCCCAGTGTCACCCTTGACTGTAATGACAGCTTGGACACTTGGCTAAATTTCACGTGTTTAGATACCTACACTGAGGTGACTCTGAAGCTATGCCCAGTGAGTCTATTCTCCGCACCAAAGTAAGAGCCCTCAGAAATTCCCTGCTCTCTGAAACCTTACAGCCACCCTGTCTGACCTAGCGCAAGGATGTGAGCATGGTTTGGGAACAAAAGCAGATTAGTGAGCAATAAGCTCGAGTTTCCAGCCTATCAACTGCTTGGAGGTGATTGCTTTTATCCTGAAGTAAATGAAGGGTGGTTTACTCCTTGGAGCTTCCTGCCTGCTGGAGAGGTAGAAATGTGCATGTAGGTTCTGAAAACATATTGTCAAATCTTTTGTTCACAGGTTTGCTTATCATGTGGCAAATTGCTTAGATGCAAAGTAAGAAGTGAATATCTACTTTTCTTTCTGTTCTTGAATTAGGTAGAAAGTTACGTGTGTCACGTAATGAAGTAGGTGGCAGTGATTTTAACAGTGGCAGTGAAAAACTTTTACTGATATAAAGCAAGTGTAAGTAGCTGTACTTCGATTCTTAGAAGAGTTACTGCTACAAGTAATATCCATTTTTAATCTAGAAATCTCATCTTGCATTAAAGAATTGAACTTAGGTCTGTGCAGACTAGAGGACTAGTCTGATAAGAGATTTGCTGAACCTTGAGTTCTGGAAGAGAATGTTTTATATTCACTATTTCAGTGCATTTGAAATGCACATGTATAGCAGGTCGCAGTACAGCGTTCCACAGAGTTGCTGTAGATCAGCTGCATAGCCATTCAGCACTTGTACAGTAGACACTTATGTAGGGGTTTTGGATAGTGTCTGAAAATACAGCAGAATTTACTGAGGACAGTTTGCTGTTTTCTGGGTTATTCATTTTGCAGTGTATAACTCGTGGAGTTCCCTGTTGCAGCTGTCCTTGTTGGTGTAGCTACTTAATATCCACTGTGACAGAAGCAAATTGAAAAATTAGCTCTGTAGTTTGGTGGTTAGGGTACCGCAAACGAAGGGTGCTGTTCCAGTGAGTATTTTTAATTATTTGTATAATTTATAAATATAGTCTGCACTCACGGGCCTGAATGACTTTCAGAAAAGTGTTTTTCAAGATATGTAGGAGCTCTGGGCTGGAAATACCTCAGTGTCCAGCTCTCATCAATTTTGTTGCCCTTTTCAGTGAATCATCTAAGATCACCAGACCTTTAAAAAACTGAATTATTTGCTGAATGGGAGACAATTAACTGCCTTCTCCTAAGAATGATGAGAAATGTATCTAAATTCCAGTGGACATTTCCCACCACTGCTAGCACTTTGATAGCCATGGGCTGGCTGCTTGTGGAAATGAACCTATGCAGAGTATAGCAAAGATGTTCTGCAGCACCAGACTTATTATATGGCTGAAAAGATTTCTTTCAAATCAAGTTAATGAATTATTTTTAAACTGAAATATACCAAATCTCTGTTCCTTACTTGTGTAAAACATATTATGAGTATGTAAATATATTTATTTATTATTAAGTATCTGAAAGTAATTAAATAGTTGAAGTATTCCTTGTTCTTTATGTTGTAACTGTTGAGATCATTTGAGTTTTGTAAGATGGGATAATGTAGTTAAAATTTACAAGGTTTGTAGATGTACAGAGAAGGACTAGAAGTTTGAAGTGGCTTTCCTTTTTGCTTCCATTATGTCATGACAGTTTTAAACTAAAATAGTTAGCAAGCTAATTTTCTTAATTTTTCTTAACACAGTTTTAATGCCATGTTATTTTAAACAAATTACTGGTAATGTAAAATGCCCGATTGTCACCAATGAGTAGTTTGTTTCACTCCTGATCTGTTACTTAAAGGTTGCAAACCAGAATCCTATACACAAAGTAAGGCCATTTCAACCATGTTAAAATTCTATGTACATTTTAATTTGATTTCGGCTGTGTGACCATGTTATACTGAAGCTATTACCTGGCTCAGTGGTCCCGCAGACAATTTCCCTTCCTCATTCCGATTTTACTGTAAATGATTGTCAGCATAGTACAGGAAACTGCAAATTCAATTTTGATCAGTCCTATGAGGATTTGATTCTTCATGACTTATTCTTCTTGTTTTGAAAATAAATTGAAATAGCCATCTAATTTAAGGGTTTCCTTCAGAATAGAGGATTAAAATCTGTAATTTGTTTTTTGCAAGGTCTTTTTCGTTATTGTGTTATTAGGTAGAAGCTAATATTTAAGTAAATTTCATAGTGATTAGTCCCTTGGGAACGATTTAGTTCTTCATTTAATATTTCCATTTTATATTTAATGGTTTACTGAGATGGCATTTTTTTTTTTTTTTTTACAGCTGGGGATCATAAACCTGCTGTTTTCTTTTAAAGATGTTTTTTGAGTACTTATTATAATTTAGCATTTAAAGACAGCTCTCCCTCCACTCATTGCACTTAGTCCTTACTGTGAGGCAGAATAATGACCCCTTAGGTTTGAAGAACTTTGATTTTGCTTCCTCTTTCTGTGCTGTGTTACTGTGGTACAAACTAGCCAAGACGATGAAATAGTGAGAAGTTACAAGGGCACCATGAAGAGAAGAAAAGGTAACTGCCTAAGAACAAAATAGGTTAATGACATGGTGCAGTGTGACCCTCCCAGAGGCAAAGGCCTTAACAGTAAATCATTGGGATGAGATTCAGGGCTTGTTTTAGCTGTCATAGGGTGTCTTTTCTGTCCTCCAGGCCGAACACTACAGCAAGATGCTGATCCCACAGAGGATATCTTGCAAAACCTTAAGAAAAGAAAATGACACGCTATTGTGGGCAAAAGATTCAAGTTCACTCTTTCAGAATGTGGAAGTTAACAATGCAGTGTCTGCATGTGAGGTGGGGGCATTTAGTCCCATAATGTTCAGAGGAAATGAGGTCAAATATGTCTGTTTTAAATGGAGTCAACTCCAATGAACTGTATATAGTGTATATGTGTTTTCTGAAGTAAGGGGCTAAGTTATATTGAAGGCGTAGACAGTGTCACTGCTACAGAACAGTCACTGGAGCCTAGTGGAAAAAAGATTTAAAAAATTGCACTTCGAATTGCTGCTTCTTAGGAACATCCCAGTTTTTGAGTTAAGATACAGAACAGCCAAGGTAGCTGGGTGAAAAAATCATGAGCATAGGTTTGTTTTTGCTTCTAACTACAGATTTACTTCACTAGCTGAAATAGTTCTTTGATACTTGGCTTCCCTCCCTACAGTTGCTATGGTACCTAATGAAACTGGAACTGGAATATACCGAAAGATTTGGGAAGATGCACACAAGTGCAAGCCTTTTGCATGTTTTATTAAAACTCAACACGTCTTATAAAACCATTCAAGAGCATTTATACTAATGACATAAATAATTTAAAATATCCATGGCGATTAAAGATCTTAAAAAAATCTGAGCATTAGCTTATGTCTGTGCACTCATCACAGGAGTGGATTAAAGAAACCAAATAAATCTGAAAAGAATAAATTCTAAAAAGTCAGTCTTTAGAGAAGTAATAACAGAAATATAAAATTAGGATATTAAGCAGAAAGAAGAGAAAGGAGGAAATAGCTGTGTCTCTTTGATTTCTTAATTTCTCTAGAACTTTACAATCTCAGTTCCCTCACCTGCCCAGTGTACAACTAAAACCAACAATCGTCTCTTGAGAAGATCACAACCTAAAATGACTGTAAGTGTCAGAAAGGAATGTGAAAATCAAAGGCAGTATTAAGAATTAATCAACTGCTTTTTTCAGAGAATCCAGAAAGTTTCTTTTCTGCTTCTCAAATGAGGACACTGCTCTCCTTTTGTAACCTAAAGAAAAAAGTTTGGGTTGTGTTTAGAAGATTATGACTTCTCTATTCTCTGCATCATCTAGCTTTAAATTTCAGTGAAACACAGTACAGCTAGAAGCTGCAGCTGTAGTAGAAGGAGTAGTTCCCTAACCTGGGTTATTTACATGAAAGTATCTTCTGTGACACTGAAAGAAGTCCAGCCCTGGCATCTCCTTACTGTACATGTTGAGAATTCATAACAAGTGATAGTTCGTAACTTAGCACCTGAAAATGTAAGACCTCTTATACTGTGAGAGCAGCATGACACCATTTTCCTAAAAACTTAAAAATGAAAATTCTTAAGACCAAGAAAACTCTATTTGATCTAGGAAAATACAGCAAGAAAAATATTCTAAAGAGAGCATGTCAAGTTTAATTCAAAAATTAAGTAGTTTCTCAAAAAAACCTTCTTACTTGGCTCTGTTCCCATGATAATATAAGAAAAGGTGGTATTGGTTACACTTGACTCAAAGCTTTAGAGCATGTGCAAATTCTTGGGGGAAATGTACTGGTTTGTTTGAGTCTCTGTTTTCCTATTTTCTATTTTTTCTTTGCTCTTTAACCTTCAGAAGTTGACATTGTTTAATATGGAGATGCAGTGTTAGTAGCATTCTTTTTCTGTCTCTTTCTATCTACATTGACAGAGTAAATACTCAGCATATGAACCTGGTGAGCAACTAAGTAAATCTAGAGTGGTGAATGCATCTTCTAGGCAGGATGAACTCTGGCCATGAGGAGGTACTCAGCTGATTGAGATGCATTTCCAATATCCCGGCATAAGCAGTATCTAGGCCAGTGCTTCCCCATTTGGTTAACCACATACATGGGCATAGCCTTTAGCTGTGCCATTTGCTGCCCTTAAGCTGTAATTATTATCGCGAGTTTTATTTTTTGCAAGAAAATGTCTGAATAATGATCATAACCCATTCAAGCAGTGTTTCTAGAGCATGACATCAAATTTATGTGTTGCCCTTTGATGTGGTGTTAGGGCTAATGGTGGTGCAGGAACCACTGTATGTTGTTACATAAATCTACATTCTCTCCTGCATTTTGAATACCATATGCAGTAGGTGACTGACATAGGCTTTTAATCTCTTGTCATTGAAGTTCTCTAATTTCTAAACTGAGAAAATTCTCTACATCATCTGCCAGGAAGTTTATAGTTGTCATTTATCCTTTCTTAGGGAAGAATGAGAGATTTGATGACTTTCTCAGAGTTGCTTCAGTCTGTATTTTATTCTGGGATTTTATTTTTATAGCGTATCAGTAGCTACAGTATTCTAGGTACTAAAGAGGTCCTTAATAACTGAAGCCATAACAGGAACCACTGTCTGGGAGCTCAGCCAGAAGGACCCAGGTGAGAAATAAGCCATGCATTTTAATAGTTAATTTGATTAGCCACTGGAACAGGCTATGTTTGCGGATGATAGAATATCAACCCCATCTCAAGTCTTCAGTTCAGGTTTAACATCCATCAGCTTTTGAAGGTGCACTGTGATCAAATGCCAGCCACTGCCCTGTTTTGTAAAGAATTATTTTGCAGGCCCAAGGTGTGTTGCAGCAGTGAGATCTACAGTCCTGCTCCAGTCTTAAAAATGGTGGGTGTGAATGTAGGAAAGCATTCATCGTGGTACAGTCTGGCAATGGAATGATTCTTTGAAAGATGTATAATGTCAATTTAACCAGAAAACTGAATGCAGTCTTCCCCACACACTTCCCCCCCAGGTTTTTTCTTTATGCAGAGGTTTAAGGGAAGACCAGTAAATTACTCAATCTCTCCAAGCAGCTTTGCAACTAAGTGGAATTTAGCCTTGTATGTGTATCACAAAATTCTTTTCAAGTATAAATATCACATCAAGTGTTTACGGTTGATTTGGATACTCTGCATGCTTTATAAATTTTAGGGGCCTTAGGATCCATGCACTTTTGTATCCTAAATGAATACATTCTGGATGGCGTGGGTTAGGGATATTGCATCATATTACCTATTTAAGTGCTGAAGTCACTTTCACTTATTTCTTTTGACATCACTGACTTGTACAACTCTGACATTATTGCTCTGTGCAGTAAGTTTTTGTATAGTTGTTCATTAAAGCTTTTTTTAAAAAAACAGATAGTGGCCAAAATTTCTTCCTTTTTTTCCCCACTGTTCTCCATGATTCATACTGTCTAACTGAATTTGCCTCAGGCTTTTAAGAAAGTAGGAAACCCTGAGATCCATTGATAGGACTTCAAACTGTCAAGTGTTACAACAAAACAGGACTTTAAAGATTTTGTCAAACATTTTATTACTTGATCACAGATGGAGAAAGATTGTGTATGACAACTACTTTATTCTTTACAAAATGGAGATACTTTGAGCATCTTGACATCTTACAACACTATTTCAACATAAAGAAACAATTCCTGTCTGTTCCTGCCCTGAGTAATTTTCAGGTTATCAAATTAAATCTGTAGCACTATGAAGTGAAAGAACGGCATTGGAAGCAAGCTTCCATGATTTATTACTACTTGCTAACTGAGTCTTTACATAAGTAGTATTTTGCCTCCATTCTTTAGCAGGCTAAAGTTTAACATGCCTTACAAGGTACCTACATATTAAGTGAAATTGGATTATTTTTATTGTGATTCTCTAGTGAATGTTATATTGAGCTGTTGTTTTGGTTTGCTTTTAGCTATCTTTTTTGATTCATGACTGTTGTTACAGTAAGTGTATAGGATTGAGAACATTCCTAGCTGAAGGAAGTAAAGAAATGCTAGGACACAAAAAATTAGGACTTTTATATCATATCAATTACCATTAAAATTCTAATTTTTACTGGAGTTTATTATATAAAATAAGTTAGGCAGAAGTTTTTAGATGGAGATAATTTCTGTTAGGACTGGTATTGAGTGGATAAACTTTCAGCTATGTTTTTTAAACTCATAAAAAGTTGTTACCCGTATCTACAAATCCTAGTCTTATCTGTGTAGTTAGGTCACCAGAGTTCTGTGAACAGTACAGTAGCACATAGCCTACTCTAGATGTAAAAAATTATTCTTAAGATAAAATTTTTGTACTCCATGCTGTCTTGATTAAATTCTACTTCAGGAATTTTTGTTTGAGACAGTGTTTTCTGTTGTCCCCAGATCTATTCCAACACCAGTATCTAGTTGCCCTGTGAACATCAAGGCCTGTTCTAACCTACTTGTTGTTACTTCCCTAGTAAAGTTACGCCTCGGAGGACCTTTGAGAAAAAGCATTAAGTGAAAGCATTTTTACTTGTGATTTATGTTTTTCTCTTGTTGCTTTGATGAGTTTTTAAAAGTTAGATGTAGTATCTGCTTCCGAGTGTTTACTTTGTGAGAGCACGATAGAAGGAACTTTTCTTCTCTCCTAAGGCTTTAATTATCCTACCTTTTCTGGAAAACTTTGTAATTTTTTCCCTCCCTTTCTATTCAGGGAGGGAAAAGGTGTCTACCTAGAAATGGACAGTAGGGGGACTTGAATTCTGTTCTCTCTTATATTTATGTATTTTATTTTAAGCAGTTGGTGGATTCAATACACAGAATGCTTCAAACACTGACAAGACATCCTTGTTCTGTGTCTTCATAGATAAATAAACCTGTAGTTCTTTCTGCCTTTATCTAGGAGTTTTTTATGATTATGCTAGATCTAGATTTCTACCTGCTCTCCTTCCTGCCCTGCGAATTTTACATTCCGGGGCAGAGGGTGGCTGGCTGGCCTTTCACAGGACTAGTGAGAGGTGCTTGCTTCCACACTGCTTGTTAATCCCAAGGAGAAGCCCTATCTTGTCCCTTTCCAGATTTAAAGAAAATAATTTGAGATTTTGAAAAATGTTTGAGTTATTGTTTGTTTTCTAGATCAATATTTATGTATGTATACTTTATTCATCTAGTTGCTTTTCCTCTTGAGAGATGTGTACAAAGAGTTAATCTACTTCTGTTAGGTTTTAATACATCTTAAAGAGAACCATCAATGTTTTAGCTGTTAGATATTTTAACAACATGGACATCCAGATCTATTATATTGCTGGGGGTTTTTTTGTCTGTGTACAGCACAGATACCTTATTCTTCCTTGCCTAAGGAGACCACAGACAACTGGCTTGGCTGAGGACAAAGCCATGGCCTAAAATACAGAGGAGCTTGAACGATGAGCTGAAAACTGTTTGAAAGGTTTGTTGCTAAGCTGGAGGGAGAAATGTGTTCTTCAGGGAAGATTATACTTTATTCCCAAATGTTGTGTTAGGAAACTAGCATATCTAACTTTAGGGGAATGCTGCAGTGTGTGTACAGACCTTTTGTTTTAATAATTTTCCTTTGTGTCTATAGATAAGTTTAGGCAAGTTTTTTTGTTGGTTTTTTATTTTTTGGTTGTTGTTGTTTGTTTTTGTTTTTTTTTCTTTAAAAGAGTTGTGGTCTGTCTGCATCATCTTTAGACCTATTTCACAAAATAAATCTATTGCAAAAATGAACCCCATTATTTTGCCAAGGAAACACAGGTGGTAGTGATTCTCATGTTTGAATCCTTGATAATGCCTTTGATAGACACACCAAGTTGCTCAGCAGAATAAATGTGGAGAACAAAAAACCTATCCAGTCATAGAATGATAACAGTTCATAGTCAGCTCATAGAGCATGAGGGGTCCTGGTTCTTTTTAATGTACTTTCCATTCTTTATATCAATCTTTAACTTGAGTACCTCATTCTCTTGCTCATCCACATACATTTTCTGTCTGATTTATATGATGTACCTTCTTATGCTCATAACTTTACTTTCTTTATCTACTTCTAGTTTTGGTTATTTTTAGTTAGCACTTTCATTTGACTCTGAGATTAGAATTGGTAACACTAAGAAAAAAGCTGTTCTCTTCCTGTCTATTACACAAATTATGCATTTTTTTAAAATTTGGTTTCCTGAGCATAAACATTAATACTATATTCAGTGATCTGAAATCTCTTACCTGGCCTCAGGGGCTCTTCTGGAGAAGCACAGGTCTCCTGAGAATCCTGTGCCACGTCTTCCTGTCACAGATACTCTGGGGCTCCTTCTGTTGCACTGTATATTTATGGTTAAGTAGCATTAACCCATTCAAGTTGCTTTTAAGCAGATTTTATTGATATTAGCGTTGATGACAGTTGAACTACTGGAGAGCATCATTTTTAATACTGCTGTTCAGGAGTTAGCTGAATGCAATCAGACTGGGAGAATAAGCTATTTTTTACTCAGAAGGCACGAAACGTTTAGTATATATCTATGGTTTATTGGGATGCATGTAGAAACACGACTTTCCGAGGAAGAACAAGATACGTGACATAGTCTCATCCTCTTAAGATCTTTGCTGAAGTTACACAGTTGTTTTGCCATGTAAAGCTGTCAGCAGCCCTATAATAACTAGCAAATACCTTGATTCCTACAAAGAGAGAATTTATGTCAGCAGTAGAATTACACAGATAGGCTAATACCTATGCATATATTTTTTGAAGTTTAACTTTTTCTATTTCAGATATTGTTGTTCATTAAAATATCTGGGAGCCAGATTCAAATCCTGTTGGGGGAATGTTGGACAATGATTTGATGTGGATCAAGGCTTGAAACATTCATTCTGTTTGATATTCCATATGTAGAGATGGAATCACCTGCTCCCTCTTTTCTGTGGGATCTGGGGCTCTTGCTAAAGGAGCTGGAGATGTTTAGCCTGGAGACCAGAAGGCTCAGGAGTGACCTTAGCGCTCTCTACAATGACCTGGGAGGAGGTCGTAGCAAGATGGGGGTCAGCCTTTTCTCCCAAGCAACCAGCAACTGGACAAGAGGAAATGGTCTCAAGGTGCACCTGGGGAGGTTCAGGTTGGATATCAAGAGAAATTCATTGGGAGGAATTTCTTAACTGAAAGGATTGTTAAAGGTTGGAATGGACAGCCCAGGGACGTAGTGGAGTCACCATCCCTGGAGGTGTTCACGAAATGACTAGGTGTACAGTCTAGTTGACAAGATGATGTTCAGTTGAAGGTTGGACTTGATGATTTCAGATCTCTTTTCCAACCTAATTGATTCTGTGATTCTTTCAATGTTCAGTATTAAGGTATCAGAAACTCAGAATAACCTGATGACATGCATAGTTTCAATGTAATTTTTTTTCTAGCTAGACACCATTTGTTTCATCATTTAGATTCTTCTGATGGCAGTACTTACGGTTACCATTTCCTTCATTCTTTCCAAAACCAGCTTAGAGGTCAAAAGAAACAGCATTTTCTTAGGTGTCTCTGAAACCCTTTAAAAAAAATGAAGAGCTCTCTTTTTAGACAGTGCGAGTATTTCAGTCAAAACCAACTGGATCGAATGTAACAGATGACGGAGATTTTAACTGCACTTTCTAAAGACAGCTTTGTTGATAATGTGAAAGTTAAGCAATTAGTTTGCTTTCCAGACTTCTCAGCTGTTATTCACAAGGAAAGTATTGTGAGAAATTCTACTCTTGCCTTTGACCCTTTCCTTCACACTTATAAATACATGAAAGTGAAAACCAATATTCTCTGTTCTTTATAAATTTTTCACTTAAATCTGTCTTAAGAATAACCATGAAGGATTGCACATAATGGTTTATAAATATAGTTGCTCTAATACTTCTCTTTCAAGAAGAATAAAGAAAACCATTGTGGTTACATTTGCTTCAAAAATTAAAATAATTTGTGTTGAATGTCTGCAGTATGAGTCTGAAGGAAAGTAGTTTAAAAAATGTTTTATAGCTAAACAGTTTTCCATACTGTAGCTCAGAATCTACAGGCACAGTAATCCATCAGTTTTCAATTTATGTTGCCTCTTCTGGTACAGTAAAAGCAGAAGGTTTTGCAACACACACTACTGTGTTCAGGTTATATCCTTTTTTCTTTTTTTACAAATTCTCATAGAAAGGATAGGTATTTTTCCCATCCTCCCATTCTTACATTGAACGCGTTAAGATATTTAAGTCCAGGATTTATATTTTTCATCTGAGAGGTGGCAAGTGGAAAGTATACCTCACTGAAACTAGTTTCATAGCATGGTGATTTGGCATTGAATTACTCAAGACAGCTGAGTGGTGGAACCACTAAGATAATTAACTCATCTGTTGAGGATTTGCTGAAAGACTTTGCCAAGACATGGCATCTGAATTTGCCATTGAAAGGTACCTATTTCTTATGGTTGTTCATTCATACATAGTGATTATAAGTTTTAGAAATTTTGCTGAAAGTAGGTCTGTCCTAAATTAGGCAGTTTAGCACTCAGGGTAGTAGGCTGTTGAGAGAAAGGATGGTGAAGTGCACCAGTCATGACTCCTGGAGGGATCTTTCTCCATTAACAAGAGAAAAAGCCTAGAACCACGAGACTCCTTTCTGTCTGTACTTACATAGACTGCATTTGAGCAGCTTGATTAAATCCACAAAGGTATCAAAACCCATTTTCCTTCCATGTAATTTGGACACCTAAGTTAGGAGCTTAGCTTTCCTGTGTTCCTTTGTAGTCAACTGAGAAAGGTACTTGCAGAGGAAAATGAACCTGCTTCTTCATCTCCCACTTCAGTGCCTGAATTACTCCCTGAAGTTAGACAACGTCAATTGAGGTATCAAGTCACATCAATTTCAGTAGGAATTGGGTTGCCATTGTGAATTTGAGTATTAAAAGGCATACTCATTGTCTTTAAATATTTTGTTTCCTAACATCTATGTTCAAGCTTCTTGTGAAAATAGAGGTTCAGTGGATTCAGTTAAGAATCTGCTTCTCTCTGTTGGATTTATGGGACGCCCTATAATGCTGATTACCTTATTTAACATAGCTTCCTGACTTAAAGTCAGTGGAAATTTTTTAAGCATGACTTTTATTTTCATCTTCCATGCATGCATACCTCCTTACCTTTTAAGTATCTGTGGTACTGGAAGGATAAAATTCATTCCAAGGCTTATAAGCCAGCTGAATACTGGCGATCTCTTTTAACAAGGGTAGGTAGTTTTGCCTTGTTTGACTAACTCCACTTTGTTTTCACTGATTTGTATCAGAAAAATTTTATGCCAAAGAATAGTATTCTATTCAAAAAGAGTAGGATAGCTTTGTCTGGCAATTTCTTAGTTAAGTGCCGGTTTTGATCATAGGTATTCCTAAAGCGTTTTTGGTTTTTTTTATTATTTTTCCTCTTTATTTTTAGCATCAGTATGAACTTTTAAGCTATTTCTGTTCCTTCCTTGCTGACTTTTTAACAGTATGTGCTGTCCTCTGTTCTTTGTAGTAGCCCAACCACTGTTGTGGCTTCTTACTGAAGTACAGTGGGAACCTAACACTGGATAATTTTTCCTGCTGTATTATATTTAAGTTGGATACTTTCCCTGATCTGCTTCGTGGAGCAGCTGCACAAACAGTTGTGTGTCTGTCTGGTACTGCAGCCAAAGACTTGTGAAACCATAGCCTAAGTCATGGTGCTTTTGAGCTACTTCCAGTGTTTATAATTAAAAGGCAGCTATGATTACCGGTCTGCCATAGCTTCTGTTTTTGTAGTCTTTCTTACTAGAGTCGGTACTCAACGTTCATCCCAAGATGTAGTTGAAAATCAAAGTGGGCTACTTTATGTTTGGGGAAGGGAAGCAGTAGGGCAGCCTTGTAATTTCCAGTGCTTTGTATAACTAATGCTTAAATGTATTATTTAATCAAAAGGTTGACATAGTTTGTCTGTAGTATAGTGTAATTCCTATTGGGTATTTGAAATCAAGTAAGAGCCTCAGAACTGCATTCTACTTAATACAGATTTGTTTGCAGTTTTTTTTTCATGAGTTTGGTACAGTGCAGACTGAAAGTATAGTGGTATTTAATCAATATACAAACTTCTCTCAAGAAAATTGACAGAAAAAATTCTAGCGTAAAATGTGACAACTACACAAATTATATCTATAAGTTACTGTAGAGTTCCTGAATTAAACTCTGAAATTCAGCAGAACTTTATCTGGTAATAAATGTTAAGATGCATTGAAGTTACAGAGGTGGAGGATACAAATAGTATTTAATTTAAAATATTTCTTCTATCCTGTAAGGTTGCATCCATCAGAAGAAAATACAGTTTTCAAATTTAGCATCTGCCTCAGCTTAAAATAGAGATGTGGTTTATCCAAAAGAAATATTAATATTTAAGGTGATAATTAATAATTTAGAAGACAGTTATGAATCAAAAGAAGATGGATTATATTTCCTTACTCTTGTATCTGACCAGCAAAATCTCAGAAGTGGGAATTAATCTATAAGTTAATATTTATTTAGAAATTAGCTCGAATACCATAAATTCTTTCTTTTTATACATTTTTTCTAAGTCTTTCCCATCCAAATCTTGCTTCACATATACTCCAGACATTTACTGGGAACTTTTGGAGAGAATAAGCTTGGAACAGATCCATGTTAAGTATCTTCTCTTTTTGCATTATGATATAAAAGTTATCATATTTTCATTTTGTCAGTAAATAAGTAAATATTGATCTTAGTCAGGTGGGACCACCTCTCAGCAGATTTGTAATAATCCTTAGTGATGTGGCACTCTGACTCTGCTAGGTTTCAGCGTAATTGTTTTCAAAAGATTGTGTTTCTTATCAATGAGGAGTGTGAAATATGTCTCTTTTTTTCTTTTTTTTTTCCTGGGGAGCAAATATTACAAAAATGTGGTGTAGAGATACTAGAAGTGAAGGAAAAAAACAAGGCCAGTGTTTGTATAAACATTCTTTTTGATCCAGATGTGGCAGGTCCCTCTGGAAGTCTGTTGTCCTAACCAAGTCTGTGCTGCTTGCACATGCACCAGCTCCCAGTGATTTGCAAACAAAGTGTAGCAAAGGAATAAAGTGGGAAATCAGCAAGCTTTTGAACAAAAAGAAGCATAATTCATCTAGTGAGCATAGGGGGGTAGATTTATGTTGGCAGTTCTTAGTAAGGAAGAGGTGCGACTCAGATGTGCTCACATAGGATCATAGAGATGGGACATCACACCGCAGCCATGCCTTCAGCACCTTGTTACTCTCACTCAGGGTGAAAATACTATGATCTTATGGTCATATTCACATTTCCTTGCTTTAATTGGAGCTTCATCTGTACTGATAAATAGCACATTGCCTGTGAGGAAGATTGAAACGATTATTCATTCTGTTGCGTGAGCATTAGTGTTTTCTCAGATAATGTTTGACTTGTGCCAGATTGTGCTTTTTAAAAGGTTCATCACAGAGACAAATCCCTAAAGGCCATTTGGATGAGACTAGGGTAATTACCCTGCGTGGACCTCAGACATTTTTGTCACAATACATTATGTTCTGTTGTATGTTATGGAAAGTGCTGCAACTGTCTGTGACACACCTTCAGACACTTTTGAACTGAAATGAAAAAGGAAATGAAAAATAGGTGCTGATGGCATGAGGTTCACCAGCTACTTGGTGGGCAGAACCTCTGCTTGAAAGGTGGTACGGACCACCCAAAGCTGACCTGATCTCCAGAATCTCTCTTATTGGTACAGAGTCTGAAGTGGCTTTAGTCTTCATTTCGATGCTCAACCCCAATTTAATATCAGATCAGCTGTAAGTTTTTTATATCTGTACATGCTGAGCTTTATGAAGAGCTTCCAGAGTATATAAAAAGTGGAAGATTAAGTGATACTAGTACATTTTTCATGTCTATCATGTGTAAGAGTTTTCTGGTTCTCTAGAGAGGTCTATACTTGAGGTATCAGCTGAAGAGGAAAAAGTATCTTGCCATGAATATAATTTTCTTAGAATTGCTTATACATTATGGCAATGAGTATGTATAGATAGAGAGCATAACCCATTTCTTTTAAATGACTGCATTTTCTGGCTGACGTATTTTAAAATTAAAATTTAAATATTTTTGTGTTAGGTCAGAACAATCTGGTTTCTTGCAGTTACTACATACTTTACTTTTCCACTTACTATCACACCTAAACAAATGCATTCTGTTTTTTATATCTGTTAAAGTTTTTTTTTTCCTAGTCACTTAGGTGACTTTTAGTAATGCACATAAAAAATGTGGAATCTAGAATACTATCCTTTTTTGTCTGTGTAGTGTGCAAATTCACTCACACTGCTGAAATGGATTTTAGAGCTGCCTTTCAAATAATGAATTATTCCTATAACAGTTAAATATATACAGAATCTCTTTTTGTTGTTTGAAAATCCTGTGGATTAAATACATAACCAGCAAATGAATAAACATAAGAAAAAAGCAACATTAAAAAATGTTATGAGATGGATTAAATGTAATAAGCTCAAGGAAGCAAATTTCCATTCTCTGTTGTAACAGCTGCAAGTGTTGATTTAGTTGTAGTGTTAATGTACAGGGTCTGGACTGTGAATTGGAAAGGACATATGTGCTAAATGAGGTCAAGCCTGCAGTACTGAGGTATTCCTCCTATGCCCACTACTGTTTCTACAGAAATCCAGATGTTTAAAGACACATAACACTATTCCCTGTGTCAGCTTGGATGTCTTGCTCCACTGCAGTCCTAATGCATAACTCTGTGACGTGTAGCTGTACTTTCTGATGACCAGCAGTAAGCTTGGGAGAGTCACCATCACTTTTATCAGCAGCATGTGAAAAAAGTATATTATTCTTGCACAGATATGTTCATGTAATTCCTTGCTTGTAGTTTTTGACTGCTGAAGCCCTGTCCAAACTGTGACAAAATTTCTCACTAACAATTATCTGTAGATCATCTAGTCAAACGTTATGTTTTAACCATCTATATTGAGTTTATTAAGTAAAATTTAACTACAACTATTTTCCAGAGAGGTATCCAATTTTGTTTTGAAGCTGTAAGGAGGGAGATATGGAGCCATTTTTTTCTATGACAATTTGATTCAGTAGATAATCACACTGCAAGTGTACATCTTTTCTGTTAAAGAGCCCTTTAACATCCAGCATTTTCTTCATACGAATGCAATCATATAATTTTCAATGATAGTTTAAGTAAGCTAATCAACCACGGAGTACCTTACTGTAAAACATTTTACCTAATTGTAAAATAGTTTTACTGATAAAAATTATGTATCAATTATGGATACAAATCACTATAGCACTGTATACAGAAATGAAATTTTCTCCATACTTCTTCTGTATTTGTAATAATATATATCTGTATTGGGATTTTTCCTGAACCCTGCCTTTGATATTTGTTACCATACCTTATATTGCAGCTTTACCTTCCATGATTAGCTGAGTGTGATGAGGGGTGACTGCACTTTTCCTCCACAGTGTAATCTCTGCTGTTTTTGTCCTAAAGACTTAAACATTTCATCTGTTGCTCAGTGGAGCTTTTGGAGAATTTGTAAGGAGCAATGCCTGTAGTGTACAGATAATGTTACTCTACTCTGGTCCTGAAAATACACAAAGTAGTGCTGACACTGATAAAAGTTAAAGATGGAAAGTTTAAAACCCAACCCAACTAAGTTACATGCAAATAAAATTATCTTAAGTCAAATAAACTGCTTCTTTTTCTATACCAAGAAGCATTAACCCCCCTGACAACACAGAAAATCTGTGGGTTTAAGAAAGACTTGGTTGTAAGCCTTGTGCATTCAGGATGAGTGCAAAATGGGATGACAGGATGATAATCCTTCCACTGACAATAGGGGCAATATTTGCCATTGTCTCTTCCTGTCATGAGAAACAAAGTACTCTTGCAATCCAGCCATCTTCTTTCATTGCCAAGAGAATGAAGAGAATTTCCTGGGTTTTTTTCCCCCAGCATTTCCAACGTCTTGGAAAAAAGAATTAGCAGAAAAATGGGGCCCATATTTTTTTTTCCTAGTGTATATGAGGAAAGAGGAAGGCCTCCATGTCCCACATCACGTGAAGAGGAGAAGGCAGAGAATCTTCAAGACTTCTTAGGCTGAAAATATGTAACAACAAATTCTGGCACCTCATGTATAAACGAGATTTTGGTGTCCATATTCCTGGAATTTTCAGCAAAGGTGTTAGCTGAGAGGTACTGAAATGCTGTTGGGTTTTTACTTTTCATGTTGGCAATGGAGGAGTATACAGACTAGGGAGAAACCAAGTTGGAAGTCAAGAATTTAAAAATAAGGACAAATACGGAGTGCAAGGAAAGGCTGCCCTAGTGAAAGGCTATGCAGGCAGTTGAACTGCTTTTAGATAGAAGCCTGCTCATGTGGTATGTATGTGGGCTCACATCTGTAGGCAAAGCAAGCTTGAATCACCTCAGAGTCCTTTGTGGACATATCCTTCCACCTAGATTCATTCCTCCCAATTCTGTTCAAGTAATTTGCGAGCTTAACCACAGTGGCCTTGCTCATTCAGTCCAGGGAGAGAAGTAGAATGGGCCCTTAGGGCTGTGGGAACATGATTAGTCCCTGTTCTGAGGTTGGGATAATCAAACAGGATGTTACAAACTTCTGGATATGACATGAGAAATAGATGTTTGTGACAAATGACAGTGTGTGAAGCTGACAGAAACTGCAAATAAGAAATGTCTGGATTTCTTAGGTAGCTCAGCAGGAGTTACAGGAGAAATGGGTGAATGTCACAGGTAATGGGACAGGAGCATTGAAAATCATTACAGGAGCAGAGTCTTGCCAGGCTGGCAGTACATAACGCTGCCAGCTGCAACAACTCGGGTAATGGTATCAGATGTTCTGAATTTGAGTATAAATGTGGCAAAACAGGCACCAAAGGGGAAAAACTAGAGATGGGTTGTGTAGGTGAGAATTGGGTGGAGAAAGGGAGACCCAAGGGTGGTGAAAATGACAGCAAAGGAATGACAGAAGGGATAAGATGCCATTCAAGCCATGTCATGGATGGTGGCCAAGAGCATCTGTCAGACAGACCTGTCAGGTCACAGTGGATGGGGCAGGACAGTAGACTAAACCCTTGTTCTGACTGCACCATAGGTCAAACTTTTATGTCAAGGAGAATTGGATCAGGGAAGCATCCTGTGTTTAATCATTGTCTCTCACAGATCCTTCTTAATGTTTGCAGCCTTTTTATTGATAATTTACTTCTGCAAATGTAGGACACTGAATTCTGATGTATTCAATGACTGAAGGACGTCTGCCTCTGTGAGCAATTATGCATCTATTGGTCTTGCATGGTAATGCCAAAACCACTCCTTTTTAGATCCTTATTACAAGTTTTTTTGCCAAAGAATGTATTCTATCTACATCTCATATATTCATCTGATTGCCATTCATTTACACTTCGTTTTATTGAAATAAAAGTGTAGCCTTTGCCCTTAACTATTGCTCATCTTCCTTTTAACACTGTCAATAAAGGGCATTTATGCATACATCATGGTAAAGTAAGAAGCCTTTCTTTTGTAGGGGCATATTAATGTCTTCTATTTATTAATTTACAAAGCTATTCTAATTCCTTTGGGAAAAGATGATCTTTTATTTTCATTACAGTCTTGCTAGATCCCTTTATCTTCTGACAGTTTAAGTCTCCAAGGAGAATATTGTATAAACAAAGTCATATTTGCCTTTTAAACGTTCTCATGGTCATTTCCTTCTGGAGTTTTTGATATTCTGTATTTATTTGTCATATGCAGGATGATTCAGAAACAATTTGGATCATAAGCTAATTGGTATCTCTGATAACACAGTTGTTTGGGGGGGTTTTTTATGCATGTATGTGGGGTTTTAAAATTTATTTAAATTTTTTAGATTATTTTTAGTAACCAAATTGCTTGTACCCCAGGAGTCCTATTAACACAAAAAATAAGAGTTTTTTAAGGATGATACATCAAATTGCATATGTATGTCTTTTCCTTTGCATGACTGGAGAGAATTCTTGTAGTATTCATGACCATAGACTATTTGTCTTTGCAAAGGTTAATGAACACTAGTTAACAACTGAAAAAATGTTTCTCTGGCATTTGGCATCCTTTTCTTTCTTCTGAAATATTACATATGGTAAGAGTGACCATGGTTTGGCTGTCCGTGGAGATTCATTTAATTTCTCAGTTAACAGAAATTTCAGAGAACAGCTACTAATGAATTATAAAAGTAATTCAGGAGGGAAGAGTAATATAATGTTACACCGGATGTAGATGTACAGTATGTATGTGCAAGAAGGTCTTGCTTAGACTTGGGTACACATATATACTGTGTGTATGTATTTTGTGGACTTTGCCTGCACAGTGTCGGCAATTGATAAAGTTTTCTTACTATCATACACACAAATCCCAACTCTTTACCTTAGATCTTCCCTTTAAGATAGACCTGTCAGTGTTTCAGTGGATTTCTGTTTTCGGTTCTGTTCAACCCATAACGATTAAACCAAGTATGTGTTAGCTCAAAACTTTATTGTTTAGGCATCATGTCAGTTGTTTTTACAGAGGACTAATTAAACCATTTGCAAATTCTCTATTATATTTTTAACACATTTTTTCCTGATATGATAGCCAAGTTGACATAGTCAAAGAAAGCAGTGCCTGAAGGTGAGTTAATAGTGGCAGTTGGTACCCACGTTGTTAGCTCAAAATTCATCAAATGTTGTCCTATCTTTTTATGAGTTAATAGACATTAGAAAATATACTGTGAGTGTTCCTATGTATAATGGAAGATAGAACTGGTGCTGCATGTTAATGAAAATGTGCTCAATGAGGTCTGACAAGTCACATTTATTACAATATTTTCCGGTTGCTGTGAGAATAAATCTAGACTGAGAGGATTTCTGAAACTATCTGAAAGTGATCGTGTGACGAAATAGCTTTTGAGAGAGTAGTGTAGCTTTCCAGAGAACATTGCAGAGAAATGAGGATTGTGTGAAGGTGGCAGATTGTAGCTGTAAATAATATGAAATTTGACAAAAAATATAGTGACTTTCAGGTGTTGAATTAGAAGAAAGGAGAACTTGTTTTAATCAAGAAGAGTTTGAAGAGCTAGAAGGAAATCAATTCAGAGCTGAAAACTCTTGTTGATTTCTGTGTTCAGTCCTAAACACACTTGTTTCCTGTTGGAAATTCACTGCAATACTTTTCTGTGATCTACGTGATTCTCCTGTTCTGTAAAGCTGGATGCTATTACCAGTAAATTGAAAGTGTGATCAAGTACTAATATATATTCTAGAACCACATAAAACAGCATGTGAGAAACAGTTTTCTGTGCCTTTGTACTGACTCAAGTACTGTGATTTTTCTGAGAAATCTACAACTCTAAGTCTGTTACTATAAAAGATGCAGAAAACATTGAAATTTCAAATGTCCTAGGTTTCTGAGTGTGAAATACCATTTTATTTGTAGATTGATTTGTGATTTCAACTTTTTAGTTTGAAAAGTAGTTAGTCTGTTATTTTAATATGGGAGCATAGGTTATAGATGCCCTGAGGGAATTCATTAAGGACAACTCATGTAACCAGCCTTGCATCAAACAGTTAAGGGAGTTATCAGTACAATGCAGAACACTTTCAAGAAACAAACACTTCATATTAAAGTGTAAAGAGAATCCTGGATATTTTCACGGAACTGCTTAATGCTGTGCTACTACAGTAAGTAGCACATACTAGCACTGTGCTGCTACATTTTAATATTTTATTGCTTCCCTAGATGCTTGGATTTTGGTTTTTTTCTTTTTGTTGGTTTTGATTTTTTATTTAGTTGTGTTTTTTTACAAATAAATGCAAGAAGCATGCATGTCCTTGAATTGTTGTAAAGTTTTATGTAATTCTGTGAAGGGTTCATATAAGAGCATGTTGTCTGCTCTTTTATGATATATTTTTCTTGAAAAACAGAACACAATAAATTAAGAACCCCATTAGTTTGTTATTGGGAAAGGATTATTTATTCTAAGGTGACAGATAAGTTTTGTCAGCAGAGCTTTATGGGAAGGATCACATGCCAGATCCTTGCACATCTTGGTGATCTGAGCAATATCCTTTAAAGCTCATAAAATTCTTCCCTTGGCAAAGCAGCAGAGTCTTAATTATTCTATTCAGCCTCTACACCACCAGCAAGGGGAGTAGAGGCTGAATAGAATAATTAAGATAATTAAAAAACAAAGGTTTGGGGATTTTTTTCCCCCTCTGTAAAGAAGCACTTTCCAGAGAATAAAGCAAAATCGAGGGGCTCTCCACCAACATCTTTATATAAGTATCTCAAGATGGAAAAACAATTTATGTGCAAAAAAGGAAAGAAAGACAGAAGTGTTCCTTTATTTTAGTACATTAGATTGTCCACAATGCATTTAGTTATGTTCAAAAAAAGACAGGAGCCAGCCGTGCTGTTACAAAATTAAATGAAATCAAGTTGCCATTCATGTTATTTCGGGAGGAAATACGAATATTTTTCTGTAAGTTTCACACTTGTGAAAACTATGCTGAGAAGCGAATTTCATTTTCTTTGTGTTCAAGTGTGATTACTTTTGCTGTATGCTAATTAGGAAGGTTCAGTGTAACTTAAAATAGAGCTATGTTTAAAATGGGAGGTAATAAGGTAAATATTTATGATTTTAAAATCTATGTAATTTTTGAAGGATAAATTTTAGAAATTTAGAATTAAATTTGTCCTCTTTAAACTTGCTGTATTCACCAAGAAATGTTTACTTGGATTCACATGGTAGTCAAACCTGTGTACACTTACCAAAATTTACACTTCATATGTTTGGCTAAAGAATTTTAGAACCAGAACATGGTAGTGATAGATCATGTTAAAAAGATTTTTTTTTTTATTTGCAAGCATTGTGTAGAGTGTTTACAAAGAACATCCTATATTAATATATTTTTAACAGATGTACTTTGAAGTACACTTAAAAACATTCAACGGATTGTTGTGGTGAATGATCTATTCTCTTGCATTTATGTGCTGATTGGCACTGTTGTCGGTGCTCATAACTGTTAAGCGAGATATTATTGTGAACTAACAAGATTCTGTCCTGCAACAAAATCTGTCAAAGCATGACTTCTCTTTTTATTATGTCCCAGGTCAGTAGATACTTATTAATGGGAAAAAAGCTAAGATGGCACATTAGAATGCATTTGGATTGCTAATCCCATGCTTTGGTATATTTGTCCTTATTTCCTTATGTATTATTCACTGAAGGAATTATGTTTCATCCTAGTGACTATATCCTATGTATGGCCTATGAATAATTTTCTTGGGTAGAGTACACATGTACTTTTTTCTCTTAGTGGTCAGTAGTGACCTGTTTCCTTTTGGTATATTTTTGTTATTTTATTTAAAGTTAGCCCTATGTTTTAAGCTGTATATTTTTCTGAAATGAGAATTAGAAAATATAATGCACTGTCTCCAAAATACAAAGTGAGCAGTCACCACAGTTTTTCTGTCTTTATACATTAAAAACTATCCTTGCCTTGAAAATTAAATTTAAGAATTTGAATATCTAAGTTTCTTGCTTTCTTGAACACAGGGAACTAATGCTACACTGCATCTTCCCTGAACAAGGTGGAGATTTTGTACACTGCTACAGCCACCACTAGTGACATTTTAGGGATTAATCAGTTTAATTCTGAATTTCCGAGTCTGTTTTTTTGTTATGGAGGGTTAAATAGCACGTAGTTAGAGCAAGTAGGGGTACTTAATACAGAATTCTGAGTAAGACACAGAAGCTCCACAGAAGATGGGAGCTCCAAAATATGTTCGACATTTTCCAGCATTTACTGAAGATAAGTTACATCTTGCAGGTTGTGCAACCGCAGAACTTACCTTAACCCAGCCTTATTAAAAGCTTAAATCATTAAATATTAAATCGTTGTACATCTCAGAGGTTTACACCTAGCCCCATTTGTGTGGGGTCTTAATCACTTACTGTCATTCCTGTGAATCACCTTTCCAAACTCAGGGACCTAACTTTTAAATATTTTCTGGTCTAAGTTAAAGATGCTAAAGCATTTTCTCTGGGTTCATCAGCTGTAGTAATAAACTGTATGTTTATTAATGGCTTTCCACTTGTCACTCTTGACCTGTGGAAAGGTCAAGCTCCAGCTCAGAACTTTAAGTCTATGAAAATACAAGCTATGTTTTTACTAATTAATCAACAGCAGAGTATCCAGGCAAATGCCTGTGTTCTGGAATTGACCATCCCTATGACTGACAACTATGTCAGAACATTGTTAGTCATCCAGCACAGTATCAAAAACTTCCTCTGTATAGTTCTGCAGTTACTATGGTTCAAGAGCACTGACTGCTGGAAGTCAGGTGTGCTGGTTTGAAGTAAATACGGGTTCATTCCACACAAATTGTTCTTCCATGACAAAGTAGACTGCCGTGTTTAATTCATTAGTAGACATGAAACGTGTCACAGATATCTGTAGTCTAGAAGTTCGCAAAATTACTATTTTGCTTCTTCAATCAAACCATTCGTAGTCTGCTTTTAATAAAACACTACTATACAAGCACATAATAATTAGAATTCTTGGAAAGTTGAGCTACTAATATTAGCATTTGGAGATTGTTGGTTTCTTTTTTGGTTAACCACAAAAGGTTTGAAGCAGTATTTTAATATTGTGCTAAATTGAGCTTACTTCTTGCCTGTGATATCTAAAGCAAAAGCTTTTATGTGTGATTTTTATTGGAAGATACATCTTATTAGGAATTGCGTTAATGCGAATTTAAGATTAGATCTTTCTTTTTTGCCTTTGCTCTCTTGACTTGCTGTGGTAGAAGTTGAGTACAATGATGAAATGCTCCAGTTTTAATCTTCCCAGTAACAATCAAATGATCAAGCTGCTACCAAGCAACATGTTGGTCAATTGAATAAGTCTCCTAGACTTTGCAAAAGAATGTGCTGAGCAAATGTGAAGGTTTCAAAAAGCCATTTAATAGCGAACTGCTTGCAGAGTAGTTCATTATTGTTTGAAGGAATCACTGCTGAAGTATAGGAGTCATATGCCTTGTATTTCATAAAGGCTTTTAAAACAATCCTCAATCCAAAGGTGTGCCTGACATGGTTCAGAAGAGATTAGGGAAGTAGCATGTGATAAACGATAGCTCAAAGTTTCAGTAATTTCAGTGGAATCCTACCATAAAAGTGATTAAGTCTTAAACATAATCCTAATGAAAAAGTAGTTCATTAGCAATGGCACTACTTCTATTTGCTTCAGATGTGAAGAACCAGTTATGGCTGAGAAAAGTAAGGGAACAATCAGCCTGCTTTTTCTGGTAAGTTCTTGGAAGCCTGGTATATTCTATTTATTCAGTTAACATATATTTAAATACTAAACTATAATGATCTAATTATATGTCAGTAAGAAATGATGGCTTATGTATTCTTAAAGCTCTTAAGAGGCTAGGATCTGTGTATTGGTAAATTTACCCTGCAGACTTTGCCAAAGAGGTAGAATAAAAAACAGGCATTTCACGGAGAGTGTGGAAAAAGACACATGAGAAGTACTTTGGTTTTCCACTACCTCTATGATGTGTATAAAAACATGTTGTGAGACTTCTAAACTTCAGCATGTATAGGATCTGCAATGTTTTCTTTAGTGCATATTCTGTTCTCCATTGAAGTTAGCTGAAGCACTGGACGTGTCTCAAGTAGGATAAATTTACACATTTTATTTATAGTTAAAGGATGTGATCTCTGAATGAGAATAAAGAAAAGCATGAAACTGAAAGTATTTGCACTCACCTGAGGGAATATTAATAGATTTTCCAGGTATATAATAGCAAGAATTTATACTTAAGATCTTCTAAAAAATAATTATGTGATTTTATAGCCTGTAAAATTTCAATAATGTGGCTTTTCTGTTTATTACCCTCTTTATAACATAGTTGTGGATATATAAATATTGCATTAATGTAACATCTCAACATCAGAACTCACTGGTTTTAATATTTCTGTATAATTCACAATTTATATTGAAGCATAATACTCAGAAAATACAGTCTAGCCAACTAGAATAAAGGTAGCCAAATAGGGTGAAGTTAATAAAGCAATATTTATACTCACAAATTGATCTTAATTATCTCTGTTAATAAAAAGTGACAAGGAGATTTTCACAGAGATTATTTTAATGAGATATGTTCACACTTGAAAAAAAGCCAACTCTGCTGATAAAGCAAATAAAAATTTGCCAATTATTAAAAATAATTGCTTTTTTAACTTAAGAAGGAGATTTGAGGGAAAATAGTATGAATAAAATCAGTTTGATTGGGTACTGTGACCTAGTCCTTAACTGCCTGTCAATGCTACATGTAGAAAGAGTGATGAGTCAAAATGTCGTGCTTGTTTTCTTTGTACTTGAGATACTGCAGCAATGTGTTATGTCATCTCCACAGAGTAATCTCTATCTGATTGATCTGTTGTCTTATTTCTGTACGTCTTTGACAATGGTTGAAGCAGAGGTTTCAGTCACTGTTAAACACTGCAGAGAAAACATGGAACTTGTCAGGAGAGAATATAAGGTACCTGAATAATATGTGCCACTTCTTTGCCTTGAACCCCCAAGTTATTTATCAGCTTTATGTTTAGTATCAAAACTTGGACACAGCTAATATAAGATATATGTGATTCCTTGTACTGTCAGTTAAATTTCTGGAATTGGTATTTGAGGTTACCTATTTGAATATGTTTCATTAAAACATGTTTATTCTTGTATATGCACATAAAATCTCTCACAGGTTACCAATATTAAATGCAACTTCTAAGAGATTACTTCACAAGTTATTGTGTCACATGTTGCTTTTTTGGTGGTTTTTTGTTTGTTTGGCTGGTTTTTATTCTATTTGCATTGGTGGTGGCTTTTCCCCCTTGTCCTATGGTCTTCTTGCAAACAATCATTTTTCTGTCTTGTTTTAAGGCAATTTAAAGGGGAACACTCAAAAATGGGTTCTTCCCCTTTGTTTTAACCAATCCCTTTCCACCAATAAGGGAAGGAGAAATTAAATATAAGTGAACAAATAGTAATTTACTAACCAGTGAAACAGCAACAGGAAAAAATAACAGTATATAATGCCTGGCACCAGGAACTGGCTGGAATATGATCATGTTTTTGGTTACCCACAACACAGTCTTGATCTGGAGGAAATGTTCATGTTATGGCCTCATTCATATCCCTTTTAGAAAATTCCTAATTTTTATTGAAATCTTATGCCAAATTATACCAGAAAACATGTGAAAAATATGAAACAGAGGCAGACATCTGTGTGTTTTTGAGAGCACTGAGATACAATTCCTTTGAACAGTATGTAAGCATTCAGATGTATGTAAAAGATTTGGGAAACGTTTTGATACTGCTCAAGGATCTATTAATCTAAACAACATATCCAGGGAGCTTTTGAAAGCCAGTGGTAATCTAGTGTTAATAAGTTCAATATACTTGGCATCAAATTTCACCTATAATTTTTGTGCTGACAAGGGGTTTTTTTTTTATTTTTACTGTATCTTATAAAGAGATTTCCATTCTTGAATGAAAAGCTTCAAATTATAAAGGATTTGTGATATTTTTTAAGTAAGTTACTTCAGTAATTAATGTCTGCAGTCCTGCAAAAGTTGTACCGTATTTCTACTTATATTTCTATTAACATTTCTATTATAGCCTAGCATGAGTCTTCATTCGTTTAATCTTACTTTCAGTCACTTACTGTCAGACATCTCTTACCCATGCAGGTCAGGGTAAGATATTTCCTTGGCATGCTTTTGCCTGGAAGATTTTTGCAGGCGTTTTAAACGATTCTGTACTTTTACCACCATTTTCAGGGGTTTGGCATTCGTTATATGTGTACGTACATGAGCAGATAAACCGTTGTTAATGCACTGCTAATGAGTGTGCTTGGTCTGTTATGAGTTACTGTGATAACTTAGTGCAAACGTCCTGCACCATGACCCTTGGATACTCCTTAAATCCAAGGGTTTCAGGAGGCATAGCAGTCACTATTCATGTGCAGTTAAAACTGTAAAAATATGGAAATCCCTGTGGAATGTATGACTCATTATCGTGTCGTCTATTGACTTGACTTCTTAATTTGGACTGAACTTAAATCTCTTACTATAAAGTATAGGTTGTAGAACTGATTTCATGTTGTTGCTGTTTTGTGAATTATTTCTAACTTTTTTGCATTCTCCTTTAAAAGATGGCACAGGATTTTAATACTGGTTTCACTGGGTTTATGTATGGGTGCATCAATTCTAACTTGATATGATCCCAAGGACTGAGTTATCCTTTACAACTGCACTGTCATAAAAGCAATTTGAGCTCAGCTCTCTGTGTGCCAATATTTCTAGGTCTCTCAGTATCAGTTTATTTAAAGATACTGCATTACCGGTCTTATATTCCTCTGACTCTGCATTTGACAGCTATATTTCATCTCTGTGCAAATAACTGCATATTACCAAAAGATCCAGCTTTAGCTGTATGATTGGCCTCACCACACCATTGTTTGTATCCCTGCCAATTTTATGTCACCTGCTAATTGTATCAGCAAAGATTTTATGTTTTGTTCTATTAAATGCAGTTAGTCACTGCAGAGGATCTTAGAGAATCTAGTTAATTTTAGTGATCCAAGAGGGATATTTATTTTTACTTCAAGTGCTTGTTCTTGTGTTAATTAATATTTCAAAGGTTTTAGGTTCTCATTTACCTTTGTGAACTGAAAGATCTTGTGATCTCATTAAAAAGTAGCAATCTTGCTAAGAAGACCTATCTTCCCCACAGTCACATTTCTAGGAACTAATTGTGATCCTACTCTTACTTAAGAACATTTTGTTTTCTCAGTAAAACATTATTTTGCCTGTAATCAATATCAGGTTTGTGAAACAATATCCAGTTAGCATAAGTAATATTTATGAGCTCTTTCTCTTTCTTTTTTTAATAATTATTATTACAATATACAATAATATTTTAATAAATGTAATAATACAATTTTAATAAATGTAATAATAAATTATTACAATAATAATTATAATTATTATTACAATATGTTTTTGAATCTTTCAGAAATTCTGCAGAATCAAATATTTTTGAAAGATCCAGATTATTTGTTCAAGAGGTAATTTATAATACCCTTGGATGAACACTGTGTTGTTTTGTGTATTTAATAAAATTGAATACTTTCTTGTCATTACAGTTATCATGCAGAACAAAATGTCTCTTTCAGTTACTCTTTCTGTAACAGAATTTTCCTTCTGCTCTCAGTTTTCTTGAAGGCTGTCAATACTTTTCCTTAACTCATGATTGTAAACTAGTTTGGTGTTGCTCTCACAGGGAGGTTAGCCTCTCACAACAGGTCTGAGTTATTTTGCATTTTGTGGGGAGTTGGAACTTTGTCCAAATTTAGGTATCAAAGCCTTGGAGGTCTGTACCTGAGCTAAGTGTCCAGGTTTCATTTAAAGTCACTGGAGAGAAAGACACACAGCAAGATGTTCTGCCACATACTTGAGGAGCAGATGAATGGTGCTTTAAACAGCCGAGTTCTCAGTATCAATTCTGCAAGTACAGACTAGTAGGATTAGTTCAGGTACAAATATTTACATCAGGACAGGTGACTTTTAATATGTCTCATAGTTTGCATGTGTATGTATACATGGAAAAGCTCTTCTTGTACCCACAGAATCATCAGAACTTTTCAGTGGTCAATCCATTTAACCCATTTAAGTATGGAGTGAATTATGTTCTGGATCTCTCTTTTTATTTCTTGTGAAGTGAATGTGTAGAACTGATTTAAATTAAAACAAGTTTCTTTAAAAAAACTCTATTAAACTAGGTGAGATGAAAAACTCATTCTGTGCAGCTAATTTCCATCAAGAATGGACACAGTGTATTTTTTGCTTAAGACAAAACTAATTTAAATGCCTGCTATGAAGGTGGTTCTTCAGTGAAAACCTAAACACCCAACTCTGTTCAACTAAAATTAGCGTAGAGGTAAAATGTGCTACACAACACTAAGATATCAAGATCCAGAGGTATCAGAATGCAGAAAAATAAGTTAACAGCACATTGCTACTGTAGTTCATGTTACAGAGCTGCAAGGGATACCATTCTCCTTGCTAATGATACAGCTAGAAGACTGCTTTTTCTGAAATCAAAGTCTTACACTCTTCTTGCTTTAAAATACTCAAAAGCAAAGTCATCAGAGACAGCAGAAGCTGTCAGAACATCCTTGCAAGTAGCTATACAAGTAACTTTGATCTGCTGTGGTTGAAAGATAATTACATGTTTGCCATACAGAGGAGAGCCACAGTTTCACTCATCCAGCAGTATATGAAAAGACACTTAGATACAGAAGATACAGCAGATATTGCATAAGGATTGCTAACAAACTACAGGAAGTGCCATTTTAGAGTACCCTGTCTGACCATTAGCTGTGCCTTCAGGAAGGACCTTACAGGTGCATGTCACGCCTGCCAGTCTCATATAGAATTCACTCCTAAAACAGCTTGTCACTCTGTGCTTTAGAAAACTGTAGATACCCTTTTGGACTGCTTTATTAGAGATCCACTTTCTGTTCCCCAGGACAGAATCAAATCCAACTGAAATAAAATAAAGGCAGAGGTTGGCATGTAAATACATGTTGAAAATCTGTTACTGTATAAGCTGTAAATCATCAGCTCTTTTAAGAACTTTGGAAAGATTCTGTATTATGGTCTGAAGAGGAAAAATATGAGTAGCACAATAGCAGTATGCAGTAGCCATGAAATTTGACCATTATGTGCTTAAGTGCTATTCAGCTCACTATTTTTCTTTAATTAGGCTTGGGATATGTTGACTGCAATGGACAAGGGGCAATGGTTTTAAATTGAAAGAAGGCAGTTTTAAGTTAGATTTAGGAAAAACTTCTTTACTCAGAGGGTAGTGTAGCCCTGGAACATGTTGCCCAGAGAAGTTACGGACACTCCACCTCTGGAAGTCTTCAGGGCTAGGCTGGATGGGGCTCTGAGCGACTTGATCTAGTGAATCGCATCCTTGCACATGGCAGGGAGTATGGAACTAGATGATCTTTAAGGTCCCTTCCAGCCCTAACCTTTCAGTAATCTATGATTCTATGTCTATATTTTTAAAAAAATAGAGTGTACACTAACTAGTACTGATATTTGCATCCTATGGAAGTTGTTTGTAATTTCTAGATTTTTATGATACATGGTCAGAGAATCCACAGCTTTCAATAGTTCACACTCTTTTTTTAAGTAAAGATTGACATTTTGAAGGTGAGGTCATCTTACTGTAACTTGTTGAAGCATCAGTTACAGTGTAACTTAGTTTGCTTACTCTTGAGTGTCTTCCCTCAAGCAGATTTGCTCTCCCAGAATTCGAATCTTACTCTTTGGACTCAATTAAGATTAGAGTTGAATGTTTAAGAAATCATTAAAGCAATCCAAAATTCACCGTTTAGGCAGCTGCAACCTCATTTTATCATCTCAATAGATACTGTCTAGAAATAGCATATAGTTAACTTCTTAGTGGATAACTTGAAGAATGAAAAATCATCACCTCCTGTATCACTGTTCTTCTGTTCACATTTTCCAAAGTCCATCACTAGCAGTTCTTCAAATAAAGAAATAAAGAAATAGATAAGGACACTAGTAAGAGGTCTTATCTTTATACTTTCAAACAAATGTGTGAGGCTGTTGTGAAAAGACAGTGCTATTCAGAAAACTGTGGTGACATTATTTAGGCTCCACATGAGAAGGTAAATAGTAATTTATCAGAACAGTGACTCCCTTAGGCATAATTAGTGTTGAGATCATAGTAAATCAATTGCTGTCAGCTACTGACAAAGATAATTGCCCTCAACTGGAAGCTCAGGGAAAAGATATATTGTATATACATGCTCTTGTATTTCTTGGTGTTAAAGAGACCTCTGCTGCATGCTGATTAACTTAAGAAACATTAAGGACTCTGTCTTCACCTGATAGCTCATTAAAAGCTGTAATGACAGTAAAACTTCAGCTTAGGACCTGGCTCATAAAGTTCTCTAGAAAAATGACTTGCATTGAGAAGCTTATCTGTGTGGAAGATAACACTGAGATTACTTCTCACTTGGCAAGAATTATTCAAGAAAGTTATTTTTTAACTCATGTTGGTGGTCTTATTTGTGTCATAAAATAAGGTTTTTCAGTGTAGTATGAAAGAAAACAAATACAAGGATTTAGTCTGCAGAAAAGTAGCAAATAAATTAAAAATCAAGTCATGATGGGAATTTGTGCTATTTCATGTCACACCTGACTACAATTCCTTCTTGAGTAGCTAAAACAAACTTAGAAACCAATGAGATTGTTCATCTAGAGGAAAGCTAGCAGAAAATAGTGGCATCTTATAGTACTTTGATGTTAGAAGAATTTATTGTACAAAATATCTGGGAAGGTCTTTGATCCACTTTAAAAAAAAATCTAAAGAGAGTTAGAAGCATTGAATGGCGCACAAATATTAGTGCTCTCATTTCCTTCCCCTGAGCTTTTTCTTCTTTGTTCCAGATGGTTTCTGATTTTTGAGAGGGGAGTTTTAGGAAATTCAAATAAAACAAAAGCTCTGCATATAGCTGATGACTAAAATGAGAAAAAAACCCCAAAACCCTAGGAATCTCTTCTTTTTTTTACTCCTCATTGCTTTATACATTGCGATTGCTGAAAAAAAATAAGCAAACCAAGAAAGGCTTCAACCCAACGTAGCAAAATATTACAGATTTGAAAGACGGAGAGGTAAAACTCACTTGGTGGAAACGTATAGTTGAAATTAGTTTAAATGTGCTTCATTATTTTGATCCTCAAAACTTTCAGTGGGTGTACAAGTACTTAATCTTCAATTGGATTGTAAAACCACTGTGTATCTGTGATTTTAAATTAAGCTATATCTTCAAAACTTCTTGATGTTTAAGATAACACGTACATTGGTCTGGATTTTGATATCTTATTTGGCTTTGGAGAAATTATTTATGAATATGATTATTTCAAGCATGAATTTAAATTTTGTTTCTTTAAAAATAGTAATTTGTTAACATAGTGAAATTTTTATTAGTTTGAGTAATTACCTTGAGATAGCATTAGTTTGTTATGTAGTTTTTTTATCTTCATTATAAATATGCTGTTTTGCAACACCTAAGAGAAATATCAAAATTTCTAAGATATTTCCATGATATTTTTGAGATCATTATGGGTGGATAGGCGTTATTTCAGATGTGTGGAAGATGTTCTGTTTGCTTTCTAACAGTTCAATCTGTTTAAATTAGATTCTTCAGATGAAAAGACACTGTCTGTTCTGGTTTTGGAAAGATTCATTCTCCTTTGGTTTGCCTAGCAGTTGACACCTATTTCTGATACCAAAAATATATAAAATTTAGGCAATACCTGTTTCCCATCCTGCTGCAGATGATGCAAGTTTCTGGGGCATCCCTAGGGGTCTTAGATGTATTGAAATGCCATTCTAGGCAGGAGGAAAATCTAAAACTCTCAGAAATAAGCAAATGCAGTGGATTGTAATTAAATGGCAAAAGAGCTTAGGGAGCAAAGAGGATGCTGCATGAATAGGCACTCACAAAGTTAGGCAGACTCAGAAAGTAGGGGAATGTATCATGTTCTGAATTATTTTTGGTAACTCTGTGAAAACATAAAGAAGATTTACATAAAATAGTTCCCATATTCACTTTTTATCATAAAGTCAAATAAGGAAATTAATTTAAAAAGTAAATTATCTGCTTCAGGACTGGCCACTTTGCTACTGTGAGCAATAGTTAGTATTCATGGCCATCCTTTTAGTAAGTAACAACTTTTTAGTTTGCACAGACAACTGTACCATAGAAAACAACATCCCTCACACACTTTATCCTTCCTTTTCCTTCCCTTCCCATTTCTCTTATTTTCCAAATACTGAAAATGCATCTAGAAACAAACAGTAAATTTTATTACCAAGAGAAGTGATGAAAAAATGTCTTATAATGAGAATAAGCTCCAATTTTCTTTCTTTTTTTTTTTTTGTTACTCAGACTGATCTGCAGTTCATTGCCTAAAGCTAAGTGGAAGAGAGAAAAGCCATGCTTATAATATGAGGATCTCTGTAAAAAAATTCAATTCCTTGCAGGCTTTCAGATGTATACTTCTGAAAGATTTTGATGATAATTCTTGCTGTATTCAATCAGATCCATATATTGTTTGGTAACACTACTCTCTTTTTTCAGTATGCAGCATGTGGTTGGTTACACAGTATTTATTTTTTTATGTTACAGAGATTACACTTCAAAAGTCTATGAAGACAAAAGCCTTTAAATTTTGTGCATTGTAAAAAATAATGTATTAGACTGCAATACAAATCCTATTCTCAGAGTTTGCTATAAGCTCATAGATTTACTTGTTGGTGATTAATAACCATAATATTTTTGTATCACATTCTTGCTGACCTCAGGCTCCAGTGAAGCTGAAGGGCATCAGGTGTTGTAAATAATGCCACTGGAAGACATTAATACAAAGTTTCCTTAATCTTAGAAACTGAAAACATCTGCTTGAATTCTGTACCATGTTGTGTAGGTTTTCAACATGAGGGCAGCTTTTAAAAAATCAGCTGATTTTGCTTCCTGCAGTGGCTTTTGCTTCAGCCAGTGGGAAATTTTTTCAGAAGGATTTAGATGGTGCAGGAATAATTGGTTTAATAAGAAAAGAATAAGTCAAAAGTTAAAGAAGTCAAGGGCTTTTCCACTACATTCATATATCTCTTCTTACATCAACTGTTCTTTAATAGGAAAGTATTATACCTTATTTAATTCTCTTTCCTGCTGACTTAATGGTAGCAGAACAAAGTAAAATGGGTAACAGTGTACCCGGTTTCTCAGTTATTACAGTATAATACTTTTACTGATGCACATTCTGTAATATTTTCATGATCATTAATTTTACAATAAAGAATACCTTCTCATTTTAATTTCTCCTATCATTCAACAAACAAAAAAGTATGTAATTATATACATTTTATGGAAAATTAGTCCTAACATTCGTTTTAAAAACTGAAAAAAACCAGATTATCATTAAAATAGAATAGTGTCTTTAAAATACAATGTGCTAGCGAGGCAGAGAGAGATTGCATTGGTATAAATGCTTGAAGTTGATTTAAATACACAGATTAATTTGCTACAGTACAGAAAGTTTTGCAGTATCAGATTTTTTTTTTCCTAGTAACATTTACTAGTAGGAGTCTGAAATACAGCATTCCTCAAGATTCATAATGATTCCAGGCCACTTGAACATTGTTTATTTGGGTCTTGGGCACCTGCAGTGTTCCCAAATCCTAGTCAGCAGTTCAGTCTGTCTCCCTTCCAACATTCTGTGTCTTGACAAATTCATTAGGGACTTCGGGATTTTGGCTGGGAATCACTTGTTAGCTCAAAATTTAGTCTGTAACTGAAGAAGTGCCTATTCTAGGGAAAAGAAAGCAGCTGCCTTACTCCACAGATGAGTTTTGCAGATGGCCTGAAGCAACCTCACACATGCAGGCCCTGCTCCTTATGGGGAATTTCATTCATCCCAGTACCTGCTGGAGGGACAAAGCAGCAGGACATAGGAAATCTAGAAGGTTCCTGAAGAGAACAGATGACCAATTCCTGACACAAGTGGTAGAGAAGTGTGTAACCAGACCTCATATTCAGGAACAAGGATGGACTCATTGGGGATGGGAAGACAAGGTAACTTTGGCTGCAGTGACCTTGAGATAGTGGAGTTCAAGATCCCAAGAGGAGGGAGCAGGGCAAAAGGTAAGATCACAACTCTGCACTTCAGGAGAGGAGACTTTGTCCTCTTCAGGGATGTTCTTGGGATGAGGTCCCACAGGATGGAGGGGCCAAGAAAGCTGGTTGATATTCAGTGATCCAGTTTAAGAGGTGTCTATCCCACTGATCAGGAAGATAGGAAGAAGATGCTAAGAGTAGTTGCTGGCAAAAGTCAGATTCAAGAAGGAAGTGTCCAGAAGGTGAAATCAGGGACACATGACCCGTGAGGAGCACAGAATTGCTGCCCAGTCTACAGGGATGAAGTTAGCAAAGCCAAAGCCCATCTGAAGTTGAAGCCATGGAAGAAAGTCGAAAGCAACAATAAAGAAGACTAGGAATATGTAAACAGCCAAATGTTAACTGGGGAAAACCTGTACTTGCTGCTGAATGGGCAGTGGTCATGGTGTCAAAGGACACGGAATATGCTGTGCTATTCAATCCCTTCTTTTCCTCACTCTTTACTAATAAGGCCAGTGTCCTGTTTTAACTGCTTCTCTCAGTATAGATGAGGTCAAACCTGGAGTACTGTATCCAGTTGGGGCTCTTTAGTACAAGAGAGACATGGATATATTGGAGAGACTGCAGCAAAATACCACAGGGACAATTAAGAGACTGGAGCATCTTTAATTAGAGGAAAAACTAAGAGAGCTGAGACAGTTCAGCCTAGAAGTAGGAGGCTCAGGGGGATGTTACTGATGTTGGTAAACACCCAAAGGGAGGATGTGAAGTGGAGGGCAGACAGGCTCTTTCCGGTGGTGTCCAGTGACAGGAAAAGAGGCAATGGGCACAAACTGAAACACAAAAGGTTCCCTCTGAAAATTAGGAAATGCTTTGTCATGTTGGGTGGCCAGACATTGGCACTGGCTGCCAAGACATGTTGTAGAGTGTCCATCCTTGGAGAGTATGAAAGTCATCTGAACATGGTTTTGGACAATTGACTTTGGGTGGTGCTACTTGAACAGGGGGATCAGGCCTGCTGAACTCTAATGGTCCCTCCCAACCCCAACCATTCTGGGATTCTGTGATATAATTTTTATATCACAGAATTTTTAACTAAAGGCAATTAGAGGCAATTTTTAACTAAATGTCCCACCATTACTGCCTGTTTCTCTAGCTTGAGGCAGAGACATATGAATTCTTCAAATTCCGACCGGAGAAACAGAGAAGTTAATTGTGGTCAAGACTATAAACTATTTCAATTTATTTTCTTTACATCCTAGAAGGGGTCTTTTATCCTTGGTCTGGCTTATACTAAAGATAAGTACTTTTAATTTTTTTTTTTTTTTTTGTTTCCATCAAGGCTGTGTTACATGGGATCTAATCTAGTCAGGGAAAGTAAGCAGCTGTTTTCAGTGTGAATGCACAATTTTGTTTGGAAACGGAGTTGTAAGGTTCTGTTCCTAGGAATGATATTTTCAGAGTATGTACATTCAAAGAGCAAAGATGAAAACCCAGTTCCATCCTGGAATATCTGGATTGTTTTTCATTAAGTTTTCTATTTACTGTGGCAGCAATAATTTTGGCAAGAGGTGAAATAATGAATTTAATTTCTGATTTCTTGAGGTAAATGGAGATTAGTTATATTTATTGCTAGTTTGGGAGCATTCGTGTGACTTTTTTTGGTAATTTCTTTGTATTAAGTAATAGTAACAAAAAATTAATAAAATGACCAAACTTGAAGGAGATCAGCAATGATACTGTAGATTTATGACTATATGTTGTGATCTCTTTAGACTCAGTCACGTGGATGTCTAAATTGTAAAAGGAGAGTGGTGTGAGTTGAAAGCTGCAAATTTGGAGCATTTCTTGGTAGACCTCTGCAGTCTTACAGTTAAAACTGTTCAAATAATTATATCTCTATATATCTCGTATTATATTTCAGTTATATCAGCTAAACAACTAGAGATAATGAAGGAGTACATGTTATTTTATATGACCTTGGAAATGTTAGGAAGAGCTTGTTTTGCAGAAATGAAATAATACTTGGCGTTTGCAAAAATCACGGCATGGCACCCCAAGCATTTAACTACATCCTTAAATCCATTCCAAAGCAGCAGTATACATAAGCCCATATTTAAATGCTCAGATGTGTTGAAATTTTAATCCTGCCAAGTCAATGAACTTAGCAGGCTAATGTAAGAGTCAATGCAAGCAAGACAAGTAGTAAAGCCAATGCACCTGAACAGTTACTGGAGGTTTCCAGGTGCAGCTTGTACTGTTGGCAATGTTCAGCTCTCCATAAGGACTGCAAGGATGGTTGGAGTCCCTTTATCTGAGGTCTCTCAATCATTTTTAAGTGAAACTGTTCAAGAACGACAAAGTAAGAGGCCTGATTTTTTTATCTATTATCAGTCAAATGGGAGGGCTTTTACTGCCAGCTGAAGTCCAGCATAAAAGTACTTAAAAGGGCAGCTACAAAGAGGACAGAGGCTCTCTCTTCATAAAAAGCCATATGGAGGTAACATGAAGCAATGGCTCCAAGTGATGCTTGGAGAGGTTTCAACTCAATATAGGAAATTTTTTACAGTGAGTAAATACATTTCTTACAGATGAGTTCCCATCATTAGAGCTTTTCAAGGTTCTATTGGGCAGGGTGCTTGATAATTTGATCTAGGCTCCCTTTTGCACAAAAGGTTGAACCAGTTGATCTTTCAAGATCAACTTCCAACCTGGGCTGTTCTAGGATGATATGTCTTACTCAATTCTGTTTTTGTTTCTCTGTTCTTTTATTTAACATTATCCAAATCACCATCTTAAGCAGAGTGAACCAAATAAAACTGCGTTATCGAACAAAACATGGTATTTTTACAGTTATCTTAAGTGTCTACAGTACCTTCCAGGATGATAAATGGTGTAGCTTCAGTGATGTCTTTCCTGAGGCTGAAATGAAGAAACCCCCCATTTTTCTTTTCTAAAGCATTGTCTCTTTGAGGGAACTGAGAACAACATCATTAAGATTGTAAAGAAAAACACTTTACATTTTCATATTTGAATTTTTAATTTTAAGATGAAGTTTACCTACCTTGATTGGCTTATGGCAGTGTACTATACATAATGTGTACTTTCACATCCCTTACACAAGGTGAAACAGATGGTGATGTTTTAAAAATATATTGTTAGACACTATTTTACATGGGTTAGCTCTTGATATTTTTGAAATATCTGGAAGTTAAGATGCTGATCATCCTATATATTTACCTGAAGTAGGAACACTATTTTGCATGTATGTATGATTTGATTTATTTAAGTTATGCTAAAAAAAAAAAAAGTCTCTTTTCCCTTCCTCTCCCAGCAAATTATAAGCAGGTAAAAAACCACTTAGTGTGTGTAACTTCTAATTTTAAATTACTTTTGCTCACTAAATGCTTTTTATCATTTTCATGACCAATCATTAACATAATATACAATAAACTGCAAATGAGAACTGCAAATTTAGAAATTTTACACTGCTGCCAACAAAAGAAAGAGCAAGAGCATTCTACATACAGATTGCTGGTAACTAGATTTCATTCCAGTCTGAATGGAAAAAGTTATTTTATTGATAACCTGAAAAATGCTTCTATGTCAAGCATTTAGAAATGAAATCATGAGACCAGAGGCAGGCATGAGTTTCTGCCTGTTGAGTACTTGAGTATTTTTCGTGAATCTTTGGATAGAATGTAAATGAGAGTTTCAGTTTTCTCCCTTTCAGCTCAGTGCCCTGCAACAAATTAAAAAGTCAGGTTTCCTTTTTCTTGCTCTCTGTTGGAACCAGGATTTTTGCATTTCTGCCTTTTTTCTCCAATGACAGAGGGACTGTTGATGGATTGTCTGAAGCAGTATGAGGTGTGTTAGGTCTTGTAAGGGTTGTTAGGTTTTCAGGTTCAACCACTGGTGAGGCTGAGTATGTGTCTCAGGGACACATGGATGTGGGGACACACATCCACACCGAGGACACCGGCACGGTTGATCACACAGGCTGCCTCAGGGGGTCACCAGCGGAGCACACACACAACAGTCTCCATGTTCACAAGCACATGGACATTTGTGAGATCCCTAGGGTACCAGTGTGGTTCCTTTACCCAAATGGCATCTCTGCCTGGATCTGTACCCCTCTTATCTGCCCCACAGGTCCCCAGGTTGCCAGCTGGTGCAGCTAGGTGCTCACAGCGAACAGTCAGTACTTACACACTTGTCCCAGAGATAATCCACACTAAATAGCAGCACAGCCTCTGCCCGTCTGATACCCCTGCTGGGACCTGTGGCCCCTTCACAAACACTCACACTACCCCTGCAGCCAACACCAGGCACACAGGATGTGACCCACAGTCACACTCCAGCCACCAGCTCTGAGCCCGTTACTCACCTCAGTACCTCAAGCTTGTTTTAACACGTGCACCATTCAGAGTAGCTGTGGGATAAAAACCGCCACTGCCTCTGTCAGACAAGCATACTGACCAACACTGATTAACATGCAATTGTCTTGTTTTGTACCCATTCCTGCCTACCCCTCTCTCTGTTCTCTCCTGCTCCCCCTTCCCCTGCACATTGTTTCACCATTTGACACAGCCTCACCAAACCAGTCCAACGTGCAGAACCCCCAGCTTTGCATCCTCATCTGTTGAAAAGTGCAGTTCTTTGATGGCCCCTCAATTAGTGTGACTGGCCAGGTTTGTTTCCGGTTACTGTTTGCTAATGCTAATTGGCCTGGGTTTATGTCTCTCTGTGTTTTGTCTCCCTTCCTTTCCTTACCCTCCCAGTTGAAAAAATAAAGATCCTCACACTCCACATATTATCAGTTGTGCCCCTGACTCATTTTGTTCTTAACATGACCTCCCTTACCATGTGTTGCTCATATCTTCTTGGCTTCTTTGACCAGATACTCTCGAAGGAGCGGGCAGTTCTTGCATGTACCCTGGAAAGAACATCCACCTGAGATGGAGTATTTGTGTTCAAACTATATTAAGTTGAACATCTAGATTAGAGTGCTCTTACTTTCTAGGAAAATGGTGTAAAATATTGGCATTAAAGCAAAGTTATGTCTAACTAGCATCACGTTGCGGGAGATGTAGGTAGCTGCAGTGAAAACGCAGTAATGAGGGTTCTTTCAGACCTTTAGGCAGGAGGAAGATGTAATTTAATTTGACCATAGGTTACTTAGGAGTGTAAGTGGGAAACAGCTGGCTCTGTTCTTGTCTCAGGACACTTCCGACCTAGTATATGTGAATATCAAAATAGGGCTATCCAGAAAACTGTCAGGACAAGCGAGGAAGTATGTAAAAAAGTGTCTAAAGCTCTAAGAGTAAGCAGTGATGGAAAATAAATGCAGTAGCTCATTATGACTAAAATTGCTGTTGGATCACATTGAAGTACATATTTCTCTGAGTCTCCCATGCTACTGGTGCTGTGCAGAGGTGTAACAAGGAAAATCTCAATCATAAAAAGTTCACAATGTAAGTAAATGAGAAAGAGAAGCAAAGCACAAGTAGTAAATTTATTTCCTTTAAGTCCCACAGGTGATGAGTGGCAGATGAAAGAACAAAGGCAGTCTTTTTCTGAATTTTGATCTGGAGTCCATTAGTTATATTTATTTCATTACATATAGGGTATTATTTTTATTCCATTCTACTCCTCATGTTCTTAATGAATGATGCAGTATAATATGAAATGCAGTAAAGGTTCCCCCCAGCAATATTGAGTCACTTCTTTTGAAATTTTGTTGCATGCATACCAAAAAGTGATGTTTTAATACCAGCATAATTTGGTGTTTTGCATGTCTTTGTGGTAGGATTTTTACTAATCTTTCCTGTCACAGCTTGGATTATACCTGTCGTGCTTCATGTAGATCAGTAAAGACATTCTTGTAATATTGTAGAACCCCATAGCATTTCTTTGCACCTTTTGAACTGCATCGGGCTAGTTTTTTTAGTTCTTTTGTTCTTCAGATTTTCTATTGAGCATGGAATTCCTTGAGCAAGCAAAGATTTTTGTCTAATACCCAGGGGTAGGAGGAAAATTCACATCATTGTGGTTAACCGTGAGAATTTCCAGCAGCGATTTGTGACTATGTCTTTTAGAAAAAAGTTTTACTTTGAAAATACTGATGTTAGTAACTTGTAAAGAGTTAGCTTTTTGTCAGGTTGTTCCTTTACATCCCAATGCAGCAATGTTTCACTGCAGGGGAACCTGTATGCGTGCCCAGTCCTGTCACTTGCAAGACAGCAAATGTTTACCTTCTGAAATGGCAAAGCTGTAGAAATTCAGAATATTTATGGTTAATACAAAGGATATATAACAAAAGATTCTTAAACCAAGTATAAATAGCTTGCAAGGTAACTGACTGCTTTAGACTGTTGTAGGCTGTTTGCATTTGACAAACAAGAGGAGTGGACTGTGATCATGAAAATAATTTACTCCGAAAGAGCTGTTAATATGTAGGTGAATTGCTGAAGATGCAACTTTACAGAGTTTTCATTCTAGAAATGCGGAGGACTGGAATCAAGTTTTCAGTTACTGGTAACATTTTGGATCATTTATTTATAGCTTGCTTGAAGAATGTATCCATAATTGGATCAAAAAAGAAACTGCAGTAACTGCAAGTTGATCAAAACTGAACAAAACTGAAATTGTGTTTCAGTGTCACATTTCATCCCATCTTACTGTTTTTATAGTTTCACAGTCCCTTCACTCAGGCCTTTTTAACCATCTGTATTTGCTACACTCAGCCACCCAGGCTGCAGCTATTTCCTCAAGTACCTTTCTGAGTGACCATCAAGTAGATAATGAGCAATAAAGCAATTACTGCAAGTGCAATCTTTCTCCCTTTTATTTAATATGTAAAAATGAGACTGTGCAGAAAAGAAACCAAGTGATGTTTGCTTACTTACAAGTAATTTCTTGGGGTACCTTTGAATAGACTCAGGGTCATTTATAATTCAAGGTAAAGGGAATGATAGCAAAACAGAAGAACAGATTAGTGGCACCTGGAGCAGTTAGAGTCAATACAATTTTTACAAGAATATCAAGGGAAAGGGGAGGACTAGAGAGAAAGTAAGCTAATTAATAAATAAGGTGGATTAAATTAATGATTAATGACTCTTAAGTAGCGAAGTGCCTAAGTGATTAAAAAAATCAATCTTGGGGGGAAGAAAAAATAAAAAGGAAGGTCATGAGCAAACAGAAGCAGGTTGGCACATCAGGATCTATTCCAAGTCTCAGGAGAGACACAGCTGTGCAATCTGGGTGAAAAACAGGTATTGAATCAGGAGGCTGAGCTCCACATCTGACTGTGGCTCGCTTTTGCTTCTCAAATTGTGCTCGTGCTCATTTTATCTGCCAGTGCACAGTGTTTCAGCTGTGCAGCAGGAGTGGCAGCTGATGAGGCACCTCTGCCTCTGCAGGGCTGGATGGTCGATGCCTGGCTTTGGTTGATCAGGAAAACTCCTCACACTGCTTTCCTCTCTTACAGCCTGCATTATGGCCTGGCCTTTAGCAAATAGCAGGGGTAAGTGGCAGCTGGACTTCAACCAAGTCAGACAGAAATTTGCAAACTGTAAAAACATGAGGAGACCTAGTGAATATAAACATGGTTTATTACAACTGTAATTCATTCCAAAAATAAGAAAATTAGGAAGAAGTGCATAGGCACTGGAGGATTAAGACAGAAGTTTAAAGTGGAACTGATCTTCAAAAGCTGAAGAGGACAGGAGGGAAATGATCCTTATGAATTCTGTCAGTCTAAATTAAATCTTTAATGGTGAGAACAATATGCTTAGAAACAAATAGTAAATTAAAGTGTAGTGACAGTTAGTTACTAAAAACACCTGTGCACTAAGTAAAATTATATTTTAATTATTGAATCAGATTACCAGAATGTTATTAGTGTCAGTGATTAAAAAAGAAAGGAGAATAGATCTGATGTATGTAGATCTTCTTACTCTCTCAGATGCAGTTCAGGCTGCTGGTAATTGTCTGCTGAGCCCTAATAGTCTATAACAAAGTAACCAGAAGGCATCTCTCACCTGGTATCCACTCAAAGCAGTTCTTTCTTGGTACAAGCTAGGTTTGCATCCATGTATGTATATAGACGTATAATATATCTGCATATAGATTGACACTGTATATTTGCAGTATTTGTCTTTTTCTGCATGTGTAAATACATGTATTTATGGGTTTTTTTCCTCTTTAAGTATTTCTGTGGCTGCACAGTTGGAATGGGACAGTCACAATAATAATAAGTAGTAATAAATAACCTATTCGTCTACTAAGGAAGAGCACAGGATAAGAAAAACGGGTTTATTTTAAATCAAGTTTTATTTTACATATCTGATAATACTTAGGTTATAAACAATGCAGTGGGTCTGAGAGAGGTTAATTTTGAAAGAAGAAGAGAAAGAAAACCTTAAAACAACTTCATGATAAAATCTCAAACACAGCCAAGAGTGAGAACAGTTTTATTGGAATTGTGCCTCTTCTTCAGCATTAACATCTGTACAGTTAGGTCAGATGGTTTGGTGCTTTAAAATACTTGAATCTACATTTATTTCTGTAATAATTAATATTGAAAGTATTTATTGAAATAGACACCACTTTTCTAGCAAATAATGCTGAAGGACATCTCTCGCAGATTTCAATATTGAGGAGTATTTCTAGGAATGATAAATATCCAGGAAATTAAAATATATGTCTGAATTTACTAGAAATGCTTACAGTGCCAAGTTTTACAAGAATACACTGCTAATTTTCTCATTAAGGCAGCCAAGTGTATGACACAGTGGGGAGGTCACTAGATACAGTAACTAGCCTGTCACTTATGGGTCAGTCCTACAGCATGACTCACAGGGTTTTTCTTTCTGTTTCATCTTTGAATTGCAAAGGCTAAAGCAGAAATCATACCGATTGCCAAATCTGAAGTTGTGTCATCTTTGACAGATTCCAGGTACTCCTTTCCATTCTGTGGGAAACGCTCCTAAAAACCAGCAGCAGCGCACTTGTTGATAAAGCTGTCACTATTACCAGCGTAACCTGACTTCAAAGTACAACATGATATATTTGCTGGGTACACTGTTATACATGTGTATTAAATGACTGAAAAGTGTTCAGGCACTTGGGTCTTACTGCATCTCTTGATTACTATTGTATAGTTCCTTCTGAATTTTGTTCATTGGCTTAGGGTCATTACCTTAAGATAATGTGCAGTCATGGTAAATTAAAAATCAAAATAGAAAGCATCAGAAATTAAAATAAATAGCAATTGCGTTTAGTGTATTTAAAATAATTTTACATCTTTGAACTGTTGCAGTTAGATAATTAGCTATTAAAAATGCACAGAGAAGTAACTTGAGAAGGAATATATCAACTGATGTCCATACTGAAACTTGATTTTAACCATGGCTGCTCCTGGGCTTGGATGGGTGCGCTTTTCACTGAGTGAAAATCTGTCTGGGTAGCTGGGCCGAGAGACTGTTGGTGAGTGGAGTTTCTGGGGCCAGCCCTGTTTAATATTATCAGTGATGTGGATGAGGGGATCAAGTGCACCCTCTGTCAGTCTGTAGGTGGCACCAGTTTTGACAGGAGTCTTGATCTGCTGGGGGTAGAAAGTCTCTCCGAAGGGATGTGGATAGGATGGATCAATGGGCTGAGGCCAATGGCTTGAGGTTCAACCCTGTGAATTGCTGAGTCCTGCAGTTTGGTCACAACCCCAGGCAGCCCTGCAGGCTGGGGGCACAGTGGCTAATGAGCTGCCCAGCAGAAAAGGACCTGAGGGTGCTGTTCTCTACCACATTTTTTTATTATTCAGATATTGGACCAGAGGACACTATAATTTTGCTGTAATGTTGCAATCAACATCAATTGGCAACCTTTAGAAATTAAGTTTTTAAAATTGACATGACAATTTATAGTACTCACTGAAAAGTAATGCATTTTCAAGGTATTTTTGTAATTGAACTTTACCTGTAGAGATTGCTCTTCAGGGGAAAAAAAAGACCACCAAAACCAACCCTTTCATTTGCCTTGCTAATTCAAGAAATGAACAATTCTGAATTTATGCATGATACATGTGCTCTATAAATTTCATGTGATCCCAGTTTCTGATAGACACTTCATAAAACATACAGAAATTCAAGGCACCCATTTGTGCACTGAAAGATAAACTAGGCTTCCTTTTACTTGCTTAAACATCTGAGTCTTTCTAGATATAACACTGACTTAATTTTTTAATGAGAAAATGTGTATTGGCCAAAGAGCCTAGAAGATGTAAAAAACCCTGCAAGCTAAAGCTGAATTTAAACAATTTCATTTTCTGAAGCAAAATTTCTTAGTTTAGATTTCAACTTTCCCACATGTAATTTAGGTTACATTTTTGGTAGCAGCTTGAAAGGGTGAGATAGCCGAACAAAAGAGAGCACTTGTATATGTGTATTTTAATTTTGTCAATATCAGAATTCAGATTCTAAATCTGCAATGCTACTTGAGTAATATGTAGCAGGCATAAGAGACAAATGCATATAGAAAACATGTTGAAGGAAAAGGGTTGAACCAATAAGATAGCCTGGAAAGACAAACAGCTAATGATCACACAATCTAAACAATAGAGGTACTTAATTTTTTTCTTTAAAAGATAGCTATCCAGTGGACTTGAGAAGTACATTCACATGCAGAAGAAACTGATCCTATACTTGGAATTTATTCCAAATTATTTCGTAATTTTGTGTCTTTATAGCTCCTAATCATGTAATCAATTCATGCAGAAAAACTCCAAGTTAATGGTATTAATCAAGAGTTTTAAGGATTGGGACCCTAATCAGCATTTTCTTGCTTTCTCACTCTTACAGCATGTGTGCAGCTAATTGGTGTTTTGCCTGAGTCAACATATGAATGGTAACATCAATGAATCAAAGGAAATTGTTCTCATTAGAATGTGGAGCTAGAGAAGTACTGCTTTCCAGAATAAATATTATCCTCAAAAAATATTCTCATTAAAACAAATTGCCCTTTTCGGCATAATAAAGTTTGTGTAAAGAGAAACATCTGGCAGAAAGATACAACCTACTGTAGTGTTATATTTGGAATGAATTAATTTATTTTACTGTCATAAACTGCTTTTTGAGTTTCTACATATTTTATCCAGATTTAAATGTATCAGTGTGCTGGTTTATATGATTTTATTATATTCATCCTGTAATTCCTCAAAAAAATTTTTATTCTGCACATAACAAACCCTGTAAAAAGGGATACGTTGCAGTTAAAGAAACTTCAGGCAAGGTTTTAGACTTTGTGTACAGTAGCACATTTCATCACTAAGTATTTTACAAGGCTTCCAGCATCTGGAGGCACTAAAGTGCAGGTGTCCCAATAGCGACAAGAAAGTTTGCCTTACAGTAAGCAATAGAAAAAAATCATGTTCAGGAACTTAATCTAGAGTTTCTTCATTGTATCTTTGGTAAGTAGTTCCCACGCCTTTTTTAGTCAGTGGAAAAAAATGAGGCAGAGTCCAGATTTACTCCACTGGAACTGTATTGGATGCCACTGTAAGACCAAAGTCTAGAACTGGTATCTGAAATACACACCTACATTGGAGATGTCTGTCTTTCCTTAGATTAATTGCACCATGTGTGGTAAACCTTGATGAAAAGATGAGATAAAATAGTGACTCTGATTTTTTACATTGTTGTGAAATGTGCTCTGAATGGTCACACATTTTTTGTCATGTGCTTGTAGTTGCTGGACACTTTAAAAAATTTACTTCATACAGATCGTAAAAATACCAGAACCTATGCTGGATAGATATCTAAAGTTTTTATATACTGTAACAATATGGAATGTAAATAATGTAGAATAATATAGAATAACATAGAATAATATGCCAAAGAGATGCCAAATTCACCAACTGAATTTTATTCCTGATCTTCTTAGCATTTCTAAGATGAGCCTGCAATCATCAGGCTGCCCACTTCAGAAGCAGGGCAGGAGGACACATACTGCTTATCCATCTCTGCTGTATGAGGCAATGTTTTTGTGAACTAAGCACTGGGTCATGATTCTAAGTACTAAGAGAAAAAAAAAAAAAAAAAAAGCCCCACATTTATTTAAAAGAAAGCATGATGGGTTGAGAGACAGGAGAGAAATACAGAAAAATTTAAATCCAAAATAATCTAGAAAGCCAAACAGAGAAACATTTTCTGAACCCATCAGCTCTTTCAATACCCAGGAAATGTTGGATCCATCTGTTCAATGGAGATAAAGGAAAATTATTCTGAAGAAAAGCACTGCAAGCTTATAAATTGTCTTATTAAGAAAACTACATTACAAATTTCAGACAAGGGCAGTCTTTATAACATGTAAATGAAAGTTTTGACATAGCCAGCATGTCAAAAGACATTATAAGCATATACAAAGACATTATAAAAGTTCATATGCCCATCATAGTGGTGGTATATTAGTTCAGTGTGTAAGTGTTATAAGCTGTGTTTCCATTTAGTGTGTGTACAGAAATATGTACAGATGTTATAGGAGTTACACTTAAAATCTGTTTTTTGAGAGGAGTTAAAGGGAGTTAAATAACAATATTAGATTAAATGAAATAAAACTCTTCATCTATTGTATTTTCCTTTTCTATTAGTCATCTATTTTCTTTCCAAGTATGCCAGAAAATTCCTTCTTGCTAAAAAAGTTTCAAGAACCATAGAAGTTCTCATTATTCAAAAGATTAATATAGTAAAATATTTCTTCAAAATAACCATATATGCCCAGATTTCAAATTACATTTCATCTGGTAAGTTCCTTTCATTTACTCTGGGCAGCAAAAAAGGAAGTGAATGTAGGTTTTCTCACAGTTGTTCTCTATCAGGCTGCTCTGAGCTCTTCAGCCAGCCATGCAAGAAAATGAATAAGCCAGGTGTTGATAAAGGAGCTGTGATACAAGAATTTATAGGTAAAAGAGCCTCCAGTAAACAGCTCATATAGTGAGGACGTACTTCCAATTGTAAAGTCATAATGTTGCTCAAGGACATGCCAGTGGATTAAATCCTGATGTACATATACATACATATAAAATGTTTTTTTCTTTTGTTTCTTATAGTGACCATAAAAACCACTTTAATGCATACAATTTTGCACTTTTTTACACTTTAAAAATTATTTTGAAATACGTTCCTGGAAGCAAATTTGGTCTTCTGACAGTATTCCTCTATGTGATACGTATGTCCTGCATATTCACTGTATACGGATGGATACAGCACATAAAAGCAGTTTTTATTGTCTAGTCCAAAGTCTGTTTAAATCAACAGAATTCCAGCAGTTTGTATGCGCTCCAGAGACAGAGCCCTCTCCACCTATTTTTGATCTGAGTGGCTAGCATAGGCAGACCTTACTCAAATCATTCTTCCTCAGAACATGAGTAATTTCTTTAGGAATTATGCAGGTTTTGGTTGTTTTTTTGGTTTTTTCTAGTTCATGATAATTTGACCTTGATCATAGAATTTTAGAATTGTTGGGGCTGGAGGGGACCTCTAAGATCATCTTGTCCAACCATTAATCTAACATTGACAGGTCTATCACTAAACCATGTCCCTAAGCAATCCTCCCAGTAATCTTCCCACTCCCTATCTTAGAAGACCTAAGGAGCACTTCAAAGTCACTAAAGTAGTGTGAATACTTTGTTATGGGCATCCTTGGTAACAACAGTAAATGCTTCTAGCAGTGTCTGGCTTTGTGTTCAAGCATATTTTGTCTGCTAATCAAATTACATGAATATGAAAAAATTTGAGGTGAATACAGATACTGTTTTCTCAGTAACTGGGTTGTTTTAGAGCTAGTTTTGTCATGCTTTGAATATTACTTCTGAAGCAAATTGAGGTATTTGAGGCATTTAAAAAGTCAGGTGGTGATGTTCTTAATAATTTATTGGATTATATTTATTGTTAGGTCTTGGCATCAAGAACATGATTGCATGACACAGAGAAGTGAGGGAAGGAGAATACATATTTAAAGGATCTTTCAATATGGAAAACCCTGCCAAATATGATATTAAAAATTCTATTGGAAAATATCACCTATGCTTCATGATTTACCTGTTGCAGAGAAGTTCTAGAAATGCAATTTTGTGAATTCAAGAGGTTTCCTTTAAAATGGCTGATATAGAACAAAAATTTCAGATGAGAGACTATATTATCTTGTTTTGGTTTTTCTTTTTAATACACTGTAAGTAATTAATAGAATATATTTGGTAAAGTGATTTAACTAAATATTGCAGCAGGCTTTCAGGAACAATTCTTATAATTGCTTTGGTATTTTCTGATGAGCAGGGGACAGGTGTAGAATTCCTAACTTTCCAAAGGGGTTGCCACCCTTAGATGAACTGTTTGCATGCATGACTGATTCCACAAAGCACAGCAGAGCAGTAGTTCCAAATGACGGTGATAAAACAAACGGCATCATGTTCTTAGTTAATGAGGGAAATTTCAATCCAGTATTGTAGTAACAAATGCCTGATGGAGCACTGGCTGCTGCTGTTGGAGTGCAAAACAGAACAGCTTCTGATGCACAATGTACTTACCATCATTGGCTTTTCTGGTGATATGCAGAAGTTTGCTATGCTCCTAAGGTCTCACAGGGATTCATTTATTGGCTATGTGAGTGAAAATGAACTGTATTAATGTGGCAAATAGTTGTAGGAAAGTTTAAGAAATCAGCCTCTTTAATACGAATTATAGGTATTCAGGTCTGAAGGTGGTCACTTGTTTGTGCAAGATTGCCTTCCATAATTAATCAGGGCCTAGGAGACACTCATGGACATGCAATTATAGATAATAACCAGTCTATGTTCACATCAAAATAGGAAGATAATAATATATTTGCCTTAAGAAAATAAAAATGTGATCCATGACCATGTACTCAGACTACAAGAATCTTAGTGATATTTAATTTTTAAATTAAATTTTTTAAATTTTAAACCACAAAAATTGACCTATTTAATTCTACCATGAACTCAACCTCTTTTTAGGTACATAGCTTGACGACTAATGTACATGAATGGTTCTGAATAACATTTTAAAGAGAGGTTTTATAGTGCAGAGGGCTATGATTTAGCTCATCTAATTATAGATGTTTTCAGCATAGTTTTCTACAGCTTGGGTAATAATTTTTATAGTTGGGGAGAGAAATGGACATCTGCAGGTCATGACTGATCTATTATTAGTTGTACATTTTAGGGGGGAGAATTCATACAGGAGTATGTTTCACTGTATTTCTCTCCATAAAGAGAGGCTATACAGCTAACCCGTATCTTGGTGTTTACACTGAAGATGTAAGGGGAGAGAAATATTCCTCGTAAGTTAAAAGTTCAGGATAGAAGCTTTTGAAACTGAGGCATCCTTCTGAGAGTGACATTCAGAATTCTGTGTGAGGTAAAGCTGTCATATTCCCTATTAAAAATATAAAAATATCATTAAGTCTCATGTAAGTCTCCCTCTCCTTCTAGCTCTAAAGCCTAAGTTTCTGTAAGTCAAAACCCCACAACTCTTTATTAACGGTCAAAAGTTCTTTCTCATTTCTTTACTCAAGTGTTACTTGCACTCACTTAACTGATACTCCTGTACTTAAAAATATTAACCATTTCACTGTCACCCAAACAAGTACTTCATCCTTTTTTTTCTTTAAAATTTTAACACAGTCCCTTGCAACTTGCTGAGATCTCATTCCATTACAGAAAACTGCTCTTCAGTATTTTACGAGTTGGAGCAGTTTCACTGGAAAATTCTGATCCAGTGGCAGTTTGCACATTCCACTGGCATATATTGGCATTTTATGAAGAAAACCTTTCATCGTTACAATTAGTAACTGTCCTTCTTGAGTTGACCTGTTTCTGGTCACATTTTCTTCAGGCCTACCACATTCTCTTAGGTTTTTGACCTTTGGATCTTGTGAATAATTTTTTTCCCTCTTTAGTATTGATGTGTCTTCCAAGCTCCTCCCTGTCCTATGATTATCTATGCTGAACTGTTCATCTGTCAGTCATCGTGGCTATCAGACAGCTGAGCTTTGGTAGACCCTTGATTCTGTATTTGAGGCTCTAGTTGCTAGGTGACCTGTCAACCTCAGCTGCTCATCTCTATTGCCTTTGTAACCAGCAGTCAGCATTTCCTCATAGCATCTCCTTTCCCATCTTAACATGATCCTGTGAAACACCAGACTTTCTCTCATGGTTTGTCACAATGGTACAGAGTAATTGTAACATGCTCAAGAATGCAGAAAACTATAAAGTCTGGGAAACAAAGGAAGCATTGTGTTTTCAAGACAGAACCTCTCAAAGTGTTTTAGGTTGCAGACCACAAAGGACAAAACTAAACAGCTCTTGTCTAGCTTGTTTTTAAAAACCTGACTGATATTTACTCTGCACTCTCATAAGGGAAGCTGTTCTACACCATAGCTATCACTTTTAGTAAGCTTCTCTTTATGCCTAAATTAATCTCCCTGTCCACAGTTAAAGCTTATTACTACCTGCACTACCCACAATGGACATGAAGAGTATTTTATTCTGTTCTCTGCAGTTACCTTCTATCATACTTTTCCTGTTTTAGGCTGGATTGAACTTGTGTGTTTCATTACAAGTCATATTTAAATCATCATCTCGGATGATTTTTTGTTACTGTTCCCTCTATTACTTCTAGACAATCCACATACTTTGGGGATTCTGGTACCAAAATCAAATTTAATGTTGCGGGGAAATGTGTCATAAAGCCAGCTACAGCAGAAAGATTGATTACATATTTTACAGACTATGTTCTCTCTTTTTTTAATGCACTAATTGTACAGTCTCTTCCTTTCCTGCAGACTCATGTTCAACTTCATGTCCACGAAAGCCCCCAGATGTTTTATTTCTTGCAGGCAGTTATTCTAGAGTCTGGATTTGTGCCATTGACTACTTCTGCCTGAGTGAAATATTTTTCACTTTTCTTTGGGGAAATTAATTCTGTTTTTGCAGAACATGTATCCAATATGTTCTGGTCATTTTGAATTTTAGTTCTGTCAGCAGAAATGCTTACTGTTATCTCCAGCTTGGCAATACCTTTGTATTTCATAACTTCACATTTATTGAAACTATGCCAATATTGCTTATTAAGGAAAATACTGATTAGGCCAATACTAGATTCCCAGGAATCACAAATTAGTATATTCTCATTTATCAGGGTACCATTTTCATCTCTCTGAATACAGCTTTCCAACTGGTTTTGCATATAAGAGTAATTTAATTTAGACCATTTTAAGTCAGCTTATGAGCACTTAGAGAACATTATATTAGTATCAGAAGCTTCACTAAAGCTTGGTTTTTCCTATTAAACAAGTAAAATCTTGTTTTACTCCTCCCTCTACCCTCCACAGAAATTGGCTTTAAAAAGTTGTTTCGCTCTAACTCATCATCCCTTCTGCTGAGGCTTGCAGTTTTTTTGTTTGCTGATATAGTTCAGTGTTTTTCTAGAAATGAGAAGTAGTCTGACTGATACATACAGTTTTCCAGCTTTTTCTGCTTTCCCTTTTTCAAGGATAGGTAGGTAACTTGTTTAATTTTTTTCACAGTCTTCCAGAATCCCATTCATCATCCATGAGTTTTTTAAGTGCTTCTGAAATTGCTTCAGCAAATTCCCTATACTGTCTGAATTTCATAATTTCTGAATGATTTAAAGCCAACTAATTAACAGGTGTATTCTCTAACCTGTTTCCTTTCTTCTATCTGAAATACTTCATTGTTTCTGTTATTTACATTGTCTGCCTGATTACATCTAACTTTATTAGTGAAGATCGAAACAGTAAATGTACTAAACACTAAGGGTTTTTTAGTGCCATGACTTGATAGCTTTTTTCCCTGTTGAATAGTGGACCAGCTTTTCAGTGTCTTCCTCTTGCAACTTAATGTTGTTACTGATTTTTTTTTCTTTGTTTACCTTGCATGTTTCTTGCTAGTTGTTCCACATTTTGTGCCTTTACTTTTCTCAGTGTGTGCTTCCACCTTCTTTCATAAGGTTTATGTCTTCTTGCTGTTTTGTGTAACAAATTATTATCAGTCCATCCAAAGAGATTGATTAATAGTCTGCATTTTGCTGTATTACTTTCCCAAAAGATACTTAGTTGGAGATCGGAATTGTCTCTGGTTTTTATTTTCAGGCAGTATTTCTTAGGTGTGTGTAAGAATTCTTATCTGCTCAGTCTCTCTGGTTTGTCAATAGAGCAATAGCCCCCACTTTTCTTTCCTCATTGGTATAGAAGATAACAGAACAAGCACTCAGTAACCGAAAACATGATAGTCACATATGACAAGTCAAATACTTTTATATATTTTTGGAATGTGAGAAAAATGTAATATAAATTATATTTCAGACAAATTTCCTGTTTGTCTGAAATATTTATTTAGTTTATTTAGTCATAAGTGTAGATAGAATATTTTTGTCTCTTGATGTATAAAACATGCCGATCAAATAATAATCCTCATAGCCTCCTTCTCATACAAGTAAGTCTGTTATCCTAGTGTTGGAAAAGAATAGATTGGGATGAGAGGAAATGGCCTCAGGTTGTGCCAGTGGAGATATAGATAGGATATTATGAAAAATTTATTCACTGAAAAGGTTGTCCAGCAGTGGAACAGGCTGCCCAGGAAGTGGTGTGTTACCAGCCCTGGAGGTATTTAAAAGACATGTGGATGTGGCAGTTGGGTGATGCCGAATTGGCATGGTTTAGTGGTGGACACTGCAGTGCTGTGTTAATGGTTGTACTTGCTGGTCTAAGAGGTGACTTCCAACCTGAATGGTTCCATGACTCTATGAAATAGAGGGAGTTACAGGACTTCCCCAAGTTTTCACAGATAGTCAACATCTGATAAGTTTGGGGATACTGGAACTTGAGTCTTCATGGTTGTCAGTACTATTCAGTGATCCAAACTATCCTGCATTATTGTGGGAAATACTATTTTACTTCTATTTCCATATCTTCAATACTCAGTCCTGAATAACATAACATACACTTCAGTCTGTCACTTCAGGAGACAGATTCCCACCACAGGTTAACTATATTGTCGTACTGTGAAACAGATTCTGTACAATACCCTGTTGTAAAAGCATGTATGATGAGAATACACATTAGTTTTGTATGGAGTCTGCCAGTATTTCTGTTACTGAAACACACATGGCTCAGTAGTAGACCATTACTTGAAATTGGAGCCAGTTTTGCACGATCTAGAAGCTGTTGAAGTTTTTTTACAAAATGCGATGCTGTTAACAACTATAAGAATAGAGTAGATCTGGTCTTAGACTGGATAGCTTTTAATAACATAAGCAGTCTGACCTATTAACTCAATTAAATAAACCATTTCAAAGTGCTATTTAATTGCTTACTATTGCTGTAACTATGACTGACAAGTGATTTGTACACTGTATTATTTATTATCACAGTAAGAAAACTAGAATTTTTGTTCAGATTTTAGCACTTGACAGTCATGCAGTGAAAGCAAAGCTCCTAAGTCTGCAAATCATCTTTAAAACATTAGATCAAGAAACTAAGTCTAAAGAAGCAATTAAACACCAAACATGGTAGTTAAGCACCAACCTTAGTGGGCTCTCACATTAAGATCTGACACAAATTGCAGTGTGATGTGTGACAGTCTGATGAAGCATAATATTCTATATCAACCTGTAAACTGGCAGACATTCTTGATATGAGTGAATAGGCTTAATATCAGTGTCCAGCTGGTAACTATCTTTCATGTGATGCCAGGAAGAAGTCAAATTCTGTTGGACAGTAGTGCTCTTAGATGACTCGTTCACAAATTTATCTTTGATAACAAACACCAGAAGCTGGAGAAAATTTCATTGTCTACATTCAGAACTGTAAACATGCCATTTAGCTGATATCTAACTCTATAGGTGCTGCAGAGTCTAAATTTCCAAAGGTGCTCAAAAAGTGTATTTCCATAATTAGGTAGAAACACTTCAATTTCTAATGTTTCTAATGTTTTTTATTTAATTGTCGTGGTGGCTTACAAAAAATTAGAGGTTCACATGCCAAAGTCCCTTGGATCCTGGTTCTGACAGTGTGCAAGATTAATCTCAGTACAAAATACTGTATCAGCCCCTGGCTTTTCTTGGATATATCCAAGGAACTGATAGTTTTGTGTACCAGTCTATAACACTGAACCAAGTATAATCCAGCTGCACTTGTTTTCTACCTGAAGGAATTAGATAAGTTTCTTTCATGATTTTTAATGCATTCAGCATGAAAATGTCAGCTGAAACTTGAGCAGCTTTGAAAACTTATCACACTCTATTCTCCAAAATAGATTTTTTTCCTGCTTTCTAAATAATACAATAAAACTGTTCTCACTATTAAGCCAAATAATTTATTTCCTTCAGATAAGCATACTTAACACATTATTTAAAAATGCGGTAGGTTTTTTTGTCAGCGTTTGATGCAGGATTTCTCTGACTAGCTCTGGTTTTTCCTTCCTGGGCAGAAGTAATCACTGACTTCCATAAATGCACAACATAATGAATTTCCTGTGTGTTTCACAGTCAAGGATCTGATGTATTACAGCAAAACAAAAAAGATCAAGGGCCAGTAACATCAATAAACAACAACTTCTTATCACTATGGCCAGTATGAGCTTCGAAGATCAGTCTCCCTTCTGGCCTTTGAGATCAAAGATCAGCAAATGCTTATGTGATAAAACAGAAATAGGTGATCCCACACAGCATTGTTTTTCTCAGAGGAACTTAGAAACTCTTATGGGGTAATTTCTCTTCTGGTCTGAAAACTATTATCTGTGGAGCATTAGTGGAACTAGGCTGTTTATTCTATCCCATGCTCTACTGGAAGCCACTTTGGGATACAGATGGATGCCACAATCTTGCCTAAACTTCCATATTAACAATATATTATGTTGTATGTTATTTTCAACTGATGCTCAAAAGTAAACCTCAGAATATTTTTAGGACTTTAGCTTTTAACTAATAAATAATCATCCTAAAGTGAGATAGAAGTGATTATCAGAAAAGGATATGCTCTGAAGTATTGGGTGAGCTGTTTTCTCCATCTTCCGCTGAAGGGAGAAGTCTCTGCTGGCCCAGGTGTTGATAAAACTTGTATTTCTCTTCAGATTGCAGCTAAGTTAGAAAGACCAGACAGCATCGATTTACAAAAAGGCTTTCATTCACCTCCAGCATGCTTAGATGCTGTTTAGAAATATGTCTGTAGAGCTGGCTCAACTTCATACAGAAATATTCTTAAAAAATTGAAGTTTAATTATTTATATAATCAGTTGCTTCCTACTTTCGTGTCTTGCTCTCTTGGATGTTTTGATCGTAGACCTTCTTAGGGAAATGAAGTTTATTTTCTGGAATGGGGAATTGCTGCATACATGGATTTTATCCTAAATTCAGGAAATGAGCTGTTTTTGCAGCCTGATGCACACAAAAAAATCTGGAATCTTAATGTGTATGGAGATCCAGGTATTTAGAATACTTTATTGTAGGTGGATTTTTGGAAGTAAAGATTTAGTTCAGAAAGTTGTTTCAAGTGGGACTGTGGTGGACATAGTGGTTTGCTAGTTGAAGTATCTTAAAAGTCAGCACAGTATTGACTTTTCACTGCAGTATTTCTTTTCTATGGGAAGTTTTCTATGAGAGTATGTCTGTTTCTGTGGAATGAACTAAAAAAAATCATATCAATATGGTAGAGTATTTTTTTAGGAAAAAAATATATTGAAATAGCAGTGTGCTGCATCCTTAATGTGGGACTGCAAATCAGTGTTATTAAATTCTTAAATTGATGATAACTGACCTGTATATCAAGCAACACACATTTATTGAAGTTAAAAACAAATATATTACTGGTAGATACTGGGGCAGAATGGGGGGAGGAGGGGGTGGAACCAGGCCTCTGCGTTTACCGAAAGTGTCTCTAAGGCTATTGAGAGATCACTCCAGCCAGCATTGCCTGGTGCTGTACAGAACGACCCTTCTCACACCCGTGCCGGTGTATGGCACATATTCTCACTCACCCACAGAGTTGGATAGCTCGTGCGTCACCAGAGACAAAGAACTCAGAGCGCTCAGTCAGCTGGATATTCCAGAAGTTTATTCCGAAGGGGTCCAGGATGAAAGAGAAAGAGAGACCCTCGTTGTCTATATTTATAGGGATAGCTGGAGGGTCAGGTAAGAGGAGGCGGGGGGAACATCACAACCAATGGGGAGAAGGAAGGGATGGGATCAGGGGTTAGGTTACAGCTGGGGGGATTTACATAATTTGGGGAGGGACCATCGTGTTCTCCAGGGGGGGGACTAGGATGTTTCCCACCAGTGAAGCCCTGCTGTACTGGAACCACTCGGATCCCCAGCAGTTCCTGAGGTGGTATTATCTACCACAACAAGATACGAAGATACTTAACACCCAAAGGTTCCCAAACATCTTGAGAATCTTACAGTAAAATATTGTTCCTTTCTTTATTTCTTCTCCCTTCCCCCTCTCCCCCTTCCCCCCATGCATTAATTTAAACAAATTATTTTTGTGTCAATTGAAGACCCATGAGGTGGTAAACTCGGTACTAAATCCACTTAAAACCAAATTGAATTTGCAGACTCTAAGAGTGGGATTAATCTTTTCTAATTTTAGTGACCTATAAAGTAGCTAAAAGGGTGTCTATTCAGTTGCCTCATTTAGGCTCAGCATAGTTCATGAAGAAAGAAAAGGAATTCCAAAGTGCAACTCATCCCATCCTAAGGTGGATGGTTGCCATAATCAGGATGAATTGCCCTTCAGAGTTGCCTGTGTGAGTGGGAACTGTGGCTTGCACAGTTAAAACAGCTTTTTAATTAATAAGTAACCTTAGATTTGCCTCAGGGATAAAATATGAAGAGCTGCCTATCTATAATCAGTGATTATTCATTGATTATCCAAATAGCTGGGGTAGGTGAAGTATTTCACTTCTATATGGCTAAAGTAAAGTGAAATGAATCCTGCTTTAAACTCTGAAAAAATGGCATTCTGGCAGTAATTGCCTCGTTACTTTGATACTACAAATTATAATATTTAAACATATAGAAAGGAGAAAATATTTTCCACTTTATTTTTCCCCCATCTCAAAACATTGGTAAGGAAGAATCCAATTGCATGGTTGTCTTACGTGCCTATATAAACTAAGCCATACAGTAATTCTTATTTATTTACTTATTTATTATTGAAAACTATTGATTTGGTGAGATTGTAGCAGCAAGTTATTAGTGATGCATAAACTGCATCAACAGATAAAAGACAGAATAAAGCCAGAACTTTGCAATTTTAAAGTTGTGTTATTATTTATAGTAGGTTCAGAAAAGGTAAAACCAGTAAGCCCAAGAAGCAGGGAGCATTCTACTTGAAAGAGAAAAAAATAATTATTTTATATAGATTTTTTTGCCTTTTTTCATTACTCCTCTGAGTCCTTTTTTGTATGTGCCATCTATAAAGACATATGACTGTAATATGAGTGCTCACAGACCTGTGTCTGCTCTGTGGAATGGTTTATGGTACGGTGCATTTTTCCACAAAAAATATAAATGAGTGTCATCTTTTCTCGTGTAGATGAAAGTTTCCTAAGCCACGTATTTTCAGTTGATCCACAATGACTCTTACAATGCTACTTCTTTTTTTCATGTTTCCTAAATGACCCACGATTATTGCTCATGCTGTACAGAAAGTCAATTAATTTATGCACCTGGAACCAAACCATGCAGCAAAATGTCAGGTGAAAAAAAAAAAAATTGAAAAATCCTCCTGATAGGAATAAGTCAGAGAATCTAAGACATAGTTGTTAAAAAAATGTTCTGATACTCAGCTTCCCATAGGTAATGCTTGTTGCAGCTTCAGAAGCATACCTGAATTGCTACTCCTTGTACACGTGCTCTGTTCTTGAGCCTCCTGCCATGTGACCAGTCTTTAGTTTAGAGCAGCATTGAGATATATTAAGGCATATTGATTTGCATTATCTGCCAGCTAGAATAGAAAGGCAATAGAAATTCCTTGCTGTTTGCTCTGAGTCAAATGACCAGTTTCTGGGGACAATTTTGACAAGCAGGAGTCATACTGGTTTGAGGAGTTTTCTTGAATCACTGAGAGGAATACATAGGAGTCTTAAAAAAGGACAGGATGATCCTGTATCTCTGCTGTAAATGTCATCCCACTTAGACCCACTGATAAAGAGAGGAAGGAAATTACTTCTCAGAACATTCCCATAATATTAAATATGCATAAACTACCCATATGAACTTCTGGTCACAGAAGAGAATAGCGGGGCACTTACAAGAGTCTCAAGAGACTGAGAAGTTCCCTGGCTATTTACCTTTCTCTTACTTTCACAGTATGTTATTTGCTAATTTGTAAATATAATAATTTCTATATTCATGGGGTTTGAGAAGGGAGTATTTTATTGCTTTATAGACAAATAATTTTCATGGTTACAGAGACAGGTTTTACATCTTTTGTATATCCTGTGTTCAGAGTAACAGTCTGTGTTCAAGAGCTGGAATTATTGCTCATCCATTTCAATTAAAGTAGGACTAATTTCCATGGCTTTCTTTTAAAAGAAACATACAAATGGAACTGAAATCAAAATTTTCTCTCCTTGGATGGTCGCAGCAGATTGGTGCTCTTGGTCCTTCTTCCATCCCATTTGTCATAGACTGCAGTGTGGAGAAGAGCTGTGGTACACTTTGTCACAGCTAGGAAAGTGGCCAGGTCAGAAAATAGTTTAATATTTTATCTTCTTGTCAAACTAGATTTGCCAAGGAATTAAGAGGCGTATGGTAAATTGAGTGAAGAATAGGGATGCTACTTTCAGTATTCAATAGACAGCACACAACTTGTATTGCTTTTCTCTCCTGTTCCGCTTTTATCTGTTTGATCTCTATTACTAGAGGGTGAAGGAGCCCCGTGAGGAGTTCTGAAACTATTTACAAAATTCAGAAGTGATAGGTACACAAGAGGAAGACTAATACAGAGCTGCCCTCAACATTACAGAAGGAAGATTGCCCAGAACTGAACATGTTGGCTGCATCAGCATTAGTAACTGCACAGGTCTCAAGAGACATCAGACTGCAGGCCAAATAATATAGTGTGGCTCATGCCCACACCACTTGATGCTTTCTTCTAGAGCAGGATGGCCACATCCTTTTCATGTACTGCTTGGCTGTGTGCACACTCTTGATTTTACGTGACTTTTTTTTTAAAATGCATTTTCAGTCTACAGTATTAGGAAAGATTCACTGCATCACCAGAATGAACTCAAGGTGCTTCTCTGTGGGGTGTGAGAAAGATAAAGGGAATGGGAACCTTTAAGAAGCAATATTGGAAGAGTGTGGGGGGTGCTGAAGCTCATGCAGTTTCAGCTATACTGTCTTTTCAGAGTGGTCCCTGTAGTAAGTCAGTCTGTAGATCCACACAGGCATTCTTAGAAAGAACTAGTACAAGTGTTCTGAAACAAATCTGGGAGTAAGCTATTAGTTATAGGTCCAGTGGTAAATATGCATATATAAAAAAAGATGCATAGACATTTATTTCATGTGACTATTAGGTCAACATAAAACTAAATAACATCAAAAAGAAGTGGAACATGATGTCCAACTTGCAGAGGCATATTGTTCATTGTCTGTACAGGTTGTATATTTTCTTTAAGAGTTTATTACTTTCACCAGAAATTTGTTCTATGATATAGATTGCATTCATGCAGTGGAAGTAAGATGAATAAATAATTTAAAATATCTTATCTACTTGCAAGAAAATAATCTCTGGACAAATAAACCTCCGGAGGAAACAGAGTTTGATCAAATTTTCTACAGTGGGAATTCAGATACAGCTCTTCCAAGATAATAATACAGAAGTTATAAGTAAGTTTGTAACTAAAATAACCAACATATAAGTGTGAAATAGCAACTAATGATGATTGGTATAATAGAGTGGATTGTTGAGCTTGTCACCATCAGCTCCCTCAATGTAAAATGGAGAGAGGCACTTTTTTGGCATGATTAATGCCCACATAAATATTTTTGCATGATTCATCTTCACATAAACATCTAAAATGTGTCAGATGAATCACGCCTTAAACATCGCATAAGATTCTACTGTTGAGAAAAAGAGGATATGGTATTTAGCTGAGGCGGAAGGTGAGATGAATCACTACCCTGTATACTTATGTGACAGGTGTGATAAGCAGATGTGATCTTTATCCACTGTATTCCTTGAGGGTTTTGAGTTTGGCATTATGATTTTTTAGTGAATATCAACTGCTTTGATCAGTATTGACATACCTGCATTCAAAGATATATATGAACTGGGAAATATAAAATGGAAAGCTCCATAATGAACCTTTTACTTTGTATTACAGAGGTAAAATGTGAATTAATAGATGATATCACAATATATGATAGTCCAGGAGCATAAGTCAGATTCTCATGCAGAGCCATTAAAAAAAGGAGGAAAGGACAAAATGTTCCCACATGTCCTATCAAGTTCCCCTAGAAACAGTTAGTTTTGTTCAAGCCCATCTATCAGCCATGTTGATCAGTCTGTTAACAGATGGACGACCCCTATCTACATCTATGGAGCAGCACTTGTAAGATGTAAGCATGTTCACTTCAGAATTGTTTTCCACAAAGTTTCATTGACTGGTTTCTTTTGTCATTATACATGTTCTGAAGTGCCCTAGTAGTTGTCTTTGGATTTCTAGAGGTAGCAAAAGACTGAAAAGGGTGAATGTTTATTTTTTTATTAAACAGAAAAGGAGGAAACTAGAGTACTTTAGACTGCTTAGGCTAAGTTCAGTTATTGGGAATAAAAAGCTCAATTATTTAGAAGCCAAACACAAGAACATACCAAACAATAACAATGAAAATATTTACTGGTAACAAGTTGGGTCAAACTAATCTAATTTCCCTGCAGGGAAATGGGACCAAAATGTAGGTATGTGGAAAACAGAGATCTTAAATCAACTGGCTTTCTTAGTCTCCTTATGATCTTCAACATGGCATCCACATAAGTAAGTTGGGAATGATCTTGATTAAATCACCACTAAATAGATACTAAAGTTTTTGTAAATGTTAATTTGGTTGATTAGCAAGTGTTCACAGTCAGAATAGAAAAAGACACTTCAGAGGTGGTTCTTGGGCAAATACAGACACCATTTTCACTACTGTGTTGAATGGCGAAATAATCAGTGTGCTTTCAAAAAGTGAGGGAGGGCAACAAGAGCTCATGCATAAGCTGGAAAATAAAGCTAGAATTCAAAGTGGGGATATATGTGGATTTTGCACTGAGGTAGGAATAAGATTGAGTTGAAGACTGAAGAAGGATTGGCTCAGCAGTTGTTCTGTTGAAATGATGTATAAAGCTTAGTGTTTCCCAAGGTAAACATGACTTAGAGAAGCAATGCAATTCTGAAATAGTTTAACAAAATGTTTTTGAAGTACCTTGTCAGGCAGAGCTGAATTTGGAACTCCTAAACATACAGCTTGTCCACTTAACCATATAATTTGGGCAATTTAGACTTTTCTTTAGAAGTATTTAGAATTAAGTTTGACTATGTAGGAGGGGAATGTGCCCCCTTTTTGACTGAAAGGAGTAAGACTGTTCATTTTAATAAAAAGAAGGTAAAAGATTTTTAATAGTTTCCAGGAGTAAGGTTAATGTGCCAGCTTCTCTGAACTAATGACCCTCTTTGTCTGTATAAATAGAGGAGAAAAGCAGCATGATTCATCTTATTTCCATGTGGATGTCTAAACTAGGTCAGATGAATCATGGCATCATCCTCTCTACTTGTAGCAGAGATGTAGACACATCTGCTTTGATGATGCATTAGGTCTTTAGAGATGTCTGCTGTCTTTTAGAGAGGATCCAATCTGAAATAACTAAGAGGAGGAAGATGCAAATAATGTGGTCTCATTGGTGAAAGCAAATGAGAGTATGGTGAAGCACTGGAATTATTTTCTTGAAGATTGTGGCTTCTCTGTTAATGTGCATTTTTAAAGAATAGTTTAGATGAAGATACTAAAATATAAGGCCATAAATGTAGTTGAACCTGCCCTGGGTTCAATAGATGGCTTAGAACACATCTCAAGTTCCCTCTAGCCCTGTGTTTCTGCATGGTTTCATTCTTTACTGATAGATATTCCAGTCATATGTAATCTAGGATATATAGCTTTTAAAGGGAATGGGGAGGTAATGATCCAGTTTTGAGTGATGCAAGAAATGTATGCCCCTTGTCACATTGCATGATGGGACAAATCACATGGTGGGGTAGAAATCACTGTGGGGTCATAGTTTGGAAGAGAAACAAATTTCCATCAGGTAGTATCTCCAGCTCCTTCCTGGAAAGCATTACATGCCTTGAGAATGAGTGAGTCAGCAGTGCTGCAGCAGCACTTGCAGAACAGGGCTTAGCAGAGCATCTGCAAACAGTGGCAGGGTGAAAACAAGTAAAGCTGTACAGTAAAAGTAGATATGTACTGATTAGACTTGTGATTTTTCTGAAAGTAAAAAAAAAATAGCAGCATTTAAAAAGGCAAATTATCTTTTGTGTGTTTGGAAAGAACTTGGTGAAGTCTAAAGAGCATTAAGATATAAATTTTAAGAGAATCATTTAATGATATTCAGCCTATACTCAAACCATATTAATGTAATTATACCGTAAAAAAAAATTGAAATGCATTTAAATCTAACATCTGTTGTTCTCTGGTCCATTGAGTGAGCTCTAACTAAATATTATTAGTCATAAAAAGGCATAATGCAAACCAAAATCAGGAAATAATAGATGATATAATAATCACATGAAAAAATGGATTGGTGTTTAACAAGAGGATTTTAAAAATTTTCACTGAATGGTCTGCTTCTTGGAAACATATGTAGACTATGGAAAGAAATCCAAACTAAATAAAGAAAACTGGGGTTTGACTTCTTGTTCCCTGTTGCCATGAGGTCAGAGAGCTGGACTGAAAAATAAGATGGGAGGTCTTTTGTTTGGCTGCCTCAGCAGAGAGGGGGCATGGAGATCCATGGCCTGCAGGAGACTGAAGAGAAGGGGTTTCAGTGGGACCTAAACAATTCTCTGGTTCTTTCATTATGAGTGCCAAAGCTACTAGCAACTATGGATCATTTAACATATATTATTTCATCCATATTTTCTAAAAAAATTGTCGTAAGTTGGTGTAGAAATCAATTATATTAAAATCAGGAGTCATGCTGGGTAAGGAAGGATGAATCACAGTAGAGTGGATTGCTCCAGTCCATATCAATATTTGATTTTAAGACAATATCATCAAAAGCAGCTACACAGAATATTCTGTACATCTGTCATTAAAAAAGCCCTTCAAGAAGCAATTACTCTTTCCTGGGATTTCCCTAGCGTTCAAATATCTTCTGAATTTCACTTAACTTAGATAAGTTTATATACTAAAACTGTTCAGATTCCAGTTTAGAGAACTGGTATTTTCTATTGTTGACAGGTGCTGTTTTCCACTTCTAATTGTGAAAGAGCACATCTGGCTGCCTGGTTATCCACCTCCTTTGAGTTTCTGTCTTGCCAAGTGAGAAATGCTACATCTGTTTACCTGTCTGAAACTTGGAAGTCCATACTTCATTCCTTTTATAGTATGGCACAAAATAGGTACTGAAATACTGGCATAGACCAAAATGCTTTTCCTATCACCTGCGTTAAGCAGAATTTTGCACATATCGCTAATCACTAATCTACTAGAGCTATACAGAGGGACATGCAGTTTTTCTTCTTGGTATCCAGTAGATACAGAGGGGCATGGAACTAACTTCAGTACAACACAGATGCAGTCAAAATTCATTGTTCCTGAATCTTCCATGAAAAATGTAGATGCTTGTTTCAGAAACACAGCCTTAAAGACTGGGTTTTTTTCATCACTTTTTTCTCAGTAAATACGAAGTTAAGCCAAGTGAATTGAAAGATAATTAATACATCTAATCCCTTATCAAGATCTCTGGAGGATCTTTGAAATCCATTACATGTAGTCATATGTTAAGTAAACAATCTCCGTAAATTCCTTTGACTGACTGGTCTGATAATTTTTAGTGAGGAATTCCTCAGACTATCAGATGCAGAAATTCACCAAACCTCGACCAACACTTAGAAGAAAGCTGTGAGATTAAATATTCAGTGATACAAAATGAATATATTTACTTGTTTGATGTGCAAGAAATGTTGATCTGTAGTGTTGCATCTGCTAGAACCTGATTAACATTTCACTTTAACTTGTATAAAACAAAAACCAGCTTGCTGAAGTTGAGTGAGTATTGTCACCATGAAACTGAGATAATTGGAAAAAATAAATAAAAAGTCAGGTTCTAAACTTTTAAATAGGAGTACAAAAACTTCATCTGATGTCAGTCATCATCATAGCTTTATGGAAGTCTTCCTGAGGCTGTTCTTTCTTTTCAAGTGTAATTTCTCTGTGATTCCCTAATAGTTACTTCCTGTGAAGTTAGCATGTATAGACATAATGCTCCAGCATTTCTCTGGAACCAACTGTGTATTTCATTCTAAGAAAAGCACATTACATGTGTGAAGAAAAAAGAAGATTTGCATAAATGCATAAGAAGTTTGTATTTTATCCACCATTAAGACCACTTTGCAGAAGCATGATCATCTCAGCTCTTTATTTGTATAAATTGCAGTACTGAATTATGTTTAAGGACACTTCTAATACCAGCTCCTTACAAAACCTTTAGGGCTTCACTGTCACATCCCTTCATAGTAAAAGGGAGAGGAACAAGCACTTCCAGTGAGCACTTCATCTCAACCCAAAGTAGTCATCTAAAGTCAGAGAGATGAATCATGCATTAGAAGTGCTTCTTAGCTCACATACATATGTTTGAAATTATGTGAAATGAATGTATCTTTTTAATAAATTAATTTTCTGACCCTTCTATCTCGACATCATCCTTCTATAAACTCTGAATTTCTCACTTCAAATAATACCCTTTTCATACATATGAGATTACTTGCTCTCCTTATTTATTATGGCAAATATGTAAAAATGGTTATCTTAAATCAGTATCAATTTAATGTCCTTTTGTAAACCATACACAGCATTTTGCATCAAAATATTTTCAAACAATTTTGCTATAAGATCCCAGCTGTAAAGCTCTGATTCCCTGGAGCGCTCTGCTTGCAACTCTGAGCATATTTCATTCCATGGTTCTAAGCAATATATTCAGAATTTAGAAATATTTTCCTCTGGGAAAGTATTGCCTGGAGAGCACTGCAAACTCAGAGAGAACATAAGCAGATTCCAGCAGGAAGAAAAAACTATTTGGTCGAGCTCTGTTAATTGCTAGTTATTTCTTCTCCTGGCACTATACAAAACAATCTGCTCATGTTGCTTACAAAGTGACAAGATGAATGGTTCCATAGTCATTACTATTAAAAGGATAACACCAGACAGAAAAAAAAAGGGAAGAACAGTTTTGAGAGAACAGTGGAATAACTGATTATAACTAGATAAAATGATAACCTTGCATTATTCATTCATATGACAGGCATTCAATATTAAAATATAATCTGTCAAGGTAAGATTAAATACTTTACATTCCAGTTACAGCTTAGGAGTGTGTTAAATAGCAAATTCTAAGGCTAGGTATTTTAAAATCAACAATAGTAAGTTTTACTGAAAAGTTAAAAAACAATGTTCTGAATCAATTGTGATGATTTCACTTAAGTCATACAAATTAAAGTAACTCCATAGAACTGGAAGAAAAAATTCCAACATTTTATTGAACAAAAGCCAAACAAAAACAAAACCAAAAAACAACCACCAAACCAAGCAAATTACAAGATTTGGATGATGGTGTCAAATCAGCTGAACTTGAGACCTTTTGCATTGTTGGGCCTGTTCTCAAATGCATAGATGGGAAAATGGAGAAGGAAGGGAAAACATCCCTGAATTTGTTGATTTAGAAAGCAAATTCTACATGGCAAAATAGTTTGTATCAGGATTAGTAAGCAAAGATTACAGTGAGTGATGATATTCAGTAGATTATAAAACAAGAATGAGAAGCACGCTGATCAGTTCAGACTACTGAAAAGATGTAGAACAATAATGAGTGAAATTCATCTCACCTGGCTTTCAGACGTATTTTCTATATTCTATATATTGGCTAACTTGGGAATGAGTTTCTTATAAGTCCTCCCAATTTCATTGAGGAAAAAAGGAGAGCACACCTTACCTACAGATCTGAGAGAATTTGCTGTTTCTTTTCAAAATGCAACGGTTCTTTTTAGTATAATTAATACATATAGCCTGAATTATGTATGATTGCTAATTCCTATTAATATTCCAACTAAAGCTGTCATATGCCAACTTTCTTGTGTCCTGATGCTAAAAAGACCACAAAAAGCCCCAACACGAACCTCAACTAAAAAAAAATTACAGTAAAACTAAACAAAACTCATAATCACAGGATATGTAGAAAACTCCTAAAGTAAATGAGTAATATGCCACTGAACACAGGGCAACTTAGACAATGGTCAGCCAGTTTTAATTCAAGTTTCTTGAATGTTTGTGTTCTTTTCAAAGACAGCTAAAATAAATTCAAGACCAAACAAGACCTGGCAAACTCTAAAGTCTGTTATGAGTATTTTGGGCTATAAAGCCTGAGGTGCTTCACTATCATTTGGCAACACTAAGTTGGTTATGCTACAGGTTTAATCTCTTATACCTGTTTTCTTACTGGCTTCAGTGTTGAGTCTGCAACCTATGAAATGGATTAATTTAAAATATGTGTTATGAGGAGCAGTTTTAGTGAGTCTCAGATCTATTCTGCTGGCACTTACCCTATTGATCTCTCTCCCATATAATCTTCGTAGGTAATGCCCTAATGAGTTCCTTCTTTTTAATTCATGTGTATGTCCTGAAGACGCTATTCTCCCAGCTCATTTTTCTGATACGGTAAATGATCCAGGGATTTTGCATTGTATCTGTCACTATATACTACTTTGTAATTAGGAATAGCTACACTGAATTTCCCACCTATACCTATTTTTCTGTTTGATGTATTTTAAACAAAGATATTATGAATGTAGTACTGTGTGGATTAATTTCTTTTCTGCAATCTTTTTCATAGTTTTTAATTACTTTGATGTAACTTGCATTTTAGACATTCCCTGTGACTCTAGAAGGACAATGTATGCCGGATACATTTGATTGTACTATAAATGTTTAGAAGAGGGCGTTTGATGCTTCTGGTTTATTTGTGCTATCCATAAACAGAATGAAAACTTACGAGATCACCAAACATCAATGGCAGCTGGCAATACTTTCCCATGGGATTTTTCATATCATAATAAATTTATAACATTGCTAGGTTTTCCAGGCTTGCTTGGATTTAGTTATTGATTCCTGTATGTTATGGGCTGATCCTTAAGATAGTCCAGGCTCATCAGTTTTGGATCTCCTCTGGACTGTGAAAGGCAATCTTGCTAAATACAGTGTCATGAATCAAGGATGGATTTTAACCTGTCTGGTTATAATTTATTGAGATCTATATGTTACCCTGACTAAATGTGAATTAATTTATAATAGCTAATTTGGGCTGGTGAATTATTGCCAAATTATAAGACTTCACAACTTGCTGGCCCATTACTAATACTGGATTTTTAATTTATTAGACTGTCTCTGCATTAAGTACCATATGTGTTTCAAAAGGTAGTGCTCCGCATTTAGAACCATGCATTTTCTCATTTAGCAGATTTATAGATCATTCATCTGTGTGAAGAAAAGGTAAACTTAAGAAAATGTAGTTGTTTTACAACAGCATGGTTCCATAAAAATTTATTTCAAATTAATTTTCTAAGGTTTCTATAGTATAAAGAAACCTTTGCCAAAACTATGAAGGATGAGAATTGCAGGGCTGGTTTAAAATCAAATCCAAACTCTATTCTATTCTGTGCATTAAATTAATTCTGTCCATTAAATCTGATTAATGTTCAGGAATAAAAAACTAGATTTCTTTTTTGTTCTCTTTGTTCTAGTAAACAAGGCGTGTGTATGCTTTTGATTTTTTTATTTTGAAGCCAGTAATCCACTGGACTAATTGATACCTTGGAACTTCTTCATAATGTAGAACTACCCATGAACAGTTAGTTCATGGATAGTTCATGAACAGAACAGGAACAGAAAGGTTAAAGAAAGGGAAGAGAGCAAATCTTTTAAAGCACTGACCTGATAGTTATTTTTTATCACTTTGTGATCACTTTGTTAAATATGCTATTATCAAAAAATAATGTATATATGTACCAGTATGAAGTATCAGCTGAATAAATGCAATATATAAAATAAACAAGTTCTCATCTACATTTTTTCCTAGCCTCGTATTTTGTTCTTAGTAAAATCAGGAAGAGAAATACTACTGTTCTTTCAAAAAATTAATTGGTTAAAATATTGACAACCCTGAGTTTTGATTAAGGAGTGTGCAAGTAATAGTTTTAATTGTCATCAAAGAAAAATAAAATTGACGTCATCTATGGTAAACACTAGACATTATTAACAGTAGGGCTACACAAAGTAGCTATAGGATATTGTAGAGCAGTTAATGTGAAGATCTCATAGACGATGGAGATAAGAGGCAATGACTGTGCAGATTAAAAAATCATTTGGTAGCAATAAAAAGAGCTTGTCTAGCTCATCTTAGTTATACTTAAAATGTATTTTATATGAATTAGATTTATACTGATTCAAAGCTCATCACTTCTTTTATGTTGCTGAATAATTAATGCTGATTATGTTAGTCTCAGCCCATAAATTTAAAAGATAGAGAAACACATTGCTACAGCTTGTGGTGTTGAACCAGTATAACTTGATTTGTCACTGAAGTATCAGAATGTCTTGTAAATGACATAGATTGCCATCATAAGGTGTTCACAGGAACTGTTCAATATTGAAAGTAAACATAGGTCTGATTTGCTGTCTGTCAGCAAATCCACTGAGAGGAAAACAAATTTCTGAAATAGCCTTTGTTATAAAGTAGAAAATTTTCCAGTAGAAAGAAACTGATTAACAATTTCTGTAAGCAATTGTAAAATGACAATTAAACAACATGATGCAGAATTGTAAATAGAAGTGGCCAGTATCATCACATACTGTTTAGAAAGGCAGAAATAGTTAGTAAATTATGTAGTTCATTATTGTACTCATTCATCTGGGGGTTGCTGAGGCACTAGCAATGTAGTTCAATATCAAAAATTTGTTATTGTTTAGACTACATTGTAAAATCTATTGATTATTTATGTGCAGCATGATTTCTTCTTTCAGCTAATATTTGTGCTCTTGGTAATGGGACACTGCAGCCATGGATTGTAACAGACATTTTAGATCACAGACTTTATGGTTTTTATCTAGGAAAAGTAGTAATAAAAAAGACTTTATTATCGTTCACATTTTATTATTTTAAGCCATCCAAACCAAGAATCAATTGTACTTAAATTTTTGCCTTTGCTCTTCTGGGCTGTTCCAGGATTTTATATGAAGGGTTGTCAAGTCTGTGATAACTAGATATCTAGAATCTAGTTCAGTGGTCTCAGCACAGCCATCCAGTACCGTTTTAAATGCAAACTGTCCATACAGAGCCTACAGATACAACACAAGACCTGCAGAGCGCACATGCCCTTTTGGACAGGCAAATAAATCTACCATTAAAAATGATATCAAACACTCTTAGGCAACTAAATAAAGTTTCTATAGTAGGACTGCATGTTATTTGCATTCCTTATTTTCCCCAATAAAAATGAGATGTAATATAATCAGATATTTAGGGCTGTAATTTAGTTTCCTGTGTGTCTGTGCCTCCATGGAAGCTGGGTGTCCACACTGCTACTGTAGCTGGTGGAGATCTCATCCTTGGCTCAGGTACCTTAAAGTGGGCATCTTAATCAATTTAATCTACCCTGTCTGATTTGTTGTGCCTCATTTGCTGCTCCAGAAGGAAATGGGTCTCCTATACATATATGCACACCTACAAACATGGGCTGCAGTGCAGCTGTCTCACATACAAGACATGAGGTTGAAGGTACACTCATCTTGTTTATATATATATGTATTTATAATCTAGCTCAGGTATGAGGTGTGAGGGGCTGTTGGAGATGTTGGGAGCAGCAGAGTTACTTGGCTGACACTGCTGCATGTTAACTCGCAGGATAAACCCAAGAGGCTTTTCTGTGTTGAATGGGTGTCCATTGGTGGGAACATGGCTTTGTGAAGGGTAATCACTTCAGGAGTCTCACATTTGAAACTGTCCCTTTGCTGAATCACTGTGATATTTGGCATGTGGAGTGATCATGGGTGAAACTCACTTAAGGAGAGGTTCACGTATGTATGTGACATAGCAATAAAAAAATCCCCAAACCAGACAAGGGGTATGCATTTCTGACTCTACTGTGAGCTGTCAACACTTTTTTTCATACTTGTGTGAATGCTAGAAGAATAGAAGAGAGAAAATTCAATTTTAAAAGCGGTGTGAAATATGAAACTAAGACTTATAAATAGCAGAGGAATAATTGTGATTTATAAGCATGTATCTCATTTTTATTGGAGAAAACAGAGACTGAATACAAAGTATATGCAGATCAGTTTAATATGTTTTCTCTATGATCTTTTCACAAAGCATGCAATTTCAAACCCACTGAAATCAGCAAGAATCCTTTCACTGACCTGAGCTGAACAAACCTTTTATCATAAGGCACTTATGCATAGATACTTATTAAAGATGTGAAGCCAGTCTTGGTTTTTTACATTTATTCTGTTTTTTCTACTATTCCTTTCAGTCAGTGACTTGCCAGCAGACTTCAGATTGCTTTAGAAATTGCTTGACATGGTTTGACACTGTTTGATTTTGCCTGTATTTGACATCACTGTTTAGACAGTATTAACTGTACTTCATGCTTTTCCTTACTTTATTTTTACAGTCTTACTTAAAAATAAATGTGGAAAAAAAACCCCATGAAAACCTGTAAAACTTGAAATAAAACTTACTGAGTCATAGACATTACCTGTATAAAATGGGTTTATATTTGTAATATATGTTTCTCTGTTTTTCTTCTCTAAGCTAAATTTCCTTTTGATCCATACATTGCTTCATTGCGTTCCCTGAAGTGCAACATTCTCAGGCAGATCTAGGGAATTCCTCAATGTATACACACTTTTTCTGTTTTGAAAACAGACATTTTTTCTTACCTGTAAGTCATAGTCAAGTCAGGGGAGGATATTTTTCCACTATACTTTAACTGCTTTATTAAAAACTGCTCAGTGTATTTAAGGATTATCACCTAACATGTGAAATGCAAGTTTATCCATTCAGGCTTTATTCATTCTCGAGGCTTAAAGAGGGATTATCTATCAGTGCCTGAGGAGAGCAGATCTTGACCATACCAATTGCCAGACCAAACAACACTGTTTAAAATCATGTTCTCGTGTGTTTGCTGTATCTGCTTCCTCTGGAAGACACGAAATAAACACTTTTTAAATTTAAGTTTTAATAGAATGGAATAGTTGTTTTTATTAATGTTAATTTTGACCATCCTTTTAGAATGGCAAGAGGAATGACTTGGAATTACTGAGAGCATTTAACTTTTAACTGCAATTTGCAGAATAAGTCATGAGATGACAGAGCTAATGTATTTATATACATAGACAGATACAATAGGACTTTGCTGTATTTTGTAACTTAATAACTCAGCTTACAATTATTTCCTGGGGGTTTTTTTCAGCCTGTGCTTAATGTAACCTGCAAAGAAAACATGGATTATTAATTGTGTTGTGATGTTACTTGTAAGGTGTTTCCTTATATAGAAAAGACAGTTTTAGTAGTTTGTGAGAAGTTTGTCTCCCGAAAAATTCTAAAGCAAAAATTAATTTGGGATATATGTAAGTTTTCCTAATGTAACTATTTTATGTTTTTACTCGAATTTCTTTTTTTTTTTAAACCTTAAAAATAATGATTGATTGATTGATTGATTGATTGATTGATTTATTGCAGAAACCTTTGAAATGCTTATCAGACTGGCTGAGAATTACACAAGCACACTTTTCTGCAATGCGTATAGAAACATGGCTGCCGAGGCTACTGCGCGTGTGCAGGAGTTTTTCACAGACCTTGGACTCTTTTTATTTGGCACAGACGTTAGCATAGAGGAATCTGTGAATAGATTTTTTGACACCCTGTTTCCAGTAGTCTACAACCACGTGATTAACCCTGGTGTGACCGACATTTCGCTGGAATATGCGGAGTGCCTCCGAGTGGCGAGAAGAGACATCAGGCCCTTTGGCAACATTCCCAAAAAGGCCATAGGACAAATGGGAAGGTCACTCTTACCCAGCCGGGCTTTCTTACAGGCTCTGAATTTGGGGATTGAAGTGATCAACACCACAGATCACCTGCGCTTCTCCAAGGAGTGCAGCAGGGCTTTGCTGAGAATGCAGTACTGCCCGCACTGCCAGGGGCTGACGCTGAGCAAGCCCTGCATGGGCTACTGCCTCAACATCGTGCGGGGCTGCCTGGCTGACGTAGCCGAAGTTGATCTCCACTGGCAGGGCTACATCCAGGCCCTGGAGGAGCTCTCAAGCGCCATGAGTGGAGCCTACGACATTGAGCACGTGCTGCTAAACTTCCATTCCCTTGTTAATAATGCTCTGGTACAGGCTCGGACCAATGGGCCAGAGTTATCTGAGCAGGTAAGATGCTGCTTTTATCCACACTTGGGGCAAATGGGACAGGAAAAGTATCACTGATAGCTGTTATTTGTTTGGCCATTTTTACAATGAGGAACATGTTTGTATCTGAGTCCAGCTTTATTTGACAATGCAGTTTCTAGGAGCACAAAAAATGTTTTTCACGAACATAAGAAAATGGTTTGATTGTTACCTGATGTGCACATAGTGATAAATGTAAACAATCCTTGTTTTAGCTACCAGGGGTTGGCCTTAAAGAACCTATGACTTTGCATATATTATTTCCATAATTTTGTAGGTTTCAGAGGAAGCAGCACAGTTCATTTGTACCATGAACTAAGTCTTTCCTTACACTTAAGAGAAAAAACAAGTTCTGTGAGAGCTCTGTTAAGCTGTGAATGCATAAAGTGAAGAATTTCAGGACACTGCTATGGAAAGTGCACACTATTTAACTATACTTCAGGGAAAAAAGCTAGTATATATGCTAACTTACGAAGGTAAGTACCAAAATCTGAATTTTTACTGCATTATATTTATTCCACAATATTTTTCATGATTGCATTTTTCTCTATATTCTCATATGCAGACTTCACTGACAGAGACATACTCTGTGTTAAGTGCTGGCTCGGATAACTTGGCTTGGGGAGATGCCTTTAGTTTTATATTACACATGGGTCTAAAGAGGGTGTCTGGCTGTCCTTGTGCTGTGGCATCAGCTGAGGTGCACTAATATTTCTAGGACTGCCTCAATACATGATTAGCTGAAGTCAAAGTAGTGTCTTCTGCTAAGCAGCTGATACGACCTCTGACAAAACACAACTTGGCCTGATACAATAAATAGAGGATTCTTTATTTCGTACTAAGACCCAGAGTCTGATAAAATGGGTTCTTCATCCTGCTGTAATCAGTGAATAACAGGGTTCATTTCTACAAATGTCCCATTTTATCTGCTTTATACCAGCCAGCTACATGAGCCATAATATCCTGCTGCTCAACTTCCTTGAGAAAAACTCAATTTTTTGGAAAAGGGTTTTCACTAACAGTTTGACTCAAAAGTGGCTCAGTGATGTCTCTCTAATTCCCAAGTTATTTCAGATCTACTGTTGCCTTTTAGGGATATACCCTGTTGTTCCTTTGATTTCTGTGAGATCTTTTCTGCCTACCATTTTCAGGAGCAAGCTAGAACAAGCAAGTAAAGGTTCAAGGGAAGGACTTGCATTTCTTATTTCATCCTGGGTCATTTAATTAGAAAAGTTTTAGACTTGGATTTTCTACAGTGAATTGTCATTGACCCAGACTTAAAAATCTCTCGGCACATTCATGTTTTCAGAATGAAAGCTTTTACACTCCAGAGTAGTATATGTCACTGAATTTTAGTAAAAAGGAAGTGGGTGAAGAGCTCTCTGCTTAGTGTGTTTGCTTAATGAAAATTTCATATTTGTCCAAAATAAAGTGCCTTTTTTTGATACTCCTGAAAACTCTACATCTTCCTTCTCCTCTTCATCCAGTGTAAGGAATACCAAAATTTCTTATGTTATATTTGTTGCCAGTGTCTTTGAAGACCGTGTGTTTACTTGTCTTGTGTTAAAATCATCCGATACAGAATCAATTCCCAACTTCAAAACCCACATACTTCATTTTGACTCAAGCTGCATAAGACCTGGACATCTCTTCAACTTAATTTCTCTGTTATAATTGACGAGTCCTTTCTCTCTTTGATCTCTAATTTGGTCAAAAAAAGGCTATAATGCAGTCATCCCTTGAAACATGGTGATCTATTCAGTATATTTCATATTTTCCCATTTATTAGATATCAAGACTTAATTCTGACATGTAATAAATACAGTCTTTCAGCTTTAAGAGGCAGAGGACATGAATCCCATTGAAATTGGCTCATTAATATTTATCTTATCTTGAGAGTGACTCATGAACTGTTTCAAGTTTTGATAAGCAATTAATGCATCAGTGACTCAAACAGACAGGAGAAAGATGATTATGAGCAAGCAAATAATGGCTTGCTTAGGCACGCAGCAGTCTCGGCAGTTTTAAAAGAGAATTTCATTACATTTTGTGAGTTTTAAAGAAGTGAACAGAGAAAAAAATGTCTTTAAATGTTTGGAAGTATCATACATAATTATGCAAGTGTTAATGTGAGAATCTGCAGAGTATCCTGCTTAATGATACATGTAGTTGTACAGTTTTTTTATTCATTCATGTGTATTTTTGTGTAAATAACCATATGTAAAGGACTTTTTCTAACACTTTGCAGGAATGTTTAAATCTGATGTATATTCATGCTCTAAGTTCTGTGTGGTGTGGAAAGAACACTAGTGCCTATGTAACATGGCTTCCTTTTACAAAACTTTTTTTTTCTAGTCATTTTCAACTTGTTCCCTTTTCTGCTTGGGTCAGCAGAGCAGTGCCATGCTGTCTCCTGCTGGAATTTGTCTTTCCCTTTCCACTTCCTGTTTCAAAATCACCTTTAATTCCTGTCTCCTACAGCTCTGCTGACTGACAAACAAGTGCAGCACCTGTTCATCATCTCGATACCTGTGCATTATTTTATGCAATTCTGCAGAATCTAGTGGAGATGTGTGGGTTGCGCAACTACTCGTGGATTTATGTATTTTCACACCTATGTATTGTCATATATTTAATGCAACTTCTGTTCCTGAAGTCTATCTATGTGCATTTATCTACTAGTATTGCTCAGTGTGTAGTGTACCCTGTGGGAATGCTCATACAGATATAGTGTAATAGAGGTTTAGGAGAATTGCATCATACAAAACAAGAACAGTGTGCATTATTAGGGTAATCTGAAGAAGATGGTATGTAGTTCTTACAACTGGATAACACCTAAAAGTGCCTGAATTGTCACAGAGCACCTTACAGACTCATCCTGTGCTGCTTCTGTGCTCTGCCTGAGTTGCCACATGCTGGTCTCTGAGCTTGTGTATAGGCAAGGAAATCCCCTTGGAGAGCAGTGTACAGCCTGATGAATGCACAAGAATTGTGCATAAATGCTTTACACATTTAAACCTTACATACATGTAAAAAAACCCAAGCAAACCAAACTGAAGCACAACTAACAAAAAAACCCAAGCAAACAAAAAACCCGTGGAAATTTATTTACAAGTTGTAATAAATTGTTTCATGTCACCACCATTCTGTTATCCAAGCCACTGTCAATGTTAAGACAGAAGGACAAAGAGAGATTTTAGCAAGACTTACAAAGTTTTGGTATGGATGGAGCCCACTGTCTCCAGCATAAGAGCATGTTTCCACTCCTTTTATATATGATTTAATGGCACAGCCCCAGGCCATGGAAGCGCAGCCTCCTGTGCCACTTACAGTGTGATTCAACAGCAGTTCAATCCAGTCTTACCCTGGATTGCCAAGTCCTGCTCTGGCACCATCCTCAACTCTCTGTTCTCACCCCTTTCCTCCTGTGCGTGCTGTCCTGGCAGCTGAAAGTCAAGCTGTTTGAGGGAGCTGTCTGTGCTCCTAGCCTTAGTTTAGTTTTGGGGTTTGAAGACTTAACCGACACATGTTAGCTAGCCTGCAGGTGAGAAGTTCATTGGAGTGGAACAAACAGAGGACCTGAGAGGAGGGGAAATGTGGCTGAGGTCAGGCAAGAGATGAAGGAAAAGGAGAGAAGAGAAAGAGGAAATTCACAGGGCTTTATAGTTAAATCTTCCCTGCAAACTTTGCATACAAGTGTTGTTCTTGATTCCCAAAAGATCAGTGGTTTAATATGGAATAAAAGAGATGAAAAAGAATATTGATTAGTTGTTCATTGGCTATTCTGAGCACTGATGATTTTGGGATCTGAAGGAAAATGAAGTATGTGACCATGATACTAAAAGATACATATGCATATAAAAAATGTGGGATTCAGAAACACAACATTAAAAAAATAAGGTCACACAAATTCTGGCATTTCCTCATTTTGAAAGTGAGGGATATGAGCTACAGGTTTGATAAAATTCTAGCATGTACTTTTATATGTAATATGAGCCTACAAAATTTCAGAGTGGGATTTTCAAAAGCACTATGTCTTTACTGTGTTCTAACAGTTTTCCAAACTGTATAACTGTTTATAAGAAAAATATCAAAATTCTGGAAGCTCTCAAGTCCTTTCATCTCAGTCGAATTGTGAAAGAGAATCTAAGTTATGTGTCTTCTAAAAAATAGGCATGATTATGTTTTATTAAAAGAGACGTTTGTCTTGCTTTTTTTCAATCAGCTTTCTTATACTGGAAATAAAGCAAAATCTTGTGGCATAGAATGCTAACAGAAAGAAGAATCTAATAGACTGTATTTAGAGCTTTATTTTTCTTACTGGTTATTTTTGCTGGAAATGACTAGCTATAAACAGCCAGAACTGCTGTAATAAAGTGATGTCTTTAAAGAGAGTAAGAAGGATGATACAAGAAACTACAGGTCAGTCAGCCTTACCTCCATCCCTGGAAAGGTAATGTAGTAACTAATCCTGGAAACTATTCCAAACAAATTGAGAAGTTGATTGGGTGTAATGGTTAACCTACTTGATGCCCTTGATAGGACAGCCAAATTGATAGGATAGGGGTAGAGCAATGGATGATGTCTACCTCAGCTTCACCGAAGCATTTGAGACTGCCTCCTGCAACATCCTTAAATATAAACTGTCGAAATGCACTGTAAAGAAGACTGAAAAATGGATGTGTGGCTGGGCCCAGAGGGTTGTCATCAGTAGCTCAAAATACAGCTGGAGGCAAGTCATTAGTGCTCTGATCCCCGGGGGTTGACACTGGGGCAGATCCACTTTAATGTCTTCATTAGTTCAGAGTTCACCCTCAGCAAGTTTGCAGACAATGCAAAACTGGAAGGAGCAGCGGCTACACCACATGGTTGTGCCATTCAGAGGGATCTTGGCAAGCTAAGAATGGCCTTCCTTCCCCCTTGGCCTGAGGGGAATCTGATGAAGTTCAACAAAGGGAAATGATAAGTCTTGTACCTGGGGAGAAGTAACCCTGTGCATCAATAGGTGCTGGAGGCTGAGAAGCAGCTTTGGAAGAGAGGGCATGAGGCTTCTGGAGGACACCAAGTTGAACATGAGAAATGCACCTGCACAGTAAAGAAGGCAAACAGCCTCTTGGGTTTCATTACGAAAAGTGTTGCCAGCAGTTTGAGGGAAGTGATCCTTCCCTTTTCCTCAGCACTGCCGAGACCACATCTGAAGTGCTTTGTCTGGTTCTGGGCTGCCCAGTACGAGACAGTTACGGAGTGACTGAAGTGAGTTCAGCCACAAAGATGAATATGAGACTGGAGCATCTTCCGTGTATGGAGAGGCTGAGAGAGATGGGACTGTTGAGCCTGGAGAAGAGGCTCAGGGGGAATCTTGTCAATGTGTATAAATACATGTTATGGGCCAGTGAAGAGGGAAAAGCCAAGCTATTTTCAGCCTTGCTCACTGACTGGACAAGAGGCAGTGGGCAGAAATCAAAACCCATGAAAATGCGTGGAATAGGTTATCCAGAGAGGTTGTGGAGTGTCCATCCTTGGAAATATTCAAAACCCAACTAGATATGAACCTGGACAACCAGCTGTGTCTGACCCTATTGAATAGGGAAGTTACACTGTAGGACCTCGAAAAAACCCCTCCAAAACAAAATAAATCTGTGGTCCTGTGAAATGGTTTAGAAGGTCAGTGCATCAGGGGAATATTCTTACCAAGGAACCAGCTGTCTTGGACTCAGGTTCTGTGGTGGGATAGGACCTGCATACAGGCATTATGGACAAGGCAGGAGCATATCCTGTTCGTGGTGTTTTTCTAGTGCAGGATGTGGGCACTGGCTTCATCTTATGGCTGGTGAACATTGCCATGCAAGCATGTGGCTAAAACTGAATCTTCACAAGTTAGAGTAGGCACTATTTGTTTCACTGATCTTTGGTCAAAGCAAAAGAATGAGTTGCTCCTTACACAATCTCTAAGCATGGATAAAATTCCCCACAACAGGATGATAAAATTTGAGACCAGTGGAGTGATAGCCTGGAGTTCTCAAAGGAAGCAGTACCAAGCTGTATCTCAACAGTACTACTTTTGTTCTCAAGAGAAGTGGAGGTACTGATGATAAACTGTGAGGGAAGAATGAGCTTTGGTTTAAAGATTGCACAGACATTACCTATATTTGATGTTGTGGGAAAATAATTATATTGTTTCCTGTCACCAAACTATGTATCTAGACTCAGCTTTGTACTCTTAACTTTCAGCAAGTGTGTGTTCCCAGTACCAATTTGTAAAAGACAACTCCCAAGCAAGACACCTGTTACGTAGTTCTTTCGTACCTTAAAAAAAAAAAAAAAACCAAAAAAAACCCTAAAAAAACCCCAACCCCCTGGCATTTTCAGCAAAGCAGATTTTGGAATAGAATTGTGGAGTTCTGCCTGAAACTTTTGGCATATGACTGTGCCATCATTACTTTGCTGAATTTAAATTACTGGATACATTGATGAATTTAAATTACTGCACAAGATCGATAGAAACTGATTTGTGGAAACTGCTGAACAGTAATTGGATTTTAAGTCTAATACAATTGCGTTCGAAAAGAAGGTTTGATATCTAACCTAACACAGAGTTGAAGACCATTACCCTCCCTTTCTCTCTTTTCAGATGGGCATCCAGCTGTAGCTGGGAAAAACTGAACTGCTTGTATAATACAGTATGGCATATTTTTATACATCTGTCATTTTTTTAATGTAGCATGAAGTAAGTCTATTGCAGTCATGACCTCCATCTAATTCAGATTCCTCTAGTGTTGTGTTTCACTTCCCCATTGTTTCATCCTGGAAAAGCTCCTTGCTGCTATCAAAAAGTTTTGTTCTGAAGCTAAACTGGGCTTTGTTCATCAGAAAAGAGAATGGAGAACTTTAAAAACAAAGTGAAAATCACCAAATCAAGTGTTTATGGCTTGTTTGTAACTAATGAAAAGTTGTTTTCATTAAATAGTAGGCTTTATTCCTACTTGAACATACCCAGCAGTTGGACAGCTCTTCCCATCTTTTTTGGTTTGATTCATGCTTTCCACATAATTCAGTAGCTTGCACTTGCTGAGGTCTGAAGTATTACCCTTATTTCTGGCATCTGTGCTACATACTGTGTATTACTATGAGTGCCTATGCTTTTTTTTTTTGTAACTGAAATCAGTGTTTATCTAGTAACAACAGGATACCCTGTACAACATTTAACATAGAAATTATGGTTATCACATACCAGAGCATTTCGTGTGTTGGAATGGTAGTTGTATGCCTAATGTTGTTGGATTATCCTCAAAACTGGTGTCCTTTTACCATGCAATTTGTCTACTTTTTTCTAATGTCCCTTAGAAACAGGGCTTGAAATCATGCATAGAATATTGACAGAGGCAATAATACATGCATAGTTATGCACACATTGTGGAAAAATGGGTGTTAGGGTTACGATCTGTTCCTTCAATTTTTCCAGGCATTGCTTCTCAATGCAAGTTGGAAGGACCAGATATGTACGCATTGCTGGACATACACTTGCTAATATCCTCGTTGTCTTTTATTTTAAGGTTTGTGATACACTGCCAGATGTGTGGCAAACACTGGAAGCACTTGTTTCCATCAAGAACTTTTTAAACATAGAAGCCATGAAACCATGACTATCTAAACAAAATCCATTGCTGTGTTCCTCAGCTTCTCAGCATTTGAGTATATAGTGTCTCAGCTTTTGGTACAAGATACATCCTTTTCTATTCCTCTTCTTTTTTCCCAGTTTTTCTTTCATTTATGGAAATGACAGAGGACATATTTCTCACCCTTGGTGAGAAGATGTTCAAATCTGGTGTCAAGTTCATGTCTCACACTTTCCTGAAAAGCGTTTTTTTTTAAATTCATTTGCCAAATTGCCCAGATTCCTCCCCTGTGTCTCCTAGGGTGGAGTTACTTGTTGTATGGGCTGTGTTTGCACTGGCAAAGTGTTATGAACTGGCGGCAATCCCCCGTCCCCAACGCCCCTGCAGCACCTGCGGGACTGAGGGGCGACAGAAGAGCTGGAAATGAAGGAAAGAGATACACCTTGAGAGGAAGGAGGGGGGATCTATGAAGAAGGTGTTTCTTGTCTGAACTTTTTTCGCCACCATCTGAAGCTATTTTTGATTGGCAATATATTAATTTATCTTCCCCAAGCTGAGGCATTTTTGGCCATGACATTAATTGGTGAGTGATCTTGTCTTTATCTCGACCCAAGAGATTTTTCTTCTTATGTTTCTCTTTGGCTCTTAGCCAAGTCCAACCCACTGCAGTTATCAACACACGCGCTTGGCTTTGGCAAGCAGTGCTGAGTAGTGCAGGTTTACATGAGTTATGTTCAATCTGGACTGCCAAGGAAATAATGTGGGAATGTATCATGGTGTGCATTATGCATTCGTATTCAATGTGTTTTGAGCAAACCCCACTTCACAATTTGAAATTACTTGAATCTTATGTTAAATGTTTCAATTTTTCTGCACTTCCTTTTTAAGATTGAGATCTATTATGTCAGGAAAGCCTAGGATTTTTAAATACCTTCCCTTTTTTAGCTTTCTTTTATAACAGAAGGTTAGGCAGAATTTGGACAAAATGCACAGATCTGAAATGACTTTTCTCTTCCCATTGACTATATGGGGACACAGAGGTCTGAAAAGTGTAGAATAAGCAGTCTGGGCTGCCATTATGCTCTGGGTTTAGGTGATATGAGAGATGTCTAACTCTACTTTGGCACAATGGCAGGCTTGTCTCAATATGCCCACTGGGCACCTGGACTGAAGGTAAGGAAGATTCTCTATGAGACTGAAAATGCTGCAGTCTAATTCTTCATATTTGCAGAAAGAGAATAAAGGAGACTTTTCACTCCTTCCCCAAAGCTGAGTAGAAGGCATGAAGAAGTGTAAAAGAAGAGCACTAAGAATCCTTTCTGTAAGCTGTGCGTGTGTTTTTTCTCTGCTCTTCATTTTTCATTGTGAAACAGAGTAACTGTTCACAAAGAGAGGTACTGAGCTGAGCAGACTTCTGGTATCTCAGTTGGCATTTAAATCACTACCAACCCTTTGTAATGAAAGAGAAAAACTTTGTTGAGGGCAAATCCAGAGATTTTGGAGCAAATGAGCTTTTGGGACTGTTTTGGTCCCTGAAATGATATGAACATGTGTGAATAAGTGCCTGTCTTGTATGTCACAAAACATCTTCAAAGAAAACTTTTTCCCAGGTTCAAAGAAGAGATGAGGAGGCACTGAAACATTTAATATACAGATACAGGCAGAAAACCACTCATCTCGTAAGCTGCAGTTTGGAATGGGAAAGAAACACATAGGTTCTCTGAAATACTGACTAACTAGGTAGTGGGTTTTTCTCTTCTTTTTATCTGATGTTTTTTGATTCTTATTATGATTAAAAGGTGACCCTCCAGTTATATAAAGAGTTACTGACAGTGTCTTATGCTAAATGAATTAATGCATTATGACTGTTTATTTAAGTGGACATGATTTTATTAACTTGCAGACTTTTGTTGAAGAATTCTGCTAACAAAACTGCTCTGCTCTTCACAATTTTGGAGCATAAATTGCAGCCTGCCATAAACTGTGAACACATTGTGCAGATATGCTCATACAACCAGCTTGTTTTACTTATACTAATTCTTTATGTATTGTAAATTGTAATATGTTTTTTGTTTTGAGTTACATGCCTGATAAAGATTATAGACCCCCAATTCTGCTTTCACTGACAATCACATTTCTGCTGAATTTCTTTTGATTTACACAGCTGACCCTGGATAGTCATAGACCTAGATTTAAAGAGCAATTCTGCCTGTGTCCTACAAGACAGCACAATGTTAGCCCTCTGTGTCAGAGCTATACTTATTGGGCACACAAATAAGGAGTAATAAAGTATATTTGAACCACAAGAAAGCATAAATAAATCAGTCCAACTACACACAAGCAGCTGATCTTTGGAAAGGGCTACTGCCGGTTTTATTTAATTAATATTTAATTCCTTTTCAGAGGAGAACCGCAGAGTGTTTTCACTGAACATAAATGAAACACCTTGGCATCCACTGAAGCAGACTTGGATCGGGAGAGCTGGCAGCCTCTCATAAGAAGCAGTTTTTGTTGAACTGCCTTTGAAGAGTTTGAACTGGCAGTGCTGTGTTCTGGCTACAGGGTAGCTTGGCTGAGAACATTAGGATTTCCCCTGACATTAAGTAATTTAAAGTAAAAAAAAAAAATCATTTCCTTCCCTCCCCGCTCTATTCAGGAGGAGAAAGTATTTTTACTGCCAGACTTGCTGAGTGTTAGTCCCTCATGAATGGAGCAGCAGAATTAAAAACAGTTACGATTTTAGTAATTAAAGACCAGAAGACACAAATTAAAAGTATACTAAGTAGCTCATATTTAATGGGCTCTTAGATTTTATTTTGCAACTTCAACACCCAAAATTATGAAGGAAAGCAGAGATAATTAAACAGTGGTAAGACACAAGAAGGGTCTCAAGAATTTGGACAAGTACTGGTTTTGATAGGTGTAGTGGTAGGAGGAGGATATGAGTCTCAGTCATGTGAAGGTTGGGGACTGTGGCTCCTAGAACCCAAAACAGCAGTCTTTTACAAAACCAGATGAAAAGATTCTGATTATAAAAATCTGGTTTGCAAACTTTGCATTTTTGTCTCTTTCCTTGGCCTTGACTGAAGATTTTGTAGAGTCACAGAACGGTTTGCATTTCAAGGGACTTCGAAGATCATCTAGTTCCATCCCTCTGCCATGGACGGGGACTCTTTCCATCAGACCAGATGTTCAAGGTCCCATCCAGCCTGATGTTGAATACTGAGAGTGATGGGGCATTTCCCCATGGCACTGGTGCTGCACTAGTTCCAAACCAAGTGGAATTACTCAGTATCTCCACGTTGTACTTCAATTTATATAGCACAGAAAATTACTTTCCTTTTATTTCCAACATGTAATCCTGCAATGTTTTCCTGAGGAGGCTACCACTGCTTTGCTGGTGGGTGTGCATTCTGTATATCTGCAGTTTACATTTATTTTTGCTCAATACCACCTGGTTGAATGTGAGACAAACTCTTATATTTCACAAGTTTTCTTAGAACTGGATTTTTCCTTCTTGAGCTTGAAACCACTTCCAACCCTATTTCACTTGAAAAATTATAACTGCATGTTTTCATGTATCACCTGAAATTTTAATTTCAATTTTTAATAAAATTGATTTGAAAATATCTTTAGCTGGCAAGTCTATTTAAGCTTTGTCTTACAGGGGATTCTAAGTTGTTTCGTAATTTGAGCAGGCATTATTCTGAGTGTCATCTTTGCGCTCTCATTCTCTCGACTTTTGTTCACAACGTTTTCCTCTTCACTTGTCATGGACTTTTCCTGCAAATTCTGTAGAATGCTTAAGCCTAGGTATGAAACTTGTAATCTGCCACTGTAATTCCAGAGCTTGCTTATTTCTGTATGTCTGAGACATATTGTTAGAGTTAAGTAGTCACAGATAAAGAAGACAAAATTTGCAAAGAAAGCAAAGAAAATAATACAGAATTTCTTAATGGTTTTCCTGGTTGCAAACCCTGGTGGTATTCCATCACTCTGTCCTGAAACAATCTCACATTAACATCTTTCCTGTTCTGAAGGAAAAGCAGATGTTTGGTACCTCATACTTGCTCTCCTTCTTTTCAAAACCTTGGATTTTGTCTCAATAGGGAGTACTTTAATCTCCTATGCCATGTGCACCCTCTCATATATAAAAATGCATTTTTCTTTGAAACAGAAGTTTGATATTAAATGAGCAACTGTTCCAAGAAAAAACAAAAAACCCAAAAAACAAAACCAAAACAAACAACAACAAAAAAAACCACTCACACCAGTAGAAGTCTGCTGAAGTGCTTGGGAATACTGAAATGCTGATGCTCCCTCTCGTGGTTTAACTGAAATAAAACAAACCAAGGAAACTTTATAACAGTTTAATGCATTGTTTTCCTTTTTCAATATCTTTGGTAGCTTGATCGTAATCTGGTGCTGGAAATGCTAGTGACTCATCAAGAATCTGTTTCTAAAGTAATGCATTCACTTGTGTATTTCTAGAAAAGAAAATTAACCACAATTTTATTTGTAACAAATGTATTTCCAACCAGCCTGATATTTCATTCTAGCTTTGTTTTAGAGTTATTAGATTTCAGCTGTCTGTTTGCTCACAAGTGATTAAGGGGATTTAACTGTAAAGAATGTGGCAAATTTGTGATCTAATGGCTAGAACTGAAAGCCACCAGACTAATCACTAACTAAAACATGCATTTAAAAAAATCAGATTAGGCACAGCTGGTTACTGAGACTGTGCTGTGCACAGAGGAACAAGGGAGAAGATACCTCTCCAGATACAAAACCCCTTGGGCTTTTACTCAAATCTAGCTGGGAACCAGAACCAGAAGTCTGAAAATTACACTTTCCTTTATGTTTAACTTTTTCATGTTTGTTTTGGTATGTTTGGCAAGTATTGGAAGTTTTTGATACATATATGTATGTATCTCTAGGATTTCTTGTAAATGGGGTAATGATCATTAGATTGATCCAGTCCCTCAGACCTGTAAGGCATCAGTGCGGCCCTAGTCCATGCAGGCATTTAAACTTGAGGTGTACTGAGACTTGGTAAATCTAGTTTGAAGTACACCACAGGACTGTGCATTCAGTTTGCTTCAGTCATTTGATGTAAAATGATTTCAGTAGAAATGCTGAGGTCAGAAAGAACCATTTGTATAGTGGGGGAAAAAAAGCAAAAGCCACAAACCAAAACCAAAATAAAGAATGTGACAGATTTCTCATACTGAGCATGTGAACATAGAGGACAGTGTCCAATCATTATTGTGCAGTCCTGTTTAAATATAAAGGTTTATAATGCTCCAGTTTTCCAAACTGTAAGTAATCGTAAGTAGACATTCTAAGGAATTGCACCAAGAAAAATCAAACTGCCATAAAGTTCATGTGTGGCACTAATTGCAATTTAACTGCTTGGTTATTACAAGAGCTTTTAATTAACTCAGTCATCATACTGTGGCATACAAATTGTGCATAATAGCAGCATGCTGACTATAATGACAATAGGTTTGTGTGAACTGTGAAAATCAGGAGTTTTATAATTTTCTGAGGTTTCTTTTTATGCTCTTAAATATTGTGCAGTATTTAAGAACATTTCAAAAAAAGAGAAGTAAGAAAGAAGGAATCCTAGCAAGTTTCCAAGGCTTGCCTGTTTTAAAATTTTGTAGACATCTTTAATTCTTCCTGAAATTTCTGATGATTTTTCAGTTTCACTTTTCTATTTTTAATTCCCTTTGAGGATCATTTTAAACACTTTTTTTTATTTTTTTTAAGCAAAAGAAAGCTTAGTTTGTGGAAACATTCAGAGGGAATGCTATTGAAACATTAGCAAGATGTTGTTGTTACAACATTATGTTACAACATAATGTTAGCAACATTAGCAAATTAGTAAGAATGTATTCTTACCATCTTCCAGTTTCACTTCATACCAGTGAAACTGGAAGATGGTAAGAATACATTCTGGTCAGATATTGCTGCAAAATGGTCATGTATTAGTTCATTAAGGCAGTGAGAGCATTTTTCTTCTCTCAGAGTTATGATTCCAGTCTCTCAAGACTGGCAACAGTAGCACTGAATGCTTTTTCATTTGGAAGGGTAATTTTTCAGCCCAAAGACGAAAAATTAAGAAACAATGTAGCTAATGGATATAGTTGTAGTCCTTCAAAAAACCCGGACATACAACTAGGTGGTGTTACACTTACCACATATACTCCTTCCTGTACATATAAAGTATGCATTAAAAAACAAAAACAAAAAAACCCCCAGAAATTATTATGGAAACCGTATTTAAATGTGTTCTAGACTATCATCAGCCCTGTCCTGGGAAATGAGACACAGGCATATTTGGTTATAAATTATTTGGCTTACAGACAGAACAGGCACCTGAAAACAAGATAAGAGTACATGACTTTTCATATGTACAAGTTTATTGAAGAAACCAGGTGAAAATGAAGACTGGGCTAGTGAGGGAGGCAAAAGTAAATTTGTCATGCACATGAAGTTAATGGTTTAAACATGACATAAAAGTGACAGACACTACTGAGCAGTTAAAAAACCCCAGGGTGGGTTCATCTGGGTGAGCAACGTGAGCATGATGTATCTAACACAGAAAGAAGAACCAACACCACACAAAGGCGGTGGTGCCAGAGGTTTAAATATCAGAGATATGAGAAAGGTAACAGAGATGCTGACATCACCACTGTAAATGCTGAAGTAACTCATCTTTCAGAAACTATATCTGAGTAAGTAAATGACTGCTGAAGAGCTAATTTTGTGCTGCTGCTCTCATTAACAGAACTGAGTTCTCAGCGGTGTGGTTACTGCCATGCATATTTTCGTGAGAATGGCAGAGGCGTATGTGGTGCTGTGCGAATGCTTTTTATTAGAATTTTCAGAGTTTTCCAGCACTGGGGGAAAGATCAGTTTGTAAAAAGACATTTCAAATAATTACTGGCTTTTAATATTATTTTTATATGCAAAGCTTAAAAAAGTTTATGAAGTTATATAAAGTTCTGAATTTTTAAGGAAGATTGTGTATTTGAAACTAGGATTTGTATTTACATGTATCAGGGAATGCAGATTTCCTAGTATTGTTCAGATATGCAAGGCACCTAAGACCTACAACAAGCTACACACCTGACCTATGCTCCCTGTGTCACGTCAATGAGCATAAAAGAATATGATAAAAGTGAAACAAGTAAAAGGACAAAACCATTTTGTGTCTCTGGTAGATCTCTTTTATATTGGCATAGAGTGGCTGATGGGATAAGCTGCTGCAGAGGCTGGCACTGAAGGAGCAAACTTGCATGAGGATTCATGAAGCCTAGAAAAAGTGTAGAGACTTACAGAGGGGAAATGGGAGTCCTGTTAAGCTGGTGGATTGTGCTTAAATGTGTTCTGAGGAAGAGCTAATGGGGGAAAAGGTGTGAGGGAGTTTTGAAACTGAATTTGAGAACTAGGAGAAATGTAGTAAGATGCTGTCCAAGGAGACACTGCCTCTGATAGGAAATGGTGAGATGAATACTTCAAGTGATGTTGCAAGTGTAATCCCTTAAAGGACATTAGTCATATGTCCAGAGACAGTTGTCTTGCAGGTGAATTCATGCATGTCATTTGAAGGGGATTTAAACTATAAGTTGCCTGCCTGAGTTGTGGCATGTGAACCACAGTCTAAAAGGACTACTCACTTTCTACTTTACCCTCACTTTCATATCGTAAGATGAACACTAAGTCACGTGTGGTAATAATGCTGATTCTTTCTTCTTTTCACTGGCCTAAGAAAGTGCATTCAATAAGTCTTACACCATGCATGACAACAAACGCATCAAAATTAGATGTGTTTATGCTATCTTAAATGTATTTCTTAACTAGCTCTACAGCAGTTCTTACTTGGAAAGATAGTCCCTAAGACTTGCACTACTCTAATGCATGATGATAACTTGAAAATGAGATTTATTCCTGTCTGTTCTTATATGTGGGGATATAAAATGCAAAAGGAAATAATATTCCTTGTTGTGTAGCATACACACTCCTTCCTTCACATGGTAGTATTTTGAATATGTTTCTGCTTCAAAATTGGATCCCTGTCTTAGAGGCTACATTGATCTCCTCTCTCCGTTTTTCTCTGTAAAAGTTGACTACCTATTGACTACCAAGTTTTCGTGTCACATGCAGTATTAATTTTTCACTAGTACTAGCTCACACAAATGCATGCTGTTCAGTCTGCTTAATATATCTTGTCTGCTGTGATAACAAGCATAACTCTCTCTTATTTAATAAATGTATGTAGCCCTAATTATTTTTATTCAGTTACTAGGAAGAGTAATGAGCTATGAATGTGCATTGCTATCCTCTGTCATACAAAATGCTCAATATCACATTTTTACAAAGGTGAAAATGAGAGTTCATGTGAATTTTTATCTATTGACGTCTAGATCAGAAAGCCAGACATAGAATTCCTTTTTTTTTTTAACATCTGTGGTCCAAAATCATTAAACTTGCATCTTGGGTCATTACCCTAACATCTTGCAATGTTGCAATGCAAGTTTCACCATGCGAACTGTTCACTGTATGCTTTGTGTAACTGGGCTGAACATGCCATAATAATTCATCAACCCTGAAAGAAAGCACAAAGTTCAATGCATATTAAAAATGTGATTGGGATATATTACAGGAAAAAATGAAAATATGCTGCTGTTCACAACACATTATATTCTCCGAGGTTACTGATATTGTCTGCATAATGATATACTTCCCTTATGGGAAAAAAAAGCCACAATCAATTAAATACAGGGTGACTTTCTTGTACACTTGGTATCCCATAAAAGGAATGTTTTTATTTCTTTTTCCTACTATAAAATGGCTTATTATTTGTTTGCTGCATTCATTATGGATACAGTGTTGCAACATATGATAATTAATTATGCCTTTCGTAGCTTAGTCTACAGATCTTTCGTATTCAAATGTATTAAAACTGAATTGAGAGATACATAACAATTGTTGCTTACATGTGTTCTTTCCTCCTTCTTGTGGCTGTTTTTCCTTTTAGGTGAATAAGATATGTGGTCCTCCTGTAAGGAAGCCTAAACAGTCTCCAAATTGTTCCTTTGATCAGAACAAAGATAATCAAGGGTTGAAGATGTTCTCCAGAGACAGTGAAGAAACACTCGCCAACAGAAGAAAGTAAGACATTAGTTTTACAGCCAGAAAGAAAGAATAAAGTAAGCCATTACTTTTACAACAGAGTAGATTATGCCCAGTGCAATGGCATGCATTATTGGAGAATAAAGTCTGCAAAGAATGAAACATTTTAGCAACACAGTCTACTCTGTTACATTTTGGAAAGAGTAATTTCATTACTAGATTCTGATTTTGGTAATAGTGGACATATGACCAGAGTCATTTGGTGTGGTTTAAAGTATTTATGAGAGTGGATAACATTGATAGAATATGAGTGTTAGCGCTATGTGTAATTTTTCAAATTACATGTAACTACATATCAGCAGGCATTATTAAATCTGACAAAAAGTGACTATAGGTTTTTATAGAATACTATTCGCACAAGCTGATAAGATGGAAAAAAAGAACGTCTTCTCTTACATACCTTCTACTGTAAAAAATGAGAAAACTAAGCATTTGGTACTAAACCTTGAAAGCCTTGTTCAAGCAAGACCTGCTGATTTTTTTTCCTCTGGCTCCTTTGCCAATATATAGTGAATTGAAGTGACTGCAGAGGCTTGGAGATTTCATTTAAACCCGGCTCAGCATTGCCAGGTAAACTTTGTGCGACTGCATGAGTTAGGTGTTTAAGCTGCCATTACAGTCTGTGGAAAGGAAAACTCATTTTATCTGCCCACACATCTACAAGCATCCAGTGCCACTCAGGGATACCTGTGCTATCCCAACTGATCTCCTGCCAGGAAGGGTGCAGGTGTCCTGTAAGTTGTATCAGAATTCAAGCCTTACACAGTTCAAGAAGCATTTGATCAATACTCCCAGGCACATGGTGAGACTTGGGGATGGCCCTATACAGGGCTAAAAGTTGGACTCAGTGATCCTTATGAGTCGCTTCCAACTCATCACATTCTGTGATTCTGCACATATTTTAGGTAGCTGAAGGAATCTCAAAAGCCAATCTATATTTGGACAAGTTAATCAGGTCTTTAATGACCAAAAGTAGTAACAGCACTGTAAGGCATTAGAAGTGTTGCAGTTAAGACTAAAGGCTCCATTATGCAAATAAATTACAAAGTTAAAATCAGAAATTTCATTTCTGTCATAGCGTTTGCTAGAATACAGAGAAGTTTTCTTTGTCCTCTTTTCCTCTCATTTCACTTTGTAATGCAGAAGGAAACAGAAGTGAGAGAATTGCAGAGAATAGTTGTACACTCCTGATGTCTGAAGAAGAAAAAGTGCCTCTGAGCTTTATAGGCAGATCATTCTTCTCAGTGTAAGGACCTTCACATACTAAATAGTGGAGAAAAAGACCAAACAAACAACAAAATACGAATACAGGTTTTTGAAAACATTGTGGGAACAAAAAGATATGCAAATCGCAAGTTTGCTTTAACCAGCACAGAAGTTCTTCAGGGAATACCACAGGTGCATGTTTCTCAGTTACATGTAACTAAGCAAGTACTTGATGTTTTCTGATTGCTAACACTCTCCAAACACAATACCATATTCTAAAATCTCATTTAAACCAGCACTGTTCCATGTTCCAAAGCATGGAACACTGGGTTTTCTTCAGGGAGATTGCCTCAGACACCTTAAGGGGCATAAGAGGCAGTGCACACCACAAAGCAACACTGTTTTCTTTTCCATTACCTTCCCTCTCACCTGCCTGAGATTCTGGAGACACTTCATGGCATGCAAACTGTGCACCAAAAAGGGGGAAGGGAAAGAAAGTTTGAGATCCACTGACACAGGTTTCAGTTTAACAACTTCATAGTTGATATCATCTGCAGCTGCTACCTCCTGGATCACCTCCTTGCTCATTAGTCACAATCACTTTACATTTCACTTTATATTCCCATAGCAACTGTAAGAACCTCACATGGAAGTGTGACTTCAGCAAGTGCTTGCAGCCTGCTTTTAAGAAAGTGCTCTTCTCTAACTCCACCTTATTTACCTCCTGTGGCACTTCTGTTTTCCAAATGCATCTCCAGATGAAAATTTTCATTTTAAAGTACATGGTAGGCTGCTGCTGCCTGAACAACTTTTACCATCGGACCTAAGCTGGTATTTTCTGGTAATATGTGGTACAAGAAGAAAAAGAAGTTTCCCTGTTCTCTTGATGCAAAAAAATGGTTAGATGAATTTTAAAAAATCTGAACAGACCCTTCCATAGCAACATACAAACTTGAAAGTAATGCTTTTTCTTCCAGAACTTCATACTGCACACTGCTTCTAGTACAGAGAATGAAACTGTAAAAAAAAAAAAACCACCCAAAAAACCCCCATTTCCAAATAAACAGATAAAAAGTATCTTCAGCTTCCAATGACGGTAATTGCACATTTGTGCTCAGCTGCCTATAATTACATGCTATCTGGTCTAGACGATGATCATGTGAAAATTGACATTCATACCATCTGCCCTTCTAACTACTTTGGTCAGACATCAATGGGCCTGAAATCAGTTATTACTTCTCTATTAAATTTAGCTTTGCCTCAGGATGTATTTACTAATAAACTGAATGACCTTTCTGTTAGAATGCAGTTTCTGACAAGATATTATGACAGCTATATTTATTTATTTTTATTTCTTCAGAAGAAATTCCAGCTGTTTTGTTTCAGAGGACTCTCTAAACATTATTTTTCATCCAGAATGTAAACATAAAGCATAGACAAAATCAAAATCACTCCCACTCAATGGAGTTTGGAGGGAAATCGCAGACCCACTGGGCACACTGGATTCAATTTTGGGTGTGGAGAAATAAAAAGATATGACTATTTATGGCTAGGAGAGTGTGGGTGAATCATATTTAAAACCTAATGCACATAGGCAATTATATGATGCCTAGTCAAAATTGACCCTACATGAGATTTTTCAGAACTGCAGTTTTAGAATTAGTAGGACACTCACATCACATTTAATAGGCATAGTAAATCAAAACCACTGTGGTTTGTGTAAAATATTTGCCCCATTACATGAAAGAACATGTGGCTTTTAAAATGATGGACCATATATAATAACTGATGTTTTATCTGTTTTAATTTGAAGTTAACAATATGTAACAATTAAATTCCTTAGAGCATTTTAGGCCTATGGTAACTAAATATAGGGAAATGTATTTATTATTTCTGCCATTTTTTCACAACTCCAGACACTATACAAGAAGTCAACATAAAGTGAAGCTTGCTGGACTACAGAGCAATGAGTACAGCATTTGATGGTGCTTTTCTGTGTGCCTGCAGGTTATAGATAACTCAGTTACATGTCATGTTCCATTCCAGAATGAATAAGTATTTTAATTTTTCACAGTAGGAAAGGGTCTCCCAGGAAGAGATTTTCAACACATAAACAAACTGTTTATATTAAATATTGCAATTCTGTTAAGAACATACCAGCTAAAAAGTAATTAATTCATTTTGAATTAAGTACAAAACCTTATCATTAGCTCTGGGCATCTTGACAATTATTTAAAATAACAATACATAATTTATAAACTACCAGCACAGCACATGGTAGAACTGATAATCTTTCAGACAGTTGTTTAAATCTTTACTAAATATTTAACATCTACATTTTAAGCCCATTTTACCTAAATCTTGAGTTGCTGCATAACTTCAACAAATACTCTTTGTACTATTTGTAATGATATGTAGGAGACTTGTTGATAGCACTTTGGAAAAACAGGTGGTTTATTCATATGCACCTATTTTTTTTATTTGCTGTGGAGTTTTTTTTGTAACATTTTTTCATTTATTTGTCCAACTGTAGCATTGTAAACTGTATCGCCCCTACGCAAGAAAACTTGAGGTTTAAGGAAGATAGCTCCTGTTCCAGAGCACATGTAAAGTGTTTGGTTTTTTTTTTTTTAATTTGACCAATGGGAGCATCAACTTTGTAAACTAATGAAGCCTTTCTAAAAGAAACAAACTCATCTACTGACAAATCAATTTAAAATACCACTTGAACCAGTGGAGAGTAATGGAATAAACACATTGCTTATTTTGTAAAAATGCACAACAGCAAGATGGCTTAGTGTTGTTGGCTGACACTGACAATTATTTCCTGTGTTCCCCTGTGCAGGGAATTCATCAGGCACCTCCGGCTCTACAGGGCCTTTTACGGCGGCCTGGCGGATCAGCTGTGCGGGAACGAGTTGGCAGCTGCCGATGGAGTCCCGTGTTGGAATGGAGAAGATGTTGTAAGAAGGTAGCTTTCTGACTCACTTTTGTCTTTTTTCTTTGCTAAGTAGTGTTTCACTAAAACAGCTTCTATTTGAATCAGGTATGGTGTTTCCCTGTGTCTGTGTCAAGATTAGTTTGAAAAATAAATAAGCATGGGTTCTTTTCTCTCAGGCTTCACCTGTACACAGTAAATAAAATCTCTCTTGTATTAGTTTGAAAACGGATCAGTGGGAGATTGCAAGTCAGGATTAAAATTTAATAGGAAAAATTAAAAATATGTGAAATAATACAAAGAAAAGCACTGACAAAGTCAGATACAACCTGACACCCTGTTAGGGTGGTGGTAGCAGTCCAAATGAAGTATTTCAGTTCAAGCAGTGATCCTGTGGAAGGTCTGGTCCCCTCCTGAAGGTGCAGTGGTAGCTCTTGTCCTCTGGTAACACAGTAATCAGGGCTGACTTGAGCAGTTCCAAGGCCAGGTTATATCCAGGTGGGAATGCGTGGCTCCTCCCTCCTCGGTGGAGCATCTCACAATAGGATTAGATAAGTCCATGAAGCATGTGGTGGGTCCTTAATGGCCCATTGTCTGTTATCAGGGGTGAGTCATAGCAGGAGATAACAGCTAACAGCCCACAGCTGGTGGTAATAGAATACTTAAATACATCTATATTGTAACCTAGGACATCCCTGCATCTCTGTATAGGAAAAAAAAAAGAATTCTAGTGTTCTTCAGACATTTTCCCTTCAAATTTGCAGCACCTAAACATAGGCTGGAAAAGAAGCTGGATTGGCATTTACAAAATACAGGTAGAGGAAAAGAATATGGATTTTTGTTTGAGCCTGGTCTTTACAAAATGCTCTTTTTAATGCGGCATGTGGTAACAGACTCAAGCTTAAAACTTCCTCTGTCTGTGAAGTATGAAGTAATCTCTTAATATATATGGTTTCCCATGAGAGAGCTAAAAGTTAAACATGAAGATAAAACATTTTAAAAGTGAAACACGTATTTTTTTTTATATATGCAGCAGCTTGGGAGATGTCATTCAGCAGCAGTGGCAAAGAAGAGATAATAAACTGCTACAGTACTAGATGTGTGTCTCTGGAATCAATATATTACACAGCTTACAAAACACTTGCATTTTTGGATGGCAGAAAGATTTTCAGAGAGCTGATCTTTATGTTTTTGCTTTATTGCTTTGATCACCAAAACAAGTATTTCTCTGAGCAGGAAGTTCTTCCCTTTCTGATGACAGAGAACAGAATATTGAAAAGTTCGTTGCAATTATTTGTAATAAAAATCATGATGCCAATGTGGCATGTGTTAGTAGGTAGTATCAAACAAAGGTCATATCAAAGAAGGCTGTGAGGTGAGTTAATAAAGTGTGAGATAGCTGCTACCAAGTAAAGGGAGCAGTGGACAATGTGCACTTTTCGGCATGTCTAAAAAGGTAGGTAGGAGTGTTATTTATTGATTGATACCCAAGGAGCATAATGGACATCCTTTTAGCAAACAGCTACAGACCCAAACAGCTACAGCTCTGCTTTTCTTTATCTTCTTGGGCAGTCCTGTGCTTTGGTAGCACCAAGGTCCAGTGAGTGGCTGACTCCCTTAATACTCTCACTGGCAACCTTTGTCCAAAGATTTCATCAATCTTCTGAAGATGCCATACTCCTTCTTTAGGTAACTGTATTGGAGATTTAATCTCAACCGTACCTCCTTGCTTTTGTTTTGCTGCTCTTCCCCAGGTGACTTAAAGTGTTCCTACTGTTCCATTTCAGTAACAATGTACAGTGACGGCCTTGAATTATGTATTTCCTAAGAACAAGGTTCTTCTATCATTACTTTTGGCTGCCTATATACTTAATATATTACAGATTTTCAAACCTATATTATTATATTATATGATACTATTATATTGTATCTATTATTATGTTATATGATTATACTATTACTTTTTTATACTATTATACCATACTGTTTGATTTTGATTGAGTAGACACTAAGGTCCTGATAGAGAAATGAAACATTCTCTAAATTCTCCAACTTCCTAGTGTTTTTTAAAAGTAATTTAATATATATGCTGATATATATATATACACACCCATACACACACACACACACACACATTATATTTATTATTGGATCCACCCAAAGATATAATGGTGACAAAAGCACTGTATTTTAGAAGTAAGGAATACCACTTTGGTATTAGTTTAACTTAAAAATTTCCTTACTATAATATTTTATTATTGTATATATATATTAATGAATATATAATAACACTTTTGGTCAGTAAATGTTGGTGTCAGCTTCTTGAAGGAGCTGAGATGTAGATAATGCAAGTATAGAATGAGGATTAAAACCAGAAGAGCAGGAAACTGAGTTGCTCTAGATTATCAGCTGGAGCTGAGACCTGCAGATTAGTTCCTACATCTCAAGACCTCTGATTGTACACTAAATACGTTGTGGTTATAGTCTCCTGTTTCAGTATCTTTATGAAGGTGCTCAGATCTGTCCTCTTACACCCCTTCATTTTGCCTTCTTATTCAGTCAAAATGCCCTTTGTTCAATTTTTTTAGTTCGTATTTGTTCTTTTGTAACTGAAGGGGGAAAAGCTTTCTTGCACTTTGACCAAGATAAGGATTTTTTTAACTATAGAATTATTATTATTACTATTATTATTATTATTACAGAAGTGATTATCTAGGGAGAAATGTCTATTATCTGTTTTAATAATGGCTAGGATGCATAGCAAGCATTAGAAATATATTCTGCTTAAGCATTAGCAAGAGTTTTCTAGTGACAAGGACAAAAAAAAGTAGTTTTGTTGTCCAGCATCTGCATGAAGAAGGATTTTTAAGAATAGGCAAGGCAAAGCACTGAGAAATGATGCAGCAGAAGCTGATTTTTCTTACAGATATGGAGATAAATTGGATAACTTCTTAAAATCTCCTCTAGGTCCATGATTCTGAATCTAGGATTATCTAAATCCTGTGTTGCTCATCTTCTATTGTCATGATCCCAGGATACCATGACATTTTAGAAGCAATAATGACCTGATCAGGCATCATCCCTTTTCTCTCTTAATAGAGAAAAACCTGAACACTCACTCTTGTTACTCCTTTTTTTCGCCCCTCATCCTGCCTTCCCACTAGTACAATAATAAATAAAGATACTGATGAACTCATCACTGCATCTCACCAGTGTTTCTGGCACTGGTGGGGCAAAGTCTGTATTGTCCCAATTAGTTAAAGACAAATAGATTTTATCTGTTTTGAGATTCTTCATTCTTTCCATCTGTTTTTGCCTTCTGTTTCAAAAACATGTGCCATCCCTGCTGATGACTGGAAGTTTGGGCTTGACATGAGAATACAATATCATAAACTATGTAATGTTGGTGTATGAGGAACTGAAGAGGTTGCTTAGACTGCTTGCTATATCTGTGTTTCAAGCTGCAAGTAGCAAAAAGCCCTGGAGACAGAAGACAAATGAATTAAAAAAAAAAAAAAAGTCTTTGCAGTTCTTCATTTTCCTTATTTGTGCATCTTTCTAAAGGAAGCAATTCAAGGGTTTTAACAGCTGTAATACTGTATATCAGTTAAATCTTACAAACTTTGCCTTCTTTAGTACTATCCAAGAAATTATCAAGCCTGGATGGGAAAAGATCAGAAAATGAAAAAAAAAAGGGTATTATTGAAATAAAAGCTTACTTAACAGTTTACATTTCATATGCCTCAGCTGTTCCATTTTTGGTTTAAGCCTTTTTTTTTCTTTTTTTTCTTTTTTTTTTTCCCAAATCACAATGCCATGGAAATATGGCCCTTGATTCTTCACCTAGAAATTCTTCTGGATCTAGCCTTTCGCATAGTACAGGCTCATGCTTCCATCAGAGCCTGAGACCAAAATTCCCACACTCCTGTGTTCATGACTGACAAGATCAGTCGTGGCCAGGACTTGCAGGAGCTAGACCACTCTCGTGAGGTCTGCATCACTGCAGTATGAGGGAAAAGACATCTCAGAGGAGTCTTCAGCCCTTCCACTGTCTTACCCCATTGTGTGACTGCACTGGTCGAGCATGAAATTGAAATTCAAACTTCACTTTTAAAGGCATAGCTGAGTGTCGTGATGAAGTACCTGGAATTTTGTGTTATGGGATTCATTATGTTCAGTGGAAAAAGAGGAATTGCAATTAATAAGTTATGCACTACCAAAGCATATGAGTTTGGAATTTCAGTGGCATCTTAGCATTAAAGCTAAAATAATGGGAACTGTGCAAATAGACAGATTTTTCCACTTCACAAACATATAGTGGTTTAACTGACATTTATACAGCCTTGGTGGAAAAGAGAGCCTGGCAAGGCTGTGAAGGGAGATATATTAAAAATACACAGAGGAGAGCATAATATATACTGTACATCTTGAGACCAGTGATTTAACTGAAATAAAAATAGATGTGAGGAAAAAAAATAGTAAAATTATGTGTGTTGAAGGATTCAGGAGTAATGGAGATTATTAAAAACAGCTAATCAAGTTTTGAAGGAAGAGTTTCATATAAAACGCATATCTGAAGTATCCAAATTGAGAGAAATTAAACAGCATGATTGATTTTAATTGCTGAGCAAATTGTTAAAAAGTGATTATAATAAGCATCTCTCATCAAATAAATGCTTAGCTTTAGCACAGCTCTTAGGCTGGGGAAAATTTCTCTTTTGATTTTTAAATATTCAGAAATGAGTACAATCCTGATCATGTTCTTATCCAACAAAAGAAGATAGATGGTGATATAAGGGAAATTAATAAATTTATTTCAGCTTTCTTCTTTTCGAACTTATAATCACTTTTTAAAATAATAAAGAATGTAAACTGCAATCAAAGGCACTGTTTGACACCTATGCAAAAGATTTGCCTGAGCAACTTAAGATGTGAGAATAGCCCATTATGGCTCTTACTGCTTTGCCTAATAGGCTGCTGTCAACAAGGACCAGTGATGGATCGTAGAGAAAAAACAACTGTAAGTTTGTACTTCCTCAATATATGCAAATTTGGAAATGCCTGACCCAGAACTGTAAACATTCAATCTTCCCATGAATTCAAAAGTCTTCACACCAGTAGCTTTCCACAACAAGAGAATCAGGAGTTTTCAGATACCAAAGCACTGAGTAATTTTAAGAGGGTATTATGATACATATTTCTGTGTCAACATAGAGAAGACATGAAATGACATATGATCCCTTTGTTTATAATAATTGTGGAGTTTGTTCCCTATTTTGCCATGAGTTATAACAAAAAAAGTCATTCCTGCTTTAATATTGGTAGTATCTGTCCTCAGTATATGCTTAGATAAATCTTATGATGCTTCAGGGTGGAATGGATTTAATTACATAAAATCAGCAAAATATGCATTGCATTTGATAACCTCCAAATAAATGGTCTACATTTCCTTTTGTTTGCTTGAGCAAATATATCATTTTCTGTAGTGTTTGCCCTAGAATCATTGCATTTGTTTGTTATGCACAGCAGAGGCTATAATAGAAGGGTTGTAACACTGAGTGAATTCATTTCTATTAGGTTGGTAATTTACAAATTGTATTGACTTTTAAAATGAAAAACATGATTAGCACAATGTTAAATAAATTGTAGCATTTATAAAGTCACAGAAGACTGTTCAAAGGTAGTCATGAGAAAGAACAGTCACAAAAGATATTCTGAGAGTTTGAATTACTGTATCATCATGCCTTCATTTTGGAGGGTTTTGGTCTTTCATTTTACAAAATCATGGAAAAATAGGCATCACAATTTAATATTAGTGATCTGATGACTCTTAGAGGTTTTCCAAGTGAATCCAGGACTACTTTACCACAGTTTATGACATGAAAAGAATGGAGGCGATAAAACCAAAAATCTGTCATCTCCCGTTTGTATAAGGGTGCGTATTAAAACCAAGGAAAACTCATGCAGGAGACTTCGCTGCATAGTTCAAAAATAAACCTTGCATAAAACAAATAACTATGAATCATAGTAGATTATACTAGACAGAAGGTTTGTGCCCCACTGAAGTTCTTATAAAAAATATGCTCCTACTGAATTCAACTTAGATATACAGGTTCTCTTTCAAATAATTTTAGAGATATTTTACGATGAGGCTCCTTTCACACACAGATGCTGTGAAACATTTTATGTTTCTAAACCCAAGTTATTTATCAGCTCTAGCCATGGCAATTTAATGCAGCAGCTCTCAATTAATTATTTAAACAATATTTTGGGTTGTGAAATATAGTCTGTGAGGTCTTCTTTCACTGTAATGCCCACAGGAGTTTTCTCTAAACTCTGCAACTTTACCAGTCCAGAGTGGAAACTTCAGTGTAATGATGTTCAGCACTGCAGCATTTACAGATGTTCCTTTCAGCCTCTGTATAATTATGTAACATCTGCTGAAAACTTTTCTCTTGACAGCTGTAGGTCAGATTTTCATTGAGCATCTTGCACTCACCATGAAAGTGTGTTATTGAAACTTAGATTGTGGTGAGGCTTTTGCTTTTTAAATTTTTACAGCTGATGTAGATAATCAAGCAGGGTGACTTTAAAGGTCTGGAAATTGGTTGGGAGTCTTATGTGAAAACCACTAATTTCTCCTAGGAGTCTAATTGTGAAAGTTTGCTGTAGTTTTTCTTTAAATAAGACAAATTTGCTTTATGTAGTCATATTTTGATGAATAATCTCTACATTTTTATGTGTACAGATTGATTTTTCCTGTCATTTATATAATACAGATGATAAAAAATTGGTATTCACACAGTTTTATTAATGCATTCAAAAATGAGTTAATTCATAATTTTTTCTAGAAATAAATGTTATTCTTTCCCATTTTATCAAAATTTTCTTGCTGTTTTGTAGTCAAAAGAATCATTAGATCCTCTCTAATGAAGTAAAACTAATCTGCCATTCACAACTGTGAGCCTATGAGCATGTACTTCAAAATATCATTTTGTCCTTCTTAATAAAAGTTATGGCTTCTTATCTTCTTTAGCAGCTCAGCTTCTACTTGTATTCCTTTTGAATTGTATGATTGGAAGCACTAATTGGCTTATAGTCATTACAATTACTATTTTGTTCTGTTTCTATTGTAACACTGTATTTTTAGGGTCAAAGTTTTTTAGCAGTAGTCCACATGTGGGCTCTCAGGAAAATTAGGCTGCATTAATGAAGATTGTGAATTTAGAAAGCAGTGATGTTAGGTTACTTTTTTTTCTTGGTTCATTGAATAACCCAGACTGAAGCTATTTTAATTCAGGAGGAATTTTAATTTTTAAAGTGTGATATCCCACACAGAAATTCAATGAGGCAACACAGTTAATGCCTAGCTGCTACGAGTGTTTCTGTGACAACTCTCTCTGAAAAAAGACTGAAGCAAAAGCCAGTGAAAAGGACAAATATACACATAAATGCCATTCTGCAGCCTTAGTAAATGATCCAGTCAAGCACTGGTGTGAATAGTCACATCCAAATCTGAAAGGTTTTCATGATCAGGCAGTCCCTAAGGTTTCATATCAGAAGTCATTATGAAGAACAAATCAGAGCTGCTGAACTAAATTGTTACCCTCATGCAACAGGAGACTGTGCAGATTCTTCCCAAAGACATATGTTATACCTATGAGACAGAGGAAGGAAATACAAAGCATAAAACACAGGACCCTTGTAGGATGCAATTAGTTAACTCTTCAAATAGTTGGATAGAACTTCTTAGAAATTCTAGGACTTGTTTCTCCCAGTTGCCTGTAAAGGGCATGAGTCTAAAGGTACTTGTAGAATTTATATTATCAAAGTTTAAAATATCTAGTAATTCATAGTAATAATTACAATAACTAGTAAAACTAATACAAAGTATCTATGCTGAGACAAAAAAAATATCCTAAAGACTTAAATGTTAAAGCTGGTAGACTGATCCAGAGCAGTGCCTCCTGAAATCCTTGTACAGAAGATGTTTAAAGTAAATAAGAACTAATTAAAAAATCCTAACCATGTTTTTGATATAAGGTTATTCCATTCCCCATTGAAAAGTATTAAACATGGTCAGTTAAGACGCTGTGATTCTGAATGGTAGACGAGCAGCACTGAATAGTGCAGGGGTTCTAGACAGCAGCTCATGAAGAGAGGTTGCATAAACCATTATGAGGAGTTTTTGAACAAGAATCTCTAGATAAAGAGTACTGGCCCTAGACAACATATGTTGCTAGCACAGGGAAGATTTTACTGTGATTGAACCCAATGAAAGCTCGTTCTGGAAGACTTCCCTTCTGCCTTTTGACAGCACTGACTGTATTCACAGAGATCTTGGCAGTAATAATTTAATTTCAAATATATATTTTAATATAGAGAGAATTAGTTTTTCAAAGGAGAATTTTTTACCAGACAGTTCAAGAGCTGATAACTAGACTCTGCTCCCTCTTCTGTAATTTTAATTGCTTAGGAAAGAAATATATTTGTAGTTAAAAACATTCGAATTAAACAGCCAGAAGTTGTTTATTTACTTTGACACCTGTGAAGAATTTAAAATGAAAATTAATTTAGCTCATGTTTCAGTCAGTATAGTTAATTCTTTTGGATTCATATGTTGACAATGCCATATTTGAGTGTGCAAGGAAGACATCATTTTTTGGGGTGAGATTCTACTGATATCTATATCTATAGCAAATGTAGGCACCTAATTGGGACTTCTTAAGTCTGTGCTGTCAATGGAGAGAGACACTTCATACTTAGTGTTAGTGGACTGGCTGTTTCTAACCACTGTAATCACTTGGGAATCTGCAGCACAGAGTGCTTGCATAGCTTAGATAAACTGAATCTTCTCCTCAAGAACATGTAAGTCTGATGGTGAAACATTTGCACCCTAAGAGAACATTGTCATGGTTTAAACCCAGACAGCAAGCCACTCACTGCCCCAACATCAGGACTGAGGAGAGAATCAGAAGGGTTAAAGCTAGAAAACTCAGGGGTTGAGATAAAGACAGTTTAGTTGGCAAAGCAAAAGCCACATACACAAGGATAGCAAAACAAGGAACTAATTCACTGCTCCCCATGGGCAGGCAGCTGTTCAGCCATTTCCAGGAGAGCAGGGCCCCATCACATGTAAACGTGGCTTGGGATGAGAGAACTTCAGCACTCTAAACACTGTGCTTCCTCCTTCTTCCCCCATGCTCTATGTACTGAGCATGATATCCTATGGTCTGCAATATCCCTTTGGTCAGTTTGGGTCACCTGTCCTGGCTGTGTCTCCTCCCAACTTCCCGTGCACCCCCAACTTCCTTGCCATCATGGCCGTACAAAAAGCAGAAAAGGCTTTGGCTTTGTGTAAGCCCTGCTCAGCAATAACAAAAACATCTCTATATTATCAACTTTGTGTTCAGCACAAATCCGAAACATAGCCCATACCAGCCACTGTGAAGAAAATTAGCTCTACCCTAGTTAAAACCACCATAAATTAAAGAGGCAATTTAGTGCATATTTCATGGCTACCAAAAGGAAAGTACAGAAATGGGTCACTTCTACCCTGTGCCTCAGGGAGCTGTGGTTACAAGCGCACCCCCCTTAGATGTTATCAGAAGGTAAAAAAATGCCCAAGTTTTCTGGACTCCAGCTAAAGCACATTGATTTGCTTTGCCCTGCTTCCTTTCAGGCTCCTCTAGGCTCTGAATTCCTCTGTGGAGAGCACCTCTGTGGCCATTGGAACAGTTCACAGCGGTAGATTGAGCACACACGATGAGTGAAGCAGATGCTTGTGACAAGAAAAACTCTTGTCTCAGCTGTGTGCACAAATTGTGGTGGAATACATGAAGAGGAGCCATATGTAAAAAGATCCTACAGTTGTTGTTCAGATGAGCAGTTTTCTCTAATAATTGCATCAATCCCCAAAAGGTTTAAGCTGCTTGAGATTTACACTGCCTCTTTTTCCCCCTTTTTCCATGAATATTAAATAGACCTTGAATAAAATAGATTATCATTTTATAGAAAGAGAACAAGATCTTTCTCTAGGTACAGAACAATTCATGTCCTAGAAAAATAACTCCCGATAAATAGGAAGTGTATTAAGTGAATTTTTCTCATTTATATGTGTGTTTGAAATAACTCTAAGCTTATGCATTTAAACTTGTGTGGATGTGAGAGTAATGCTCTATCACCTTCACCTGTCTGCTGGCAATTAAAAGGTACAGATACACACTGTAGCCATGTGCTAGGGAATTTTGTCAGAGCAAATACATTCTGTATTTTAAAGAAATCAGAGACATAGTCTTTGTGGGGTTTTTTTAACCCTTTTTGTGTCTTACCTTTTCTTACTATAATTTGAAATTACTTTAAAAATAATTTATTATGAAGAAGTTGCAGAACTGTAGCCATGATGCATGTGCAAAACAACTTACGAGAAGTCAGCATCAGTTTCCAGCACATCTAATGGTGACTTTAGTTTACATTTCATGACACTGTTACAATCAAAAAGAAACAAAAAGGGGATTTTGGGGTGGCTGTATTAATACTTGTTTGAACTGCACCAAGTCTGATTAGCCCATAATCACCTGTGTTCAAAGCTGCCTTTCCCCCCCCCCCCCCCCCCGCCATGTTCACCGCATTGCAAAGTGAAACAGCAACAGGAGCAAAATCGCTTGTTTGGCATTCCTGCAAAGAGCTGTTCTTGCTGATGCTGTATCCTACGTTGCCACCCAGTGGAGAAGACTATAACTTCTCCTGGTGACAATCCCAGAAATTAGAAGCCTTATCATAAAATCATAGGTTGTCCCGAGTTGGAAGGAACCCATGTGGTTCGTCGAGTCCATCTCTTGGCCCTGTGCAGGACACCCCCAGAGTCACACCATGTGCCCCAAGAGTGTTGTCCAAATACTTCTTGAACTGGTACTGTGACCACTTCTTACCCCCTGGATATTCTGCAAGCAAATATTTGTGGGTAGTCTTTTTGTGGAAACACTGATTGCTTTTTTTGTTTTCAGTTGCTCTGGTGTTTTCCCCTTTTCTCTACATATTTTCTGAGTTTGGCTGGTGTGCTAATGCCATGTGAAAAAATGCAATTCCATTTACATTACTATAAATATGATCAATATGGCAGTGGGTCGGAACTGTGATTTGCAACAGTGCCTTGTATTTTAGGACAAAAAGTTTACATTATTTTTGACTTCTTGTAAGTTACGCCATGTGCTGTTAAAATCTCTTCTAACACAAACATCTTTTGGCCTTAGCTATGTTTAAATAAGCAGCTCACAACTTTGAGGAAAGAAAAACAAACCACCCAAACTCCAAACCTGTTTTCCACTTCATATTACTGAATTTTCTGACTCATTCTTTGTGGCTAGCACAGGTTCTTCCCGTGGGAACATTTTGCTATATTTCATAAACAAGATAAAGTTTGGATGTTTTGCAAACACTTTCTCCGGATTGAGTCAGTTCGGGCTTGGCCAATTGGGCCTAGGGGGAGGTCTCGGGCTGACCAATCTGGGGCACCTCTGTAAACTCCATATATATGGAATTCAAAACAATAAAGTTCTCTTCTCCTCTCTTTCCTTGTCTGAGAACTTGGGTCATTCCTCAGCTAGCCGCTCAACAGCGACAATTCTTTACTTATTTCATGTAAGTGTTTGCAATTGCTGTACAAAGCTAATATAGGCAAGTGTTGGCAGCCGCTGGTATTTAAGTAGTGTATCATGAGGAAATACTCTTGAGTATTTAACAAAAGGAGGACAGAAGAGAAAGTTGAATTAGAGTACAGAAAAGAACGAAAGGGTGCTGATGACTCTGAGAGATATGGATGGAAGACAGTGACCAGTAGCTTCTATATCAGAAGCAATCCCTGAATAGCCATCACTTTGCCCTGATCCACAACCCCAGCAGTGTCCAGGGAAGACCAAACACAAATGGAAAAAGATATCTGGTAAATCCTTTCTCTTTGTAAGTCTCTAGTAGGCCACTGCCATGACAAAAGCCAAGTTACCAAGCAAACTAAGAGTGCTTCCTTTCTTTAGAAAGATTAAAAACAACATAAACTCAATGTCTTCAAGTTGTCCCTGGCATTTTCAGCTGAAAAGAAGCCGCCTTATCTAGTGTGTTACATGGTGTCTCAATTTTTCAATTTCTTCCCCCAAAGACTTTATCAGGAGAGAGAAGGAGAAGAGGGCAGGGCTGATTCTGCCTGCAATTGCTCATGGAGCGTGTTTAAACTTACTGTGAGAGATCCTGCTTCTTTCAAGCCCTCTTAACATTAGCATTCTCCTTTTATCAGTCTTTTAGTGATGAAACCAACTTGTAGCAGATAAGGCAGAAACATGGGAGGATATAAAACCTTTTCTCATTGTTTGCAGTGTGAATAAAGAAAACCAAAAAATATGCTATTATTTATTCTTTTCAAGGTAAAAATGTTCATGAACTGCTGTAGCTCAGGGTTCCAAGGGGAAAAAGAAAGGTAGTATTTTTTCACCTTGTGTATAGAACTTCTGTTGTTAGTCAGGGCTCAGAAACACAGAAGAGCCTGGGTTAGGAAGGCACCTCTGGAAATATTGGTACAAACTTCAGTAACTAGTCAAGGCCATAGATTAGGATATTCAAGACACTGTCAAGCTGAGAAGCATTTTTAATGACATGATATTTCACTAATTTTCATAGCAGCCTATTCCAGCGTTCAGCTGTTAGATGCTTTTTCTTTTCATATAATCTAGGCAGCATTTCCCCTGAGCAACTTGTGCCTGTTACCTCTTCTTCTGTCACTGTGCATCCTTGTGGAAAGATTATACCCTTCTTCTCTGTACCTATAATTTAGGTATTTTTATAAAGCGTGTGGGGAGATCCCCCCTCAGCCTGGTCTTTCCCAGGCTGAATAAACACAATTAGTTCATCTTCTCTTTATATGTCAGGTTCTCCAGCTCTCATAACATCTTTGTGGCATCATAATGGATTCACTTTTAAGGCTCATAAAGGCCCATATGGTGCTGTGACATTTGCAATTACGGTTTTGGTTTGTGTTATGTTCTTTTCTCTTCAATGCTCTATATGTCTTGAGTATAATTTGGGGAAGTTAACAAAAGCACATCCTGAAATTCACTGCTCACCCTTAACATGATTTCTGCACGCTTTGGACATAGAACTGAGTATTTTTCTAAGATCAGTTATCAGTCATTTTAATATTCTATTTTCTATAATTTCCAGAGCTAGTTACATCATTATTCAGCCTTCAGACTGTTTTTATTCTCATACATTCTTTAAGATTGCAATACAGCGTAAGGTTGAGAGATTGGGGCTTAATTTTTTTTGTTGTTTTTCTATGTTCTTATAATCAAAGCTGTGTAAATTGTGGCTGTGTATTATTAATATTTGATATACAAATGTATATAACAAATGATAATTAGAGAAATGAAACACTCAACAGCTAGGATTAGGGAGAATTCTCAGAGAAGAAAAAGAAATCCCACCCATTTAAAATCCTGAGTATATGTGCAGAAACTGGAGAGAGATTAATTCCTTCTTAATTATGGACTTGTTACTCTCTTTCTAGTTGAAGAAGCAGATACAGATGCATCTACAGTAGAATTTGAATTTGTATCAGGAGTATGTTTTGACAAATCTCTCAGTCATCTCCAGTTACTTCAGTTCATGTTGTGGAAGAGTCGTGGGACAAATAATCAGGATTACTTTTAGATGAAACTAAACAGTAAGGTGTGCCTGAAGATCTCATCTAACACACCCTGACTACTAATGGGCATTCAGTCCTTTGGGATTATAATAGCTCTAATCAAGTATTCTCTCCCCTACAGGGATCTGTAGTGTACATAGTGGGCCCTAAGCATTGAGTTATCACAGGAAAAAAGCAATCTGTAAATTTGTGGTACAGAATTTAGCTACTTGCTCATATTGGATGTAATTTGGCTTGTTATGTCTCACCACAGGGAGCTGTGCATGTGTGTGGAAGTAAGGGAGGCTAGTAGGAAAACCAGAGTACAAAACCTGGCCAACCCAGGCACATGAGGTGAATTGTCTGGATTTCATTAAAAAAAAAAAAAGGGGGGGGGCAATGTGTGATATATTTGTATTCAGCCTGTATTGCATCTTCATTATTCTAAGACTCATTATTTTAATGGATTATGTAACAGTTAACATTCTTTTTTTTTTTTTAGTAACCTTGTTGACACTTGTATTGAGAAGGGAATTGTTAAATTATATGCTTGATATAAAGGCTTGTGATTGTTTGAAATAATCATGTTTATAGCAACACAAACCTCTAATGAAGCATGATGAACTGGGACATCTACTTCAATGGAGGAAAATAAAGTGAAACACTTTTCCTCCAAACAGAGTACATGATCTGTTGTTTCAGTGGGACAATCATCACGTACAAAGCAGTGTATTGGGATGTTTTTCAGCCTTAATTGCCCTGTCAGTTACAATTAGAGGTGTTAATGTAACTGTGAAATGTTACAAATTGCTTGTGGCTTTTGCTCCTTGTGCATTCCCAGCCTGTTTTGCACAAAAGGATATCAGAATGACTGAGATCTCTTGCTGAGCCTGTTATTAAGGTTTGCTTGTTCTGCTCCCTGGGTACAATTATTCACTCAGTGTGGATTCAGTATTATGGGTGTAAAGATGCCTGCAGCAGAATGGATCCTTCAAACATAAGGGGAAAAATGTTCATGTATTAGGCATTTCTTCTGAAACAGCTGCAGCTATAACAGCAATTTTTATAGCTGTACTGGTTAAAAAATTACAATTATTAACCCAAGTTGTTATTGGTATGAAGTAATATAATTTTCAAAATCTTACAGGCGCTTACTGATTTAGAGGGTTTGACATTATTTTTCTATTACGCTTAAGGAGTAGACATATTTCAAAATCCTGCCAAAATCCTGTGATAGTCTAGAATAAAGGGATCATCTCAGCAGAATGCCACAGAAATTTTTGACTCTTGGAAGAAACATGAACTTGAAAGGGGAGGTCTGAGCACAGTGTATTTGCTAGTCATCTCATTTCATTAAGCACTATCAAAAGGTTATCTGGTCAAACACTAATAAATAAACCGAAGGGGACAAATCAAATGAACACTGTGATACTGTACTCAGTGATAGAGAAAAGGAAGAAATGCAGAAGATTCACAGGAGGGTGGCCAAATGCTCTTGGTAGGTTAGATTTGATTTTCTTCCACTACTGAACACTACCCAGTGCAGTCATTCAATGAACTAATAGACTTACTTCATCTTGTTTTGAAACAGCTGCTTTGCATTCCTGCAGTCTTAGAGATTGCATTGCTTTTTGAAAGGGCAAATGTCTCTGACAGTGGATTAAACTCCCTAGTGTTTACTTCAGAGCTGTGAAAAACCTCACACTGCAGATTGGTTTTATCCTATTGCCTGATATCTTGGAATGCTGAATAAATCGTACACAGTCAGGGACATGTCAGGTTCATCACCAAGTGATGGATGACTAGGTAAAGTGACAGATCATCTGTTTGTTCAGTTTTGAAGTATATATACTGCTCAGTGAAGGAATTTAAAATATCACTCATCATTATTGTTTGTTTCTTCAGATTAAAAACTGATTCCTGAAGCCCATTATTTATAAAGTAACATTTTAAATGGGATTAATCCAGATGAAATAGTTTCTCTTTAATATTTTTTTCTTTTACCTGTGCAGTACAAACATCCCAGTAAAAGAAATGTAAATTTTAAAAACTGTAAAGCCTGCCTATGCGTACAAGGGGAGATGTCAGTATTTGAAATAATTCTGAAAATAGGAAAAATATCCTCAGTCTTTATTAGTCTTCAAAGACATGAATGATTTTCAAAGAGGCTTTTTTTTTCCTTGAAAATTTTGAAATTTTGAGGGCAAATATGTTTTGTATGTTAGGGAAGTTTTTCTCTTACACCATTTTAGTCAGCAAAACAAATAAGCAGTTGGCTAAAATTATGTAATGGTTAAAATTTGAAATTCATAATTGTTTTCCAACAATTGTTTAAGCCATGAGAAGTAATGATAAAATTGGCATCTACTAAGACTTTATATTTCCATAATGATAAGTATAGATTCTTTTAGAGATATAATGGCTCTGACTTATGGACCTGTATTCTTTGTGTATGTGCTAACATATGTGGGATAGGACAAAAGAAAATTCTGTAAACTGAAAGCATTAATGTATTCTCCAAGTAGACTAAAAAGCTTGTATCAATAGTGTGTGACATAGTATGTAAATAAAATCTAATATGAGACTTACCAACAAAACCTTAATTAGATGGGTATGTCACTCCCATATATGTGTGACTATGTGTGTCAACTTAGCATAGTATTAAAGACCAAGTAGCAAATTTGTCAGACCTACAATATGTAGTAATTAAAATTGCCTAATATTGTTACTTCTTCTATCATAACAGTTTGATTTTCAATAGTTCTTAGCTATAGAAATTGTTTTGATGGCTGGACTGCAGCACTAACACTATCAACACAAATACAGATTATGAAATACTTTTCTTGCTGAAGGGAAATGTTTCAGAAACTGGAATCTCTGCATGCCTGGCTTGTGAGGGAAAAAGAAAGCTGAACCTTCTTTTGTCTGAAATATCTCAGGGATGAAGCTTTCATGTTTGCTACTTTACGTTTCTAGTCTAGTCAAAGAAGTGGATTTAGAGACTAAAAAAATACATTTTAATTCTGCCGCAGCATGGTGGATTATGTGCTTCAGTTCCTGGTCTGCAAACTCTGGGAATAATGGAGCATGGTTTTAACCTGGGCTTTAGGCATCTGACTTTGGGCTTTTTCATAGGCTAATCTCCTAAACAGCAGCCAGAGCTGGACAGACTGCAGGAAGGTGATTGGGAAACCCTGAGTTAAGCTTCTCCTCTAAGCAGCTCTTTTGGAGACGCAGCCACCTTTCTTCCAGGATAACATAGGAAGCCTTGCCCAAATCCCTCTGATTCATCTTTCTTGCAGGCTTGCTTTCCCTTGACTTTGTCATCTGCTTAACTCAGACAAGAAAAAGGCATTTGGGAAGGTAAGTGCAGTCAGAGAAGTACTGCTGAAATCAAAGGAACTACTTATGTGTGTAACCACACACACACAAAAGTACTTGCAAAGCTGGGGTGTTAGATAATGAAGTTTTTGAGGAATATGCTCTCTGTTTGGCAGAGTTATTTGTTAAATAAATAGTAACCAGACAGCGCTGCTTCTGCAATCAATAACTGTAGTATTTCTTTTCATGTTTGTGTTTAGATAAAAATGTATTTATGCTGAAGCTGTTGCAAAGACTGACTGAGACTTTAAAAGTGGCATAGTCACTCAAATATTTCACATGTGCTTTTTCCAAGGGTATGACAAGTTTTATTTTTGTATAAAGGGTCTTATGATAAACAGAAAGAACTATGCTGCTGTATTTCATAGATATGGCTGATGTTTTAAAGAATTTTCAACTATATTTTCACATCAATGTGCGGATACATAAAGACATTAATTCTTTTTATTTAGCACTTCTGGTTCAGACACTGGACAGTTACACTTGACCCATTTCTGATCTCTGGAGAAGAAGGTGATTAACTGCAGTTTTTGCTCCCCTTCTTGATTGTAGCTATCTAGAAGCAAGCTATAAAAAGTCTTATTGAAGGGAAAGAAAGAAGGTCAGGCACTCAATCAGACTGTGAGAGCTGGGATTATTGTCAAAAAGGAAAATCTTTTCTATGAAATAATAACTTTGTCTGTTACAGTTTTTTCTATTATTAATATAAAATTAGCATAGGTTCCTTACCAGTTCTTTTCACATTTGAATCTGTAATTCAGCTACTAACCTGTTGACAGAAAGAGCAGGTTAAGCTGTGGAAGACCAATGGCACCCTGAAATAGGATGGAAGATGAGGCATTGGTGGTTTCCAGATTTTGGGTATTTGTGTAGGATCTCCATGGCTCATGGAGTGGAGAATAACACTCAAAGTTTTAAATTATCTTGGCATAGCACAGAAAATATCTTAAGAAAAAAGGGAATTTAATAGGGATTACTGTAATAAGCAGTGGGTAGACAGAAATAAATGTCGTGCATTTACTGGATGAACTGATTAGGTAGCACCTGTCCAAGGAAAGGTAAAGAAGGTGTGCTGCATCACAGTCAGAATGTATTCCAAGAGAGAAGTGCTGTTGGGAAAGAGGCAAGTGTGTATCACAGTATGCCAAGCAGTTGGGTGTTTTCACCTCCATCAGCACAACGAAGGGGTCAGCCAGAGTAGCGTGGCCAGCAAAGGTAAGCAGGGCATGGAAAGAGCAAGTTCCTGCTGAGAGCTGTGTGACAATATTCATACAGCAGTGTTGGGCTGTGGCACACTCACTGAGTTTGGGGTCTGTTTGGTTGTCGGTTCCTTTGTGTCATTTTGTTATGATATTGGCACCATAATAATGACCAGTGTTGCTATAAAAACAGAAAACAGAGAAGGATTACTGTGGGAAAGATACAGAAAGAACAAATACTGGTTATGTCAGAGGTGAATAATGATAGTTTTGTCTGAGAAAAAAAAAGGTGATTTGTGGAGGCTTCACATTTCTTAGGTCCATCTAATTTATTCTGGCAAGACTCCATTTACTCCACATTAAAATGTCTCGATAATGGCATTAATAGGTAATGGCATTCTCTGTAAAGACTGAAGTCTTCTCTAAGTTCTATGATATGCATAACAGTAAAGGTGCAAATTGCTGTATTTTGGTAGTCAGTTATTACTATATAGTCATTTGCACAGGACAGAAAAGTCTTTATTTGATTTAGGATAAAAATTGTTCTTACTTCACATTTCCTTTGCAAAAGAAAAAGCCAGCAAGAATCCTGCACTGTCAATGATTCCTGATGAACAGGACACAAAGTCCTTTGAAGTCAGCCAGGGATTTTACAGCTATGCAGCAGATGAGGATGCTGAGGTTGTCACAGGGTTCTAGGATGGTTGCAGGGGCCTCTGGAGAACATTCAGTCTAGCCCTCTGCTCAGAGTCACCTAGGGCTGGTTTCTCAGGGCTCTGTTTTATCCCACATTTTCCTTAGGCTTTCTTTTGCTCATGATGCCCCTGTAGAAACTTTCCTTCATATACTTTGTGACTCTCTCCAGATTTAACTCCACGTGGGTTTTGACTTGCCTCTGTCCATGCACTGTATCTCTATATTTGTCCTTGATGCCTTGACCCTACTTCCATCTCCTACAGACTTTCTTTTGTGTTTGAAGGTGGTCAGATGCTCCTTGTTCATCCATGTAGGCCTCCTGTCTCCTTTCCTCGATTTCCTGCATAAGGAAGTGGACTGTTCTCAAGCTTGGATGAGATGAACCATCCTTTTTGGACCTGTCCTTTCCCCAGAACCATCTCCCATGACAATTGTCCAAGCAGATCTGTGAACAGGCCAAAGTCTACTCTCTCTTCCTTTCTTCCCCATTAAGCAGGGCCCTTGAGAATGATAGGAAGCTACTTTGAGGTCTTTAAGGTGTCATACCTGGGAGCTGAGCTTCAGACAGTGCTACACAGCTTGCAGAACGTTGAGTCTGTGTCCTGTTCTTGTGCCACCATGAACACAACTTTTAAATTGCAGTAATACACCTCATGCCCATTCCTGGTTTTGAACAGTGTGTCCATATGGAAGCAACCATCTTCCCTTAGCCTGTGTGTGGCTCTGCTAAACAAAACAAGCTCTTACAGGACAAATCTTCCCTGCTCAAAGGAGTGCAGTGCAGAAGGTTCCTAGCTGAGCTAGGAACTGAGGAAGGAACTAGGAAGGTTCCTAGCTGAGCTGGCATGTCCACCCTGCACGGTATGGAGGTGCCAATCCCTGGCAGCAGTGTAGCTAAGTATAAGTCATACCTGCCAATGTTCCTTCTGCTGTTGCACCTGAAGATCCTGTTTGCATGGCTGCAGCATTTAGTAGCTCACTGTGAGTATGTGATCAAGTACACTTGATAGGGAAAAGAATTTCTGTTAAGCACATAAACCTAATCTTGGGAAAAATGTAAATAACATGAGGTATAATGGTACAGAGCTCTGCCACTTAATTTCTGACTTCTACTCGTATTAACCACCCATGACAATCTCTGGTCAAATATCAGACACATGATGAAGGCAAACTGGGTACAATAAAACAATGTTTACTTTTCTGTTGTGAAATCATATTTATGTGGCATGAGCTGGATGAGTTTACCTAAAATATACCTATTTGGCTATCTGTCAAAGCAGTTTTAGGGCACTTTGAAGATTCTTCTTTGTGTTTTAGATTAAATATCCATTTCAGGACTACAATACCATTAATTTATCACAAGCTGTTTAGTTACCGTGCGCATTTGGTTCACAAGAGGAATAATTCCTTTTTTAATGCATGTATACACTTGTCATAATTAAAACCAAAATTCAATTTTTATTCAAGTATAACCTCCATATTTTGTAAGCTGCAAAGGAGACTTGGAAGTGATTAAAGTGATAAATCCACAAGTTAGGCTTTTTTTCCTTATGAAGCTCAACGTCTCTCTTTTAAAATTTTGTCCTGTTTGCTCTTGCTGTCACAGAAAACAACATGAGTTTTTCTCAGCACCTTTACTAGTACGTAGATGACATACATATGATTAATTTGAGTTTTTGAATTACTGTTGGTGGTAAAAATATTAAAAGATGAAGGATCTTTGAAGGCAGATAAACACAAAAATCATGGAATTTAAATGTCAGTGTTCTTGGGAAAGGAATACTAAATTGAATAACTCATATGAAGATTCAATTAAACTTCAGAAGGGGTTCTAAGTATTTTCTGTGTAGTTGCAGGGAGTGAGGTTTACCGAGTAGTAAAGTAACACTTGAAAAATTGCTAGCAATGGAGAATCATGTCCAAATCACGTGTTTGAGAATATTAATATTGAAGTTGGTGATTTGTCAATCTGTGGGCTGTGGCTAGCACAGGTTCTTCCCGTGGGAACATTTTGTTATATTTCATAAACAAGATAAAGTTTGGATGTTTTGCAAACAATTTCTCCAGATTGAGTCAGTTCGGGCTTGGCCAGTTGGGCCTAGGGGGAGGTCTCGGGCTGACCAATCTGGGGCACTTCTGTAGACTCTATATATATGGAATTCAAAACAATAAAGTTCCTTTTCTCCTCTCTTTCCTTGTCTGAGAACTTGGGTCAGTCCTCAGCTAGCTGCTCAACAGCGACAGTGGGCAACAGTTTTTACATTAAAAAAATCTGACATATTAAAATGTGCTCAAAAGATTCCTATTAAATTGTTTCTCTGAAATCTTTAGGTTTTGAAACTTTCATGTTCCTTTGTTTAGTCCATATTTTTTATTAATTTAAGATCTTCTGAGGGGTATAGTGCACTGCATTACTTTTTGTATTTTACTATTATTATTTAAATTTTTAGCTACAGGTCTGCCTTCATTCTAGAAGGAATTTTCAATCACTAATTACAAAACCCAGACAAACAAACATTGAGTGATAAGATCCAGCTTATAAACTCATTTTCCTTATCTTTCTCCCATTAATCTCACCAATTGAATCTATCCCCTTGCCTAGATAAAAATAAATTCCAATGTGTACTGATATTTCCTGATCATTTCCCCAATATACTAGTTATATAAAAATATCAAATAATAAAGTGCAGAAAAGAAAAAATAAAGTCAAATACCTGCAAATTATCAATCTCTACAATGTTCTTCTATTCAAGTATACATGAATATTGGGAATGTTTATAAACTGTTGTGAAACAGTTGCCTGTTTATAGCTGTAATAGCAAAGGCTATCAATTTAATTATTTGTGCGTAAAAGTAGCTACTTACGCATTTTTACCTGTATGTAAATTATTTACATATTATTTACGGTTAAGCTTGTAACTGCCAAACATGCAGAGTGGGACACTATACTGGGTTCCATAAATTTTTGTATGAACTATGGTTTAAATCCATCAGTTGAGCAAAAAGCTTTATAAAAATGCCTCCCAGATTTCCATGTCGGCTGTTTTCTTCCTCCCTGGCAATGTCATAAAACCTCAGTGCACCTACTGATGTGCAGCAGCCACATGGCTCCAGAGCTATCCTTATATCAGCCTAGAAAATTCAGGCTCACATCACTGAAGTTTTTTGGATGGAGCACAGCTGGACATGGCATCATGTAAGTTTATCTAAATTATGTTCTCATGAAGAACCTTTAATTAACTCTGTTCTGAATAACTTACCAGGCGCTAGTTGTTTTGATAAAAACCAGTACAAATCAAATGGACTGAGCAGAACCACAGTGCTTATCTGTATGGTCTAACACTGCTGGTTGCTCCCAAAATCCTTGAAATAGGGTGATGTGTACAGCAGGATGCCCTTCCCTGATTAAAGCCCAGGCCAGTTAAAGCAGCCCAGTGTCAGATGATCTGGTCAGTGAACCAGCTGTGGTCAAGCTTAGCTCCAGTCATTGGATGGAAATGTGCTGAGGAAAAGATGCAGTTTGAGCTGGAGCAGAACACAGGTTGTATGGCAAAATTGAAGGGTGGGAGTTAGAAAAAAACAGAACTGGAGACTGTTACCATGTTGTAGCAGGCAGGAAAAATCGTGAAGATTTTTCACTACTGCTCAGTTAGGGGGACAAAAGATGAAAGATACTGTAAGATAAATTATTGAAAGGACAAATGGACTAATTGTATAGAATGGGGGAAGAAAAGGAAAGGAAATTCATTAATAAAGCCCAGAAAGTTAGTATCTGTGTTGATAGACCATTGTACAGTGGCAACAATTCTTTAAACCAGTTAATTTGTCTTAAATGTGGTATCTTTTCATGGTTTTAACTAGCCTGCTGCATCTGAACCAAGGGATCACATCCATATTTTTAAAATTATAGAAGACTCTAAGTAATTAATTCAATTTGTTAATGTTTTGTGGAGTTAAACATACATAAGCTGTCTATCACTGTTTCCCTGGGAGTATCAGAGGAAAAAAGAAATGCAGGAAATGCAGAGGCTGTTGAGCAATTTTCATAACTAAACAGTCAGTGATAACTACAGTGTGCAGCCAACCAAATATTTACCCTTTTCCTTAAATATTTGTATGAGATAATATTTCATAATGACTGTTTTCTTTCTAACTGTTCAAAGATTCCTAAAAAATAGGAAGAAATGTCCTGGTATACATTTGAGCACTCATTTGGTACATTAACTCTTTTTTATGAGGCAGGTCAGTGAAAGCAGAATTGTGCATTACCTGGAAAAATGCAGAAGTTTCTTTCCTTACTGACTTCAGACCTATTAATTTCCTTATCAGTTTGAATCTTTCAGAAGTAACCTTTTGACTGTCTTCTCAGCATTTTAAGTGCCTGTCTGCTCTGTTTGGTAGCATCAACTTTTGCCCTAGACCTTCATGAGTCATTGAAAATGATCATTCAATCAACTTTTAAAAATATATATTGCCAGAAGATTTTAAGAACACAGTTAGTGGTTCTGACTTATTTTACCTAAATACAGTAAAACATTCCATACAGTAATTTAAGATGTCTTAGGTTAATGTAATTGTTCTGTGGATTTGCAGAGACAGGTTTTTTCAAAAGGTGTAGGACACCTAATTTTTTTCACAATATATTCAATTTTAGTGTGTCTGTCTTTTCTGGAAGTCTTTTCCTAAGCATAAATTGTTGAGTTTTATGAGTCATAATTTTTGGTTGGTTTATTTTTTCCATGTATTATTTTTTACTTGTAACCTTAAAGTTACCACCATGTGCAGATAAATTCTTTTAATACAGTAGAGGTGTGGGAAGTGAGGATGCTGAACACATGATGTGAGGCTGTCCAAGTGAAACTGGGTCTGACTCCAGCACTGAGTAACACATGCCATCTTAGCTGGGTTTGTTTTGATTTGAAGCAGTCTTTTATGATGTCAGGGAAAGTATGATAGGCAGGAAAAGGGAAGGATGCATTCCAGAAGTTGAAAAATTAATTTAATGATTTGTGGCTCGCTTGTGATCATTTTCCTACAGTATCCTCTAATGTTTCTTTTGTATCTGAAAGAGCATGCTAATGACTGTGCTGTATATAGTATGGAATTCTCCAGTGTGCAATCTCAGAAGAATCCCCCTTTTTCTTCTCTGCTTATAATGCACTAAACCCACAAGAGAATTAGGAGGAGGTACTCAGAACCCATCTGTGCTTTCACTAGTGTTACCTCCAAGGCGCCTTTATTGGTAATATAGTGCAGTCATGCGTTTTAAAGACTGGTTTACCATTGATCAGTCGTTCTTTTTTTTATGTCTTCAAGCAATTCTCTGTATTGATATGGCACCTGTCACTCTGATATCCAAATAGTAAACAATATTGAATGTTGCTAGCTCACAATATAAGTAGCACTTTCATCTCTTCTTCTGTCGTGAGAAGCAGGGAAAGGTTGTGTCTGCAGTTTGCTTAGTTGCACTTTTTAAAATAGCAGCAGTGCACTTAGAGGTGCAAGCTGGCTTGAGGTTGTTTAAGAATATAGTGTTAGATCACTCTCAAAGAATATTCTGTGGATGAAGATGTGGCACAGATGGCCTTTTCAGTGACCACTGGGATTTCTAGGCCCTCCCTTTACCTGGGAAAGGAGCTCACTAGTTTACTTACACAAGTTGTGTTTTGCAGTGTTATCCTCTAAAATCTGGCAGCATGGCTTTAGAAGTATGGCAGGTAAATCTCTTCAGTGAGTGTTCACTGTCAGCATCCCAGTAAAGGAAGATAGGTATTGTCAATGAGATTTGTGGGAACTTTGTAATAGCAATGACTGAAAACTGAGCAATTTCCTGTTTTCTTGCAGTGAATTCACTATACTGATAGCAATGAAAACAAACCTGTGTGAAGTGTATTAAACCCCATATTTGTTAAATAGTCTCAAAATGGAAAGGTGGTGCTGTGTTTTAAATCACCTCTTGTCAGTGAAATCTCATCTTCAAATTAAAAACCTATACTGAAATAACATTAGAACACTTAGTGGTATTTTTAGTGAAATGTTAAACTGCTTTGGATGGTTTAGGAGAGTTGTTCTGGTACTTTCTGTTTCTGAATCTACACAAGGCACAGATAAATGGACTAGCAAAATGTGCCTTGGGGCAGCCTAAAAATTTATAGATGGCATATTAAAATATTCGTGGGGGAGCAGAATGGTTATTGGTACTCAATCAAGATGTTGTTCAAAAATTCATGTTACTTCTTCAAAGTCCAACCTGTGTTGATCAGTGCTGATGGGATGATATCTACTCCATAGCAAACAGATGAAATCATGCATGTATGTGATAAGAAACATTAATTTAGGCATATTTCTTCTGTAGATAATGTAACCCTCAGCATGAGAAATAATTGATACGCTTTGCCCTCTGTCCCATTTAGAGAAATTTGATGTACTTTAATATATAAAACAGCTCAGGTGACTTAAGGTATAGAAGATAAAAGTTTTATTTTAGAGTTGATGATGTTTCTGTTTTGAGGGAATTGGGGGAAATAGACGCTATATGTATCCTGTGCCCTGCATTTTGAAGTCTACAAAATTATTTTAAAAGGTGAAAAAGTAGTTAATTGCAATTGAAAACAGGAAGTAGGATACAGAACACCAGCTAATTCCAAGTCAAATTAATTTCCAATCCATCACCGTAAATCCACAGTCTGCCTATGAAAATGGAGAATTCAGTAGTTTTTGAACAATTTGATGGGAAAAAAGCCTGGATTGAAAAGAACTACTGAAAAGACACATTGAAAACTGAAGATAAATAAAAGAAATGCACTAAATGAGTAGCAGAAAAAGTTCAAGTTTTCATTTGCCTATACTCACTATCAGAGACTGAGTTTCAACAACTCTTGGTACCTTTAGCTTCTGGTAAAGTCAGTGCAAGTTTCTTGTAATTGCACTGCAGCACTGCAAATGGGACCTTCCAATTTTGGTGGTGAAGTTCTGGAAATACAAGTTTTATCCCTAAGCAGATAATTTTAAAGTCAACTAAACTTAAGCCTGCAAGAGAGTTGGAAGTCAAATGAGTGCACAGCAGGGAACAAATTACAGAGACTGAGAAGAATCTGAAGTAACTAACAAAATAAGACCCTAAAGATGTGTAAAAAAAGGGGAATCACAAAAGTGACAAGAAGTCCAAAGAAAACACTGTATGTCATGCAATAATACAGGGTTGAGCTGGAACTTTTAAGAGTTAAATGTGTGAGGCAGGAGAATAACACTGAGAAATAAACATAGAGGAGAAAAGGTAGCCTGTCAAACAGATCAAACATTAATTTACCTCTGAGTGACATATTTTATGCTGTTTGGAAAAAAATACTTCTCTACAGTCACTAGAAGACAGAGAATAAATATGCCTATTTGCTCAAATGCATCCCTCCTCTGGCCTTAGTTGTGTCCTCAGGCATTTACAGGCATCTCAGCCTTGCTAATTCTGCTGAAAATATTTTTCACTACTCAAGCAAGGCTGTCATTTCTATCCCCCTGCCAGCTGGCCCTCTGCTGATATATTGAAATAACCTGTCATCTGAATGACAGCTGGCAGTAAGAGGACTTCTGGTGATGGAGTTGATTACTAAGCTTCATTGACAGAAATAAGTGGTTTTGCTCAGTCTTTCTTCAGCCTTCCTTCCGGACAGAAGAATAAAGATAAATATTCATTGACAGACTTTGAGTTTAATGAGAATACTCAGCCATGTGGATTTATTTTTCCCTTCTCTTCTCTCTGTATTTTAATTGGTATGATTCTTGGGCACAGCTTCTAAATGCTTTAAAGGTGATTTCTTTCTCTGATGCTGTTTTTATGATATGATAATATATATATACACATTATACTGTATGTTAGTATAATACAGTCAAAGTTTTTTGGATTTTTTTTTCTCTGTCTCTGAAACATAGAAATAAAACCTGAACTGATATTTTTTCATGCTTTCAGACAAAAACTAATATTTCATTATTCAAACTATTATACAGGGTATATTCACAGCCTTTGAAGGCAAGAAATGACAATGGAAGATAAAAGGAAATGATATATTCTTTGCCACTAAAAGATGCTCTCAAAAACATGCAAGCAGAGAGCTTAAAAAGAAGGATATGGCTGCAATTATCAGTGGAACTTTAGACTATTTTCAATTACTTTAGCAGCTGATTGTAGATAAATCACAGATAAACAGATAATAATAATAATTTGAAACTCAGCAAAGCTGTGTGTTCCCTTGGCTACATATCATACTGGCAAGCATTGCATAAAAAAACCCCAAACAAAAACTGGTGTATAATTTTCAGGGCTTTCTTCTTCCAAAGAAATGTCCAATACATTTCTTTTTAAAACTATATCTCCTTCTCTCACATTCTTCTCTCTCTTCAAAAAAATAGTTATTTCTTTCTTTTAGCTGTACTAGATTTCCTAAAAACCTTTCTAAAACCAAAGTGTTCAAGCAAATTCTTTGAAATGAGATGGGTGGGAAAGACCACTACACTCCTTAAATCAGTGTAAGTGAGGGAATCAGACAGCAGATAGCAAGGACCATGCTGCAATGCAGAGAAGAAACAGTTCTTAAGAAAGCTTAACCCCAAAGAAGTCTTCATTGCGTCATGTAAACTGAAATGTCTATTTTCGTACAGCACATACTTGTGAAGACTGAAATTTTCTGAGATATTTTTTAAAATGAAAATAAAAAGTTTGGACACATTTAATGACTTAATAGTTTTAAGATCTTGGATGTTTTTCTGGATATTCAGTACAATGTAATCATAGAAAGAGCAGAAGGAGAGATGACTATTTGTTACAATGCTCCTGCTGCCAGCTTTCAGGTTTGGTAATTACAGCTAAACCCAAAATACCCAAAGCTCTCCCAGATCTATCAGACTCACCTAGAAAACCAATGCTATTTCTTGCTATTTCTCTCATATATAGTTGCTTCAGATGCTTGATAACTGGAAGGAGTGTACATTTGATGTTGCCATTATGACTTGAAAAGGGACATTTGAAAATAAATCAGGGTGAATTTTTAATTCATTTTAATGACAAAACTAAATGTGAATAAAAAGGTATGTTCTCAACACCAGTGCACTTACCTTTATGCGTTGTAAAAACATTATCCTTAGTATCAAAAACTTTTACCATAATATCACAGAATGATAGAATGGTGTGGATGGGAAGGAAGATTAAAGATAATTCAGCTTCAACCCTTGCTTCCCTGGGCAGAGAAACCTCCTACTAGACCAGACTGGCTAATAAATGTGGCAGGAACTATAATCCAGAAGAAGGGATATAGGGTTAGAAAAGTCTTGGTCTCGACCTTGACTTAGCATTAAATCATTGTACAGCCTTTTGCAAGTCACTTTACCTTTCTCTGATTCCTCACATAAGAGTAACATCACTTACCTAGCTGCCTTATGGGGGTATAATGAATATAAATTAAATCATGCTTCTAAAGTTCTCCGATAAATTATCATTACTGTTTTAGTTATCATGAGGATAATCAAAACTGGGTGAGCAAAATTTTACAGAGCATTGTCAGTTGATATGAGAAAAGACAGGATAAAATTTGTCATTGGATTCTTAACTTCATACTCTTGTCAGACTTTGCAAGCAGACTCAGGATAACGTGTGATATTTCTTATCTAGACATAGCAAGCTGAATAAGGAACAGATTGTCAGCCTAATATATGTATCACAGTAGCCCCAGGGCAGAGCAAATCTTTATGGTCAATTTATGAATGCCTGAAAGGTTTAGCTAGAAATAAAACAATGCACACTGGCAACCTTAACTGTATTGTAATTTCCCAGTTTAAAATCTTTTTTGTTAGAATGAATCAGTTTGGCAGTGGTAGCACAGAATTGATTGTATTCTTAAACCCTCAGAACAGTCATCGCTTTTGCAGTTAACACTGAAGGAACTTTTAATGCATTTATTCTAATAGTTCATTTCAATAAGTACTTGTATTGAATAAACAATACATCTGTATTGTCTCCAGTCACCCTCAGGGAATGTTAGAATCTAGATCTGTGGTCCAGCTGTAAACAAGCTTGTACACACATGTAGATGCTGCAACAAACAACCTGAATGGTTTCACCTGTAAGATTCTCAAAGAAATAACTCAGCAGAAGAAAATAATTGTTTATAAGTGAATTTAATGATCAGTGACATGTAATTCAAAGGAATATATTTATCTCACTTAGTAGATTGTTCCAGCAGAAAAAGAAATTATGTCTACAGTGTTTCAAATATACAATGCTTCTGTCTTATCAGACCATGAATTTGCTTAAAAAATGAAAAGCTGTTCTACTAGGCAGATGTATCTTTCATCTTTGTCAATTCTATATTAATTGTATTTACTTTTTTTCATTATGATGTTTCATATGGAAGCCATCATTTTACGGGATATAAGAAAGCTGCTAAGTTTCCTGGAATTAATATTGGGGAAAAATATTAAGCCCATTAGTAGATTGCATTAGCCTGTAATCTTTGCTGCTGGGAGAGTGGGCTATGAACAAAGCTGTTGATACCTAACTGAGAATGAAGGCACGCAGCAACTGGAAAATTGCTGGATAGTTCCCTCTCCTTCAACATATTCTCACATTGGCCACATCGTGGAGCTCCAGCTAAATGAGTCAGAAACTTGTAAGCACCCTACCAGGTCCACTGAAACAGCAAATATATAATTGAGACAAGGTATTAGTTAATCTCTACTGTGTGCAAATGTATTTGAATTTTATTATTAATTTTTTTTTCCTTAAAAATAATATGCTAATAGGAGCACCTACTTTTTTCAAGACAGATAAAACATTCTCTGGAAAAATAAGATACATTTCAACTTTCCTCCTGACTCATGCAGCTATAGTTTGAAACTAAGGCACGTTACTATAAGCAAGCAGTGATGGAATACCATAAGAAATCTTCCTTATTACCATCAGTCTATGCCCAGGGCAAGAGAATTAACAGTCTCTGCCTTAATAGTTATAGTTACTGAAATTGCAGTTACTGTTCTTACTCAAACATTTGGTCATATTTTTTAAGAGGCGTTAGTAAATTTTCCTAGATGATATCTTAGGTGGTCATCCAGGTTTGTTTGCTTTTTCTTATCTTTAGTGGTTTTCAGTGTATGCGCAATACTGATTTTCATAGGTCTTTAAATGACTTTCAATAGGCTTTCAATAAAATAAGCAGCTTCAGTAAATCTTCAATAAAGAAGCCAGTCAACCTGAGAGATCCTGGGCCAGTGACCAGCTTATTGGCTGAAATGGTAAAAGCTTGGAGGAGTTCTTGTCTTTAAAGAAATGCCAGGTGTTTGTTTTCAGAAGATTCTGGGGCTTGATCTGGTGGTGAATAAACAGTTCTGACTGGTCAGACAGGCTTTCTGAAATACTTGACTTGAAAAGTCACATCTCCTCAGGCTGACTGCTTCAAAATAGCCTGTTGGCTAAGCAAGCCCAGTTTGGCTTGAAGTGGATGGTTTTGTAAAGATCCAAAGTACTCAGATCATATCTTTTCTGTTGAAATAAAGAACTAGGAGTTTGGGTTTGTTTTTTGGGGTGGCTTTTTTGTTTATTTGTTGGGGGTTTTTTTCCCCTCTCTCATAGCACCTAGTGGCTACATGTTTTCCTTTTTTTTTTTTTTTCCCTGTCTTCTTTTTCAAGAATCAGAAGCAAGCAAAGTGGTTAAAATTTGTGAAAACAAAGGGGGGAGCTCTTGCTGCACTGGCAGGTGCTGCAGAGACACTGCTGCAGGAAGGTTTCTGCTGCTTGTTTAAGCCAGAAGGGGAGATATCAGAAGGGGAGATTTCCTGAAAGGTTTCAGAGTGATCCTCTTGCCACTTTTCCTCTAACCCTTGCCTTGCCCATGCAACTACTGGTGAAGTTACTAAAAGATTTGTGCTTGAAGTAACACTTCAGACCAAATCACAGCAGGAGTGAGTTTTTCCTGTGTTGGATTCCTTTCTGTATCTGCAACTTTGTAAATATTGTATAAAATGGACATACATATGTAGAACTGAAAGCAGTGGATTTAATATTCTTTGTGATTTGTCAGTTTATTTTTTAAATGATACACAATATTAATATCAGAAAGCTTGACTCATGTTTGAGTGTAGCTTTTTCTATTTAAAATGTAGCATATATAAAACAGCCTCTGTTTCTAAAGTGTATTTGTCTTGATTGTTATGTTAATATACTAAAATTTTTAAACTCTCAACAATTTAAAAATGGTCAGGACAAATCAATCCACAGGTACATGGAAATTCATATCATTTTAGTGTACTTTTTTCTGAGCAGTACAAGGGAATTTTAAATGTACAATACAGTACATATCCAAGTATGGAATCTTAATTCCCTTTGGGTCTGCAGTCTGAAAATATAGCTCTCTTTTGAAAGACCAGTCTACAGAACAGCTAAATATTTGCAGTTCAAGAGGCATTTACACTGCAGGAACACAGAATGCCATCCATGTTTGTATGTTTACTCTTCAGTCCTGACAGGTTCTTATATGTTTAATGTGAGAGGTATTTCTGCTGTCCTTAAGGAAAAAAAAGCCCAACACTTTCCCTCCTCTGCTAGCTCCTTTAATAGAAACAACCTCCTGAGTATTGGGAAAGACTTTTTCCTCTTAAAATACATACATAGTATTTTTAACCTTCACTTTTAGTTATCTCAGAAAAAAAGCCTTTTTTTTTTTTGCTGTTATTCGTGGTGTTTTTCTTTTTACTTAGGTGCTTCTGTTATGATTGTGCTGACAGCTCTGTCACTTTCTGCAGCTCCAAGAAGAGCCTTGTACCTTTGAAATTGTCATTACCTTTTGTCTGGCTGCCAAGATTTCTGCCACTGTAGTCTGGTGATGCAATAGCAGCACCTCGTACTGCCAGCTGAGAGACTCCAGATTCTGGGAGTGAAGCTCCAGAATAGAGCAAAGATATCAACATTTATTTTTTAACATCAACATTTATTTTTTTAAATACATTTTCACTGTCTGGTTGGTTACAGGGGCTTCTGGTAGAGCAGGGACTCAGCCTACTGCTGGCATGGAGTTAGCCAAGGAAAAACCCTCCCCAAAGCCTACTGGATTTAGCAGTCTTCTCTAGCAGATGGAAACCATTTTTATTCTCTCAAAAGGTGAAAGGAAGGAGAAAAAGGAAGAAGTGATGCCTAAAAATAATGTTGATATGTAGCATTGAATCAGTTATATATTTAAAACTGTCTTGAAATAGATGAATTAGAAACACCAGTATTGTTACAGACATCCATGCCTGTATTACAATCCAGGACTGTTTCACCTGGAGGAGAGATGACAGAGAGGGAATCTTGTCAATCTTAAGTATCTTAAGGCTGGGCAAGAGTGTGGGGGCCAGACTCTTTTCAGTGCTGCCCAGCAGCAGAACAAGGTGTGACAGGTATAAAACACAGAATGTTTCATCCGAACATGACGAAAAACTTCTTTACTTTGAGGATGCCTGAACACTGGGACCAGCCACCTGTCGCTGTTGAGCCACTAGCAGAGAAAAAACCCAGGTTCTCAGTGAGGCAAGAAAAAAAGTGAGTTTATTATTTTGATTTCCATATATATAGACTTTTCAGAGGTCACCGAGATTGGTCAGCCAGAAACCTCCCCCTAGGCCTAATTGGCCAGGCCTGAACTGTCCAAATCTCGAGACACTGTTTGCAAAACATCCAAACTTTATCTTTGTTTATGAAACACAGCAGAATGTTCTCATGAGAAAGACCTGCACTAGCCACAGCCACCCAGCGAGGTTGTGGAGTTTCCTTCCCTGGAGATAATCAAAATCTGCTAGGATGTTATCCTGTGCAACCTGCTCTAGGTGACCCTGCTCTAGCAGGGGGGTTGAGCCAGATGATCTCCAGACGTCCCTTCTAAATCCAACCTTTCTGTGATTCTGTGATGTGACTGCAATTCACTGTCCAATATATATGTTTGTATGTATACTGAACTGATTTAAAACTAGGTAGTGTGGAGTTCAGGGCACATTGGACTGACAGGAACCTGTGTGAATAGTCAGGCTTCTGGCTATAAAAAACCCCACTACAACCAAATTCCTGTCAGGATTTCAGTCATCTGAGTCTAGACAAGCTGTAGACATGTCTGTGATTACACTAAGTGGTAGCATTATATTAGATAGTTATTTGCTAAAAAGCATCACGTGCAGGTTACCCTCCACATAATGCTATTGAACATGAATTGCTTCAGAGTACTTTGTTGTTCAGTGGAAGTCCAACCACTGTTTTGAGGAGGGCTGTATGCATGCTTCTAAAGCTGAGGGAATGCTGTATGTAGCCCTAGTGCTTTCATCTGTATGTTGTAAGAAATAATGATATTGATGTAATAATTGCCTTGCATATGGCATATACAGTGGGAACTCAGAGAAATTACTCTTATTAAGGATACTATTAGTAAGTTCACTTTTATTTGTCTGTATTTTTTAAAGCTTGGTATCTTTTAATTTTAGAAGGTCCTCTCCCAAAAATTGCCAGTCCAGAGTTTGTGTGTCTCCAATTTCAAAACACAAGAAAAAGCAGGTACAAACCAAACTTGATCAAGCCAGCAGCTTTTTGCTTCCCTTCCAGCCAGATGGTACTCATTAGCAGTGGACTGACTTAGAAAATTTGCCACTGAATCCCTTTTTTTCCCAATAGAAATTCCACCCAGTGTAGGATTGAGAAGATGGACTGTGTAGCTATTTATGAAATACTGTGGAGTGTGTTAGATCCAGAAATAAAGGGATCATTTCAAAGGTAAGGAGTTCACATGTGTGAAGCTGCCTTGGCAGCCATTTCTTTTACATATACAGGAATTCTTTTACACCCATTGCTCATCACAGCAGTGCTGCATAAATTGAGGACAAGAACAGTCTGCAAAGTGAGTTGCAAGACATTAGTGAATTTACAGATCTAAAATAAAATTATATGCTCTGACCAAAGTCTGGATAATTTATGTCTAAATATTCTTATAGAAGCCAACATGTGCCATTACTGCATAGTTTTATTTTTTATTTATTCATGATGATTGCTCATTTGGTATTTAAAATTCACAAACAAATAGGTTTAAATTATTATTGCGTACTATACCAGTCAGTTCCCCATCCAGAAACTCTTGCTTCTGTAATTAGAAGTTCCCCATTAGAATGGGCTGAACTGGTATCCATTCCCAAAAGTCCTGCTTACCTGTTGACAATTTGCAGTGGGGTCTAATAGGAGAAGGTGGGTAAAGCAAAATAATTTTTTAAAGTTTTTCACTAGGGTTTCTGTGAGATTAGGAGTGCCTGGCCGAGGAGAACTTCTGGTCAAATAAGCAACATACATTTTAATATATTTTTGTGCATGTATATGTACATATTTATTCTTTATGTGTGTGTATAAAATAAATAGTGCTCAGGAATGTATCAGGGCATTGGAAAATTATAATCTGTCCTGTTAGGTTATTAGAACAGTCAGTGGAAGAGTTTTGATTTATATCAACTGGCACTTCCCCAAGCAATTCCCAGGCATAATTTGGGAGTTTGAAGGTTCTAGGCACTGTTCCCAATAAGCAATATGCTGCAGTCACCCTGTTTTGAAGGCTGGGAGATCTCACTAGCGTAGGCAAGGGCTGCTTCACACCTGTTTATCTTGGTGTCAGGAAATGTTCACAGAACACAAATGTCAATTTAATATAATACAGATAGATCACATATACCAGAGAATGAATTGAAATATTCAGGCTCTCTATGTGTTGGACACTTACCATTTCAAAGTAATTATTTTTCCTTCAATTTTCCATCTCCCAAACTCAGTTTTTGCTGGAGAGTTTAGGGTTTAGTTTGCTCATTTTTTCATTAAAGCAAATGATTACAGTGTATCCTAAATTGAATACATCTAAACAGATGCATTTTGAATTAAGTTCTAAATTGAGATGTGGCAACACCATGTGGTAACAGCATCTGTGGTGTCGGTAGTAGAATACTCAAAATCTCTTTTGTCTTTTTATTAGTGATACAGGGAATAGAATTGCATGATAACAAACTGATGTTTTATGTTTAGAATGAGGAGCTCCTTTTCACTTCTGAAGTTTTAAACCCATCTTTTCAGCTTCTGAGCCATATCTGTAGCAGCAAAGTAGCTGTCCACATCTGCACTTTGCTGGAAAATGCACTTTGCTGGAAAATGCCACTTTGCTGGAAAATGGCATGTTCCTAAATATTCTTTGGGAATGATCAGGCAAGGGAGTAAAAGGATGGAAAATGTGCCCTTTTGTCTTACCTTGTAAACATTTGCAATTCAGACAAATACCAAATCACACTTGAGAATTTACAGGTGTTGGTGGTTTGCTAAGTCGGTCAAATGTTGTTAGGTGGTCATTTATCCATTAACTGATTTGTCTTCCCAGAGTTTCAGTAAAAGAAAGACAATATTACTGCGCTCAACAAATGAAAAATAGAAAGAACAAGAAATGAGGAAGTTTTTCCAAAGTTATAGAGCTGTGCTGCACCTGCCAGTGTACTTCTGGAATTTAAACAAGGGTTTAAAGGAATGTGTATGGTGTGTATGTGTATCTGGTGTATCAGTTCTCTTCTTCAATTACAAAATCCTCCACCCTCCATCGAAATGCTAAGTTCCAGTCTAACTCTGAAGCTTGAGCTTTGGCTGTGCCTTTGTTTACACCCCTTGCAATTCAGCTTTACTGGATGTAGTGTACCATGGTGTTATGCCCTGCCCCTGAAGGTGAGGGTAATTGAGGTTCCTGTTAATAGATCCCTTGGGGCGGATTAGAGTTAAACGACCCTTAATGATGGGTGTTTATATATATAGCACTGTCACAGCTCCAAAGGGTCTTCTTCTTATTGTCCTTTTTCCTCATCTGGCTAAAAACACAGGTTGTTGCTAAATGAAGGTTGGTTTGCTGTGGTCATCCCCTGGTGGCAGTAGGGCAGCCCCTCTGCACCTGAGCTGTTCTTGTGCATATCAGAGGTCTTGCTGCCCCACACCCAGCAACTCTGCGGCAGAGCAGTGTCACAGTTCACGAACGGCCACTCCATGCCGCAATGTGGAGGGGGCCGCCCGTGGCCAGAACACGCCAGGCAGACACGTGGCTGTGGCAGGCAGTGGAGCTGCGGGGGACGCGAGACACCATGGAGGCATGGCGATGGAAGAAATGCAGGATCACCATCTGAGGTTTCCAGGGATTTATTAAGGTCCACAGTCGAGGGTCAGAGGAGGGTGGAGAGGGGCAGAGAGGCAGGGGAGGATACGGGGTGCTGGAAGATGGTGAACCCCGAGTTCGGCTTTCTCAGTGGGTTATCAGGAGAGGGAAGAGAGGCGTGGTTACTCAGAAGAGCCAACTAGGGGAAGGCAGAGGGGAGGAGCCAGGGAGGGGAGAGGTGTAAACCAATAAGATTACAGCATGGGATGGTACAGGTTTCTGATAGGGAGAAGTCTCTAGAAGAGCATCAATATACAAAAAATCCTGTAAACACACTACAGCACAACTCTTCTCCACTTTGGTTGAGAGGTGCGATCGTGGCCTCAGCAAAGCACCTTCTGCTTTTGCCAGTGTCTGTTTGGGTCATTAACCTTTAACATTTCATTCCCTCACACTTGGGTGTTCAGCGCAAACTGCAACAGAGGTATACAGCTGACCCTTAAATTTCTTGTTCTGTTCATTAATCAAATATTGAGTTTTAGCTTCAGTTTTCTGGGTTTTTTTCTCCCTAAATCCTTTCATCATCATATGTAATGGACTAGACAGATAATTTGTTCATGCATTCCCATGAACTTTGTGCTCCAGTGACCACTATATCTAGCTGAGATGACTTCAGTTTAGTGATAATCAGGTAGACCTTTCTTTTGCTGCATCTGCATTTGTAATAGTTTCCTGCTTCCAAACAATGTTCCCTCTGGATGACCAATTATCCTAATCTGTCTTTTGGGAAACAAACAGTTAGTCCTCCCTCTGCTGTTCAATGTTTTTTCCCATATCTAGGTTGTGGTCTTCAGCACAGAAGAAACCCAGATTGTACAGCCAGTTGGCAACCGACAAAATACTCTAAATTCCTGCTACCCTGCTTCCAGTCTCTTGCTCACAATCCAAAACACATAGGCTGCCCACATTTTGCTTCAGTTTTTCAATCCTTAAATCTTTGGGTGACTTTTGTTTTGAATGTGGTTACAGTGGAATGTCTGCTTTGGAATTATCTGTTCATAACACTGAGGCAACAAGAATTTTCCTGGTGGTATTGAGATAGATCATAATTGAAATTAGTACATGCAAATATATTATTGCATTTTTCTTGCAATGTAACTTAAGCTGAGGTTTAAAGTGAAATTTATGTTTAAAGTTTAGATCTTCAAGATCTCTAAGATGAAGAAAAGTGATTTCCCTGGCTAGCAGGTGAACACTCCAGACAGACTCAGCATCATGGTGTCAGCATTTTGGTCTTGTGCTCACTCTGAGATCCTATCTCCTCAACCAGGTCAAGGGAGCCCTTCTGCCTTTTTGGAGAAACAGTGTAAATAAAGGCTTTGTCTTCAGAGCCACTTTGGGAAGCCAACATAAGAAGCATAAGCTTGGAGAAAGTGACTTTGATCATGTACTCTTTTTTTGTCAGCAGCAACTGTGCTATATTAGTCCTTTCATAACCTTAGTAAGTTCTATTTAAAGTTGATTAGTCCTTATTCCCGTTTTTCATGTTTGGAATACCATTATTAACTGTGATTTACTGTTGGTTAATAGCACCTTCATTTACATTCCTTTTTTTCTATTATTATTCCGTTTATCTTTTCCTTCTATTTAAGTAATTCTCTTTTTCTAAAAAGAGAACTGTAATATTCCATTATAGTTTATAGAAGTATATTTACTCCTTCCATCTTGAGATTGTTGCTGAGATTTAAAAAAATGAAATCTTTCTTGGTGTATATTTCTGTCTGGTGGTATTAATCCTCACTTCATCATCCTCCAGCTATACTCCAGCATTCTGATGACTGGAATTCATCTTTCCAATTTGGTAATGATGTTTGACACTGTACACACTTTTTTCCACAGAAAGAGTTTTCATGATGAGATTTTTTTCCTCCTGTCTAATCAGTCTCGTTTCTCTTTCTTTGTGATCCGTTTGTCTAATTTTCTTGTCCTCAACATGTATTCAGGTTTTTATTTTATTTTCAAATGAGTTCTCAACTTCATACATCTTAAATCCAGGAATATTTTCAGTTTCAATGTCCTCTATTCCTGTTTCCTTCTTTTCTTCTTTAATACTTTCACTTACCTCCTCCTTTTATTTTATTACCTCCTTCACAGTTGATGGTTTGTTTCTCTTGTGTTTCATGTTAAGTCCATTTTGGTTAATACCATTCTCCTAATAGCACATGTACACGTGTAAATACATAGTTTCTGCATCTAGCCAAACAATTACTGAGCTTTCATACTTAGCAGAGTTTCACCAATTAGTGGTGTCAAACACAGGATCTGACTCTTACCTGTTTGAGGTATCTGGCAGGATGGAAAGCTCATCCAGGCTTTAGATGTTCCTAAAATTTCAGTAGAAACCTTGCAGTCAAAATGTTGTCTCTCTTCTTATTATTCTCTTCATTTAAAAGGAAAAGTTTAAGTAAACAGTAAACAGAGATTTTGAAAATATTTCTATATATCTGCAATGTAAAATGTCTAAAAATAGAGTCTTTATCTACTGTTTTCCTTTCTTTCTAAGCTACCAAGCTGACATTTTACCAAAGTATGTATATGTGGATTTCTGCTTTAAGAAGGAGTTAGCTGTGTCTTTTACTGTTAAACTCAACCCAGAATGGGACAAAGTATTTAATGAATTTCAGGTGGTACAGGTGATTAGGATTTTAAGTCTTTTCTTCTTCTAGTTTTTAGCCTTCTGGTATTAACATCTGATGTAGGAAGCAGGAGTCCTGCCCAATATATGTGCTTTTATACTAGAGGTTCTCAGAGTAATGCCTGTCTGCTCACAGTACATAGCAAGAAACCAGATGTCCTGTAGAGTTGCCTTGATAAAAGTGTAGGAGCAGGGCTTTGCATTTGCCTTCCCTGAACTTCAAGGGATTCCTGCTGGCCCATTTGTCCAAGTCAGGGATGCCTCTGAATTGCAGCCCAGTTGCAGCCTATTGATTGCTCTTCCGCAATTTGACATCACCCACCAACTCAATGAAAGTATGTTTCCTTCACTTGCTAAGGTCATTAATAAAGCCATTAAACAGTATCAGCCCCAACTTTGACTCCGTTGAAGTAGTTTTCAATTAAACATTGTTCTACGAATCACAACTCACTAAGATTAGTGATCTGGCCAGTTTTACACCTACTTTGCAGTCCATTTACCCGACCATGTCTCATCAGCTTGGCTCTAAGAATGCTCTGCCAGGCCATTTCAGAGTCTTTGCTGAAGTGGGTTGTGCAGCACATTTTGTCCTCCCCTTAGCCACAAAGTCACGATGGCAGGTGGTGACCCCAGGAGGCTCAGGCACGATTTGCCTTCCCTGTACCTGTGCTGCCTGTTCTCAGGGCTGCTTTCCTTTCTCCTGTTTCTGCCCATTCAGAAAAAGAGGCTGTGAGTATAATGAACTTCAAAATCTTTGAAAGCATATCATGATGCATAATAAGGCTGTTAAGTTAACTTACATGAATTTATTTAAGAACGTACAATCTCAGAGCAGGGAGAAGACTGCAGTTACATTCATGGTTTCTGATATCTCAGAACCTCCTCCTCTCATCGGACCTTGTACAGGAGGCAGTACATTTCCAATGCCATTTCACTAGAAATGCAAATAAAACATCGCTGTTGGGAATGAGGTAGTGACTACATCTGGATTCAGGATGATATTTGCAGAAATAAAGAGTTGCAGTTTTTGCAGCACAAAGTATATCTTGAACAAAATTTTAGTGACAGGTGAGATAATGGAATTCCCTAGGGGATGTAATGAAAGCTAAGAGAAAGGGGGGAAAAAAGGCCATAAACCAAAATCCAAATCAGATAAGACTGCATTTATTTAATCTTAAAATCGAGGAAAGTAAGTAGAAGAGGAGCCTCCCACAGGTTTGAAATATCTGTGAATGTAAAAGCAATGCAGGGCTGTGCCCGAGGGTATGAATTACACCTCTAGTATTTTCCTGGCATTTCTCAGGAAAAATTGTAGCAGAGCAGTTTACCTCTCATAAGACTTCAGTCAGTCTGTCCAAATCAAACAAAATGTATCACCTGGGCACAAGGGAACAGTTTGTCTTGTGCAGCAAAATTCAAGGAAATAATTTGGTTTGCAGAGGAAAGGATGGTGTGTATGGGGGGGGGGTGGTGTGGTGTGATGGTGGTATTATAAGAAAAAGAAAACTTGTTTCAGGGCCTAATTCAGTTTCTGCTGAACTAGTAAGAGCCTTTTATTTGATCTCAGTCACGGAGGGACTGATCTCCAGTGGTATAAACTATTAGCATTCCAGTCTTAGTCAGTGAAATAAACATATTAATTAATATCCGGGAGAGAACCTTCAAAGATTGAATTGAATGCATTTAGGAATGCTTTTACACGTGTCTGTAGATGGCATCAGTGTACTATATGCAAAGCAAAAATAATTAATTATGATGATAAATCTTTCTTTCCTGACTTCTGTTACCAAGTAATCAACCTGGAGAGTTGAGCAAGTGCTCCAACATCTAGGATAGCAATCTTGTGAAATAGAATACAAGGTAACAGGAAAAGCAATGCATTCTTTCCTTTGTTACAGATACCCATGGACTCCCTCTATATTGTTGGAGTCAGCATTTTTCATAAACATTGTCTAGCAGGCACTCAGAGAGACATTCAAGTTCAGCATTTATTGATTTTTATCCTGTTGGGTTATAACAGAAAATTCTTCCTGGACTCTGATTTACAAAAGCAGAAGGTGGACTTGATGTTCTAAACTAGAATATATGCAAATATGTTTATAGAATTTAAGGAGAGAAGAAAAGCAGTATGTGTTCTTTCTACCCTTCCAAAAGTAAATATTTTTTGCAACAAGTGAAATATTAGTGAAGAATATTTTTAAATGAAGCTTTTAGCAGTAGAGATTATGCTGAGGTAGATCCTATATTGCCTGCCCCTAAGCAGGTTCCAGGCATCAGTCTTTTTTCAGCAGCAGCTGTGAAATCTCTGCAGCACAGAGTATATTTTAACACCAAATGGGAACTAGTGACCTGTCAGGATCTGGACTTTTGACCTGCAGTGCAACAACAAAAAGATTTTTAAGCTTTGTAGTAGGCTGAAACATGACACTTAACCTCTTAAGAGCATTGAACACAGGACCTATAAAATTGTGACTTGAGAAAGTATACACAAACGTGCAGCTTATCTTAAAAAATAAATTTCACAGTATGGAAACTATGGGATGGACAGGCCAGAAACTGCAAAATGCTGGAGTAAATAATCAGTCTTTTTATATTAATTGAATTATTCAGAGAGTTTTAAAATATTCTGTAAGACTTTCAGAGCAAGGTCCAGAGTATTGTCATGGAAGTGTTCAAGGCCAGGTTGGATGGGGCTTTTAGCAGCCTGGTATAGTGGAAGGTGACCCTGCCTATGGCAGAGGGGCTGGAACTAGATGATCTTTAAAATCCCATACAACCCAAATTTTTCTATGGTTCTAGGATAGCCTAGACTGTGACTGGGATCCCTGTATGCTCTCAGCTGCATAAAGGAGCACATACTTTTACCAAATCTTTTAAAGACATTCAGTAAATCTAATCACCATAATTAGGATGAATTCTAAGAGTAGATATCTGTAATTGTGCTAAACTCTTATGTTTAGGCAGTTTAAACACCCCCCAGCTAGCCAGATATAAGTACATAGGCCTAGAAGAGGTCTGCTGAACCTCAGCTGTGCTCTGCTATCAAAAGCAAAATCACATAATCACTCCTGCATATTTAGTAAGCTTTGTGCTGCAAGCAGTTTGGCTGTGTAATCTCTTCACTCTCTTGAAAAGGTATTTTTTTTCATTTCCTCATTCCAGTTATTTCCAGGAATATGTCCTTGTCATATGAAAGTATGCAAAACCGCAGTATTACTGATGCACATTTCAGAGATAAGAAATGCTGATATTTTTAGGTTTTGCAGTCTTCTGTGCCTTTAGTTTTGGTTTTTTTGTTTGTTTGTTTTTCTTTCTTTTCTTAGCTGTTTTATTTTTTAATTAATTTCCTTTGTGGACATGGACTTCATTATCACCTTTCCATAATAAATACTCAATGTTGTGACATCACTTAAGTCCTAAACATGAAATTAGTTTAGGTGGCTTCAGTCATTCTGAGTAGCTTAAGATTACATTTGTTGCTGTTTCAGGTAGTGATTTTTAAAATAGTTCCCTCAAATAGTAAAGCCATAACCTTTAAACTACAAATTTACCTGTTCTAAGTGACCTTGGCTGTGTCCACTCCTTTTTCTATACAGGACTGAACAACATTGTTTAGTGCCAGATTTTCCCGTCTATACTTTAATATAGTTTTTACCATTCTGAAATGTCTGAATAGCCTTTTCCCTCACCTGGCCAGTCAGCATAAATGACTATAATCTTATAATCTGTCAGGGGTACAATAGAAGGTAAATTAATTCTAGATAGTCAGCATTTGCTCATTGAGTTGAGGCAGTGCAGATTTTCTTTTGGGTTTTTTTTTCACTGCACCTTGCAGATGCTTTCGAATTTTCAAAAACAAATACTACACCACTTTCTCTTGAGTACTGTAAATACACCTGCTCAGTGTAGTGTCAACAAATGCCCAGTGGCTTATACAGAACACCAGCTGTGTTATATAAATTTGTAATAAGCAATTTTGGGACAGAGATTGCTGCAATCTTAAAGGAAAAATCCCCACATGATCTCTATGCACACTCCAGCATAATGGAAACCATCAGAGTATTCCAGTCACAAGTTCCAGAATATTAGAGGAAAAAATTGCAAAAAGTGTGTCTATTTCTTTTCCATTCTGCTTTCATATTTTGTCACAGCGATAATTTGCTTGCAGCTACCAAATTCTGCTTTCCTAGAGCCTGATTTCTTCAATACACTCAGGATTTTAGGAATGTCACCATTCCAGAGAAAGAGGGCCTTCAGTCGCACCTGCCAGCCTGCAAAGTTCGTAGGGGATTTATCAATACATCCACATTTTCCATAGAGCATTTCTTCAGCTTTCTGTTTAACAGCTTTATTCAAATCACATACTTCATCTCTGTATCCTCAGATAAAGAGCTGTTTTCACAGGAAAGTAGCCAAGGTCATAGATTTTATTTTCCTTGCTAATAAAAAGTATGAAATACACTCAACAAAACCATCTAGGTTAGTTAATGCCTTGGTTTAACCCCAGCCAGCATCCAAGCCCCACTCAGCCACTCACTCACTCCCTTACCCACAGGATCAAGAGAGAATAGGGAGAGTAAAAGCTGGAAAATTCATGGGTTGAGGTAAAGACAGTTTATTAGGGAAAGCAAAAGCCGTATGCACAAGCAAAGCAAAACCAAGGAATTAATTCACTGCTTCCCATGGGCAGGGAGGTGGTCAGCCACCTCCAGCAGAGCAGGGCCCTATGTAAGGGTGACTTGGGAAGACAAACTCCATCACTCCAAATGTCTCCCTCTTCTCTTTCCCCCTGCTTTATATACTGAGCATGATGTCACATGGTTAGTCAGTTTGTGTCACCTGTCCCAGCTGTGCCTTCTCTCAGCTTCTTATTCATCCCCCAACCTCATTGCCAGCATGGCAGTACAAAAAGATGTTTTCTCTGTGTAAGCCCTGCTCAGCATTAATGAAAACATCTCTACAACCCTATGTTCAGCACAAATCAAAACCACAGCCCTGTATTAGCCATGGTGAAGAAATTACTACTCAGCCCAAACAAGCACTGCCAAATGGAAAGAATTTACACAGGCAAGTAAAAAGAATTTACTGGAACTGGACATAGTTCTCATTTGGTGTAAACTGGTAATGAGGGTTTACATCATCACAGAAAATGCCCCAAGTACTGCCAAATTCTCTCAAATGTGCTTCCAGATTGCTAGTGACCCAGTAAGATTAATAACATAGCTACACTAACTGGGGTCACTGAACTGGCATGTCTGATTTTGCCCCAGTCACTCATTCTGCAAAGATCGTTTTCTTAGACCATCCTTTGGCTTGGTCATTCTTTATCAGTCTTCTACCTTTGTGTCGGGTCCACTTGCTCAAATGATACTTGTATTCATTAGCACTGATGTTCATTTTTATCACAAAACTGAATGTACTGATTCCAGCAGAATACCAAAATATTGAAATAAAACATAATTGGCAAGTTGCTTGGAAAAAAGGTACAAGGTTTGTTAATATGTCTATGGTTGGTCTTTTTCCATGACCACACCAATACCTCACTGATGGCAATATCTGTGCTGCACCCTGATTAACTCCTGTGAGACAAACCAAAGCACCAACTCCCTCAAGAAGGAAATCTGGGGATATTGCCCACGTAAGCACAACACTGCAGTCAATTGCTTGAGTGATCTGAGTAGGCAGGGTCCTGGATACATGCTAGTATGGGCACATCCTCCTGGAATACCTGTGGTGGCTCTTAGAAGGCTTGACTGTTGGATTGATATGGAGTCTCAGGGTGAAACCAAGGAGGATTGAATTAGGATTGAGGGCACAGGGATCTCACTCACTCTTTAGAACTGTAGCAGCTCTGCTTCTGTCTACCATCTTCCTGGCTGTAAGGAAGTCAAAGAGAAGTGGCATTTCATGTTGTTGGTGTCTTCATTGCTCATGTTTTAAAATCCATATTCATGTTGACTTGTATGTATTTTGGGTGTTTTCTTTAGCTCTGTCTCCATCATTTTGCTGTATTGCTGACGTGAGTATGTATGGCTCATAAAAACTATGAGTGGATCTGAAAAGTGAATAGTGTGACTGAGTTTTTGTCATTCACAGTGAATGTACTGTCTTGGCAATACAGAAAATAGATTCTGTGTTTAGATAGTTGTTTCAATAAGGCTTTGGGATGGGTTAAAATTTTATCATAGCAATGGCAGGACAAATCCTATTTTTTCATCTCTTACTATCAAGTGACAATTTCTTTCTGTTTTGCGACTGGTTTTGCTTTGATATATGGAAATAGGTCAAGTGGTATGAAAATAATGCTGAGCAGATGGTGTCACAATGATTTAGTAAAAAGAAAAATTTCACATGTTCATGTTTGCACAGCAATATCTGTACTATATAATGGATTTTCCCTCTGCTTCAAGTTGCCATTAAAAAAACATTTGGGACAGAAGTGACAAAAAAGATCTGAATCAATCTCATGGCACATATTTCAGCTCTTTCATGCTTTTCCACAGTTTTGAAAATTGAGCCAATTGAAAGCTGCAGTAAAATGTAAAGTATCTAAGTGGATTAAATTAGCAAATTTTCTATTGAAAAGTTACTGAGTCTACTATTATATAAATTTTCAAAAGTCTTCAAGCAGTTTCTTTTAGGCATTCTTGGTCATTTTCCAAACTAAATATTTGGGTTGTGTGCCACTCTTGGTTTTGCATGTCTTCTAATTTTGTTTTTACAAAACTTTATGCTCTAGCTTTTGCTGTCTTCATTCAATGATCAGGTCTCTAGGGAATGAAGAATATCCACAAATGCATGGATAAGTTCTGTGATGAAAAAGCAGAGTGAAATTCAGGCCTATCAGCAACCAAAAATGACTTCACAATTCACATTTATTTATTTATTTATTTATTTTTGTATTTTTACATGTAATCTCTGAAGTTCATGTGGTTATTCTTGACACTCGGCATCATCTTCCAAAAGTAAATTAAATTTTTCTCTCTGTCTTCAGATGTAGAGCTCAACTGATTTAGTAAAACATAATGAGGTAGCAATAATCCAAAAAAGTTTCTCAAGTGCAGTGAGAGGATTAGATGTGGTTAGTATGATCTATTACCAAGCTGTTGTTTTTTCTTTTCTTATATGATATTTGCTAAAAGACAGCATCAAGTGTAATAAAACCTGTGTTAATGCTAGGTACTGATGAAAAGTTATTGTTACATTTTGAACAGAAAAGAGGTTTTATGGTCTTCCTATCAGAAATGCACTCATCCTTTGAACATCATCCCTGGCATGAACAGCATTTTAATTTAATTGGCAGATCAAACTGCACATTTACCAGTGGAAAAGGTTACTGTACATCATGTAAATTAAAGGCCACCTAGCAACATCCTTAAGAATGAAGCTTGGTACTAAGTTTATATAGGTTTCAAAAATTAATTATTTTAGCTGACGTTAATATTTCAGTTATATGTAAATTATTCATTAGAATGTAACTGCAGAACAGGGAGAGATCAACTCTTCAATTTTGGTTGAACGTAAATTACATTTACACCCATTGAAAGTCCCCTTAACCCTGCCAGTAACATGTAAATGGCCTTCAGTATAAATGAGAAACAGGCTCACTATGGAATTCTGTCACAAGGAAGTAAAAGCTTTGCTTTTTTTTGTTTTACTTTGCAATATTAAAAATAATTATTTTTAAATGAGGAACTAAGAATACAAGAACTGATAATTGTTCAGTGGCTGTTTCTCTTTCACATACTAAAGATATTTAAAACATAACCTTTAAATACTGTCTTGCTCTGATAACTGAGTCTTTTTGCTTTCCCTTTCCCTCTTAATTTACGATTTTTAATATTATTATGGAACAAGTATTTTTAACTTTATTACGGAAAGAGTATTTTAAGACAGTCTTTCTCTTTTAAGAAACTCACAATGTACTATACAGCCCTCTGAAAGCATTATTTAGGAACTGAGAAGGCCAAATTGAGTAGTACAATACTGCATTTTAATATGTAATGATAGAGTTAGAACTTAATGTGTAGCCAATCAAGTGGTTATTGAAATCTGTCAGGAGTTACTTTCATTTTTCATTTGTTTGGTTTTCATTTTAATGTGAGAGAAGACATCTTTTTGTTCTTGCAAAGATTAAAGTAATTTGAAGTATGGCTTTTCCCAAGTTTGTGTCCTAAGGATCACAAAGTTTTGTTTCTTTTTTCAGTGATAAGAATTTATAGATCATCAAAAGAAAGACTACATTGTGAGGCCCTTTCAGTGTAGGATAAAGTTTGTTAAAAAGTGTATTTATTTGTTTAAGCAGTTGAAGAGAAGAAGTGTGTCTCTTGCCCTGTGAAGTAGAATCACAGAATTCATGTTAATAGTTGCAGTCCATATCATAATAGAGTAAATAGGTGAATTTAGAACAGACTCAAATGTTTCTTAAAATTCTTATCAGAGTTTTAAGTAAATGAGAATATGCTGTACTGATAACAACAGCTTTCCTAGGAGAGTTTTGTCAACTCTTCCATTTAATGTGACTCAGAAGATTTAAAATTGGATATTCAAAATGCTCTTTACCACATTTTACAAATCATTAGTTTCTCAGATGAACAAGTAAAAATATAATTAAAAAATTGTGAACAAAAACTATATGTTCTATGAAACCAAATTATATATCTAAAATATGGACCTTTTTTTTGAGGATACAGATCTGCTTCTGTTGATCCAACAGAAGCTCTTCTCCTTCAGAGAAGAAACATGGCCAATACCCAATTTGTTGTCTTGGCCTTTACCACACTATCACCATAATATGGGAGATAATAATATAATTTTTTTCAAGGGTATTTACTGCCCAACTGGTAAAAAATATTATCCTAATTGTTATTACAGAGAGAAAATAAAGTACTCATTGTTGAATCTCCAGTGACCTTCTATTATTTAAAACCCATATTTTAATAGCCTGTTGTTTTAAAGAATCACCTGTCTTGTGAAGTAGTTAGAAATACTCAGGAGTACCAATACTTTTGTCCACAGTGCCAGGAAAATTCATGATATTTTGAGTATTTACTAGATAACTGTCTATCTATTTATTGATCTGTCTATGCACCTAAAATAAAAGTTCAAGATTCATTCCACAAATATTTTCTGTCAGGTTCCATATAGGATTATTTTATTTTTTTAATGAATAGTTCATTCTATATCATGTCTTCTTTCTGAGAACAAAGTCTTTCTTCTGTCAATTTTCATGAACACTTTTTTATTCCAGTTTTTTGTCTTGTGGGAATATTTTCACAAATTTGAAAACAAAGGCAACATCAACTGTGAGTTAAATAACTGCAGGTATTTAAAGTAGGTGCAGACATCCAGCTTCTTTTAAGTAGAATGCACACACTTCATTTATACCCTGGCTACTTTACAAAGTAAAAAATGAGCAACAAGGAACTCACCTGCCAGCAAAATAACTGAAAAATATTTAATTTTTTCAGTGTAGGAGGAATTCTATGTTTGTGGAATGTGGTTATGCATGTAGAATTATCCATTAAGGTAGCCTGAAACAAAATATGGATGGAGCTTCTCAAAAAAACAGATGAATTAAGATATTCCTGACAGGATTGTTGCTACACTTCTGATAATAAAAATGGATTCTTAGTGCAGGGTTGGAAAATAGGTGGTTTTTTTAAACCACAGATTAGGGTGTAGAATTCAATGAATCTTGTCATAAATTGAATGCAAACCGCATATAACCATGCTTGGCAACAGGAGAAGTGAAGATGGGGTTCTGCAACAGTCAGTATGGTAAGCAAAGAGAAATATGTTCTATTTAGCAGAGAGGACTTTGAAATTAAGGTGGAAAATTAAATGTATACATTATAGTTTGCTTTGTGTGTCATGGAATTTGATTCATTAATGTTGCCCAAATGCTTTTGGATTCTGCATCTAAAGCACAGATGTGATGCTTAAGCAATGTGGTTAATATTGCCTAAATTAGAAGCCTGTCATCTCCTCTTTTATTTTCCCAGAAAGTGATGGGCCTCCAACAGCCTTTAAAAAGTAATACAGAGGGTCTGGGGTGGGACATTTCTTCTCCTGATTGTGTATAACCTGTAGAGCCTGGAACCTGTAGGACAATCCCAGGCTTGTTTTCTCTCTGTGGGACGCCAAGAGGCTACTAGACCTGCAGAACATTACTAATGATGAGCTTAAGACAGCTTTAGCATTTAACCCTGAACTAGTGAACAGTATAATTATATTTTGTCAAAAATTTTAACAGAGGTGGTAACCAAATATCTATGGCACTTTATGAAGGAGGATTTACAAATAGGAGATTTAATGGGAGATGTTGAACTATGACATATCAAGGCAAACAGCATGAGATATGCATAAGGTGTTACTACTCAAAGCTGTGAAATACTTATGGACAAGTTAATAAATCAATTGGAAAATGAGAGATTTACACGTGAGCATAATAGTCTATCGAATCCTTTGTTGAACTGATTAAAACAATATATTATATATATATAGATATGCATATGTGTACATGTTTTGTGTCATCTATTCTTCATTTTTTAGTACACAGTAGTATGCTTGTTATCTTCCAGATGGCCCTAAATAAGGAAGCTTGTGAGTAGGATTCTATTTGATATGACACTTAATTTAGATATCTATATACACGTGTTTTTTCAGTTTTGACTGCTTTTTGCAAGGACAATAAGGGTTATATTTTAGACAGAAGGTATTTTCATCCAAATAAAAATGATGATACAACTATGTCGGAAAATTCTTGAAAAAATTGTGTATTTTTGATAAGCAGAAAAAGGCAAAAGGGTTGCAAAGCAAAGGCCAGTAGCAGAATGTGGGCTTAAGAATATAATAGAGGGGAAAAAAAGGCCAAAAAACAAGTTCAGGAGATGATGCAACAACAATTGGAATGTAAAGAAAACCTGAGGGAGTGGGTTAAAAATGGATCATCTAGGCAGGAAGCAGCTGTTGTGCTCTCTGACTGTATTTCTTTCCCATGTGGTCAGAAATTCAGAAGGAGTTCCAAAGGCTGCTTGTGATGTCTCATGTAACGAATAGGTCAAAGGACAGAAGAAGCCTTTACAATTCTGCACCTCATTGTAGTCAATGCACCATCAAAGACTTCTGATGAAAGATGGAAAGTTTCAATTGTTCTGTAAAGACTGAAAAAGGTCTCTGCAGGCATTGCAAATGAATAGAACTGGGGGAAATCATAAGTCAGCTAAAGAGAAGATTGCAAACTCCAAATCTTTGCTAAGGAACAATTCAAAATACAATTTGACCCTGCAGGATATAAATACTCTCTTTTCTGGGTTTTTTCCTGCCTGGCTAATTATGTATCACCTTGCAATTTGACATGGCAGAAGCAAAAATCTATTGTGATTTTCTAAAATGCATATGAAGAGAATATGAATGTGAAGCAGGGAGTCTGTGTCCTTCTTTATATAATGTAATGATATTGTATTCCTTTTCTTCAATGCCCAGACATCAAGAAGATATGACCAGTGTACAGAGAATTCAATTTAGTTTTGACTAATTGGATGTGATAACAAACTTTGGTGTTGAAAGATAAAAGAGATTCTCTTCAATATATTGAAATGAGTGTAAAGGCAGTGAAAGTAAGAAATAAAATATGTTCCCATTGAGAGAGATATCCTGCTATAATTTATAAAAAATGAAGGAATTTCACTAAATAAGATACTATTAACTAGGGTCAAAATAGTATTAAAAAATATTTTTAAAAGAGTGGCTTTAAGTTCTCTTTTTCAGTGGAAAATACACAAAATTTTATGATAGGCCTGTCCTGTTACTTTTTCTTTCATTTCCTTTTAAACCAACTTATGTGTTTTGTCATTTTGAAATAATTTCTTTCAAGATAATTTATTTCAATTTAGGTAAATACAGAAAAAAATCTTTCAAATTGCATTACTGACCTGGCACAATTGATGATGGTCTTGTCTGTAAAACAGATAGCACTTCAGATTTCTGCTGGATCACTAAATGCAGAGACAAAAGATGAGACAAAATTAAAATACCTTCATAACCAACAGAGCACATGTGATTTCTTTTGAGTATCTAAAGGGAAAGCATGTGGTAAGTGTCATTAAGGTAAAGAAATGCTGAAGAGTTGATGTGCGAATAAGACATTCCTAGATATAGATACTACCTTTCGTTTTGGCAATATCCCAGATAGTTTTTTCAGTTCTTAAAAATTTTATTGCCAGTTAGATTAATTTTGTTAATTTCCAAGCAGGGGAAATGAAAAGCAGATGAATCCATGATGTGTCCAATTATCTACTCCTTAAATAGCTCTATTAGATGAAGCAATAGCCAAGAATCCTTGATGACAGTTCTGTTGAAGCTGTTGCTTTATGAGGAAAAGATGGCACACTGGGATAACTTGTCTTTCCCAAATGAGTCTTCAAAACTTGACTGTGGGACGAGAGGATTATTCTCTTGCTATGGCTTTTCCATAGTGAAGAGGATAACATAGGCTTTTTGAATTATATGGGATGACACTATGGTAATTGGACAAGAAAAGGTCAAGATTTTAAAATAACATCTTTTGAATTTTTGTACCATTCCTAAAAGTTCCTTCTGCCATGTTTCCTGGTTGAAATTTAACAACAGATAATGTTGCCACACTCTCGTTGGCAACTTGTATGACTTTAGAGTGGCAAAAACTGATGCCAAATTAGCCTCCATACAGTATTCAGTACTAAACTGGCTACCAGATTGGAAATTATTATGGAAATTGCCAGACAAGCATTATGGAAACTAGAATTCTTAAAGGCTGGCACTCGTTTTCAAAAATGTTTGTCAACTGATGAGTCTGCAAAATTCAGATTATTGCCCTTATTCTGTAAAATGGCAAAATAACAGAAGGAGAAGCAGCTGGAAGAGGAGGAACAACAGCAGGAGGGATCATAAAAACACCAGTTTGGGGGTGATTTACACCCTGCTTCCTGGCTCCAACATATACTAATTGCAGAGGGGACCTGAAAGGAGAACATGAGCATGAAAAAAGCAATGGGAAGCATTAAGTCATGACCATATGCAGAAATGTTTTGAACTGACAGGTGATACAAAACCATATTTTATAATGATCCTCTTGGGTGCCTGTTCTTAGCTGTGTCTTTCTGCAACATGTCTGAACTGTTCTTAGCTTGGTATGGTTGGGATATATGCAAATGAAAGCTTACTGTAATTAGAAGTCATAATTAGCTGGGACAAAGAAATCTCAACAACTCATGATTAGTTTTGGAGCATGAGGAATCTCTATTTACTTTTTTCACATATTAAGTCTGGAAAATGAGTTTTCATTGCTTGTAGGGTGTGCTGTTCTTTTGGCTTGAAAGCAAAAGTAAGTGATTTGCAGGGTGGTAGAACTGATTTTACATGTGAAAGTACTTTTTCTAACCTAATGTCTGTTTTACTTCAGTTGTATTTAAGCCTGTAATGCATTAGAAGATGGAGATTGTAGTAAGACCTTTCTACCTTGATGGAATATACTAAAATATAATTAAATTCTCAGCATTTGCTTTTGGAGATACTGCTACCTGGGAGACCTGTGAGGACATGTCTAAGTGTCTGTAGTAGTGTTCACTTCTTCTTGGGTTTGTCATCCTCACAGAAGAACCTGCTTTAAAAAGAACTGGCTTAGCATCAAGGTCATCCAGTATAAACAGGCTTTATATGAGCTTGGTCTCAGCATTGGTAGAACATCTAAGGATTTTGTCTCTGAAGTTAATACCAGAATTTTACTTCTCAGACCATGGACTTAGCTTATCTGTGGTGTCCAGGATACTGCAAAAATCTGTAGTGCCAAAAATCTATTCCTAGTTGGAGATTTTAACAATTCTTACGGTGATAGTCATAGATAATAGATAATAGTTAATTGATAAGAAATAATTGGTAGTTTATAATAAATAACTGGTAAATTTAAATTGATACTTAATAAATAATAATATGAGGCTGAAGTGGACAATGAGACTTTTGTTGAAGAGGCAACATTCACAGGCTATTAGGAAGAGCTGTAAAGACATACGAAAATTCAGGAATATTTCTGCATAATGCTGCCCCCTCATCAGCCCATGGGAAACCTGTGATGTAAATAATGAATTGTGCTGTATTTCAGCCTAAATTATCTCTAATATCTGGGTCTAAGGTAAGCACCTTATGACTGTCTTCTCTTTTCTTATCCTCATCCTCCATACTGCCTTTAAGAAAGAATCTGGCTATCTTCTGGACTCTAAGAGGAAAAATTCCTCTTGCTTTTGCCTTTGTTTCTTTATGAAGCACAGTGTCCATTCTGTACTACTGTTCACCCAATTGAAATGTCACCCAGATGTCTGCCCAAAACCACACCACTTAGAGCAGCCTCGGGGCACTCCAGAATAATGAAGATGTATGAGGTTCTCAAACTCTGCTGGTCCTCGAGTGCTCCTTGGAAAAAGTCAACTGTGCTTACAGATTTGGCTGTCATACAGCCTTCCACTTCTGGAGTGTGTAAGGTGCTAAGGAGGAGACTGCTAGGAGGAGGAGGAGAAAAAGATGAGAAGATGACTGTTTGGACTCTGGAAGGAAAAAGGACAGGATCCCACATATGTTGGAGACAGCGTATCAGGTGTTGGAAAGAAAAATTCTATAGCAAGCAGTCAGCTTAGCTAACTGGAAAAGGCTGGCAGAATATTTGTTCACGTGGCCTGAAGCCAAATGATTTTCTGGCACACCAATGAGGATAGGATTTAATGGTCCTTTAGATAACATGCAAATATAACTTAGTTATTACAAACATCATAAATTTTAAAAAAGAAACTGAAAAGCATAAATACACAAACACATACAATGTGAGTTTTCCTATCCTGAAGTATTTATCTGAAAGTAATAAAGAAGAAAATAATCAAATTAAGAGAGAAAGGCATGGGAGTATCTGCCTTTCTTGGCAGCCAGTGCTTCTAACAAGGGATGCAGAGGCAGCAGGTGAGAAATGAACCAGATTCACTCAGCCAGTAGATCCATGCTTGGACACTAGCAATTTTTCTCACCTGATATATGACTTTAGAGACAGAGGTGGAGCATGAACTATCTGCAGCAGTCTGGAATATATACTTAAAAAAAAAAAAAAAAAAAAAAAAAAGGAAGAAAGGAGCAACAGTCCCTGCCAAGTCTGTTCCCAGACACTGAAGAAGATTCTTACAAAGTCTTCTCTCTAGACTCAGGTAAGCAAGGAATCATCCTTTGCAAGCTCCAGAACAGAGCAGTTCCTGTGGATATAGGCTGAAGGCATGGCACAAGTGATGGAGGAAGGAGAAGGAATAGGCAGATAAAAATTGGAAATTATTAAGGACAAACTGAATAACAGCTCCTGACGGTTCAGTGGAGCATTTCATCCATGCAAAACCTGGGGGTTTTTTTTAAACTAAAATGCATATAAAAGAAGAAAAATAAAAATCGCAGGACTGTTGCTCTTCAGTTGTTCACCCTTTTTTGACTCAGGCATTGAGGCTTGAGTGCCTGAGCACCATACAGACTTTATCAAACAGATAAAGGGTTGCTTCTTTACCAAGCAACCTAAAATGGAGATTGTTATATATTATTATAATTATATATATCTATGTTATGTGTTTATACTTCAGTTAAATATTCAAGACTCTCTGCTTGGCTTTGCAGGAGTTAATGCGCTATGTAGAAATTTGTTTCATGGTTTTTTTCCATGGTTTGGAACTGCAAACATGGCATTCACAGTGTGTCCCATGAGTCAGAATAAGCTACTGTACAGCTCAGACATAATCTGCATTTTTTTCAAAGCAACAACTGATAGAGAAAGCTATTTTTGCTTGAGAATTTCACTGAGATATGTCTCTGAGCAATAGGAGTGAATGTTTTTTTTTCTCCCTTGCTGACTTGAAGTTAATTACTGGCATAGCAGCATGCATGAATTGACTGTGACAGCCAATAATGCCTTCAACATCTAATGAATGAATAGAAGAGTTTCGTTTGGTATGTTTTTAAAGGGCATTACATGGCATTTAAGCACGTTTTCATAAGATAGAATTTTCCTTGAGATATCAGTTTTCTTTTATGCTTTAAAATGTCTGTGCTCTTCAGCCAAAATATTTTATGGGTTTCTTTATATTAAACATTTTATGTTAGATGAGTATTATAATTTTCTGAAACACATTTCAAGTGGTCAGTATTTAGCTGATCCATGTTGGAGTTGAGCACATTAAGTCATTCAGAGGCCTGTACCGTAGAGAGCTGTTTCTAGGTCATAGAGTTTTATTGTCTACAATCACAAAATGTGGTGTGGTTGGCAAACTCTGCATTGGTTTTTGAAATTACTGTGCTACCAGTATGTTCCAATCAATGAGAACCTCTGAGCCATGAACTTTATTGATTTGTATTCTCCTGGGTAACATGAATGGCCTTCTTTAAGTCTTCCAATTTCACTATCAAGAGTATTTTTTTCTTCTGAAAACACAGCTTAAAAGAATGACAGGTTTATTTATGCAGTTTCTTTGTCATCCAGCTCTTGCAGAGGCTGAAACAAAAGCAAGTGCTTCAATAGGAACCAAAATGCAACAGTAACCATATGTTTGATTTTGATACCATTGGTTAGGACACTTCCACAGTAGTGTCTGACTGCTGGAAATACATAACGGCACATTAAACTTGTTCAACCCTTTTTGAAATGTTTAATTTTTCATTCTTTGGAATTTAATATAATGTTTTCATTACTTTGAGCCAAAGAAGTGATGAAACAAAATTCTAGTCATGCTATTTATTTTTTTTTTTAATTTAAGATGTTTGAATAGCAAATTTCAACTTCACAGCTCAAACCTAATCAATAATGCCAAAGCAAAGACAAGGGAACCTTGGCTATCTGTGGAACGAGCAACTTAATGTTGTGTACACATGACTCAGTGAAACTTCCATCTCCATTTGCTAAACATACAATACTGAAGTAACAGCTCTGTAAGGAGTAAAATTTAACCGGAAATACCATCTGGATTGTGTCTGTATCAGAGTGATGGAAGTGTCTTTAAATATTTGGTTCATGCTGAGCAGAAAAGAAGCAGTAAAAAATGTAATGGAATGGCTCCCTTTATTTTATTTTTTTTCATTGAGAAAGATCTCATAGCCACTAAAACTTAATTATTTTAGATATTTTCAGTCCTGGAATCTGGTTGATAAGAAATTACTGGAAGAGAAATTGAATGAATTAGCTTCCAGAGTGCCATGCTTCACAGATCCATCTGTGTGTATGCAACTGTGCTGCTTTAGAGGTTCACATTGATTAATTTAGAAAAAATCTGGAGATAGCTCCACATATAAATAGATGTATCCAGCAGGACTTGGTGAAGGTCACAGAAAGTTTGTGACAGAGAAGGGAATTAAAGTAGCCATTTTCCTTAATTCCAGATCAGGTCTGTAATCATGAACTGCCTTTGCTTCCAGGAATCAAGTCATTCCCTGCCTCTGCCAGAGATTTTCTGCATCACAAGTTGGTTAATAAATTTGGCTCTGGTCCACAGAATTTATGTGCACATGTAAGAAACTGTGATTGTTAAATCACAGTTTCTCAACCTCAACACCAACAGTCATCAGAAAATTTAATGGGGAATCAAAAGTTCTGTTTCTGTGCATAGGCAGAATTATCTTAGGCAATTTCAAGCTGAGCAGCTACGTGATTATCTCATGTCAAATCCAAACACTGATCATTAAATTAGGTTTTCTTCTCACTAAATCCCCTAGAGACCCTATCTGAAGGCATGTTCTCAACACACCTATCAAACACTTTCTGCATGAGATCCACACCTAACGTTATAATGATAGCCAGTTTTATTTTTAAAAAAGTTGGTAACTGCCACTTGCTCTGCTAATTAATTCTCTTAAGTAATTGTTCCATAGCTCAGCATTGCAAAAAACCAGTATTTCTAGTTTGGGAATAAAACAGTACTATGCCCATTTACTGCTATAGTTTAGTGTAACATCTCTAAGCAAAGTTCAGTCTTGCTTTATTTTTGGTTTATGCTGTATGTAGGAAAGCAAAGACCCAGTTTGCACTGAATTATTTAAGGTGATTTAAATGATTGCTGGAAACACAGTGACAGTGATTTTAAGTCTGAAAATTACTTGCTATAAGATGTGTAAGGCAGCATATATACAGAAGTTTTTTAACTGTATCTAACTGTAAAGATGAAGTAATGCCACAGATACAGATGTTTGTCTGTAGATTTTGGATAAGAGATACTTAAAATTTTCTTCAATTATGCCGTGTTTTTTCAAGTCTTTTAATGCTGTTTTCCAGTACAAATGACAGCTGTTCTCATTTTCATGTCTGTCTTTGGCTTTTGAGTTCTTACACATACCAGCTTTGCTTCCATTGCTCTTAAAGTTTATATGTTAGATTTTGTTTTAAAATTAAAATTTAAAATATAAAATTATCTTATATTTTCACTTGTTTGATAACCATATTGATAAATAGTAGGTAAATTTTAGAGATTATCTAAAGATTGTATCTTTACTCTCATTAGTATTTCACTTACATGATTCTCATTTCAAATGACTTATGAATATTTTAAATTGGAAACACAGATCTACCTAGAAAAGTTTCTACATGTACTTCTCCCACTTCAAATCTTTTTTCCCAAAGGTTTATTTAAACAAAAATATTTTGTTTATGTATCTGTTTTCCTACCGAGTATTCACACCTGTTCTGGACCAAGTGCAATCTTTAGAAACATGAATAGAGAGAGCCAAGTTTCTTTAAACCTCACAAGTGACTCAGCCAAGTGAGTAGAGTTCTCCTAGATCTTCATTACCTGAAAGTGCACAGAAGTGGAGTGGTGTGGGTGTGAGGTAACATATGGTGTTGGCATGAACTACAGTGATTGTACTGACAGCAGATAAAATTAAAAATTCAGGAACCTGGGCCAATCAATTCATTGGTCTGTAAATTACATGATACTGTGATGAATTTTTTCTCTGCATAATATATGGTTGCACTTTCTCTTCTCCATTGAATCTTCCTATTAGAATCAGTTATTTTGACAGCCAGAAGTGATTGCTGAAGTGCAACTCCTTTACTCATAGTACTCTCTCTCTTTTTTATCATAACCTACCGAACACTTGCATTTTCCTTAATGTGGTTAATACAGTTACATATTCGAGAGGGTGTACCTTGGCTATCATTTGCTCACAGACCTATCTGGAAAATGTCTTAGTAAAGGATAAGGCCCAGATGAGAAATAGACTTGTTTTCCTAACTTAGTTTTTTTTTTTTTCCTGTTTACTGCAAGGTAATCAGCCACAGAACATCCTAAGCTCCCCAACAAGGCCAGTGTACCCAGTATATAGGGAGAGACCAATTTGGAAAAATGCTGCTCAAAATGGGATTATGCCATATTCTTTCCTTAATGACTATCCTATATTGAATAAACCCAGCTACATGTAGTCCCTGAAATCCTATTAGGCACCATGCAACTTGAAATCCAGTGACCTGAATCCTGAACATCTCATTTGTCCCTTATTCATCACATCTTAATTAAAAGACTTGCCTGTCTCCTAAACAAGGAGTCTGTGTCCTCCTGCCTCCTATGCTCAGTGGTGTCAGAGTCCAATACTGCCTGACCAGGTTTTTTTAGGTATTTCACACAAGGAGAGCTTAATGTTTAATATCAAATTTACTTATGTGAAGATAGTTGGCATTACATGTGATCTTGACATAAGAAAGTAATACAGCAATATTCTGAAATCACACCAAAACATAATATAGTGATTGAAATACACAGCTGAGCCACAATACAAACATGATTCCCATTACTGATCCCTGTATCCTCACCAAGAAATCATGACACCAGGTGTCCCCAGTTGCTGTGACGGAGCATGTGGGTGAAAGCCAACTCAAGCCCAATTCTCTGTTCAAAGTTCCTTTCATTAACTGTGCAGCTTTTATAACTTTTGTTGGGTTGATCCATTGTATGTTTTCCCTTCCCTCATGGTCTGGCTAGCTCAGGAAGACATTGCTCTCTCCTAATTATCACAGGGAAGGCTGTCTACAGCCTGCAGACCCACTGGTACAATGGATATTGGCAGCAAAGGTCACCCTCGTGTCCCTGCCATGTTGAGATCAGTTCAGTTTTCTCCATGGTGACTGCTGGCCACTCCTTACCTGCTTCCCTGAGCTCATCTTTCTTGCCTGTCTCGTCTCAGTCTGCCATTGTGGTTGTGTGTTGGATATCACAAGTGGAGAGATAGAGGCTCTTAAAAAGCTGAATCAGACTTGCATGGGATAATTTTCAAAGTTGCCTCTGTCTCTCCTCTGGCTGCAGTGGGACTCAGCAACCGAGCAGACATTATTGGCACTTTCAGAGAATTACTTAGGTAGAATTAACCCAGGCCAATCTATGTACCCCCAGATAATTACCTCCCAGTGGAGAGCTGGCTAATAGCTGCTAAAGCCATTTCTTTTAAGCAGATCAAAAGTCTTTTTTCCCTCTACATTACAATCACTCTGACTGCTTTATTACACACTTCGTTCTGCTAACAGTACGTTATAGCAGGCTATCCCAAGAAATGGTGTGTAAAATCCCACTTTGGGGATTTGATCAACTGCCATATTTTTAGTTTGTTAGACATATATGTCTGTTCACGAATATATGCATATGCATTCCCCAGGTATGGACATGTTCACTGTATGTGTGGGTGTTGAACAATTTGTGTGAATTCTCCTGTCTCTCTGCATTGAAATAGATGTATATTTTATTTGGTATTTTCCTGGGATTATTCACTTAAACAATAGTCAAAATCTGCTGCACTTTTTGTTTGCCTACTAAATATGAGGAAGCTGATTGGTGTGAACTTAAATAATTTTGCTCGAAATGTAGTAATGCAATATTCAGATCTCCATGTGCTCCTTTTGTTTCCCCACTCAGTGTACCATTGGTTCATTTTAAAATATGCTCTGCTATACCTCAAAACCTATTGGCGTGTAACCCTCCTGCCAATCTTCCCTTCGTCCTCCTAGGACTGGCTCAGAGAGAGCCAGCCCCTGCCCCCTCTCCTTCCCTTTAAAAGGCAGAGCCTGGATCAGCTCGAGGTCTTCTCTCTGGGCTGCTAGCATCTCCTACCTGCCTTGTCTGCCTTCCCCCTTCTCCTTCCCTGCACCCCTTTTCCCCGTTACCCCAAATAAACCTCTCTAGCAGAACAGAGATGGAGTCCAGTTCTTTCCTAGTCATCACTATATTCCTGCTTGAATTGACATGGTTGGAAGACTCACGCCATGCCGCAGAACCTCGGGGGCCGCCCGCCCCAGATCCAGTGGAATAACACAGACCAGGGACCCTGGACCGGGGGGAGCCGGCCTGTGCAGCCCTCCCGGACCGTGTTACATCACCGAAACACAAGGAGCTCTAGTCAACCAGATGTTGTTAATATAAAATCCACAAGTGTTATAATGAGCAGAAAAAGATTGTTGATTGTTTACCATGTTCTTTCATACATTTCAAAATGTGGTATGTGCAAAATATGCATTTTGAAATTTTTACTTCCTGCATATGTAAAAAAAAATTCTTGTGCTGTTTATTCCCTCCATACAAATGTAAATAATAGAATAACATTAGGAAAATTACCCCTTTGTATGTATCGGAAGTGGCAGCATCATTAGAATTAATATTGATGAAGTTCTGAACTGATTCTGATTAGGTTAAATAGAACTATAAACTTTTGCTGCATACATCTTTTTATCAGTCACCAAAATTATTGTAAAATGTCACATATTTCTCATTGCAGAAATATAAAGTCATGAGTAAACATTATTTTGCTTGAAGTTATTATCTCCCATAAAAAAAACAGTACACAGCAACAGACAAAATCTTCTCAAGTTCTGTTATTTATGCTTATATATAAAACCTCGTTTTCTCAAGTGATGTGGCTTGACAAAACGGACTGTCATGATGGTATAAATATAATTTCTCGTAAACACCTATGTCATATTTTATCTCCTGCAAAATTTTCATTTTCCAAGCATTTGTAAATCATGTAAGTATGAAATTATGGAATTACATTCACATTAGTTACACAGGTAGGTTGTCAAATTCATTTAAAGTGTTGTCTAGTACAAGTGCATGATTAGTTTAACATAAGTGGCTTTCAAAGTGCCCACATGTGAAATAGTCCAAATATCAAGTCCACACATTCTAATGAATAAGCATTTTTATCCTTGTACTTCATCTCCAGTTAACATAGTCTCTCTGGATACAAAAACCCCTGCATGTGCAATTCTTGTATCAAGTAGACATTTTTGAGTTTCCCAGATCTCACTGGGACTTAGTTTTTCCTTCTTGCATTTCTGTGTAGTTGGTAGTGTTATATCAACAAAGGTCTCTTGATATATGACATATTTATTCAAACATTAGCCACAGATGCTTTCAAGATTTTGCCATTCAACACCTGGCTGTGCAAAATGTGATCTTTCTATGAAATGCTGGGAATCTGACTTACTGCAAGTCACAGCAAATCTTCCTGGCCTTTTGCAGACAAACCTACACTCATTTTACATGTGCTCAGAGCTGGCTAAAGGCCAGCCAGCTTCAATCTGAAAGTTGTGCATCTTTGTTAGCGTGGTGCTGTACTCTCGTTAGTATTACTAAAGTAGCTTGAGCTCACATCCCTCAAATCAGGATTGGCTGGCATCTATCCAACTTGGAGCATAGGCAAAAGAAGCTCTCAAAACCCAGAGGGTAAGTTTTCATATGAAGGTTACCCAAATACATAAAAACAAAACAAACCAAGCTAAAAAAACCCAACCAACCAACCAAACGAAAGCAAAAGAAAACAAAACAAACAAAACCAAACCAAAACAAAAAAAACCCCAAAAAACCAACCAACCAAACAAAAAAACCCCCAAAACCCAACAACAAAAACAAAACAAAAAATCCAAGAGCTAAATTTATATCTGATCTATGTCTAATTGATATTTGAGTGCACTCTTGATTTATATAATAAGTAAAAAAACTCTGTATAATTCAATATAGATGTTTGAAACTGCTGCATGTATTGATATTAGTGTTAGTTTACAACTATGGCTAATGTTAGGTTTTCCCAATGCAGTTCAGGGATTTATAATAATGAATTTTAATAAGGTGCAATACTTGTAATGTGATTTTTTGCAATACCCAGAGTAACTAGAATGACCTGTTTGGAGCAGGTAGACACACTGTGGGAGATGTGCACAGTTCTGAAGCAGCAGCTGTTGGCCAGCTGTGGTACCTGACAGCATCTCAATCAGCACATGCATAGCTGAGGGAGAGGAAGAGTCCTTCTGGACATCGTCGATCTTCTAATGAAAGAAAAGGGAAATAGGCAAGTGAAATGAACTAAAAGCTTCTCAGAAAGAGTTCAGCTGTTTAGAAAATCAACCCCTAGCCCAGTGTGCAGCCAGGTTTATGGTCAATGCTGTTTGCAAGATAAACATGTAAGTGTTAGCTTTAGAAACTGAGAACATCTCAAAACTCTTGCATGCCCTCTTGATTTTATGTTGCACAGATCTGTGGTGAGCTGTTCCTGACTGTACTCCAGATGCAGATGCCCACCAAAGCTTCTCTATCGCTCCCTTCATTAGCTGGACAGGGGAGAGGAAATAAAAAGAAAGGCTCATGAGTTAAGTGATTTTGATGATTTAGTGAAATATGTCTCCTGCTACTATTTATTGATCACTGTCTGTGATTAGTAGTTAAACAGAATGAGGCACAAACTAAAAAGAGAACAAAAAGTTAAATTCATTAAGCTGATGTTATCCTTAGGGGCAAAGTGGCAACCCCTACCTAATCTACAGTTAATGATATATATATAAATTATATCACATATTATTACATTGTGTGTTATATATTTTAAAAATATATTATATAACCTTGAAATTCAGTACAGAACTTAGCTCAAATACATTTACAAATGATACAAAGATATATATAAAAGATGTTAAATATTACAGACAATAAATATTAAAAAATAATTTTTTAAAATTTTCCCAGTATTTTAGTATATTCTGTCCAGTTTAAAAAAAAAAGAAAATACATTGTTTCTCAAAGGAGATAGAAGAAAGATAAGGCACCTCCCCTATGTGGTAATAGATTTTGGTTACATTTACAAAATTAAAGTAAAAACCAAGGGAAAAAGTAAATAGTATAACCATGCCTGAGAAGAAAATCTTACCTGTAAATCTAAATTTTATTGAAGATCCAGTATTTACCTGAAGTATTTGGTAAACAATTGATGTAATTAATACCTCTTTTTCTCCAGGGACAAAAAAATTTCTGTTGATATTCAGATTTCTGTCATTTCATATGAGTTTTAAAATTACCAAACTGCTTTCCTCCAGAGAAAAAAAATTAAACTTCACCCCCATGGTGCACCAACCAGTAGTTTTAATATCTCTCCTTTTATACACTATCTCCTTTAATACACTAGTGAAATTACAGATAAATAACAGAATAATTATCCAATGCTTGTGTCACAGCTTGAGAATTGAGAAGTCTAAGTTCAGTTCTGTGCTTTATTCTGACTTCCTTTCAATCTTTTTATCCAAAATAGTCTATTTTAAAATGTATGTCTCATTTTTAAACTTTGCCAGAGGGAGTTAGTGTTCACAGCGACTGATATCAACCTCCCTACTTGCCTCTAATAAGGGTTGGTAAAGCTTTTGGAAACACAGTTGAGCTGACAGATCTATAGCAGAATGGCTGAAGGACTCTCCATCTCTTTCTAATCATCTGACCAATGGTTTTGAATTCGTAAACTTGGATGACACCTGCCCAGATTCATGAAAGACAAAAGCAAGCTGGGGTCCCAGAGCAAGACATGCACATGCCTATCTTGGTGAGCAACACACTCATTTGATAATATCAGAGCCTGTTTAGGACGTCCTTTCGTTATGTCTTTTGGTTTATAATATTGCAGCCATATTTACAAAACATTCCAGCAGATAAATAAAAAAAAAGAAAAAAATTGCACCTTTTTATTTCAATATTTTTCTAAGATGTCTGAAACAGTGATATTACAAAAATAATCCTATTTGCAGTTGATGTCTGCATTTTCACTATCTGCCTGGACAGAGACCTCTTTGAATAGACTCACTGAAAGTTCAGGACCTTAAATTGAAAATTCCTTTGAATGAAGAGCATAAGATTGGGTCTTGATTAAGTCAGAGAATATAGATTGCATTAATATTGCTCTCTGTGAATGCTGAGCGCTGAAAAAAAATTATTCAATGCTATTTGGTGTCTCAGTCCTATTCTGAAAACAAAGTAGCAAGATCAATGACCTGAATAATGAGTATTTCTGAGATGTGTCCTGAATACTTTGACCCAAGTATTTTTTCTTGACTTGACTTTCACTTTGTTCCTTCTCTATTGCTTGGAAAGATATATCCTAACGAAAATACATTCTAATACTCACTCAAAATTAAGTAGACCATGGCCAAAGTTGAACTAATAGACTATGTTACTATATTATTCACAATATTGGGAATATTAGACTTTTGCCTTATTGTGTGTAGACCTCAGGAGTTCAGATGAAATTGCTGCTTCCAAGCTTTGTTTGAGTGTTTACAGCAGACTCATGGCAGTATGGCATTGGCAGCATCAAATCCCAAATGGAAAGTCCACAGCTTTTCCCAGACATGTTCCAGTGCTTCACAGGACTTGTGATAAACTTGTTTCCCTAATAACTCATGTTTTAGGCTTTCATCCCCTTGATAGTGAAGCATATTTTGTACTATTAGTCAAATGAGGCCTTATGCTATAGGGAGGGTGCTCAAGGAGAAAGAAAAAAGTATTTTTTAATTTGCAAATGAGCATTTTTAAATGGTCAGATTACTGTTGTTTCAACAGTTACTTTACTGACTACAGTCTCCTAAGGAAAATATAAAATCTGGTGAGGAAACCCCACAGTCTGAAGACTGGCCTTAAGATGTTGAGATTAAGGCCCACTTAGTTCTGCAATACTCCAAAAACTCCCAGAGAGGGGAGGTAATTGTCGGTAGCACTGATTTAAAAAATAAAAGCACAACCCTCTGTACCTCAGAAGTTTGCATGGCTATTCATGCTGCTCCATCTGTTTATTGCTTGACTTTCTATGGCACTTCCTGTTCAAACTGCTTGCCAAGTGCTGTTTCATCCTTGGCTATTAAAAGCCTATTTCAGGGATAAGAGTGTGGAACTGCTGAATTCCAGCTCAAGCACCAACCTCTTCGGGCTTCACAGTTTGAAGGATTTGGCTGTTTTATATGCAATGTGCAACCTATTGAGTGTTATCAGAGCATGTGTAATGGATTAGGATATGCTAAAAAAACAAACAAGCCCCAAACCAAAGCAACAAAAAATAGAGATAGTTTCCTGCTTCCTGTAATTCAGCAGTTAGAAACATATTACCAGAGTGGGGAGTAGATCCATTTCTAATGACTGAGGCTTCAGGGCTGCTGCTCATCTCATAATCTGCAGGGATATAGGCCATTGCAGGCATCACAAACACAGTTCTTTGTCTCTCCTACTTATATTCCTTTATATAGATTATATGGATTAATTTGAGATTCATGAGTTGAACAAAAATGTTGCAGGAATGACCATGAGCCTCTACCCTAGTGATTAGGATGGCTTCCTAGGAATTAGATATCTTAGTTCCTGCTGTCATGCATATTTCATCATTTTATCCAGCAACTGTAGAACAAAGAATATATGCTTTTATGTAAAGATATGGGAACTTTTATCTTTCTTCATTTCCTCCCCAGCTGTTTACAACAAATCAGTCCTTTTCCTCTCTTATCAAATTAGTCTATAGGTGAATGACCTACTGATGTGACTAACACTCTGTCAACAGAGAGGAGAATTTCCTGTTACCAGCTCTTTCTTGTGTTACAGCATGCAATAAATCTGAGACACATCAATCACTTGAATCATTATGTTTAATCCTATCAGTTGACAATTAAGTAAACTCCACAGAATCAATAGAATTAATATAAAATAACCTACTGAAGAGAAATATTTTTAAGGTGACTTGAAATTTGTGTGTATTTATAAACACAAGAGGATGTTTAGCTCAAGAAACATTAATTTCTGTGACTGTGATGGTGATTGTGAATCCTGTTTTTTAAGCTGCTCTCTCTCCAGAGATTTTGCATAAGAAATTAGGCTGTGGTTCTCCTCACATCAGCCAGTGACCTAAAACTTGTGACAAAAATGTCACTGTAACACTCTTGTAGTGTGGAAGACCTAGTTTCCAGTTGCTTGTTCCCTGTTAAATCAGGAATACTTAGAGACACAAATGAAACCCTACTTTCCCAAGTCCCATGATGCTGAAGCATGCTTTTTTCCTCTCAGTGAAATTCCTCACTGTTACAATGCTTTTAAAATCCAGCCATTTTTTCATAGAAATTCTGACCATTTCATGATACAGAGCAGGGTAACTTGAGTTTGGCTTAGTATGTAGATCATAACAGAAATGAGATGTCGGTACGTATACATAAATACAAATACATAACTATACGGAGGAATTTTATATATTTTTGCCATACAAGGCTCATTTAATATTTTCAGGCATTCAGTATTTGCTGTAGGGTGCTGTTTTCTTGAAGAATGCATTTTGGCAACACTTTGACTGCACTTTCTTGTCTTCCTTTGACAGCATTTCCCATATGGAAGATAGCCTGCTTGACTTATATTATCTTTGAACCCCTTGTTGCCTACTTCACATTAATTTCTGTAACCAGGGCAATATCACAAGTGAAGTTAAAAATCAAGTCTCTGAGAGTAGCCTTATCTAGATTGATTCTCACTTCAGACTGCATACTAAGCAGTCACACAGGGCTTACAAACTTATAATAGACAATAGAATTCCTCTCCTTTCGATTCCAAAGGAAGAAAGTGGAACCTTTGTTTTCCTTGCTTCCAGCATTTCATTACAATCTATATAAATTTTTAAGTTTTGTCCTTCAATTTGTCAGGTTCTGCTGAATATTTCAGTAAATTAAATACTTTGGGCTTCTTTAGAAACAAAAGGGAAGATAAAACATTGTCGTTATCTGTCCTTTTTTCTAGAATGAGCTGTGTGTTCCAGAAAAAAATGCCAAGTTCCTTGACATTTTATTGATGCTCAGGTATACAGTTTCCATTACTGAAATAGCTGGACATCTCATAATATTTAGCTATTCTCTTTTCATGGAGTCTTCCATGATCCAAGTAAGAATCATGATGACTTTAAAATTGAAAATAAAACCAGAGCAAATAATAGGCTTGCTTCAGGAAGCTTACCACTTCAGCAATGAGTACCCCAAGGGTAATGCTATCTAATTTCAGTTTAGTTATTTGAAAGTTCAGTATTGTGTCTAGAATAGTTGTCTAGGAGGCATGTCCAGTGGAGATGGCAAGTCATCATTTCATCCTACACTAGTGCTTGATTTCCCACAGGAGGCCCTTCTTTTTTCTTTCTCTTTGCATAGTTTGCAGGCAATAGATGCTTAGGCAGTAGTTGTCTTATTTTTAAATAGCTAAAAATAGGTAAGTGGAGTATAGTCACTAATAATTCTATAATATTCCTTCTTCTTATGGGGGGGCATTCTCAAGGGAAAAATATGTGATATTTGTTTAAAAGTTCTATTTTATTAAGATTTGATTGAATAAGAGTTACTGCCGCATTTTCATTGCAATTTTGTCACAATGGGGCCAAACAAAAAACAATTACAGTGATTCATGTGACAGCAAAACTGAACCAGTTATTTTTATTAGGACCTGGAAATATGATCTTCCTGTAATTCAGTTAAAATATTTTTATTACTGTGGTCCTTTGAACCTTTTCCCACTGAAGATAAAATAAATGTATTTACCTCTACTCATTTATATCTAGAAGAAAGCAATAACTGAATGGGATAAATTAAATTTTTAAAAAGAAGAGGCGGGAAGGGCGGTTGGGAAGAAAGGGAACCCCAAAGTTTATTAAAGCTCTTAAGCCTCCAATACATTCCCTGTCTTTAAACACTTAAACATTAGCTAGTTCAGCTTTCTTAGCTCATATATTTATTGATTGTACCCACAAAGGGTAAAGAGTTAGTTCATCTTTTTAAAGAAACATTGAAAATGGCTCCACATTGAACATGAATGCAACAACTGTTGGGCTGAAATGTTGCAGACAACACTGAAAGATCCTTGAATGTGTTTTTATCCCTTCTTATGTGCCCTGTGCCATGATATGCTTTTTCATAGTGTTTACATTATTCTTACTCTGCTAGATATTGAAAATGTGCATCTAAAACATGCTTTTGTGGTACTGATACGATTTTGTCTCACAGAATTTGAAATGAAGGACACAAGTCTTAATAGGCCAGTTGAGATAACTGCATAGTGACTTCACAGAATATCTTTCAGCCTTCTCCAGAAGTTTGTCACTCAGAACAGAAGTTCAGTTCATTACTCTGCTACTAATGGCTTCTGAAACTGGAGCTCTTCATGCATATGGCACTATCTTTGAGTACAACTTTATTTAAAGTCCATATTCTTTGTGACTTGTCCCGAAATGCTGTAAAAAGTATTCATTATGGCTCTCGTGGAGGGTGAGAAGCATCAAAGGTTAAGGCAACTGTACTTGTCTTGGTATAAGGTTAGTTAAGCACCAGTACAAAATGAAAAGTTACTTAACTGTAATTGCTAAAATATGGCATTCTACAAACTGCCTAATTTCCCATAAAGATTAAGTAACACTGGCACATAGCTGGCATTATAGTGTAATGCTTGTTTCTATTATTTAATAAAATACAGCATGCTGTAGAACTTCTGATGCATAATTCTATATTTGTTCTTCATATGAGCTATTCACTGCGCTCTGGGAACAGGCAATGCAGGTAGTTTGCAAATCAGGGAATGCAAATGCTTCCAGCAAAGGTGCTGTGAATGATAAAGCTGTGAAATGAAAAAAAAGTTATGGGTTAACTGCTGAGCAAACTTATAGTTCCTGAGAAAAGTCTTCTATTCAAACTGTGGAGTAATCCAGGGGACTGATTTTCCTTCCACACAGATGTATATGAAGTATACATGCTTGAGTAAGTGTAAAACTGGTTTGAATGAAGAGACAGTTATATCCAATATCTCCTCAGGAAAATGTTATATTCTCCAAGACTTGGTAGTATTTAAAATGGGAACAAATTACATTAAAATGTTTTATCTGTGGGGGAAAAAACCCCAAACCAGCAAAATCAAAATGGCAAATGATAACCAGCCAACCTTCCTGCCCCACAGACACACACAATAACTATTAAACACATAGGTTTCAAAAAACATTTAAGATCAAAAGCATCATCTGTTGTAAACGTGTCATTGAGTCCTAGTTTGCATCCTCATTTATCCACATTTTGATAAATTAAGAGTCCAAAGCCAAGGTGATGGATTGGCCACTTACACTAATTTATTAATAATCCACCAATATTTTGCTAACTCTGAGTGTACTCTGGCAACAGAGAAGGACAATGAAAAGCAGGTTTTTCACCACATGGGATTTAATTCTTTAGAATAAACAGGAAAAATTCTATCAAGTGGCTCATGTCAGTGAATTTGCTGAAATAGCACTTTTCTCTTAGCATTGCACAGTGACTTAGGTTGATTCCTTCAGATGACCTTTATTTGCTGAATGACCTTTTTCCTTTTATCAATAATCATATTCAAGGTAATTATCTGCTAGATAGTCCTTCACCATAACTTTAGTCTCATTTTGTGCTAATTTTCCATAAATTACCTCAGTAAAGAAACCCCAAACCACTCAATAACAAAGAAGGGATTGTGAAAGTGCACTTTTGACATAATTTGTAGTGGTGTACTTCTTATAGGGCTGTGAGATGAGTATTGACTGTGTCAGGTATCAGCCCCAAAATTATCAGATGCATTCCAGGTCCCTGGAGGACCCTTTGGTCTCTGCACTGAAGCATTATGTTAAAAAAAAATAAAACATGTCATACTTCTGTCTTCAAGCTTTGGTTCCCTACATAATGCCACAGTTACATGACCCTTTTGTCATTTCCAAGCAGAAATATTTTAGTATCCTATAGGGGAATCAGGTTTCTCAGGTTTAGACTAATTAGGCTTGACAGCTTTGTGCTTCCAAGTTGCTTGAATTGTTTTTCCAAGGTAATTCCTTTTGTTTTGCCAGCTATTTGCTATAAACATTTATGTGCTTGTTTATGATAATTAATATCTCTCGTTTCCTTGCTCCATTAAATGAAAGTACAGTAGAATTATTACAGTTGTTAGAAGATTTCCAGAATACTACAAGAAGAAGGAGATACTGTTGTCCTCATTTATCTAGATTTAGTGCACTTGCATATGCCTGCTGTTTAGTTATTTTCTAATGTAATAAGAATTTATTTTCTCAATTTTAAACATGTGACTTACCCAAGGCACCTAGTTTAAATGAAATATCTGTCTCAAAGCTCCTCTTTTCTCTTCGACAGACCTTGCAATTACTAGAACACATTTATTTGTTAAGGTGCATTACAGACATGTTTTGTCACGCTTTTTGGGGCATTCATTTTGCATCACAAGTAAGAATAGTGTCTCTGTCCAGAAAATAGCAACCTACTGCAGGGATAGGTACTCATAGATAGCTATTACAGCAATTACCATTAATTGACAAGACTAATTTCCATGGTATCTTTTGAGTGAGAATTCTTCAAAAGTTCTGGAATTTTGGATGCAGTATAAAAATTAGACTTTGAAGTAACATGAAACATAATTCTCTGATGTTGAAACCATGATAGATGTTTTCTTTGCAATAGAAAATAACAGCAGTTTCAGGGAAATGTATTTAAGGCTTTATAACATTGAGACAAAATTGTTCCAAAATTCTTTCAGCAAATGTGGACTAATTCATTCAGAGGATCGCCAAGAAAAGGAATAAGAAAAATCAGCAGGAGAAGATGATATCTTAAAAACAATCTATATAACCTTGAATAGGTTATATAGATAATATATAGATAATATATAATCTATATAACCTATAGTCTTGAAATAGATTACCTTAATAAGTTAATGCAGATCCAGGCAAATTAGGTGTATTTCAAAACTGTCTCAATGTGCTACTCATCCATTTTTAAATATCAGCAGAATTTATTTGCTGTGCTAGAAGAAAGCTTTAAAAAAATGAATTTTCAATGTGTAAGTTACAGCATTTCTTCTTCTGAAGAAAAAATAGCTTTTGATAGAAGCTCCATTCTTTGCAAAAAGGATAGTCTGACTTAAAAGACACACATCCTGTAGAATATTTCAGATGCCTAGAAAAACATTCCTTCTAAATACATATTCCATACATAGCAACTGGAGACAAGCTGATGCTTTTGAAAGTCTCTAGAGGGAGACCTGTCTGCCTAAGGAAGCCTTCGGGACATCATTAGCACTTCTTATTTCTTATTAAGAACTTATTTTTAGAAGACACAGCTAACGTTAAAACTGTGACCAACTGGCTTCCAGTCACATATAAAATCCTCTCAAAAATTTTGTTGTTCAAATAAAGATCACAGTGGAATAATGGGGGTTTATGAGCTTTAGAAGAGCTCAAAAATATTTTGTAGGATTGGAACATAATGAAAATTATTGAGGATAAAAGATTTTGTTCTGTACAAAATAAATAACAGGGCTGGACCACACTTGGATATTCCTTGAAAGAAGTAGTCTGAAGGACTCTATTGTACTTTATTACATACTTCATTGTTATTTGTTTTATTCACATGAACCTAATTTCAAGTAAGCTATGTTAAAATGAAATATCTGTTTTAAAATAGTATTTCAAAGACACACCGCTTAGTCTTTAAGTGTAAGAAAGTCTAAAGGCCGAGCTGCTATTTCTTTTTTTTCCCTTTAACAAGGCAGGTCTGGTCAATGATAAAAAATTAAATACATATCTTCTATTAGACATGTTTTAGCCTAAATGATTATAGGAGCATATTTTTTTCTGAAGCACAAATAGTACAAATTTTACTCAGTTGCATTCTACATTTCATGTTTTCCTTAAATTTAACAAGTGTATATGCAATCTGGTTTTTTTCTAAACATATACTATATTACAGGTGTAAAAATAAATTACCATTGAAAAATTCAAATAAATTTTATATTTTATTTTATTTTATTTTAAGGATACTTTTAACTATTAAAATGTATTGAAAATGTCTAGGGCAAATGGGATCTGTCCTAGAACTACTACAAGTGCTTTCTCTGATAGCTAGATCTAAGATATGTTTTACAAACTTTCTGAAGCTAATTTTACAATATCTGTTCTTAAAAAACTATGTAAGACTAAAAAATAGCCAACACACCTGTCTAAGTTCCAAGTGGTTTTTATTATTGCAGTGATTCTTTGATTTGTTCATCTTTGCTAATTAAAATTAACACCACTGAACACTCTTACTCATTTGTTGCTGCATATGTTTACTTTTTACTACTATTCAGGTAATCGTTAATTTCTCAATTAACATTATCTGGAATTTTGAAATGCCCAGCCGTGATGAAGATGCTAGCAATAGCAGGTGTAAACCAGTAATTATCAGCAATCATAAAGCAAGGAAGCTGAGGAGTTGTTAAAAATCATATCCCATGTCTGAAATAAAACAGAATGTAGTGGGCACACTGTGCTATTTTACCATTCTTAAACACGGTGAGACTATATAAATACAGGTGCTTGTTTGAAACTTGTAAGTGCCAACAACCTAAGTTCTGAAGTAATTTAGAATTCAATTAACATGAGGAGCTGAACAAAACGAATCCCTTAACAAGGCCAGTACATGAAGGCTTACTTTTGAAAACTGAAGCATGCAAAAAAGAAAACCCATTTTATGAAGGAGGGAACATACTGCAAAAGTTGCAGCTTGGTTACTGTATAAATGCCAGTTAAAGGAGATGGAATCAGGGAGGTAAATACAGTAAATAAATATACTATTTTAAAATTTATTTGGTGTCTTGCACATTATATTCTTATCATCTGGATCTTCCCAGAAAGCCCAGTGGAAGCAAACACCTACTTTCAAACTAGTTCCTTAGAATTTCACTGCTTGATTCGAACTGTCAGATGAAAACAAGAATTACATCATTTACACCAAGTTGGTTTCAAATGCAGAAAATTAAGTCAATGGAGAGACTTCTCGATGGTTACCAGATGAGGAGTTAGTGGTTGTTTTTTGTTCACTGTCATGGAGATTACTCTAATGCAGTAAGATCTAATTTGAGATGAAATATCGCAAATGAAGATGAGAGTCCTAGTGCCACAAAGTGATGAACAAAACGAGCTTTGTCGGGAGGTGTCTCTGTACAGCTGCAACAGCTGTGACCCCACTGAATGTCCTACAGCTGTGTGACTACCTAGGCACACACCAGCATTTCAGGGGTAAGGCAATGTTTGTAAGCCCTTCACAGCCAGAACAGTTGTCACAATTTCATGACCCTATAACTTGACAACTTAATGTACAGATTCCTGAGTAGCTCTTGATAGTGTCAATTGAGCCAAGCACTGTAAAAGCCCAAGAATCACACAGAATCATAATCAAGGTTGGAAGATACCTTTAAGATCATCTAGTCCAACCATTAAACTAGGAACATTTTCACTGTAAACCATATCCCCCAGTGACACATCCAGACTCCTCTCAAACACTTCCAGAGGTGGTGACTCCACGACCTCCCTGAGCAACTTATTCCAATGCCTAACCACTTAGAGAAATTTCTTTTTAAGTATCTCAGCTGAGACTCTCTTGGCACAACTTAAGGCCGTTTCCTTGTTTCACTTGAGACATGGTAGAAGAAACTGACCACCATCTCACTGCAGCTGCCTTTCAGGTAGTTGTAGAGAGAAATGAAATTCCCTCCAAGTCTCTTCCAGACTAAACAACCTAAATTTCCCCAGCAGCTCCTTAGAAGACATGTTTTCTAGACCCTTCATAAGCTTTGTTGCCCTTTTATGGACATGTTCCAGCACCTCAATGTCCTTTTTGAAGTAAGTGGCCCAAAACTGAACATAGGATTTGAGGTGAGGCCTCACTGATGCAGAGTACAGAGGGACAATCACAGCCCTAGTCCTGCTGGCCACACTATTGCTGACACAGGCCAGGATGCCATTGGCCTTCTTGGCCACCTGGGCACACTGCTTGTGGCTAGCACAGACCTTTCCCATGAGAATCCTTTTCTCTCTTCTTCCTGTGTTTTATAAACAAAGATAAAGTTTGGATGTTATTGAAAACAGTTTCTCGGATGTGGACAGTTCAGGCCTGGCCAGTCAGGCCTAGGGGGAGGCTTCGAACTGACCAATCTGGGTGACCTTTGAAAAGTCTATATAAGATGGAATTAAATAATAAAATCTTCTTCTTGATGCCACTTTGAACCTGGGTCTTCTTACTCTGCTAGCGGCTCAACAGTGACAACTGCTGGCTCATGTTCAGCTGTCTATCATCCCCAAGTCCCTTTCTGCTGATCAGCTCTCAAGTCACTCACTCTTCCTTGAGCCTACGATTCTGTTTGAGGTTGCTATGAACCCACTGCAGGACCCAGCACTTGATCTGTTGAATCTCATGCCATTGTCCTCTTCCCATTGATTGAGTCTTTCCAGATCTCTCTGCAGAGCCTTCCTATTTTCCAGCAGATCAACAGTCCCACCTAACTTGGTGCCATCTGTGAACTGACTGAAGCTGCACTTGAGCCCCTTCTCCAAACCATTGATAAAGACATCAAAAAAGACAAACCCCAATGGAGTCCAGGGAAACACCACTGGTGACCGGAAGGAGGCAGTGACAGAAAGTAATGGTAGCAGTTGAAAGAGATACATCAAGATGGGATGACCAGTTAAGCTTGCTAAAATGTAGAATATCACCATGTCTCTTGGAAAAGGCTTGACTGCCTCTTAAGTGCACTTGGGAATGTTTTGGAGAAAAGCATTTTCTGTCATAGTACACCTTTCATTGCTTTAACCTCCCACTTGGAACGTGGTCAAAGTGCCTAAAAGTAGCTCTAAAAGGAAAATCATAATCAGTTGTTGACAATAAATACGATGTATTAGTTGTCATCACAATGTAATACAGATTATTTTGTGTTGGAGGGATATGCATGTAGAGATCTTCCTTAAGCACTGTGTCCAAAATGGCTGATTCATACATATTTGTTACTTCTAGTAGGTTTTCCAACTGCCTGCACCAAGAAATCAGTGATAGCTAATAATGAATCATTTTCTCTTTTATCAGAGATCTTGATAGAATCAAATGTAAACCCCACCAATTGTATTCATAAATACAATAGAGAGTAATAGGTAATTTATATGAATATTCATATATTGAGCTCAGAAAATGGGCACCTTGTTATCCACCACTTTAAAACATGTTAACAGAATACAAATATATTGGTTCTTGGTTTTTTTTCCTAATGCTGATGAAAATGGATAGTACTTGGGGACCAACTCTGCCTATTAAAGTGATGTGATACATTACTATGCTTGTACAGAAATGAGCACAGATGGTGGGGCTATTATTTCTCTAGCAAGAAATTCGTCATTTTTTTTCCCCAGGATTCAAATCTGAGCAACACTTGCTTAAGTCAGACTACCTCGGTGGGGATCCTTAAAATGTTCTGCCATTACTTGTACATTAGGAGTTAGAGAAACAGAAAGTGATTAATGCTGTATTAAAACTTTATAATGAATGAAGTCTCTCAAACCAGGAGTGTGAGATTTTTATATTTCCCCCCACCCACAAACAGAGGGCAACATATTTTGCATGTAAATGTGGGTCTACAGGGATGAAGTTTCATGTACCATACTCAGATTCCCAATAGCCCGTTTAGTTTTGACAGATCATTTAGTTTACATTAGAATATTTGAAGAAGTTAGATTTATAGACATTTATTAATTAAACACAATTATATGTGGAATATGAAACAACATATAAGTAATTTATAATTTTTGTATGCAAAAGATACCATTTCAAGCAGAAAAAAAAATAGACAAAAAGATGTTGTCTTTCATATTACTTAATTTTATTATAAGAATCAATAAAACAATACTTCATAGTGTTTAGTCAATGCTTTATTATACACCTGAAGAAAGAAAAAATGTTTTTAATCTGCCTTATGTCTTGTCAGAACGTATAATTAAAACAAACTCAAAGTTAAATGAGAGCTTTTAATGCCAGTTGGTCAAAGCCAGATCACCTTGCAATGAAAGAAAATTTAATATGGGTTAGGATTTTCAGTGACAAGACAAATCCAAACATATATATTCATTTACTTCAGTGTATTGAGTGTACTCACATTTGAAAACTTATTACACATTGTGTCTACCACTCCTTCCTCCTCACACTCTTCCCCTGCTCCAGCATGGGGTCCATCCCATGGGAATCAGTTGTCCATGAGTTTTTCTAACATGGGTGCTTCTTACAGGCTGCAGTTCTTCACAAGCTGCTCCAGCGTGGGTCTTTTCCACAGGGTGATGTACATCAGGAACAGGCTGCTCTGGCATGGGTCCTTTAGAGAGTCACCTGCCAGCAGCCCTGCTCCAGCACAGACTCCTCTCTCCATGGGTCTGCAGGGCTGTTTCTCTCATGTTCTCAGTTAATCTCATCCACTTCTCTTGCACAGCAATTTTTTCTCCATTTTAAATCTCTTGTCACAGTAGTGCTACTACCATCCGTGGTGGGCTTGGCCAGCAGTGGGTCTGTCTTGGAGCTGTCTGGCATTGGCTCTGCCAGACATGGGGAAAGCTTCTGGTGGCTTCTCCCAGAAGCCACTCCTGCAGGCTTTGCTTTTGACAAGCAAACCAAATACATTTTGGACAAAATATCCTTCCAAATGGAAATCCATTTAGATAAATTTTTGTATTCACCTCTTCATTTTCCAATTGTGACTCTTTAAAAGACATGTTCCTGGGTGAAAACTGACATCCAGAACCTGGAGGATCCATTTCAAGACTGAAGTCTTGAAATACAAAATTAAAAACTCTTGAAGGAGTAAAAACTTTACAAAGCTTGAATAATAATACATCACTTCAAAATTATAAGGATTTTTGGAGAGAAGTATCAACTCCTTTAAGAGTCAAGTTTGGGAATGTGTGAAATATCTAGTAAACCTGATAAACCAGAAAACTTTGTAATGCATAGTGATTATACTGAGTCCAAAGGGTTGGTATATAAGGATTGGTATTTTCTCTATTGACATAATCTTATATGTTATTTGGGATCTTCTGGAGCCTGTAACAGCCAAAAATGTCAGGAGAATGGGATGAAATGTGTCAGTTTTCACAGAAGAGGGTTTGAACAGTTTTGGGGGCGGTCCATGTATTTGTGAAGGTTTTAGGTGTAAAGGTGTACTGTTCTGTGTGGAAACATCATTGTGGAGGATAAGGAGGTCTGCAGGCAGCAGGAAGCAGGGAAAATAACAAATTCATTCTGTAAGCCCCAGAAAGGATCATGCCAGCTGTTGGTGAGAGACAAGTCAGTAGTGAGAAAGAAGGCAGAAAGGTGCTGAACAGCTCAGACTAAGTAGGAACAAGTATTACTAAGGTTATTACTACCGGTACTTAATGATCCAATATTTGTTCAATGCAGATAAAGGTGTGGTGTTATCAAGCACTAGTGTGCTCCTTGTCACTGCTTCAATGCACGTCACCTCTGCTTCAGCTTCTTACCCTTCCCCAGTCTCAACTGAAAAAAGCTGAAGAGGAATTTAGAGAATACTGGCTCTGATGAGGTTGGAGAACATGATTGGAGCTCCTAATATCAGGTCTACTCACAAGACAGCATTGTAGTAATGGAATATTCAGATCTCCATGTGCTCCCTTTGTTTCCCCACTCAGTGTACCATTGGTTCATTTTAAAATATGCTCTGCTGTACCTCAAAACCCATTGGTGTGTAACCCTCCTGCCAATCTTCCCTTCGTCCTCCTGGGACTGGCTCAGAGAGAGCCAGCCTCCGCCCCCTCTCCATCCCCTTAAAAGGCAGAACCTGGATCGGCTCGAGGTCTTCCATCTCTGGGCGGCTAGCATCTCCTACCTGCCTCGTCTGCCTTCCTCCTTCTCCTTCCCTGCACCCCTTTTCCCCGTTACTCCAAATAAACCTCTCTAGCAGAACAGAGATGGAGTCCAGTTCTTCCTTTGTCTCACTATATTCCTGCTTGAATTGATGTGGTTGGAAGACTCATGCCATGCCGCGGAACCTTGGGGGCCGCCCGCCCCAGATCTGGTGGGATTTACACGAACCAGGGACCCCGGACCGGTGGGGAGCCGGCCTGTGCAGCCCTCCCGGACCGTGTTACATCAAATGGTGCCGAAACCCCGGAAAAATTCCATTGGAATAGCTGTCTTTACCGTGAAGGAACCATTTCGCCGCTTTCCCGCCGCTCCTCGCCGCTGCTGCACACCGCTGGATTCCTGCTGCGCTGAAGCCTCAAGCCGCTGACGCTAGCTCGCCGGCGACGGACCGCCCCGGCCAGCGGAGCCCCCGGGGTGGCCCGGCGCCACGTGCGGGGTGCGGCGGCCACGGCGGCGCCGGGCTGCTCGCCTGCTGCCGCCGCCGCCGCCGGAACCACCGCACCGGAGCTAGTGCTGCTGAGCCGCGGCCGCTGGGTGCCCGCCACCGCTGCCCGCCCCGTCCCGCGGCCCCGGGGGGCCCAGGGCGGAGCGGGACCCGGCGCCAAGCCGCTGCTGCTGCCCGGAGAAGACAGGGGCCGCCGACCACTGTCAACCCCACCGGCGAAACGCTGCCTGGGGCGGCACACGCCGCCCCGGGCCCACGCAGGGGCAAGACCACGCTGCGGTGAGACCACGCGGCGCTCGCCATTTTGGTGGTGGGAGCCACGTGGCGGCAGACATCTTAGATCGCCGCATGGCAGGACGGTGGGCGGGGCCGCGCCTGGACCGATGCGGCAGCCGGAGCCGTTCCACTTTTCCACGCCGGGATTTTTCACATCTACTGCCTCTGAGGAACTGCGATTTCAGTGGTGGGAGTCTTTTAACCACCCAGGAGAGACTTTTATAAGAAAGTCCCTGCAATTCCCAGGAATCTCTGCTGAAGCTGGATTTAGTTGCTGAGAGGAATAAGGCTCAACATGGGACTGGGGAACCGGGTTACAGGGAACCGTAGGCACTAGGTGAGAGCGCGGGCCGGATTGTGAACCGCGGGGACCAGGTTGACCCGTTATGCCTGTGGAGAGGGCCACGGGGGGTGGGCAGATTTGCTGATTTTGCTAGTAATTTTGAGTTGGGTGACCAGCTAAGGCTGTAAGGGACCCCCTTATTCTTTTCGCGTCAAATTTTAGTTAATTTATTTTAATGAGAGTGCATGTCGCGTTTTTATTTTCCCAGGGTTTTAAGCAGTCAGCAAACCTCCCTTATTTCCCAGCTAATTATTTTTTGTGTTTTCCATTATGCAGTTAGGCAGAGGTGAGCTTTGAAGGGCAGGTACCGTGGGGAGGTGGGAGCCCCCTAGGTATCTCTCCCTCAAAAAGGAACGAACTTCTATCCCCTCCTTTTTGAGTTAAAATATTTTATTTCAACCTTTGGGGGGCTGCAAGGTAATCCCTTATCAGTCCCCTTCCTGACCCTCGTTTTTAACTTTCCTTTTCCCACCTTCCTTCTTCCCTCTAATCCTCAGGAGAGTTTCTAGCAGACTGCAAACTGTTTCTCTAAAACACTGGGTTACTTCCGTTTTCCCAGGCTTTTTGCTAGCTTCTCTGTCCCTGCTAGAGGGAGACGGATCACCTCCTGCTAGCCCTCACCCTAAACTCTTTTCCTCACCCTCTTTTCCTACCCTCTCTTTCCCTAAACAGCCTCATAACACCAGGGCTCATTTTCAAGATGGCGGAGGCCATGCTTCCGAGACCTTCTTCCCAGCATGCTCAGTCCTTCCCGGCTGTGTAGGCTCCGCCCCTTCTCACACGTCAGCACGCTCCGCCCCCTTACATCACAGGGCGGAGAAGCATGGGAAAATCCCACCCCTAGGTTCCCACGCTAAAACCGGAAGTGCTGGGGAGGGGGAGCACAGCCGGCCTGGCCTCGCAGCCTGGCAAGAAGAATGATGAGTGAATGAGAAATGCTTTTGTAAATTGTGAGTAGCCAGTGTTTTCCATCAGACACTAGCAGCTGCTCAAAAAGTAGTAATTGTGTTCTGGGTTTTATTTCCCAAGCAAAAGAACCTTTCCCTATTGGCTCAAGCAGCAGTCTGTGTTCCAATCAGCAACAGAAGCAACAGCCATCCAAGAACTGCTGTCCAGCTTTGCCAGTTTGCTGCAAAGACATTCCAACTAGAAGAAACTTACCAGCAGCCAAGGGAAATGCATACCAACATCTATGGACTCTAATGACTTTCATTTTTTGATTTTGAAATCCCCTTAAACAATCCGATGGGTTCAAACCAATAGATTTAACTGTGTATAATTTTGATTGCATTTCAACAACTGCTTCCTTTTTCTTTTTTATATAAATAAGAAGAGGGAAATGTAGTAATGCAATATTCAGATCTCCATGTGCTCCCTTTGTTTCCCCACTCGGTGTACCATTGGTTCATTTTAAAATATGCTCTGCTGTACCTCAAAACCTATTGGTGTGTACCCGCCTGCCAATCTTCCCTTCGTCCTCCTGGGACTGGCTCAGAGAGAGCCAGCCCCTGCCCCCTCTCCTTCCCTTTAAAAGGCAGAGCCTGGATCAGCTCGAGGTCTTCCATCTCTGGGCTGCTAGCATCTCCGACCTGCCTCGTCTGCCTTCCTCCTTCTCCTTCCCTGCACCCCTTTTCCCCGTTACCCCAAATAAACTTCTCTAGCAGAACAGAGATGGAGTCCAGTTCTTCCTTCGTCTCACTATATTCCCGCTTGAATTGATGTGGTTGGAAGACTCGCGCCATGCCGCAGAACCTCGGGGGCCGCCCGCCCCAGATCCAGTGGGATTTACACGAACCAGGGATCCCGGACCGGTGGGAAGCCGGCCTGTGCAGCCCTCCCGGCCCGTGATACATCACAGCATTGCTTTCCCACCTGCTTTCTCTCATGTGAAAAAAGGGAGTCAATCCTACAGCAAATACCTGCTGTGCAAGATTTCTGATTTCATGGTAGAAATAGCTGAAAAAGAAATTATAGTCTTGAATGAGTCATTGCCAAATAATTCCCAGGTGAGCTAAATTAATAAAATTGTAGTCTAGGGAAGTCTCAACTTCTGCATGATTTACTTCTTCCTGCATGGTTAGAGAAACGAATATCATTGAATTAAAAAAAAAATTAAAAAAAAAAAGAGAAAGGGTATTCTTTTTCACAGTTATGCAGTTCACAGACAAATGAGCAATAGTTGGGTTTGCAGCATTTGAAAAAAAGGTGTTAATTGAAGAATTCTGAGTGACAGAAAGTGAGAACACAGATTTTGCATGCTGTGAAACAGAACAAGACCACTGTATAGAAAGGATAGATATAACCTTTAAGACTATTTATAGTGTTATGGTATCAAAAAATACTTTGTATTGCATTAAACTAGCATGTTGAGTTAAACCAGTTGTTTTTCTGGTGAGTGCAGCATTGTTCAGCTGGAACGAGTTCCTTATTTATTTATATATTTTTATGCAAATAACTGCCAAAGGATTTTTGTGAAGAAGGTTTTTATGTTTACTTTTACTTTTTTCACACTTAGAATTACCAGCAGTCTTGTTGACCCAGCCCAAATTGCTGCATTAAACAATGGCCCAGCACTGTCAGGCAGGCTGCAAATTTTGTACACACCTCTCTGCAAAGCTTTTCCCCATCACTTCAAGCTGGCAAAAAGCTCCACCACTACAAGACTGCACAAAAAGCTGTCTGCTGTAAATCAAAATAGCACCTTTTCAAGGATATGAGTCATTCATATATTGTGTGTACACTTCCTTAGGAATATCCTCAATCTCATTTAGGGTGGTATTTAAGCAAAGATCAAGGACAAAATGTTGTTATATAGCAACCTTGCTTTACTGAACTGCATTAATTGTTTAGCATATATGGAAGCTTTTCTGCAGAGCTAAGAGGATGTGTAATGTTTTTCATAAAAGAAATTCTGCAGAATTTGAATATGCTGGGTTATCTATGCTTATGTGGATCTAGCAGGCAGGGATTAGAAGTTTCTTTACTCTGATAAGGTTATTTCTTTTTTCTTTCTTACAGCATAACAGCTGGTAAAATACTTTTGAGACAGAGACATACAGAGCTATCCTCTTCTAGAGAATGCAGAAAAAATATAGCATATGGAGAGTATTTGTATAATGTACAGTATCTGTGATGAGAAGGTAGATACTCAGGTTTTTTTGCATAACTTCAGTATTACCTATAATATGGTAAGTTGAATGAAAAATTGCTTCATAATAAGCTACAGAATTCTGCTTGGTGGTTAATTTATTTACTGTATTTTGAATTTTGAGGTATTAGAAATAATGTTCCACTTACTCCAGCAGCTCTTTTTTGAATAAGTTTATATCTGTTTTTTATTTCTTCTTTATTCTATGTATTTATGAACATACAGCATGTGTAGAATCAGGATTTTGTTTTGAAAACCTAAAATGTCACACATTTTGGCAGTCATCATGTAGTTGGTATTTAGCAAAGTCAAAATGGAGAAGAGTCTTTTTGCACACACACAAAAAGCCATGCACAGGGCTGAATGTTTAATGCTACAAAATGTAGATAACTTTCCTTGTTAAAGTTTGCAGTAAATTTAAAACTCTAATAAATAACAGAACTTTGTGGAATGCCGTAATTATATTTTGTTGTATTTCTTTTTTGTGAAAAATATGTGCACAAAATTAATGCATCTTATTAAAGTGGTGTGTTGGTGCCATGAGAGATAATAGAAACTAGAAGGTGACTCTCTGAGAGTAGAGTAAGTTACTAAACCATTTTAATGTGTCTTTCTGTATTAAACCAGCTATACGCATCGTGTGGTTGGCAGCGGAATCAAAGCTCAGTCTGCAAACCCAGAAGTAAAAGTGAAGGGAACAGATCCTGTAATAAGTCAAATTATTGACAAACTGAAACATGTTATTCAGGTAAGATGCTTTTTCCTATAGATACAATATGGTTCTAACTACCACTCTAGTAATGAAAGTATTAATTTACTGTACCATAAATAATAGTTAATCCAAGTTTCTGCTGAGGACACATCCACAGCAAAACACTAGTTGCTCTCTGTCTCACTTCAGTTATTAAAAATGATTTAGTCAAAAGGCTTGCATATGGTAGATAAGTGTAGTCAGTGAGGCTCTGGCAGCTGGGCCATCTGTACCTGCAAGTGCCACAGCTTGGCAGAGCAGTAAGCCTACAGAAGCACAAACAGGATGATTTAGGATATTAACTGGGCGTGTATGTTTAAACAACAATAAAACATAATTTCCCTCTTCCTTCCTTACTAAATCTAGATTTTTTTCTTAACTTATATTGCAGCAAGGTTTTTTGTTTACATACCAGATAAAAAAGCTAGGAAGTCTGAATGGAAATCACATGCTTGCTAAACAAGTTGGTGTTCATTACCTGATGTGCATATCTGTGAGTTACTGAATTTAAAGCTTACAACAAAGTCAATTCCAATATGGTTCTGTACAATCATAACATTGTAATAAGTTTACAGGATTACAGATGTCTCTGGTTATATGCTGCATTTATATGCACAGATAGCCAGAAATAGAGGAGAAAAACAAAATTCTGTGGAAGCCAACAGTTGTTTTGCCAACAGCTCTATATTTCAGTTAAAAAATATAAGTTTTCATTCTAATCTGAAGATTCAGTGACAGGAAAGGTTCTACTGGCATTTTTAACCCAATATCCTGTCATTTGCACTGGTAAAAGGAGAGGCTGCTTAGGGAGACCATAAAGCTTCTCATTTTCATGGTCTCCCCTTCTCTACCCCATTCCCCACATATGAAAATTAGAGGTATTAAATGTCTTTTCCTTGCCTAGTGCATTTAGTTAATTAAAGCAAGTCTAAGGACTTGCTTTAATTCTGGTTTTACATCTTGACAGCTTTTAAATACAGTTTCCCACATGGTTTCTGGGGTTGAGATATTACTGATAGCTTCACAGTAAACCCTCTTGGTTCCTATATCTCTAACTGTGAACAATAACTCTTCTCTGACAACAAAAGAAAGAGTGGTGAAATAGAAAAAAAAAAAGAAAAAAATTTTTTCCATCAGTAGTGTTATTTTCTGAGAGAAGTGGCATTAGGATTGAAGTTCAAAGGCAGTCATTATTTCTTCCTTCTTAAAAGAAATACCTTTTGTATCCTTCCATCTTCAGCATCATGCTTTTGTCTCTTTTCTGTATTAAAATGGTGACTACAATGATGGGAAAATCAATGCAATTTTCCCTACAAGAGATGCCATGATTTAATTAATAACTACAAAATGCTGTGCAAAGATAAATTTTGCAAATCCAACTTGTAAGTTCCAAGGTCTTTCATATATCAGGAATGACTTCCTCCTTTGATATTAAAACTTCACTCTATAGTTTATTGTGTTGGTTTCCTCTAGAGACTTGGAGTTGTGTTGTTTTCTCCTTGAGTGAGTGTCTAAAAGAGTGGAATAAAATATTTCCATTATAAAGTATTTCATTTTGAGAGCTTACTTGCCCTTGTCCCTAAAGACTTGAGTGGGTCTTGGGGAAAAGGATGTATAATTTACATACTGAAACTCTTACTGACTTCCAAATATATTATCTTTCTGGGGGATAGCTTCTTTTCTTGTAGCTCTGAGTATGAAAATAGGGTCAAGGGATAAAGAGAGCATCTAATTCCTTAGAGAGCTGACATATAACTGCTTTTCCCCAGGAAAGAGAAGGGGCTGAAGAAGCCACAGAAAAAGCTTTCTCCTCTACAATTTACTGCTTGGGAAAGGAAGATGAGTGTAAATTAGAGCTTCAAATACAAAAGATCACCTTTTTGTCCTGTGTGATATGAAAAAAGATGAATCACATATTAAGCTTACAATGAGCAGAAAATAAGAGGAGCTTAATGGATTATGGTGTTGCCTCAGAGATAGTCATACTTAAACCTAACACACTATCCGAGCTGTATTATTGAACTTCAAAATTTTAAGTAGCTAACTTACTAGGAACAAAATATATTTGTCAAGTTTTCAGAGCTAATAATTCCTGAAACTTATAGAAGTATATACTTTAATTCAGCTCTAAGGTGAAATAGATCTGCAGGTTGGTATATAACTTGCTGTTTATGGAGACAACTATATATATTTTTGTATAAATCACATGTTGCTGTAACCTTGCTAAACAAGTACATTCTTTTACTTAATTGTGTTTTGTATATAGCCATTTTCTCTCTATATTAGGAGAAAGGAAATGAGAGTGGTAATTCTGCTTTACTTGGCTTTTCACATCAGCTTTTCAACATTTCAAAATTTAGGATATCAAAGTAGCATTTCCTTTGGTCTCATCATGTCATGATAAGATATAGTCCTTCCTTAACCACGGTCAGAGCTCTGTGTATGTGTGCTAAGTAAAGCCTCATTTTCTTTTCCTTATACAACCTGTGATGGTGCCAAAGCCTTCAGGGCTGAACAGTCTCTACCACCTAGTAAATACCAACATGCACAAAGAATCAAAAGTTTTGCTTCTGGTACTTTTCAAAGTAAGAATGGTGAAATGCACTGAAATGCAATTTAACCAGTGGTAACCTATAGCATTTGTTTGCAGCAGAGGTGGAATTCAGTTCTTTAATCAGATACCTGCATTTCAGTGTTTAAATTTCGCTTATATGTAGAACTACTCCACAGACCATAGAGAGCTGGTTTTTTGGCCCTGTGTAGATGTGTGCATCAGGATTAGAACAGAAGTTGTTTAGTCTTGCACAATATAAAAGGAGTTTGGATGCATCACCCACGTGTTGGCATCTGCACTGTGGCACCTGTAGTTGGCGTCAGTTCTGGAGGATTTCACCCTTGCGCCAGGTTTCTGAGCCCTTTCCAAAAGGTTGTCAGTTTCAACACAAAAACTGTTTTTGAAACTATTCTCAAACATTTTTTTATATAAAAACTAGACATGTATCATTTTCCAAACAGAAATATTGAGCATATGCAAACATGTATATACATACATATGCCAACTTAATTTTATTCTTGTGTGTTTTTACAATTTTTGAAAGTATGATTAAACAATGGAAGGACTAATACCAAGAAGATGATAAGTTTTGCATGTAGAATACATAATGTAAGACAAATTGAAAAGCATCTCCTGAATACATTTTTGTCCTTCCAGATCAGAAAAAGTCATTCTTTCTAGTAAATCCAGAGTATAAAAACTCTGTTAGGGAGCTTCGTTCTTTTCTGAAACCTTATTTTGTCTTTGCCTTCAAAGCAGATGACTGCTTTTATCATCAGATGCACTGAATTTCCCTTCTTACTTTTAAGATTCCCAGCAAAGGGGAAGTGAGTGTTGTAAGGTGTAAAGGGAGAGCCTATTTAAGGGAGGGTGCAGTGAGCTCAGAAAATCAGACAGCACATATTAACCATAAAAATGACTAAATATTATTTAATAGCAAAAGAGCAGATATCTTTGAGATCCCTTTCTGCTCATATTTAATGTTTACATAGGAAAACAGATCAAGACCATTCTGCCCTGCATACAGAACAGAACAGATTTCTCTTAGTATCTCCTCTGTTTTTTCCAGTTCAATATACAAAGGCATAAACATCCCAAACAAATAATTAGGTTTAAAATATGTAAAAATAAAATGCTTATATTCTGTTTTCCAGGTTGTCTTATGTTAGAAACTTTAGCCCCCTGAAATCAACCCCTGGTTCCACAAGTGACAGTATCTCTCTTCAGCAGGCTATGATTTCTGGGCAGTTCTCCTTTGTGAGAGGCTCACAGGAATCCTCATTTTTCTGTAAATAGTGGATTTACCAAAAAATCAATAGAACTTTTGATTCTGTTGGACCCCAACAGCTGTAATCTGTGCCCTGAACTCCACAGGTTCATATTCACTACAGCAAAGTGCAATTAGAGGAACTGATATGAGCTCTGCTGAACCAGTCAGAACCGAATATGACTTGACAAAGTCACCTTTTTCTGTAAAACTCCTCACTTGTACAGACTGGTGTTTTGGAGAGTTTTAAATGATGGGCTCTTCTTTATTCATTTATCTTCACGGCAGGCAAATTACTGGTTCAGTGCATATTCTTTTGTGTACTGAAATCTGCAGCTATCACTCTAATAGGTAATCAAGATAAGCAAAGTCAGTTGCATATGGCAAAAATAAGGGGAATTATTTTCCTTTCTTCCCCAATAATTTAAAACCATGATTAATTCACCATTCCTGCAGGTACAAATACTAAGGTTATGAAGTAAGTATGATATTTTGGAGCTGTGATTACAGGCAATTGGACCTTGGTCTTTTCAGTGTGTTTTTTTCTTTCAGAAGACAATCTCAAAAAGATACTGCTTTTGAAAATAATAGACATTACTTGGAGCTTATATTTACAGGGTAAATAAAGTCTTCCTAATTTTAGGAAATCTTGCCATAGCAGAAGATACTTGTGTGTCTTGACTGTGTAAATTAGGCAGACCAAATCTCCCTCTGGAGATCTCCAGAGGCATCTACTGGACTAGTGACTATACTGGAAATTTAAATGCTTCTATCAGGATAAATTATTTCCAGTTTCTAGGTGCAGTAAAATGTATGTCTGAACTTATTTGGAAAAGATCCCATCTTGCACTGCTGTACCACTAGAGTGCTAGCTGATATGCATAAAATAATATTTACTTTCTCCACAAAGGGCTGCAAACTGTCCCTAATAGAATTGATGCTTACATTCCTTAGAGGAGTAAATGCCAGTACTTCACATGACATTAAATGTTGGTGACAGTCTAATTTTTCCTTTACTACTTGTTGTTATTGTGGCATGGTGAGCACTCTCTTTCACCATGCTGCCATTTGCCCATTTACCTGTCTCAAAAAGGTTGCAAAAATAGTGAGATGAGATTTTGCTTTGACACTCATTTGGCAAGCTCACAACTAAATTTTCCGTCTGCATTTTTTAAAGCTTTTATCAATGTACCACAGCACAGGCAAGTTAATATGTGTTTTTGTACAAGCTGTTCAAGTACAGGTTGGACACGGGGTTGGAATATATTACCTGAATCCTCACCTGCTCATACAAAGAACCATGTTTTGAAAATGTTCATACAGAAGGTGTGACAATTGAGTTGTGCTTCCCTTTCACCACTGATACCAAGTTTGTGTCTACTTGCTGTAGTGTTACGATAATCCCCTAATAGTTAAAAGCCCTCTGCCTCCTAAAATAGTTTCAACAGCTGTATAAATGTCACAAATTAGACATTTTGATGATTTTTTTATTGACTGAAAAATAATTATTTCTCATGGAATGAGACAATTCTCAAGAGTACAGCATTTGACAGATACTTAGTTTGATACACTCTTCAGTAACATGCTCTTGGAGACTGACTCTGTAAACTCTTTTACCCTTTTATTTTCCTTAATGCTTTTTGTTGATATAGTGTAACCTGCCATTTGTACCTTTCAATAACAGGTAACTGGGATGCAAAATTTCAGTGCTCTTCATGCTGTAGCCATTCAGCATTCACTGGCATTACAGCTGCCTATTAAACTGCCTAGTTTTTTTTTTGTTGTTGCACTAGGAAAGACTTCCTCACAAGTTTGTTTTGTATTTCGTATTACAAATGCATATCTAAATGTTAATTTTGCCTTAGATTTTGTTTAATCCAAAGTTAGAACAAACCTGCAGGTACAGAATAGCTCAGTATGTTGATTGTGCTAATTTTTTCCCCAGTGATTTGTTGGCACTTTGGCACTCTTTTTTTTTTTTTTTAAATTTTTTAATTTATTTCTGGAAGTAATACAATGCTACTGTCTTTTTGAAATCAAACCCTTGAACAAACTCCATTTTTGGCAAGCCATTATAGTAGAGTACTAGTGATGTGTCATATTGGGATATTCCTACTTGACAGAGAAGTCTATTTCATATTTGTTGTGTGAGCTGTTCCAGTCTTTTATCACATCTACAGAGAGCTGATTTTTCATACAGTATTGACCTGAGGGGCTTCTGACTGCTGGCTGGTGTTAAATACTTGATTATTACCATTTCAAGTAAAATATTGGCAGAATTCCTGTAAAAATATTAAGCAATTAGAAATGAGCTGGGAAATTATTTTCTGAGTTTCATACTCCTCCCTTTAAAATATACTTCAACTTTCAGCCTCAAGAGTACACAGAAGAGTGCAGGATTGCTGATGCTTTTGTATCTCTTGAGAGTGAAAAGGTTTTCTTCACAGTTCTGTGATGATAGTGGAGGTATAAACACTTCTTATTTCTCACTGAGGTGATGTTTCTGTATTTGTAAGTAAAACACTAAAAGTTATATGAACATTCTGAGATGACTGTATGTCTTAGAAAATTGTATGCAAACTCAAACCTACATATGGTTTACAGGTGGAAGGCAGAAAAGAAAAAAGTAGTTAGGAGGGCATGCAGTTTAGCTGATGCATCTCCCACTGCTGGGATGCTTAGGAGATAAATTTAGAAGAACAGTCATCGGCCACATAGTCCTTTTGTTCAGTAATTTAATTAAAACACCAATAATATTTTCCCTAGTTTGTTTTGTTTTTCACTAACTAGATTACCAAAGTTATTAAGAGCTAATCAAAGTCTCATTCATTTAGAACAAATGATCATTTTTGTGAAGTATCTTTTTACAGTAGGATTTATGCTGAAATGAAAAGACTCTACATTACACAGAGCTTTCTGAAATTGTTTGTTGTTCATAATTGTATAATACTCAATAATGGGCTAATTAAAAAAATCCTTAACATTTGATTTTTTTCTATATTTTCTTCTTGCATTTCTTATGAAGCGCTGCATAGTGCACATTGAGAAAATACATTTGTTGATGCAACAGGAAGATACTGTCAATTCTTACCCATTTTGTGAAGAGAACTGTGGCAGAGAAAATAAGACAGCCTTTTCTAGTTAAAGTGGATAGCAGCACTGACTGAAGTATTCCTTATGGTGCAGATCCTATCTACCAAAGTCTATTTTTAACCTCAATTGTTTGTTGTTATAGCTGGTAAAAACTGCTTGAGATAGGTTTTTTAGCAAAACAGGACCATTGTTCTACCTCCTCATTTTTAAGTACAATATTAAGGGAAGGAGAGTTTTGAGATTTTGGAAGAGCCTGGGGTAGCTCCACCTGCTCCTCATAGAGAATAACACAGCCCATACACTAATAAAATAAGTACTTCTGAAATCAATATTCTTATTTCAGTAATAACAGATAGAGGAATGTTCTCAAACTGACATGCTTGGAACAACATGTTCAGTAAAAAGAGAAGAGAAATGTGGACCAGTATCAAATAAGTCTTTAAAAGATTTAAGTAAAGCAGGATATCAACTCTCTAGTCAGAAGTGAAAATCAAATTTGTGCCTCTAACTTGTGAAATCTGACACACATCACAAAGCCATCCCATAGTTAGCTTAATTGACAGCCTCTTCAGAGGGGAGGCTCAGCAACTAAATAGAATAATATCACATCAGGATGGAAAGTACCAACAAAAATTTGAGAAGCGACTTGCAGTTCCTGTTAGTACTAATTAATGACAGATTTAATATGTCAACATCTCAATAACATTAAGAAAATACTTTGTACTAAAGGAAATATATTAAAAAGGAGAAAGAAGAATGGGACAGTAACTGGAGTTGGCAGTAGGTATCATTAAGATGTAAGTGCTGTTCACGTGGTCTTGCAGTAGTGGTCTCCCCAATACCATGGAAATTCCTGCATGAATGGTTCCTCTAGGCTGGTATATCAAGGAAATAAGCAGGATGGCTGCTCTGTGTGTACATTTGTGTATTGGTGCTGGCTGAGCACTGTGTCCCACCTTAGCTTGCTGGCTGTGGATTTTGTGTGGGAGCAGAGATTGTTCAAATATAGCAGCAGTTCTGAAAATGTCGATGGATACAATGGGAATGCACTGCCTCTTGTCAGTCCAAGGGTCACTGCTGGGGGGTTGAGGGTTGGGCTGGATGACCTTTAAAGGTCCCTCCCAAGCCAGACTATTCTATGATTCTATTGACTCCATGACTATACTCTGTGAACTCATATGCTTCTATCACCAGGCAATACACATGGGAAGAGCTGTCATAAATGCTATGGGCATGAAAAGATGTTGTCAATAACTATAAAACAGAAAGCACAGAGGAAACATGCTTCTCAATCATCAGTGATCAAAAGAACATTTCTTAGAATATGTGCAACAAACATTATGCAAAACTGTGACATCTAAAACAAAACAGGTACCACAGCAACACAAAACACCTTAAAGAAAAAAAGGCAGAAGCATTTCAATGGTTCACTGTGAAGGGAAGAAAGTTGATGTTCACAGACTTTCTGGCTTGAAAAGTAATGCATCCTTTTTGAGCATGTTGAATGCTTCCTATTTGAGACAGGCTATTTCCTTTTGGTCTCAGTCCTGGGAAATCCTCGGAGGCAGTGACCTGTGGAGAGCAATACAGAGCAAGTCATTTGCTGCAAGCGTCATCATAATTTGTTCTCCTTGCCAGTTTGTAAAATAAGCAATGTGTTCAGTAGGCACAAGAAATACCAGTCTGGAAAGCAATCTGTTGCTCTGAAATCTTATAAACAGAAATCTCACATTATCTATGAGGGTGGTTTGTTGCCTAAAAAACTCATCTGCTTTCTGGAAGTTTTGGAAATTGTAGAAAGCAGCAGCATAGTATGGATTATTCAACTGCTTTTGAACCTTGTGGTTTTGAAATCTGTGTGCGTAACACAAACTGTATTTGAAACTGTACTATATAGTTTTAGGTCACAAATTTTGTTCTGCACAACCTTGGTTTTGTCTTGAGAGAGTCAGTCAGCAAGCAGTTGAAGAATCAGTACCAAAGGTGAGGTATTTAATTTGCATGAAGTCTCGGCAAAACTGTTCAGCACTACGGATTAAAAGAAATGCCAGAAACAAGCTGTGCTGTGCATTTTTTAAAACAGTTTTTGTTTCAAGAAAAAATACAAATATATCCTGGCAGAGGATGGTTGTGTGTGAGGTTTGTGAGTAGGTTTCTTAGCTTCTCTCCACTGCAGAAGTATTACACTGCTCTGTATTTAACTGACTGACATATTTAAAAAACAAAACAAAAGGAAGCCTGATAAATATGCTGATTCTGAATTCCTTCTAAAACAAGCATATAATAAAAAGAAAACTTATCAAGATACATTGTATGTAGAACAAATCATGACTTTGATAGTAACCTGATTGAATAGACATTTATATATTTCTTTACAAGACAGGTTAGGTATTACTTTTGAAAAATGTTTGTCAAATTTTGTCTTTAAAAACTAAACCAATCTTAATATACTTTATTAAACAGATTGTGCAGTCTAAATTAAATTCTTTAATATGTTAATTTCTTTAAATGACTTTTCAAAACCTTACATCTTAAAAGTAGTATCTTATTTGTTGGCTTAAAACCAGCATACTTACCAGTTCCTTAATGCTGTGTTTTGGCCTTCTTAACTCTTGTCTGTGTCTGATAAGCTTCATTGTTAAGAGCAGATGAGTTAAGATGAAACCTTTGGAGAAAATCTAAATATTCTGCTGTCAAAGACCCACCCTAACTTGTTTGCAAAGTTCCACCCTTGTGGGTTATACTTTGTACAGAAAACAGAGACACATCTTTCTCCTTCCTGCTCTGGAAGTGGTGATAATTGTAGCAAGCGCTGTTCCGGTAGTGGGGCATTGGTGGGACACATCTGCTTCCTCTTTTCCCTGCGCTTTCCTTTTTTCTCTCAGTGAGTCCTTCACCTTGGTCTATGGACTGTCTCACTGGACCGATGTAAACAGCTGTGGGATAAAAAACCCCCAGACAATGAACAATGAATCGGATCTCTAAAGAAAACCCTAAACCAATCCTGTATCTGTAAATTCCTAAACACAATATACAGATCCTAGGTTTTTTTTATTATAATGTTTTGATTAGAAACTTCTTGTAACTTGCTTGTCACTTCAGTTGAGCAAAATCATTAAAAGCAATCACAATCCTCATCTAGTTTATTTGACATGTGATTACTGTATAAATCTACTCATAGGTATACTGGCTCATAGTCCAGGCTGTTCATGTGACGAAAAGAAATCTTGTGAGGACTAAAGGCTTTTGCTGACAGAAGTACTGTAAGCTAATTTTGGATAAAAGTGTTTTCCTTTATTTTTTGCCTGTTAATGGGATGTATATTTGCAATGAATACAGAACTGTTCTACCCTTCTTCTGTAATCCTTTAAGTACCATTTTGCCAGGTCCAGTTTCCCCTTGTCAGCTTCTTATTTCTGCTCCTGACCCTCCCTAGTTCCTCTTCTTTTAAATAATCACATGGTTTTCACCTCATTCCATAAAATATTTCCCTGTCATATTCAACATTTCTTTTAACGGGTATCTGTCCTTCTATGTTTCCCATCAGTATGCAGGTCTGGGACAGTGACAGCCGAGCTCAAAAACAGGAATGTTGCTTCAGGACTATAACTGAAAGAATTGGTTTTAAATATTTGAATTAAGATCTTAGTGTTAGCTACTAACTAATTATGCAGCAAAGTACGAGAGAAGTGTATTACATTCTCTGTGAAAACTTTTGCCTTGTTTGATGAAAGAGATTAAAGTGCAAATAATTAATGATAAAAACACAGTGATAAGATTGAAAGAGGCTGCAAAATTCCAATTCTGTTACCTTGAACTGTAATTTCTTTCTTAACACAGCTGCTTTGCCCTAACTCTGCCTTGCAACAGAGTTATTTACTCAAGTCTATGCTAAATTTATCAAAGCACACAGATCTGTGCAAACAAAAACCTGGAGCACAATATGTCAATAAATATAACAACATTACTTTTTAGTGAGAATATGCAACCTTTTATACCAGACCTGTAGCACAGTAAGGCTACTGTTCTTAAAACTATCCATCATTACTTTCTTTTTTTCTTCATACCCTGATTTAGCACCCTTGCCATATACAGAAATGTAACAATCTGCTTTCCAAGTCTCGTACGGATTTTGAAGAATCAGATATCATTATAATCTTGGAGCATGACATTCAATAGTTGCATGGAAGCACTTTGGGAAGTGTTTTTATTTATTGTAATGATTTAATCCATTTCATCTGTCTTTTTTCTATTTTCCGTTTGACTATTGTTCTCCTCTGTCTTTTCATTCATTAGAAGTTACCCTCTAAATCTCTGCAGCTCCATGCCACAGTTCAACATTGCGTATCTAGTACATATTTTATCATAGCTCTCAGTTTTTCCCAATCTCCTGTTTAAGAACTCTTTTACAACCTATTTGAAGCCTTGTTTGAAGTGGCAGCCATCTGGTTCCCTTTCAGTTCAGCTGCAGTTAGTTTGTCCTGTAACAGCTCCATTAATTTCCAGTGTCTACTGTTCTTATTTAATCAGATTTTTTTCCTTGCACTTTTTCTTCAATTTTAGATTAATATTGTTCCTCTACTTCTGTTTTTGGAGCCATGTGTGATTCTGAAAGTATATCATTAAATGCTACTATGGAGGGGTTGGTCTTCAATTTTCTTCCTAACAGCTTAAATGTTGTCTCCAGAGCTTTTTTTGATTGGTTTTATATAATTCTACATGTACCCTTAATACTTTTTCTTATCCAAAAATTATCACATATCTTATGTAGACAACTCAGAGGGTTCACCACAGCTGGGTAATGTACTGTGATTTCTTTAATTACTACATGTAATATTAAGAGTGCATTTGTTACTGCTTTTATTGCTTATGCTGGCATTCTGTGCAGTTCCTTCAAAAAACCACTTGTTTGATTTTCTTTCAGCCCTTTTAAGGAAGTCTTGTGTGAAGAATGTGCTAAGATCAGAATGTGAAGTTAGGATTTAGCTGGTGAAATGTGGACATATCCATTTAGACGTTTTCTAGAACATACCACAATAACCAAGGAACAGACTTGTCTCCTTTTACAATTCCAGAACACTGGGTTGGTCAGATTTAAGTGTATTTTTCTGCTGAATAACCATAGTTAAACTCTGCAGGTGTTGCAACCAGGCACTTGTATTTTTGGTGTAAGTAAAATTAAATCTCATAACTTAGTCAGCTTGATAATCTTGGAGGTTTGTACATGAAGAGGTCAACTCATAAAACACCAGTTTTAGGAAAATTGTTTTCATACACATCAGTAAAAAGGGGTGTATCTTCCTATCTTGGAGGAAATCTTCAGTTAGAAACTGGGACAGAAGTTCTATCAAGAAACAATGATGTATGAAAACAGCAAGTAATAAAAATGACAGGGGAATTTTGAGGAAGCAGTTATTTGGAAGTTCTAAAAGCGAAAAAGTACTGGTTTTAAATGAAACTTCTGACTGAAAAAAATTGTTTTAACTTCATATATTTAACTTCTTATGTTTCCTATTCAATTCAGTTTCTAATGTTTCCTAAAAATGTTTTTCAGCATGAAGGGAAAAATCACTAGAAGTAAATGATTTAACAGAAACAAAAAAAATAAGAGAAAGTGTTAATAATTGAAATATAGGAACAAATGAAAAGCTATGAAAATTTAAATTCTGTTTTAGCTTTTATTTGATACTTGTATAATAGTTTATCTTAAAAAAAATCCCCCTCAGCCATTCTTTTGATTATTGATTCCATATACAGTTTTAAAAGATTTAATTGAAGACTTTCAATTTAAAAAAAATTTCCTATCTTAGTCCCATCTTATAATGAATTGCATTACAATATAATTCTCTTTTTTGTGTGTGTTTTGGTTATTAATTTCAAAATAGCAGTAGACTGCATTTTCTTGAATGCTGTAGAATTTTAATTTGAAGACCATGTGAACCAACACACAATCTTTCTGTAAAATTTTTGTTGAAGACTTCAAAGAATTTGATTCTTCTCTTTTTTTTTTTTCTTTGTTTTGTTTTGATTTTATTTTTGTTCATTTGTTTTTCCTTTGGTTTTGGTTTGGTTTGGTTTTTATGTTGGTTTTTTTTTCCAACTAATATTATTGCTCTCCATTAGGATATTTTATCTGATCCTGAGATTTCACTAGTGTTGTGTATGAAATTCACAGAATGTGCTGTCAGGGTATCTTACAGTGATTTGAAATTCTGAGTTCTAGTTTTCTTTCATATTCTGTGAATTTTTAATATTTTCAGTTTGTTCATGGCTTAATGGTCTCTTATTTTTGTTCTGCCAATTAGTCTGTCTACTCAATTAATAATTGCCGATTTCTGAACTGCACAGTCTGTATTTCAGGCCCTTAGCCACACTCTAGGGCCCTGAAATACCAAGTTGTGTTTGCCCATATCCTTATGCCCCAGGTACAAAATCTTCCACTTTATGTTTTACTTTAATTTAATGTAATTTTACTTTCATTTAGTGTGAGAATGAATAGCATTACCTCCAATGCTAATTTCACATTGTGTCCTGGAAATGTTGTTCAGAACCATCCCACATCCACTGTACTCCAGTCATCACCAGGTCTATCTTCATTAAATCCCATTAGGCTTCACTCCTTCATTAGTGAGATGAAAGGCAGCTTTCCCCATGGCACCAAAGACCAACTCCCTCAGATCACCCTCCTGGGTCAGATTATTTTGGAACTGTGGAGCAAGCGGATTATATTATTTTTCATCTTCAGTTGTCTTAGATGTTATTTTTAGCAGAAACCCTCCAAAAAATGAGGAAATGCTTTAGAATTTTTACTGCAGACTGTTCTTGTCATATAATTTTGTTGCTCATACAAAATTTTGCTTTCCTTTGTCTAAATAAAACTGAGAATACTCTGAGAAAATGGAAGAGGACTGTTTTAGAAGAAGGATTCATTGTGTATTTATTTTATGGATTCTGCTCACAGTAGTGAAATTTAGAGGATTTGACTTGTATTTGTTTTTAAAATATTTTAGACAATTTTTGGGATATAAAAATTGAGTCTGTTTACAGGAAGCAGCACCATAAAATTCAGGAAATGATTTCATTGCTATATTATTATTTCTAATATATAGACCTATACCCTCATTTGATTATTTCAAGGCAATTTTGCTTAAGACATTTTGGCATTATAGATCAATGAGGAATGTCGTCTGTGCACCCCAAGACTGTGCTCTTTTCCTCTGTGTTTCTATGTTTTCCAGGAGTAGGTGGCTCAGATGAAGACTTAATTTTATAAAATTCTTTTATTTTTGATGCTGCTCAACTTCTTTCTCTTTTCCCCTTCCTCTCGCTCGCTCTCTTTTGTTTACCAATACACTTAAAATAGTAAGAAGTTTCAAGCACTACAGTGATTATTTTTGAGTCTTGCCTGTATTGCTTTCTAACTTGTATGACAGTTCCATTATTCAGGCTGTGAAATATGCAAGTTCCTTCAGGATAGGAAAATAGTATATTGGTACTGTTTGTATTTTTAGAAAAATACAGAGTAACATGAATATCTATCATTACTTTGATATTGAAAGCAAAGTTGTAGCCTGGGCTCAAACCTTGAGTCATTTAAGTCTTAAATCCTCTAAATTAATTGCTTTTTCTGTAAGAAATGGGAAAAGACACCTCTAGAGGTAATTCAGGCTTGAGATGGTGTGAATCACACTCTAGAACGTCTCATTTTTCTATTTTGGCATTCTCGAATGAGCACAGTCCAAACTGAGGTACCTTTGTTAGATGTATTTGTCCAAGGATATAGAATTTACTTCATTGTGGGCAACACTGAATTCTGTTTGCATTTGTTCATTTGGACCTAAGGCAGCTTTCTTTTAAGAATAGATTGACTGCTTTCCAGCACCACAAAAATCCTGTAGGTTTCTAAAACCTATATGCAGCTCTCCAGACATGTAAACTTCATTAAAACCCCCTGATAATCTAATTTCTTGGGAGTAATTTGAATGACCATAATTAAGTCAGGATATATTTTCATGACACAAGACTTTAGCAGAAATGCCAATCTTCAGGATTCCCATATGACAAACATCTCAGTGGTCTTTTTCTTATTCTTGTTTTCAGAGTTTTAAGTAGCTTATTTGGAGTGATTTGGAGAATTGCTTTTACCCAGCTCTGATCTGTTTGCAGTATAAAATTAGAGATATAACTCTGCTAAGGTAATGATTTTGAGAACAAGATGTATCCAAATTGTAGAAACTCAAGTTTAAATGTCAAAAAAAGAGAAGGAAAAATAATATAACAAAGTAAGGATCCAAGTCAAAATGGATAACCAAAAATAGAAACTCCCAGTGAAAATAAGAAACCCCATGGAAAGGTGTTGTTAGAAAGTGCAGGAATTACATTGAATTTCCAGAAGCCAAGCTGACTTGAACTCATGGACAACATTGGAACAAATAGTAACAAAAATCTTCAGCAAGATAAGTAAGAAGCCTCTTTGAGAAAACTGAGCTTCAGTACATCTATTTAACTAACCAAGATGATTATGGAACCTAAAGGGCAGCAAATGGGAATGATGTTTTGGATATAAAATGTAGATGATTAGGATTAAGTAAAAAATTTTAAGTCTCAGTTCATGCTTCTATATACCAAAAGATGGACCACACAACCATTAATCAATTTAGGAAAAAATGAGGAGAAAGCAGAAAATGTGCTAAGGGACAAGAAGTGTGTACAGAGAGCCTGTGACAGAGCAATATAATATCTTGTCAGCAGTATAATATCTTGCCAATATACCATGCAAATATCATGTTGTAGAATCTTTGCTTTAAAGGGTATTGTAGAAGAATTTCTCTGTGTCAGTAAGATGGTTGCTAAAATGCTGTGTATATTAATTAAGTTTGACCTAGGTGGAAGAATAAGGGTTATGGAGTTCATAGTTAATAAATTAAGTTAAATAGATAACAATCAGAAAGGCAAAAAATGTCACCATCTATGTTTAAAGAGCAGTTATTAGACTGCAGAAAGATTGCTAGGATAGTTCCTCAGAGGTTGGCATTGCAACCAGTATTAAATGATCTTGGCTTAAAAAGGTGGTTAACAAATTTGGAAATGACAAGATTTGGCAATCTGAAGAAAAGTCAGATAATATAGAAATGATTGAGGGCCACAACAATACAAATATAAGGAAATACAACAATGTGGAATCAGAGCTTGTGCTGGACAGGCTTCCTGTTACAATCGAGAAATTTTATGAGGTTGAAACTCATCAGCTGGAGGCAAATGAGGACACCTGAGTCTGGTAACAGATCAAAAGATGAATTTGAGCTGCCTACATTTCCCAGTAATTTGGATTCATAGAAGGCTTATTATTTTTTGCACAGCTATAGGTCCAGAAACAGATTCTTATCACACATTCATCTTCTTCCCAATTATTTTCTATACAGTATTTAAATATGGTGACATATGCACTCAGGGAAGGGTGGAACATAACTTTTATGGTTCTGGGTTTTTTTAAACTATTTCAAGTTTATATATTCTTCATGAATTGCAAACTATATAAAATTGAAATTTTATTTTTTTCCCGCAAATTCTGTATGGTAGTTCTTACAGATTTTTATTTTTATACCTTATTCTATAAAAGCTTGAATAATATTAATATAGTAGTATATTTCAGTGTGCTTGGTGAACCTTTGGGTAAATGTATTAACTGTTTATTTCATTAATCCAGTTTTACTGTGGTATTATATTCAACATTTCCTAATTTCTTTTCAGATTCTATATTTAATTTTAGTGTTCCATGCAATTAGAAGGAAAAGATGGTAGGGAGAATTTATATTTTCAGTTCTTTCTGCTTCACTTAAATATCCAAATATTTCCGAACCAGTGCATCAGTTGATGAAGTGATTTTATTTCAGAGTTTATTGCCTTGACAGGATCAATAATCCTACTCTTAGTAAACTCAGTAGAACTAAAAGGCTCAGAGTATTCCCAAACTCCACACACTCCACTAAAATATATTAAAATTTTTATTAACATTGAATATCTTTAATAGTTGTGAAGATTTATTATAACCATTTTCTGCTCTATTGATATTTCTGCATCTAATTTCATAATTACATAATCTAAAAAGGTAGAACTGAACCATAAGGAACCTCTGTGTACATTGAACTCTTCCTAGGAAATAATTGCAATGAAAAGTATCTCATGAAGTTTTTTGCGAACATTTAATTGCTTTTGCTATCCTGATGGCCATGAACATTTTAGACTGTAGAAGTGATGAAATTTGAGCCGTGTTTTTGTAAAACTCTTGTGAACGATGTCAGACTTTGCAAAATGAGAAAGAAAAAAATTGATCTTACTTTGTGCCATGTCTAAGTAAGCCAATATATATTTTTTTGTAGCTGGATACTGCATAAAAGCTTCTAAATAAAAATATTCTTTTTTCTTCTTTGTAGAAATAAAATTACTATCTTAGAAAAAAATCTTTAAAATTCTTAAGGTGATTTCTAACACTTAATTGTTTGGTTAAGCAGTTTTGCGATAAGAAGAAGTAGCAACAGTCTTTGAAAAAGATGTTTATCACTTGTGTATTTTTCATTCATAAAAGACTTGATCAAAGGTTTGTTTTTCTCTCCCCTATTTTATAAAGTGTAATAATAATGAAAAGGGTTAACTACAGTATCTACTTCCATTGTTGGCATATGACATGGCATGGCATTCAGATATTGTTTTATATTTCAATGTATTACGATTAATATAAATCAGTTGGGTTTTTTAAATATTGTAATGCTACTAATGAATTTACTTTTACAGAAAAATATTTAAATGTTTTGAATAATGAATTACTCAACTTTTGGAAGTTTATTAAATTATTATTATGATTACTATAATGAAAAAAGTTTTAGTAGTATTTATTTTGATTTAGTGTCATTTTTTCCTTAGGGATAGATTTACACAAGTATCTGTATTTATAAATGTTAATTATTCTTGCTAAAAATACTTTTTAGTGTTTGTATTTTTAGGGGTGTTATTTCAAATTCCTCATGAAATTTTTGCTTTAAAAACATCTCAAACTTCATTCAGAAGACCCTTTGCTACTGAGGGTTATCAAGATACTGTTTCGGAAAGTTAACATAGTGTTAACATAAAATGACTATTCTCAAGAAAGACTTCTGAATCTAAAATAAAAGAAGAGAAATTAAAACCTTTTTCTTCTTTAATTTTTTTTTTGCTGAGTGCTGATTAGCTTGCACATAGTGCTACCTCTGTTGGAAAAAAAACTTACTCAGATAGATCTATATAATTACACCTCCTTTATCCTATTTTTTCTTAAGAAGTAATATTTTTTATTTCACTCTAATACATGTTAGTTATTATTAGGTAATTCAATTAATGTAATTATTGGTTTTATCTTTAAAGTTTTGACTATGAACCTAATATTTGTGGAAAGGCACGCTTTCCTTTTTATCACAATTAATTACTGTCTACTGTCTACTGATAAGAACAAATTCAGCATTTTGCTTTAATTTCTGATTTTAATGGGAGTTTGATTTAAAGTGTATTCACTAAGACAACATAATGTATGTGTTAGAAAGAAGCAATAAAGGACAGTTTTCTTTAACAAGATCTGCAAGATGGGAAATTATGGGTTCCTAATTGCATGTGAAATTTGTTTATTGTCTGTCAAATGTTGCTCTATTTTGACGTAAATTTTAATTTAAGCCTAGTTTTTTAAATGCCATAACTTAGCTTAAATGTATATGTTGTTTACTCCAAAATGATTTATACTTCTTTCTCTTTCCCTTGGTTTGTTTGTTTCTCTGAGGTACTCTTTAGAATGTTAAATCTCCTTGTGTTGTGAATTATGTCTTTCTGCAGTTTGAATTTCTGTTGGGGATTTTGGTATGGATGGTGTTAAAATTTGGAAAACAATTACACCGTTAACATAAAGTAAATGAAGTGATGGCAATGTTGATTAAAAAATGGATAAACCTTGATTTTTCTCCCCTGCTGTATATTTAAGGTGGGCATATGTCACTGTTGAGCCTCTAGCAGAGAAAGAAGACCCGGTTCTCCATGTGGCATAAAAGAGAGCATTTTATTATTTAATTCCAACTTACATAGACTTTTCAAAGGTCACCCAGATTGGTCAGTTTGAAACCTCCCCCTAGGCAGATTGGCCAGGCCTGAACCGTCCAAATCTCGTGACACTGTTTTTAATAACATCCAAACTTTATCTTTGTTTATAAAACACAGGAAGAAGAGAGAAAAGAATTCTCACGGGAAAGGTCTGTGCTAGCCACAGGCATATAGATGCTAGTGAGACAGCGTTAGATCAGACCCAAGAAGAGTTATGAGACAGGAAAACTACAAACCAATATCTGAAAATTGGCTCCTACATACCCCAGCCATCCTGAAAGCATTGGAGGCTGAAGATAAATTATCACAGAAACACAGACGGGCAGAGGGTGCATGAGACCTCTGGCAATGGTATGGCCCAACCCCTCTACTCAAGCAGGGCCACCTCAAGTGAATTGCCCAGGACCATGTCCTGACAGTTTTGGAATACCTCCAAGATGGAGACTCCACAGCTGCTTCAGGCAACCTGTGCCAGTGTGTAGTCACCCTCACAGGAAAAAGTGTTCCCTGATGTTGAGAGGGAACCTCATGTGGTTCAGAGTGTGCCCATTGCCTCTGGGCCTGCCACTGGGCACTGTTGGAAAGAGCCTGGCTCCCTATTCTTTGTACCCTTCAGGTGTTCGTAGACACTTATGAGATCCCCTGAGCCTTCTTTAGGCTAAACAGCCTCCACTCTCATAGCCTCTCCTTGCACAACACGTAGTCCAGTCACCCGTGTGACTTCATGGTTTCCTACAGGCATGTCTTGGCAGCATGTTCAATTGCACTGTGTTGTTATTCACCAATCCGTGCACTTGGACAATAAATAACATGTACTTGAACACAAAATGTAGCTTATTCAAAATGTATATAAAATTATTTGGGAAATAGTGAATATAGATACTGTGCCTTCAAAGAGAAAAGTATCTAGGTCAATCTTCAACCTTTAAACTCCTAAACTAACTGCTCATAAAAACTGCAATTTCAGCTCTCCAGTCCACTGCACTCCTGTCTCTCCAAGTAGAATAAAAGAAGTGCACTTGTAACATAAAATACTGAGAAGTGTCCTCCAGAAGTGTTTAGTATAACAGTTGTCTCTGCAATATGCTATCTGACATGAAGAGGCTAAAACAAATGCATTACTAAGTGTTTATAGCAGAGTTCTATCCTAGAAATACCCAAATAAAATTAAATTGCTATCTTAAAAATTCCTTTATTACAGTGACCACAGAGAGAAGTCTGTTGCTGTATTAACAAGAAAAAAATAGAGTAAAACAAACAGTAGAAAAGAAGTACGAAAGTGAAGCTATTTTAAAAGACCTTTGAAAGTATTCAATCTGAAAAATCATTAATTCAATACTTTGTGTTCCCAAATTTAGATAAAATATACATCTATTTCAGCAAGAGAATTTGATTATTGTCATGCCATTTTTCTATTATTTTTAGCACTGTTATGTATGCTATTTTGATAATATTTCTGAAAGCACTCAAAATGTTTCATTTTACGTAAGTTGTTAATGGGAAACCAAGCGATGGTGAATACTGAGGAGGTATCCAAGCTACCCAAGCTGTCAGAATCAGTTGCAGCTTGCAGAGTAGCCTGCAAGGATAAAGCCATGATGTCCCCAGTAAAGCCTGCGGTCTGTGGAGGACTGCACAGCATGAAGTCATGGGAAACAGAGGTGAGAGAATATTGAGAGGTGGGTCCAAACAGCATTTGCCAGTTTGCCAGCCATACTCTTCCATTTAAATTTTGGAAGATCCCTTAGACTTTGAAAGACTTTTTCTCAGCCGATGTCCCTTAATGACATAGTTTGCCAAAATAGCAGAGATCTGCTCTCTGCAAAAGCTTTGTTAGACCCTTAGTTGATTCCTCTGCACTCACCACCTGCACTCTATAACCTTTGTATTTCCATCCATAGTGCAGTCTATACAAAGTTTTTTCTAACTAGTTTAGCTGGCTGGAACAAGATTTATAAAATACACTGGCAGTGTAGAATAAAGCAAAGGAAAAGAAGTTACAATAATTTTCTTGTTGGCTATACATCTGTATTCCAGTGCATTTAGAAACAAAGAATGTTCTACCATGTGTCTTAGTGTTTTGTAACAGTAGCATCTTTAGTGCTACCTTGTAAAACCCAGATATAGTGAAGCTTTTTAAAAAGATAACTCTCTGAATATCTCTTCCTCCGCTTTTCTAAGCATCTGGAAATGATTTAACCCAAACTGCTCCTAAACAGGCTCTCTATGGTGCCAAATATGAGTGATGGCAAATGTGGCATTTATCTGCCATGTTCAAGGGAAAAAGGAACCATTTTAATTTTTGCATGTGTGATTGTCTGCAGGAATATGTACTTCCACAGTGTGAAGAGCTGCATGGGGTTCTCTTTGCCTTTTTCCACAGTTTTCTAGTGGTACAACAGTGAGGCACTTGGTATTTATGACTTTTCCCTCTTTGAAACAGAAAGCAGGGAACAGTTGTCCAGACAAGTCTTATGGCATTGTGTGTGCTTGCTTGTGAATCTGACTGCATATTAATCTCGTTTTCCTAGATTGTACTACTGCTTATCTAGCTGTACTATTGCGGTCTGGTTGGAAGACAGCAACCAACATAAACAAGTGGTTTCCTCCCACACCTAATCACGACTGTATTAATAGGATGTAGTAAAGAAAACTTGTAGAAACCATAAAGCAAGCTGGAAAAGCAAAGAACATACTTGTTGCACTCATCACAACAACTGAATAATTATATTCATTCATCTTTCTTACTTTACTCTGTGTCTGAACTCATTAAAATGTGCACACATTGTTTGTTTTCTGAGTGTGATGTAGGCTATTTGCCAGGATCAAGTTTTCTGTTCATGTGCTCTGATGTCATGGTGCCACTGCTCAAGATTTTGAAGTAATATTTTACTGGGTTTTTTTAAACTATGTTGTCTTTAAAAAAAGAGTAATTCCTAAAAGGGACTAGTTGATCATCATCAGTTAAGTCAGTTTCAGGAAATTATGATATATCAATTTTTAAGCCATGAATGTATGAATTATTGCGATATGTGATATTGTTAATGAGGTCTTATGATACAAAACTATTCCATGATTGTTATATTCTCTTTCATTTAAACTAGTTGTCTCACAGATAATTATGGGGGAAAATACGTGGTAATATATACAAGCATAAAAAAATCTGGTTAATGTTGTTGTCTGTGTGGGTTTTCTTAGCAATCTTTTTCTTCTTTTTAGCAAGTTCGATATGGGCGTACACTTACACACATGCACGCATCATAAAACATCTTTATACATAAGCACTGAAATATCCTATATTATCTGTCTGCTTTTCTGGCTAGAGATAAATAGGTATAGTGGAATTGTCCTCTGCTTGAAGGTAGCAGATAACAGGGACCTCTTTTGTCATTTCTCTAAGGGATAAGAAGCCAGCATTATTTTGAGTTTTATTTGTGGTTCTGTCCTGTAATAGTTTCAGTCAAATGGCATGAAAGTAAATTAGTTTTCAGAAATTTTGGCAGAAAACTGGTATCTATTCCTGTAGTCCTCCATTTCCTGAATTATTTTTAATGAAAGAAAAAAGCCAAAAAACTACTTGTTCAGCTCACTATCCAATAAGCTCCATTTCAATCGCAGCTTTCCTTAGCAAGTCTAATAATGTTTTGGCCCTTGCTGAGATAGCATTTATTTACATAAGGAGAAAAAAAATGGGAAGTCATGTTAGGAACAACTTTATGTGGTGATTCTAGTCAAACTAGAACTGCATACAGTGGAAGTGTGTCAGTTGCTGGAATGCCTGTCACAAATACCTCAATACATTTGTTTATTGCCTCCTAAACAATTTTTTCACTTGCTGGAAGTTGATTTCTGAAATAATTCTCTTTTCTGAGCTGCTGTGTGAAATGGAAAATGTTTCTGTTTCTGCTGGTTTACTTTATAGGTTCCTGCAGACTTCCTTATATTAGGTTTGATTGTTGCATTTAATTTCAGGAAGGCTTTAATTCTTTTAAGATGTCCTCACTTTTCAGTCACTCCCAGTTACAGATGTTTAATCATTCACCTCAGCGCAAACAGTCCATCAGGTTTTTAACAGAACAATGACACACAAAAATGGAAATCCATATTATGAAAGAGGCCCTAAATCAACCCTTACTGATTAATTTCCCCTTTATTCACAAAGCCTAACTCATTTTGACTGAATCAATCAAAAAGCTATTACCTTCATACTTGCAGGTGTTACTTTCAAAATCAATAAAAACTGCATTTATTTTTAAGATGCAATATATTACCAAAGTAAGTTCCCATTTACTTAGGCTAGAGATTTATCAAAAACTGTTACAGTTGGTAAAATCTTGGGTTTTGACCCTGTATTTTTTGGTGGTTTTTAATTTTCAACTTTGTCCACATTTTCCAGTTTCATTTAGTTCAATAGTTGGATTGCTCTTAATTTTGTGAAAGTGTTTTTATTGCTTCTGTACATGAAGGCATTTTCTTTACGATTTCAAGGGAATTCCTTCTGCACCAGATGCCATGTTTTCATTCTGCTTTTTAAATAAGGCGGCATGAAAATGGTCCAAGTTTGAGGAGTAATGGGTAAAGACAAAAGCTACCTGTCTTGCAAAGCAAAAGCAGCCAACAGGCTGACAAAGCTGGTGAGGAGAGCTTTAAACTACATCCTCTGGTAAAGAGAAATTACAGCTCAATTAGGCGTGGAAGCAGTGGACAGGGATGCAGAGCAAAAGAGCAATGGGTGCAAGGTGACAAGAACAAGAGATGATTCAGGAACAACAAAACAGGGAAAGAGAAAGCCCTCCTGAAATATGTACATACACATACAGCCTTGGAAACCAGCAAGAAGAACTAAAGCTCCATGTGCCGATGCTGAATTGTGACATTATTGATGTTGTAGTAACAGATCTGGTGGAATATCTCCATAACTTGAGTGCTGCCACAGACTCTTCAAGGAGGGCAGGCAGGGAATAAGCAGAGGAGAAGCTTGAAGGGAGAAGCAGAGAGAAGCAGCTTGAAGGTGTGTAGCTGTTGTGTGCATCATTCAACAGGCTGACTGAGAGTGTATGGTAACCTGGAATTAAAGGAGAGGTCAGTAAACATGACATTGTGGTAGGAAATCGTTCTGGATCACCTAATAACAGTCAAAAAGCCAACAAATTCTTTTTTAAACAACAAGAGAAAGTCTCTGTATCACAGACCCTGGCTCTTTTGAACTCCCTTCTGTCTGCTGGAGCAGCAACATAGCAAAATGCAAGCAAGGGTGTCAGAGATCTTGGTACAGGAGCCAAATGGATGAGCTAGGGGATGGCTCTTGGATGGAGCTGATATTCAGTGACAGGAACTTCCTAGGGATATGTCAGTGGCAGTAGCTTTGGCTACCATAAAATCATGGAATTAGTATCCTGAATGAAGTAAGGAAGGACAGCAGCAGAGTACAAACTTTGGGGTAGCAACCAAGGTAATTGAGAAGGCTGTCTGATGTCCTTGCAAGGCTGCTCTCGGTCATCTTTGGAACATCATGTAGATCTGGACAGGTACATGGTGATAGGAAAGAAGCAAAAGCCTGAAGGTCTGTGACTAGCACAGGTCTTTCTCGTGAGAACATTTTGCTACATTTCATAAACAAAGATAAAGTTTGGATGTTTTGCAAACAACGTCTCCGGATTAGGTCAGTTCGGGCTTGGCCAATTGGGCCTAGGGGGAGGTCTCGGGCTGACCAATCTGGGGCACCTCTGAAAACTCTATATATATGGAAATCAAAACAATAAAGTTCTCTTCTCTCTTTCCTTGTTTGAGAACCTGGCTCATTCCTCAGCTAGCAGCTCAACAGTGACAAGGTCAACCCTAGGAAACCTGCAGGCTCATCCCCTGGGAAAATCACAAAGTTTTCTTACCAGAAGAAAAGCATGTCTGACCACCCTACTGGGATAAAATGGCCTTACCAAAACTTCAGAAATCACTTTGTGCAATTGTACAGACTTTGGGCCTTCTTATTTTTATATACAGAGGAAGAATACTTATTACTGTTGCCTTTTCTCCTTGGATGGGAACTGGATTGTGTTTCTTCTCTCTCTACCCTGATGGAATCTTAGGGCTCTTAAAAGACAATAGCTGCTGTCTAGTACTCATGACACACTGTCCTTGAATTGTCCTGTGGATTTATCTGGAATAACTGAAGCAGAGAGAGTGTGAAAAATGGGTTCTTAACAGGTGAGGTTCACTGCCTTTTACACGGAATTATTGGGATGGTAAGGGGGAGAAACAGTATAACGTTCTTGAGGATGCACATATTCTCAAATCAAATTATCTCAGAGCATATTTACAAACTAGGACTGGCTTAAGGCTGGAGGACAATCCTATAATTTCAAACTTATATTCACCAGATTTTTTTTTCTTTGATTTTCTTGAAGAGTACTGTGTACTTTTATACATACATAAGTATCCATATAAATATACATACACACACATATATATACACACTTGCATCCCTAACTATCTCATCACAGCTCTTTCCCCTTATTTTAAATAGCAGTGATTTAGGTCTCTATCATGTTAAAGCAGTGAACTACAGACAGTGTCTCATTATCAGTGTCATCAATATCCTGTAGACCTGCTACACTCAGCCTTTATCCAGATGTTTGATATTGTAAAGGTGAAATGTGAAGGCCTTATCTTACTTAATTCTCAGTCAATAAAACTTTCATTAAAATCAGTGAAGGTCTGCCCAGTAAAACTGATAGGAATCTAATAATTTTTGGACCTTTTCTAGGACTATTTGCATGATCAGAGCTTTGTGCAGGTAGATGCAAAGCTATTTCCTTATTTATTGGCCAGTAAAATGAAGGTACATATGAAAGAATACTTGTTTGCTTCCTCCTCTTAAGATTGTAAATTTCACTATCCTTTAGTATTCTCAGTTGTAATTGTAATTAAAAAGGAAATGTTTTTATTCTTCAGAATCAATGTGTTATGTTCAAATATAGTTGAATCCCAGGAGCAATACCAGCTTTATCTCTGAGTTGTTGTCTTATGTATCCAAATGACTTTATATGGGATATAGAAACTGTGTGGGAGAAAAGCAAAGTTGCAACATAGGAAGAAGCATACATGATACTAATGACACAGTTCATTATGCTATTAAAGGAGGGAGTGACAGAAACCTACACCAGTTGCTCCTTTGCTCTTTGCTCAGACATCAGTATATTTTTTTACTGACTAGCTTCTTTCCTGCATTGGCACAGTAGGTTTGGTAAGTTAGCAGTACTATTATTGCTTTTGCAATTTTTTCACATTAGAAAATAAAAAAGGTGAAAGTGAAGAAGACAAGAACAGAATTTTGCTTTTTCCATGTCATGAGAAAATTAGTAATATTTTATGGCACGACAGTGCTAAGCATGGAGAAATGCCTTATTAGAAGGGATTCAGGGAGTAATCTGCAAGGGGTTTTAAGAGAAGATGTGGCAGCAAAATATTTATGGGATACTGAAAAGGAGGGGTTGTGGGTAATGTGTGGCCCAGAAATAAAAAGTATTTAAAATATTTAAAAGCCCTCTTCATTCCTTCAGAAAGGGGAGAAAACAATGTAAGAATAAGAAAAAATATTACTACTTTAAACTATGAGAAAGCCAAGCTGAAAGTAATTTACCACTTCAAAAAATGAAAATATCTGAGGTTTTTCCCTTTGGTTTTTGAATTTTTTAGCTCAGAAGGATTTCTAAAATGTAATTGTCTCTGTACCCTCATGTATATTGAAGTTTTCTGCAAACAGTAGAATTTATAACCTTCCTATAGAACATCAGCATTTGAGTCAAAAGTTGTTTTAAAAATGCACTGCTAGAGGTCATGCATGAGGCAGTGCCCTTCCATGTTACTTTAGGTATATGTAAGCAATCCAAGCCCTCACACAGCTGGTGAGTAAAAGTGTTCCAAATAAATGTTCCATTTATTATGTTTCAGAGAGAAAATGTCTCCAAAAGATTCACTGCAAAATTTGTCCATCAGAAATTTTTCTTCCATGAGAGTGTTTTTCTGAGAAATAATTTTTCAGAAGCCCTTCAATTTTCTGTGACTCATTTCTAAAGTAGACTTTGTACATTACAGATTTTCAAAAGGAAAATGATTTAGATCCCCATGATTAATTCCTTAATCAAAGTGATCCTTAAAAAAAAAAAAGTCAGTCAGAAGCTATGGGGAAAATTACATTTTCTACACATCCTCCTGAGAAAGAGTATGGCTCCAATAATGAAAAAAATGGGGGGTTTTTTGTTGTTTTTTTGTTGGGCTTTTTTTTTGTATAAGCAAACCAAAAGCATTTTGGAGCAAAAAGACTTCATGAAACGATTAAAAGGGGACCCTTACTCAGAGTAAAGTTTGACCTGAATTCTGATGAAATATGTGTATAATATTTGTAGAATAAATTATCCAAGGAAACAGTTGACTTACTTCAAGGTACTTTTTTATAAAAAGAGTAGTATTAAATTCTTATGTGTATGTGTCTGAACCATCTTAGCAAATAGCAAACAAACAGATCTTCGACAGTGAAGTTCCTCCCAGCATGCTAAATGCAAGTTTTTTGTCTTTAAATAAACACATCCAACCTCCTTGCCTATAATATATTCAATATAATGCTTTTACATTGAATTTTATTATGGATATCATTAAAATATCAATATTATAGCATTATACTGAATTTTAAAAATCATTACTATCTGCTTTTATTGCAAGAGGGTGGGGAAGGGCAGCTATGAGTAAACAGTCTCTCTCTTATTCTGATAGGATCACTTGCAGGGCCAGTGAGATAAGTTCTTGTGACCAAAGGAGCAGCTCTCATAGAAACTGAAATTCAAGCTCTTCAGGAATAGATTTATTAGTGGTGCCATCCTCTGCTTCTTCCTTAGCACACATCAGCGTGGTTCTCCTCTTGCCACACAGGACTTGGTCATGGCTTCTGCTTCTCTGCAGGTGTTCAGAAATTAAAGTTCTAGATTTGCAGCTGTATGTCCCTACTGCTATTGCTCCAGTGAGGATGGCAGTTTTTGTTCCCTATTCAGGAGCTATTTTACTGAAATTTACTCCACTGAAAGGAAACTGGATGTTCCTGTGTTCACATTCATATTCAAGGCACAGAGACTCAGGCAGAACTTGACTCACATTTTGAAGATCTTTTAATTTTTATTTTTAAATAGAAAGTGTAGAATTTAGTGCAGTTAGTCATGCTTATTTTGGAAAACTACTTTTTAAACTCAAACAATAAGACCCTTCCAATCTTCCTTGAAGGCTTCTTATCAGATATTCAATTTCATTGTAGTTTACTCATATCAGGCTCCAACTGGCCGTTCGGTGAGTTCCAAGAGGCACAAATTAACAGGAGTCAAGACCTTACTAATATTATTGCTATCCTTTTCTTTTCCATGACACATTCTGAGAATAATAATAATAATAATAATAATAAAAAAAAAGCTGATTTTCCAGAGGAATTGGAAATTAGTGCTTTTTGGTAAATTGAAACATGAATGATTTATACCTTTTTTTTCTTTGTGCATCTATTTTGGGGTTGGTTGGGTTGGGTTTTTTGGATGTTTTTGCTTTGTTTTGTTTTGTTTCATTTTTGTTTAGTGTACTGTCTTAGCCAAATATTATGTAGGTTAGAAAACTCAGTAATAATTCCCACTCAAGAAAGAATGATTTTTCTTTTTTATACAAACTCTGCTTCCCAAATGTCTTGTACCTCTAGTTCTTTTGTCCTCCCCTGTTTCTTGTTTATTATGACTGCTACTTTTTTTTCAGTCAGCATTTTCCAAAATGTAGAGGAAATATAGAAAGTGATATGATGAAATTATAAAGTGATATGCATGTATGTCACATACAAAAGAAAAATTGTGCAAAAATCAGGACTGCTTTAGAGAACAATGTTGTTTTCCTATTTGTTTATCTGCCTATTTCTGTAGAGATCTTTTAATCTAAGAAAAAATAGAGATGGACTGTATTAAATTTATTTCAACTCTAGTTCTTTTTAAAGGCAGGACTGTAGCAGAGATTCACCTAAGAAAAATGAAATGGTCACTGAGGTTTATTTTATTAAGTAGATAAAATGCTGTCATGTATTTTTTCCTTCCCATCCCAATGCTTTGCTGATTAACTTTAGTTTTTAAAATACTAGCTAGATCTTGGTGATCCTACCTGAGCAAACTGCTCATTTGTCTAAAATCCTTTTGTGTCCTTCAGGAAATATTATTATGCTAATAATATAGTAGTTTCTTTAATCAATATGATGCCATATTTATTATATATAAACCAGTTTGAAATTTATGTTAAGAGCCAGCCAAGTCTTGACTTCTCTATTTACTAAAATAAAATTGGTTTTGGACATAAAATGCCTTTGGTCACTCCTATGAGGAATAGCGTCCGGGTGTCTTGGATCTTACAGGACCTATATATGTGCCTGTGCAGTAGAATTGTGGAGTATGCAACAATTAGATGAATTCTTAGATATTCATAAGTTTCTGCCACTGAATTAGCAAAAGTAAAGCAGTGAATTTAGTTTGTGCATATGGGATTTTAGCCAAAGTAAATGAGTCAGTGTTTTAATTCACTTGAGTTCAAATTTATTTAGACTTGTCATATTTAACAAAAGAAAATCATCAGCCATAAAGGAGCAGTCAGGCATGATATTGAACAGCTGAACTTGTCAGAATAATCAGCATGTAGTTATGAAGTTTCATTCAGTACATCACTGCTTTACAGTTGTTGTTATTGTGTTTGATTTGTACTTGCTTAAGACAAATTGATGTTGGGTGTGGAAGGCAGCCTTTGCTTGGCTTTTGTCCACTGAGCTAGGGTATTTGGGCAACATTTTCAGGCACATGGTATGATTCTTGGAGAAGTCCTGTGGAGGGCCAGGAGTTGAAGTCAATGATCCTGATGGGTCCCTTCTAACTCAGCATATTCTTTGATTCTTTGGTTTTACAAATAGTTCCCCTCTTTCCTCAGAAGCTTATTGATGTGAAGATCCTTTTCTTGGTGTTATTTATTGATCTCTATGGCCAGTAGGTGAGGTATTTAAGACCAGGTTTTTTGCTTGTCATATTTCTCTGCTGAACTTTCCAACGAACTGAAAGTCTTTCATGTGTTGCATATGCACATGCAACTCTAATTGAACCCTTTATTCTATGCAGCTGTATAAAAAAGAATGCAGTTCTAGGTCATTTATTACTAGTCCTTTTTGACCTCCATGCCCTTTTAAAAGCTCAACATTTGAGCTTTCGTAAGCAGGCAACTATTATTAGTAAGTTACTTCATGAATGGTAAATGCCTTCACTACAGTTCCAAACCATGTATTTTCCTGTCAATACTATTTGCAGCATGTTGTGCTCTGCCTCATCAGAAGAAAGGAGAACAGCTTATGTAATATTAATAAGCAACTCATTTATAGATAGGAAGTTGGTAATCTTTGAATATTAATTGGAAGAATTCTAAAGGAGCGATGATAAAATAGACACAGAAAGAAGACTCCTTCCTCTAAATGTTGAATAGCGTATTATTTTCAGAGTATAAATTATTTACATGGAATTGCTGCTTAGAACCAGGAATCTTTTATCTTTCAGTCCTTGTTTTAAACCTGATCGGCAAAATGACATCTATCTTTGCATTTTCCCTAGAGCTTGACAGTCATGAAAGCACAGCCATTTTCAGGCAGATGTTTGCTGTTGATAAGATGCATTAAAGCATGGACCATTAGCTGAACTGTTTTGTAAGTCATCAAAGATTCAGATTGTTTAACAAATTGATATCTATGCAGGAAACAAAAGACAGAGAAGGTCTGTGTAATGCTGCAGTAGTTCTTATTGCCTGTCTTTAAGATCAACAAGCAGTGCTACATTGGGCAGAGTACGAACGGAATGACAATGGGGCCTTTTTCAAAACAAGCTTGAAACCGAATGAAATACATCATTTATTAAAGTAATAGATCCCCTCACTACATCTCCCAAATATGCTGAAGCAGACTTATTTTCTGCCTACTCACATCTATTGCTATCATATTTAAATGAATTAAAATGTAACTTAAGCTTTGCATGCAAACACATCCTAAAAGTCTAACGTGATGCTTATGTGTGTGTGCTGCATGCAGTTTACAACTATACAGGAAGAGTCTGACCTAAAGATAAATATTACAAATGGAAATCTGAATAGTAATAACTAAACAGCTGAATGGAGAAGAAATAAAAGAAAGCAAAGTATCTGGAAAAGTGTGAAATATGAACAGAAGTGGAAAAGAGTCACTGAAAGGCAGATAAAAAGTGTGGCAAAATGCAGCAATAGATGGGGGGGGAAGGAAATATGAGATAAATACTAGTAAATATTTAATGGAGAATGAAGAGCAAGAAGAAAAAACACTGTAAAAAAATAGGTGAATAGAGAAGCAGGGTCCTCTCCTTCATCCTGCTGGCAAAGCTTTTAGTAATGTCCTCAGGACACCATTGTCCTTCTTGGCCACAAGGGCACTGCTGGCTCGTAGTCAGCTTGCTGTCCACAAGCACCTCCAGGTCCTTTTCTGCAGAGCTGCTTTCCAGCTTTTTCCAGCTATCCCCAAGCCTTTACTGGTGCCTGGGGTTATTCTTCCCTGAGTGCAGGACTCTGTGTTTGCCTTCGTGGAATTTCAGATTCAGTCCTCTGCCCATCTCTGCTGCCTGTCAAGGTCCTTCTGAAGGGCTGCACAAACCTCTGGGGTATCAGCCACTCCTCACAGGTTTGTGTCTGCGAACTTGCTGAGGAGGCCTCTGTTCCTTCATCCAAGTCATTGAGGATTAAGTTAAACAATACTGGACCCAGTATGGAACCTTAGGGGACACCACTTGTGACTGCCTCCAACTAAACCCTGTGCTACTGATTATGGCACTCTGGGATCTGCCATCCAGCCAGCCCACCTCACTCCTCCTCACTGTCTACTGTCCACTCAGTCCACACTTCCTCAGTTCATCAATGAGGATATTGTGAGAGACAGTATAGAAGGACTTGCTAAAGTCAAGATAGACAACACCCACTGCTCTCCCCTTGTCCATCAAGGTAGTTTTCTCATCACAGAAGGCAATTAGGTTGGTCAAGCATGATTTACTTGCAGTGAATCCATGCTGACTCTTCCTGTCTTCCTCCTTTCATCCATGTGGATAGAGACTGCCTGCAGAATGAGGTGCTTCATCACCTTTCCAGGGACTGAGATGAAGCTGACTGGCATGCAGTTCCCTGGGTCCTCCTTGAGATTTTTGAAGACTGTCCTCATGCTATGTCCTCATGCAATTGCCTGATAGAGCTCGTAGGAAACACTTGTTCTGCCAAATATTTTGATGGATCAGGGTGTTTTCATGTCCTGACAGTAGTTTCCAAAGAGAGCAACTTTGTAAAAAATGGAACTGGTTAGGAGATTTAAAGAAAAAAAACTTGGACAAAGGATCAAGTGAATCTTTGCAGTTGTAGTTTAGTGAGTTTATTGTGGTAGTCATGCTAAGCTCAGCAATACCAATCTAAAATTTCCTCTTTCTTCCTCTAAATTTTGGATTGCAGCCTGTGACTGGTAAATAATATATATTAGCTCTGGACTTATTCTTGTCTTATCTCTTAACACTGTGTAGTTTTTCTTCCTTGTCTTTTTGCTACTGAAGTCTATTATTGTAGATAAGGGTTATAGATGTAGTACATTGGTTAAACATTCATTAATGTTGACAGCATTAATTAAAAACACTTTGAATTTTTCTGCTACCTTCAGCAGGAATAGAATGGGGCCCGTTATACTAGTGCTATGAAGACTTTATTTACCTTAATGGAAAAATATCTTAAAAAAGATATATACTTAGCAGGTTGCTTTGTTCTAACTTAAAGACAGAAGAAACTAAATCTTGTGTAACCATTAGGAGAAAAGCCAAGGCAGGTATGGGGATGGGAACAAAGTTCTGTTCAGGCTTGCAGAATGGTGTTAGGTCCTTTCCTTTGTCTTTTCAAATCTGGACTATTCCTACTGATCCAAATGTGTAAGTTTGATTAAAAACTATATTTCACTTCTCTCCACATACTTTCCCCCCTACATACTATGCTAAAGTTTCTTCAAGCTGCTTCTGTCTGCTGCCTCAATATCTTTCCTCAGTTAAAATTATTTTATACCCTTCACATCACTCCAATCCGTGAAAGGTTATCAGTCACACCATCCATTTAAAGACATCAGCTGTGTTAGCTTAGATCCCAGATTTCTCTGAACAAGGTTTTCACTGATGTAAAAGGTGAAAGAAAGCCCTGTTAACCTCTCATAGAAAGCTCCATTCTAAATAATTTTGTTAATGAGTAAATAAGTGTTTGGGGACAGTTTCCTATGCATTTTAAAAGATTCTTAGCCTAATTTTTTGCTTGAAAGTAATTTTCTAACTCAAATAAATGGTCTCACTAGACAGCTAGCTTTTCATAGCAAGCATCTTAAGGAAGTGCACAGAGGGACTTTCTGTCTAAAATGTCATTCTTCTGGGACATTTCAAAAGAAAATGAAATAACAGGAGAGTCAGATGCAGAGTAAATGCAATTCATAAAAACTGCCTTGGAGCAGATAATATGCAAGCATATGTGTCAACATTAATTTAATTTCTATGGAAAAAACCTAAACCAAACAATCCCCCCTAAACCTTACACAAGTTTTAGTATGTTTTCCTACGGATTTCAAGATCAGTGACTGAGTATTTCATTGTGCAGCTGACAAGGGCTGTACACTAGAGGCTATATATCAGGAATTAATTGTCACTTTGCAAGCAAATGAGATAACAGTCAGGCTTGCACAAAAATTACACTGTCTCAAAATTATAAATGATTCCTTGGAAAGCATAAATGAACTGATAATCAGGCAGCCAGACATTAGTGGAAAAAAATAAGCTCATTGAAACATCTCTACACCCTAAGAGAATTTTAATAAGATATTACAAACTTTGGTAACAGAAAACCAACCACGGAAAGAATGGAATCTGTCAGAGTGATCATCTAACTGTGTCTAGAGAAAAGCTGTGGAGATTTCTCACTATTTTTCATGTCCCCTATATTAAATATGTAATTGTAAAGCAAGTAAGTTGCTTAGCTCCACCAGAACAAGATTATTTTTAAGTTTCCATTCACTGAAGATTTTATTACTCTGTCATAAACTCAGGAGCTTTTCTAATAGTATATGTGTCAGAAGAAAGATACAAATTTTATGGCAGTTAAAAAGAAAAAACTTACTTTGTTTAACATCTGCAATGTTGTCATGCAAACTGGCTTAGAAATCAGTATGATTCCGTGACTACTGAAACTATCATGGGCCAGATTCAGCCTCACTGAGGCTGGGTATTGGCTTCTTTCCTGATTTGAAAGAAGCTGTAAAGCCTTCTATAGAGCTAGTTAGCTGAAACAGTAGAAGCCTTTCCCTCAGCCCCCCATGTTGGTATCACTTCCCAGAATAAACACAAACATTGACACTTACGGAAGAAAATTGTCTGAGCATTTATTTGCAGGGCAAAAAAAACCAGGACAGAAGACAAGAAGACTGCAATGTAGAGAAAGCTAGGGAAGAAAAATTTTGGACCAAGTGTGGTCCAAAATCTTGTTTATTCTTTGTAAATGAACATGTTTGCATAGGGACTGTCTGACTCCACAAAGCCCCAGTGTTTGGGTAACCAAGTAGTCAAAAAGGACAGTACTGATAACAACCATAAGATTTAGTTTCCATGGGGACAATGCTTGTGCTTGTACCCTGCTGAACCAAAATGAAGCAGCGAAAGGAGGATGAAGAATTCAAGTATGTCACAGAAAATTTAAAATAAAACAATGTTAGCTGAAAGCCTCACAAAAGTGATTAAACAAGGTCTGTTATGTTTGTCTAGGAGGTGACAATAACTCTGGACAAACTCATTCTTCATGCAATTTAAAACATCATTTCCTCCGTCTTTTCTGCTGTGTCTTTCTTCAGAGGTTGTCCAAATCATAGAGCTGTGGAATCATAGAATGGTTTGGTTTGGACCTTAAAGATCATCTAACTCCACCTCCCTGCTGTGAGCAGGGACAGCTTCCACTACACTAGATAGCTAGAGGTCCATCCAACCTGGCCTCTAACGCTTCCAGGGGTGGGGCAGCTGCAAGTATCTAGGCAACCTGTTCCAGTGCCTCACGCCTCTCACAGGAAGGAACTTCTTCCTATCTAATCTAAACCTACTGTCTTTCAGTTTAAAACCATTTTCCCTTGTCCTGTCACTGCATGCTCATGTAAATAGTCGCTCTCCAAATGAAACCAGGGTGGTTAGAAACAAGCACATGCCAGCTGCTCCCAGTTTGTGGATTGCTATATTTATTTAAAGTACAACCAGTGGCACAGAAAATGATTGTGCCAGGTGGTGAATTTGAATGCCTGAGCAACCAGCACACAGTCCTTAATTGTCAGTAATTTAAAAATGGCAATCTCTTGCACAAGAATAGATGAAGAATAGATGAAGGGGGAGAAGTTATTCCAATCAGTCCAATCAAAACTTGGCTGGGAGCATTGTTGTAGGTAACTTACAGTCAGAGATGAAACCTTCATTAAAGCAGCAGTTTTAAAAATTCTGATCACTTCAGGGCACTCATTGCTTCACCAATGTCAACCAGGAAACCAGGGTATCTCTGTCAGGGACTTACAGAACTGAGAAATCACTTGGAGAGCAAATCCTAGAGGCGAAGGTCAACAAGGAAGTTCATTGTAGGATGAAAAATTGAGTCAGACCAAATAGGTAAGATTTACTGTTTGAAGCAATTTGTTATCTTCATAGTCTCAAACCTAAGGGCTTGACCAAACCCCAAAAATTTTGAGAAAAAGAACATAGAATGTTTGAAGTAAGTTATCCTGATAAAAACCAAAACTGATAAAGTGAAAATTTTGTGTTCCATGAAGCAAGTTTTTATGTGTTGGACGTTACCCTGAGAAAACAGACTGTGGTATCTTGTCCACATACAGGTTCTCAGTGTATGATCTGGATCTAACTGTAAGTTTAAGTTGCCTAGCCAAATGGTGACCATTAGGAAAAAAAATCCTGAGTTGAAAGACCTTAGTTTCTTACGTAACCTGATACTAATGGGGACTTACTAGCTGTAGACAGCTAACTCAGCATGGATACACATACTAAGATAAGCAAAAAAACCCAAAACATAAATAGTTTGGTAAACTTTTTGTTGCAGAGTAAACCAGCAAGTAATGCAGTGAGGAGTGAAGAAGATGGAAACAAGTGTCTGAGAATGTTACAGATACAGCTCTGATGTCAATATGGAAGAGGGGAATTCAGAAGCCAGTTATATAGTGATAAGGAAAAGTAATGTATTTAATTTGTAAAGTAGCGGATGTGGGCATTAATCCAAATGCTAAGATAAGCAGTTCAGTGAACTGAAAATTCAGTAATTCAGCTGATATTTTAAAGAGAATTTCACAAGAGACAGGATCATTGCAAGTACAAGTTCTGCTCAGTTAGCAGAGCTTAATGACAGTTTCACTCTGTAAAAAAAACCAAAGGACAAAACGTCAGCCACTACCCCCCCCCCCCCCCAAAATTTTTAAAAAATTGGAGAAGAGAAGCAAAAGGGACAACCTTGGTGCTTGCAGAATAGCTCCGCTTTTGTTCATAAAGGCTAAGAACTCATACGACACTAAATCAATAAAAGCAGTTTTGGTTTTGAAAATGTGAAATGTTGGCACTGGTTCAGATATGTGTACTGCAGAAAGAAGTGATTAAGGCATCACAAACTGTATCATCCATTTTTAGTCAGCACAAAGGATGATTGATGAAGTTTTGCACATACCTTAAGGTGTCTAAAAATCTTGGATGCTTTTCCAGTAAATTCCATTGAAAGAGTGCACAGTGCACAAATTAACAGTAAATAAATAAACAGTGACAAAAATTATGTGATTATTTATTTATGTATCTGTATAGCTTATAAATAGGGTCTTTATGCTAAACTTCTATTTTCTTCAACATATTCTTAACATATTCATAATTCTTTTATCTTGGTAATGCTGAGAACCACAATCTTACATGGATAAACACCCAGCAACCTTTTAGAATTAATAGTACAGTATAATGGTAACTTTCGTAGTATGAGAAGAAAGACATCTATCAAAGTTATATTAAAAAAAAAAGGAATTTCCAAAATATGATCAAATTAGAAATTAATTAGATAAAACATATTAAGCTCTATTTTTTTTAATTTATAGATAAATGTAGCCCTTGCATAAAAAGGTATAATTTTGTACCCAAAAGTCAAAATACTTCAATTATTCATTCTAATTCTGTTTTGCAGCCTAAAGTGAGACACAGAACTAGCAAATAAAAGACTCAAACATACAAAAAAATTAATTGGCTACTTAATTTGGTTTCATTGTCATAAATAAGCAAGAGAGAAATTACATTAATACTGAAAAAATTGATAAGGCTTCTAAAAGTTTTAATAATCTGAAGTGCTTATAATACTTTTTATAATGTTAGATTTTGTAAAATCTAATAATGACAGGGTTTTAATGGATGTTTGGGGAAGCAGACTGACTGAATCCTGTTTTGCTGTTTTTAAATCAGTATTTAAAGCACACCTAAAGCTTAGACATTTAAAGTTATAAAATTTACAATTGAAAGCTGCCTTTTTAAAGTCCTCTAAATAAAAATTTTCTAGCATGTTAATTTATACCCATCACATATTTCTTAACTTACCCAAGCTTCCCAGCTGTAAAAGATTAATGGCTGCCTCATGAAGTGTGTACAATGTATTCCCCAATATAAATAGCTAAAATCCCACTTCAGTCTGTTCCAAATCATACTGCAAATACTTAGTGTAAAACTAGTAGAAGTAACTGATTTACTTGATGGAATAAAAACACGTAATTTTTGTAGTGACTTTATGTCAGTCTTGTCTATGGCTGTGAATACTTAATCAACTATATTGGATATTTCTGCATCCCAAATACAGTGTTAATGTGCTAAAAGAATGCTCAGACTGGATGTGAATAGTGTGAATAGTATCACTGACCTTGATAAAATAGTATAAAATAGTGTTAGTTAAACTGTTTATACTATAGACTGTTGTCTGGTACTGTAATCTGAATAAAAGTTTTTCTCCTTTCCTTCCAAACCCTTATTTGATGATGGTACTTGATAATGAAAGAGTTTCATTGTTTCCCCAAGTCTTTTGCTCTAGATGATGGGGAGAGGAGAAGTGTGAGGGGAAGTTGGGGTATGCCATTGCTGTGATCCCACTTTTGACACCAAAATGATGTTAAGATAGCACTTTTGACACCAAAATAATGTTATGATACCCTGAAATAATATTAGGGTCCAATTATTAAAAGATTCCTCTGCCTTAATAATTAAAAGATTAAGGTGCAAATCAGACCATATGCAAAGTCAATAGTATGGATTTTATTTAAAATGAAATATGAGGTAGAGACAGATCGAAATAGGAAAAGAGGGGGGAAGAAGAGAAAAAGAATGAGTGAGAGAGAGAGATTAAGCAAAAGATATCATCCCCAAATGGGTTCCTGCAGCATCCCCCTGGCCTTTCTTCACCCTGGGCTGCTCAGTTGTGGGGATCCCCAAGTGTTGTACTTCAGGTAATGCTTTTACACACTCCAAGTCCTGGGTATCCATGAGCTATGTAAGCAGTTGCCTCCTTTTCTTACAGATTGCCATGGCTGGAAGTTTTGTCTGGATAAGTTACCTAGATGTGCCTCATCAGGCCTGGCATCTTCCTGTTGTTGCTGTCTGTGCTCTTCCCACAGTCTGCACAGTGGTCTTTTGTCTGTTGTGCTGATTCCAAACCTTTCACCTTTGTGTAGGCCTGAAATTAATGCCTTCCTCTTTTCCATCTGTGCCCGTTGTGGTGGTTTATCTTATGGGAACTTCCTTCTTTGACAGTGGGTTGAGACATTTTAACTGCATTTTCTAAGTCCTGACAACCATGGAATTTGCCTCCTTTGCAATTCGAACATTGAGATAGTGAAGCTCAATTCTGTTGCTCAAACTTCTCTGAAATGTCTTAGCCTGACTTGGGGACCTGCCTCTGGCTGGCAAATATGGCATGGGACCCACAGGTATCATAGGAGCAACAGCTGGAGGCCCTGCAGGACAGACTTTGCTGTCTCATACGACACTAAATCAATACCTGCGGTCAAGTGAGTTGAGCCCCTTGTCAGCACACCAGTAGTGTCTAGAGAGCCAGCAGATCAAATGTCAGTGTCTGGTTTTGGAGTGACACAAATAGCTCTGTAGGCTCCGTTGACTGTGTTTAGTGGATCTTCATTGACTGTGATGACAGTTTAGATTCCTATCTTGGAGGTAAACACATGCCTGTGGCACGTGCATTTTTAGCTATGTCTGAGTCTTTGCATAAGTGAATTTGCTCATGTAGAAAATGGAGTGAAAAAGAATATTGCTTTACCCGTGGAACACTTTGGTTTCTCATGTCAGTCTTCATTTTTTCTCCATGGTGTAGCACTAGCAGGGCTTCTGGCACACAAAATCTTTTCATTTAAATTGAGCATCTTGAAAAAAATCTCATTTGTGGTCTGGGAATGTGATTGGTTCTGTGGCAAGGAGTTGGAAGATGTGGGTTAAGTATTTGTTTCCATCTCCTCCTTTCTTTTGCTTTCCCTAGGAAATACACAGAAATTTGTTGTGTATTAACTTGCAGCTAAGTGTTTCAGGGGTTTTGTGGGTTTTTTGTTGTCATTGGTTTTTTGGTTTGTTTGTTTGTTTTTTGTTTGGGTTTTTGTTTGTTTTAAAAATGATGTAGTGGCCTAAGCAAAAATGTATCCAACTACCACTCCCAAGCAGAACAGAGTTAACTTAAGAAGATGCAAAAAGGTGAGTTATTAGGCCATTAGCCTTAAAACCTATGTCCTTATATATTACTGTGACAAATAATCTGAGTGAAAATGAATTGCAGTGTTTTCATCAGCTAAGGTTGTTTTATTCATTGCTAATAGTAGAAAACCCCCAAACCATGCACTGATATGTATTAGTTTCAGTAGAATTAAAGAAATAAACAATTTGAATAAGTGTCTCACTTTTATGTTGCAAAAAAGAAAAGAAAAATAGACGTGTATAAATTTATATTCTGGGGGTAGGCAATACCCACAGAACCGGTGGCCATGCCTTTGCAAGCAGTACTCCTGGAAAATGTTTAGCAGTCTGAGATTATAATAAGTGCAGATACATTTATTGCCATCCTTGAAATGTTAAACTAAAGTTTGTACAGTAGAGATGGGAACCACTTTTTCATTTAAATGCGTTCTTGAGGAGACCAATACTACAACACAGAGCTGAAGCAAATATTTTAAAGGGGTGTGGAAATGAACAACATACAGAAAAAGCTATTATGTTTAGAAAAGATAACTCTTAGTTAGAATCTGGTACTTAAAGCAAAGAAATATGGAGGATGGTTTGGGAATTCTTTTCCTGGTTTATAATAATTTTCAGAAGGAAAATCTGGAAATTCAGCTTTAATCCGAAATTTATGAAAAATAGTGATGAGAAAAAGCAGTCAGACATGTTTGAGGAGAAAATAATGTTTACTAGTAAAGGTGGTTGACCAGTGCAATAATGTGAAGATGAACTCTTCCTACTGTGAGATCCGGAAGTCATGAGTAAATGACTTTCTGTCTTATGTGCTTCAGTCACACCATGGTGGATTTATTCCAAGCTCAAGTGGATGATTCTTAAAAGCCTGGTAAAATCAACTTTTTTTAACCACAAAGCTATGCATTATGATGCTATAACTATCGGTTGTTAAAACTGTAGAAATGCAGTGTGAAATAACTTATCCAAAGAGATGTGCTCTATTCTTCTTTTACTGGAGTTTCCTTTCCTTGCACTTCAGATCTCTCAGCAGTGTTTGCTCATTGTCCAAGATAATAATTTTCCTCTTGATAAGTCCTTTAGATTTCTCAGCTTTTAAGAAGTATTTTGAGGTCAGTGGACCTTGAGTTGGGGGTTTCTACATTAAGTGCAGGAACTAAAAATGTCGGGTTTGAAAGGTTAATCTAAGAGCCTCAGCAGTAAATCAGAAAGAGAGCTATCTGAACTTATTCAGTGTAATTTTCTTCCCAGTATCTTTTGCAAGTGTTTATCATAATTTAAAATAAAAACCACTCCTCCCTATGCCCTCCCACACTCCAATCTCCGAAAGCCTATCACAGCACTTTCCAAAATTAACTCAATATTGGCAGGTCCTCTGAAAAAATTTTAGCAATTCTCTTTCTGACAGTTTCAAAGTCCAGTATTGCCTTTTCTGTAGTTACCATAATATGTAAACCTTTCCTGTTTTATCTTTTGTACTTTCAAGTAATATTTGTAAAACTAACTAGCATTCCTCCCTCCTTTCCCTCTTGGCTGTTGTATTTGTAACCACTCACCTGTTTTGTTCAGAGGTGAAAAGAAAAAAGGAAAAAAGTACTCTCAACTACCACTACTGACAAATCCCACCTTTCTAACATTCCCTTCTCTCTGGCATCGCAATTTTGTCATACATTGAGTTTCTCTTCTATGTACTACATTAGTTTGAATTAATGATCAGATGAATGGGCTAGAATTGAGTGTCATTCAGAACTACTGGCCTCCCAAGTTCTTCTTGCTAGTCTGTAAAATACACAAGAATGGTGATTTGAGAAAATGTTGGGGGAAAAAAAAAAGCTGAAAAAGTTAAAAATAGTTAGATACTGATAAAAATACTTTTAAGTTTCAAAAATAATTTAAAGTAGGTGTAGCTGTGTTTGCCCTGGGGGGCACTGAGAACATGAAAACATAAATTTTAGAAATGGCTATGGAAAATTCAGGGAGCAGGCAACTTTATAAGACACCACCTGTGTATTCATCAAGCATGAAAGATTCAATTTGATCAGATCAAAAAGCACAATGTGGATGACACATGGGGGAGATGCCCTTGGGAGTTGAGTCTGTTTGACTACAAGGGAGCAGGGTTTTCATTAAAGTTATCACATCCACAGCTAACTGCACACTACAAAAACAATAACTGAGTTCTGATACAGAATTAGAAGTTTCATGTTGTTAAACTTGTCAGATCAAATAATTGCATTTTCCTAATAGTTCTCCTGCTTTTTGAAAAAAAAAATAAGGAAAGAGGTAAATAAAATAGAGGGAAAGTCTGTATTTATGGTGTCTGTCACCCATTGAAAGATTTTGTGAAGACTTTTTTTTGTAATTTCTCATTTATTCATTATATCAACTGAATGATTATAATATAACCAAAGTGTAAAAATGTTTGCAACAATAAAATATTTTTCTTTTTTCCTTGGAGATGCTACATTTTTGTTACTGTGTTCATTTTTCAAAAGGAAGAAATTTTCTGGGAAAGAAAGGAAAGCAAAAAATTCTTAAGGAAATCTTTCTTTTTCTGTCACAGCTGTCAATTATAGAATCATAGATTTGTTTATGTTGGAAAAGACCTTTAAGATCACCAAGTCCAACTGTTAAACCACCACTAAACAATGTCCCTATGTGCTGCATCTACACATCTTTTAAATACATCCAGAGATGGTAACTCAACCATTTCCCTCTGCACGCTGTTCCAGTGCTTGACCACCCTTTCAGTGAAGAAATTATTCCTAATATTAAATCTAGAACTCCCCTGGCCCAACTTGAGGTGGTTTCTTGGTCTGTTATTTGTTACCTGGGAGAAGGGACTGACCCCCATCTCCATATAATCTCCTGACAAGTAGTTGTACAAGGTGATGAGGTCCCATCTGAACCTTAGTTTCTCCAGGCTAAACAACTCCAGTTCCCTCACCCACAGCATCACCGCTGCCAAGTACAGGGGGATGATTATTGACCTGCTGGCCACACTATTGCTGATACAAGCCAGGATACCACTGGCCTTCTTGGCCTCCTGGGCACACACTGGCTTATGTTCTGCAGCTGTTGATCAGCCCAGGTCCTTTTCCACTGGGCAGCTTTCCAACCACTCTTCCCCCAGCCTGTAGCACTGCATGGAGTCGTTGTGACACCAGTGCAGGACCCAGCACTTGGCCTTGTTGTACTTCATAGCACTGCCCTCAGAGGTCTGCAGATCCACAGATCCAGCCTGTCCAGATCCTTCTGCAGAACCTTCCTGTCCTCTGGCAGATCAGCTTGATGGCATCTGCAAACCAACTGAAGGTGCTTTCAAACTCCTTTTCCAGGATGTTGGTAAAGCTTTTAAACAGGGCTGTCCATAGTACTGAGCCCTGGGGAACACCACTTGTGTGTGTCTGCCAACTAGTTGTTACTCTATTCACCACCACTCCAGTTTCTTCAGGTGAATTCAGTGAGAAATGCTGTCACATGTTTTACTAAAGTCCAGAAAGACAACATCCACAACCTTTTCGTCATCCACAGAGTGGGTCATCTTGTCATAGAAGAGACCAGGTTATTCAAGTAGGACCTGCCTTTCATAAACCCACACTGGCTGAGTTTATCAAAGGTTCAGTGGCTGGACTTGATGATCTTAGAGGTCTCTTCAAACCATAATGATTCTATATTTCTATAATCCCATTCAGACCCATAGAATTGTGTGTGCCTAAATGGTGCAGCAGCTCACTGATAATTTTATCTTAGATTATGGGGTCTTCATTCTGTTCTTATCCCTGTCTTCTAGCTCAGAGGGCTGGGTATCCAGAGAGCAATTGGTCTTACTATTAAAGACAGGCAAAAAAGGCTTTAAGTACCTCAGCCTTTTCCTCATCCTTTGTCACTATATTCCCCCATATATTCAACAAAGGCTGGGGATTTTTCTGAGCCCTCCTTTCGCTGCAAATGTATTTATAGAAACATTTTTTATTGTCTTTTAGGGATATAGCCAGATTAGGCCCTAGTAGGGCTGGAGTTACTTTTGACATAGAAGGACAAAGGACAGTTTCATATCTCTTTTTGTCATGCATAAAACCTTCCAAGCTTTCATTGCTTAATCAAATTTAGTTTACAGTTAACTAGCTACAACAGAACCCCAGAAGAATAGAATCTGTGGTACTGATGGCTTAAATTCTCTAGGCAATTGATATTCATAGAGCTAGAACATTTATCAAAAACTAAAACTATACCCTTTTTTTCTGACTTTATTATTTTTGTCATGGTTGACTTTACCTAATTTCTTTGTTCTTTTATTGATCCACAGCTTTGATTTTCCTGTGGGTATCATGAAGTGAATGCATGCCCAAAGAGTCAAACTAAAAGGAAAACACAATTTTCTTTTGATACTACTACATTTCTTTTATATATTCTTGCTGTCTTAACTATGTATATAGTTAGCTTAATCGTGTGGTTTCAGGCTGTAGTACATAAACACAGAGGGATCATAAATTATTAAAATTGATGCATCTCAGTACTCTAGACGAGCAATAAATTTTTGTTCATTTTTTATTAAAAATATGAAATGACTGGAAAACAGTTAAATTTCTTATGCTGTACAGCAGATTTAATGGAAATAGTCTTGTTGATTTCACTAAGATCTAGACCAGGGCCATTGGGAATATATGAGCATAAGGACTGTGTTTGTGTAATATGTATTATGAACCTAATAGAAACTTTTATTGTATATTATACCATCTGTCACCTCTTATTTATTCTTGCATGTATTACAGGGAAATTATTCCCTTCCATGTAAAAAGCATGGGGATTTTTTAGTCGTAAAATAAGTAGGTTTTTTTTTTAAAATAAATCAAACCAGAGCACCACAGTGCTTTATTTTAAATTACAGTGATTTTGTAAACATCCCTTGGTGATCCGGCACAAAATACATATCTGAAATTTTCCCTTATTCACTATGTTCCAATATATTAAAAAAAAGTAAACACAGCAATTGTTTTTGACTGATGTGCTTTCATTTTTTGTATATTATCTGATAGGCTTACTTGTGGCATGTGGGTCAAGCACACTTTAGAGGGGGTTTAAGCTTTCCAGTACCTAAAGGGGACCTACATGAAAGCTGGAGAGAGACCTAGAGAGGAACCTTTTACAAAGACAAGGTGGGAGGGACTTAAACTGAAAGAGGGTACATTTAGATTGAACATTAGGAAGAAATTCTTTACCGTAAGGGTGGTGAGGCACTGAAACAGGTTCTCAAAGAACCTGTGGGTGCCCTGTCTCTGGAGGTGTTCAAGGCCAAGCTGGATGAGGCCCTGAGCAGCCTGGTCTGGTGTAAGGTGTCCCTGCCCAAGGCACAGGAGTTGGAACTAGATGATCTGTGAGGTCCTTTCCAACCTAAACCATTCAGTGGTTCTCTGATTATGACATGCAGATGAACTGTACCACAAAACCCAGTATGGCTGTCCTAGGTCAGACTAGAGGGTCTGTGAAATCCCACATCCCATCTCCAGTATTACCTAAAACAAACGCCTAAAGAAGAGTATTTCCTTAAAATATTCAGCTGCACTGTCATTTTTACATATTCAATAACCATTAGATTCCATTAACTGGTCAAGTTTTCCTGCTGAATCCATGTAACTTTTAGCATTCACAGCACTACATATAAATTAGTTTTACAATTCTGTGCCTCATTCTACAAAGTACCTCTGTTGCTTGTTATGAAATTGGCTTCAGTTGACCTCATTTGATGTTCTTGTTTCTTCCTTTTGAAAATATGAAAAATTGACTGTTTCAATCCACTATCTAAGCCAGTCGTTTTTTGAATCTCTATAGTATCACCTCCCCTGACATTATATCTTTTCTTTATTGAAAATGCCTGCTTAATGGATTTCTTACAGTACAAAATTATTTGCTTACTTCTCTTCAAATATCTTTCATTGTTTTGGTGGTTTTTGGTTTTTTTTTCAGATAAGAATGAGCAGAACTGCACATAGGTCTAAATGTGCATGTGACTTGTGAATTTTGCTGAAGTGAACAATGCTCTCTGAGACTCTGTGGCTTTTTTTTATTGATTCCTAATAATTTCTAGTGTTTGGTATTTCTAGCATTATGTATTTCTGAGTTATACTATTTATTGGTCTGATATTTTGCTGGAGATAGCTGTCAGAAGCCCAATGTCCTTAAATGATAATGATCTTTTCAAATCCTTTTGTCCTAGATATTATTAGAATTAATTTTTTCCCCCAATATTAAACAATTTACATTTGTTTGTATTAAATTCCATGAGTTATTTTATTGGCAAACCACTCCTAAGGTACTTCCACAGATCATCGCAGTTAAGCCTTGTCGTTACTATTCTGAGTAACTTCATAGCATGAAGAATCCTTCATCTTTCACTCCCATGCTCTTTTCAAGGCATGTATTCATAAAGACATTGAAAAACATAACCATAACTTGGGTTGGCAGGGTCCTCCAGGGGTCAATTCATTCAGCTGCCTTCTCCAAGCACGTTTCATTAGACCTGATGGCTCAGAGTAACATCCAATAGAGTCTTGAGAAGTTAAAAGGAGCAAGATACCACAAGCTCTCCATGCAATCTGAGTCAGTGTTTAAACAGCCTCACAGCAATTTTAATACTTGGTATCTAATAAAAACTTTGTGTGTTTCAAATTCTGTCCTTAGCCTTTTGACCTATCACCATGAACCTTCATGAAGAGCCTAGTTGCATTACCTGTGAATCCTCTGATCAGGCAGCTGTAAAATGTAAGGTCTTCCCTTTGCCTTCCTTTCTCTGAGCAGAAGTCTCTCCTGGAGTGTCATGTAATCCAGCTTCCTGTCCATGTTGGTGGCGCTCTGCTGAACCATTACATCCATGTCCTTCTGGTTCTGGGGAGTACCAAGCTGGGTGTAGCACTCTAGGTGTAGGCTTACAAGTGCCAAATAAATGTGAAGTATTAGTTTCTTACTCTACACGTTAATGTGAACTGGTTTTGTACTCTGATAAGGTTGTCCCTGAAGATTAGCAAGCTCTCCTGAGCCTTTTTGCCCTCTGGGACAGTTTCTCCAATGTTTCTACCAAACAGGGTCCTGAAGGGGCTAAAAGCTGCTCTTTTGATGTCCAGGTTTGTAATTTTGGTGTTTTGTCTTGCTCATTCCTCTCAGGATCCTAAATTCCACAGTCTCATGTTGGCACAGCTGATGTTACCCTTTTATCTTCACAACTTGAATCAAGTTATCCTTGTTTGTGCATAGCAGGCCCAGCAAAAAATCTCCCCCATTCAGTTGATTGGTTTCCTGCATCAATAAAATGTCTTTCATACATTCAAAAAGCTTCTTGGGTTGCTTCCACCCAGTGCTATTGTCCTTCTAGCAGATATGATGGTAGTTAAAAGCCATCCATGAGTATCAACGACTGTGGCTGTGGGGGCTTTCTACAGCTACCCTAACTAGGCAACTTTGACCATTCCCACACATCCTTGTGTTGCCTGTTGCCTTATCACTGGATCCCAGGGAGAAGAGATCAGCACCTCCCTCTCCACTTTCTCTCCTCAAGAAGCTGTAGAATGCAATGAGGTCACCACTCAGCCTCTTTCTTTCCAAACTAGGCTAGCATGGAGCTGCTCTTCATGAGACACATTTTCCAGTCCTTTCAGCAGCTTTGCTGCTCTACTCTGGGCACATCCAAGGACCTGAGTGCCCTTAAATTGTGGGGCCCAGAACTATGCAAGGTACTGCAGATGAGGCTGCACCAAAGTTGAATAGAGAATGATAATAATCTATTTTGACTGTCTGGTTGTGCATTGTTTGATGCACCCTGGCAAAAATACCACAATTCAGAAATAGACCTCAAAATACTCACGTGCATTGTATGTGAGTAAAAGTGGTGAAAATAACAGGACTTTGTTTGCCTTCTTTTTAAAGAAGGTGTCTGACATGTAACTAAAGCTTGTGATTACGTATTAATTGATTTTTACATTCTTCAGTAATAAAAGTGATCTATAATATATCAGCACTAACAAGCTGTAACACAGTTACTAAGTAAACACAGCATGAACACGTCAAATAAGGAAAAGAACTGGTGATAACCTACTATAAAGGATCTGGTTTAAAGTCAATACTGGAGAAACATGTTCTAGCTCTATTTTTGCTGTCCAAGTAATATTTTCTACCTAATATATAGCAATTGTTCTGGCATACACAGAAATGTGTCTCCTGTTGGCATTTTAAAGACTGTAAGAACAATGAAAAGAAGTCAAAAAAGTGGCAGAAACCCCAGTCATTAACAGGGAGAACACTGTACTCTGTAATTTGATTCTCTTCCTAATACTCATGTGTTGGCTGTCATGGAAACATTTATAACAACCCCATTTTAAATGACCAAGTAAGTACTACTAAAGAAGCTTGTCAAACCAATATTTGGATGCTACTTGGAGAACTGTGATTATGTGACTCTATAAAGCTTGAATTAAGTCAGTTTGAGGTAATTTGTAGGTGTCCAGTGCTCTAATAGTAATCATGTTTTATTAACTAAACTCTATTACTGGCTATATATAAGAGGAGAGAACTCAAAATGGGTTCTAATTTCCTCTCCTTTGTATTTGTATGAATTAAGATGCATGATATAAAACTTCTATTTATGGTGAGTAGATGTATTGCATTATGTGGGGTATGTGGTGGTTTTACCTATGAGTACGATTAAAAGGGAAGAGGAATGTAAAAGAGAATGATTTGGATTATACTAGTCAGTATTTTATATGCATATAACAAGCAATAATATAATCTTTACCGTTAAATAAATTAGCATTTGAAACAAGAAAATCATGGTTATTTTTAACTCATTTAAACAACAGAGTCAGAAATGACTGCTGTACAACTCCTCCCTTGAGTGTGTTAATTAGTAAAAAACAAGAGTCTTATTTGTTCTGACTTGATATGTATTTGTGTTTGTATGTTAATATGTAGAAGATGAGCTTCACATGTAAAGCATCTATGTACCTTCCCTCCCACCCCAAATACTTAAACCTGATCATTACAGCAGTCTTAGAATAAATATGCATTTAAAGCTGTAAGATGAAAAAAATATGTCTCAACATTTTCCAATGACTGGGAGGAGTTCTTCATGTCACTTAAATTCTGGATTTAGGATAAAAATGGGCCACACAGTCACTTTCATACAAGCAGTCATCCTGTGCTGCTCTGAATGAAAGTAATATTTTCTTTTGTGAAATAAACTGCTTAACCAAAATCCAGATTTTTTTTTTTTTGGGTTGGAATTCATCACTAGGAAAACACTGAGAGACTCAGTGAATATGACTTTGTTCAAAGACAGGACTGAAGATGAGCAAGAGGTCATAGTGAGTGAGACAGAGGGTTTCAAGAGAAGAAATAATGTTCCTTGTTGTTGAAAGTATAGAACAGGAATCCTGTATTATGGAGATGTCTACCTGGCCATTTAATGGACTCTCATTTTAATTTTTATTAGATTAATTTAATACATGTATAGTAAGAATTATGTGAATATGTCAGCCTTAATTCTGTTTGACTGTGCAACTGTAACATTTAAATAAGGTTTATAATGTATAATTTTATATACAATACCAACTCTAAGAACAGGTGAAATACCTGACTGCTAGCTCCAGAGAAGAGCTAGGTAGTAAAAATGCAGGCTCGTAAATGTGGAATATTTATTTAACTTTGCAATGGAGCCAGTACTGAGAGAACTGATGAATTAGCAAGAATGAAACGTTGAATAATTTTAGCATTTTTCAAAAGAGTCTGGAAATTTGCCAGAAAAAAAAGAAAGAATTAATTTCTGCATAAAAAATAGCCTAAAAAATGTCTTTGTTTATGAAATTGCAACTTCAGGATCATTGTGGGCTGCAAATGTAATAGAAAACACAAGCTTTATTTGAAAGTGGGGACATAAATTATATGGAGGCCCAGAGGTGGCTGTCATTTTCTAGTGGAACTTTTTGAAATTAAAAACCATTGTTTCCAAAATGAACTTCTCAGGTTTAAAATTTTGGTTTTGTCTTCTGGGTTTTTTATGTTAAAATACCAATTAATGTAAAACAGTTATTATTCCATAGAAAGCCAAAGCAAGTGTTTGGAGACTACAAGACTCTCCAAGTCAGTGTGTTTTGTATTGTAGGATAATATGCTGCATACTGATGGAGGTGCCCTTGGTAAGAGTGTATTGTGTCTGAGATATTAGACTATTGGAATTCAATTCTTATTCCATACTCAGATTAATTTTCTTTTAAATTGGCCTCATCTCACTCATAAAAAATTATTGTTTTAATGGGCTAAGCCTATCCATTATAACATTTATTACAGAATATTAAGTGGATTTAAATATAATTAAATTCAAGTGAATTCAATAATTAAGATAGGTTTAAATTCAAGTTCCGTTTAACAAGTAGATTGATTTCAGCACTAGAAAACAACCCATTTTCAAGGTTTTCTACTTAATTTTGTACTAACATCTCACTAGACTGCAGAACTCTCTATTTTGTCTCTTTGCTTAGTGAAATCATTTGAGTTGCATCAGAATTGAATATGATCCAAAAAATTTAATGGAATAATATTTATGTGCTAATAAAGTCACAGTATCATAACAGTCATGTCAGGCAGAGACATCATCATTGTCTATCAGGGCGTGTTCAGCATTGCATGTTCATAAACATGAACTAAAGTGCAGTAAGCTGTAATAAAGTGTGCTTGGTTAAAATACTCTCCGTAGAGAATTCAATCAATCAGCTCTTATCTCTTCTGAGAGTAAGTTCTTTCCCAAACAGCATGACTGTGTATACAAAATGTTTTCTGAAGTGGTGATTGTGAAGTGCAGGATGGCTGCTGTAATTGCCTCATTGTTCAGCCTATGTCACAAAATCGTGCTCATCATGCACCATAGGTGCCTCTGTGAGTATCATGTGTGCACAACGCTGGGCTTCATTCTTGCCTTTCACATGTGACATTGAGAATATTTCTGTGCTGGCACTACTAGAGCTGTTCAGATAGGGGACTAGCAATGTATTGCATAAAGGCAGGCTGAAGAAACTTTTTTTATGCAAAAGTCATGTGAAATAACACAATAATACAAGGACTGGAAGCACTGCTGACATAATAGGTGTGTTTGGGCTTAGGGCCAGGTTAGTGATTTTGTGATGCTGCTTCATATCAGTCTGTCCCTCTGATTTTCTCAGAAAAGGAAGGTATATAGGCAATAGCTGGCTGTGATTTGGGAATTTCTAGCAGCTACAACAGTGTCTGGAGAATTATTATGGGGTGCTGTAAATCTGAAAATTGTTGCTGCTCATGTTAGGAGTGAGCTGCCTTCAGGTAGCCTCAGAATCTATGGGAACATAAACCTACCTTATACTTCTTTATTCCCTCAGCCATGCCAAGTGGAATAAGTCACTTTTGCCTTTCTGGTCCCCACCATATCATTCTCTACATCATGGCACAATAGAAGCAAGGTTACATGGGGTGCAGCAGACAAGAATGTAGCAAAAAAGTAAACTAATACTGCCTATTGTCTCAGTTTTTGAGAACAGTCCAGACAGGGATTATGCAGAGTATCTTCCTGTGCATGTATTTTGGAAGTTCTGGTCTTTTGTGCTTAAGGTTTTGCTGTGTGTCATTTGTGGAGCACAGAGAAGGACTAGATACTCCTATGGCACATTCTGGATTTAATCTCTCCTGCATTCTCACATGTTCTACTGTCATTTTTTTCAGGATAGACTCAGTTCAGACATGAGTACAGCTGTGTGGCTGTGTTTAGGACAGGTGATTGAGCACCACAACAGCAAGTGCAGATGAACTGCACGCTTTTCAACCCCAACTTTTGCCAGAAAGGGTGTATTTGATGCCTTCTTCTCTTACCTGTCTAAGCAAAACCAGAACAAGATTCTTGTCCACTAAGTTTAGTAGCTCATTTTGTGACACAGAGTGCTGTATTTTATAGTGAAGACTTGAAATTAGGTGTACACACTGTACTCTGGAACAATGTGTCTCTTGAACCATTTATTTCTACTGATCCAAGTATGTGTAGAGAAGTTGGTTTTGTTCCTTAATATGCAGATTACTTAAACTACTGAAATCCCATGATATTATTAGTAAATTTCATGCAGAACAGATCTGTGTTAGGCAATGCTGATAAAGAAAATATATCTTCTCATGAGTTGTTTCACTAACTTACTGGTAGTCATGTCTCAACTGCTCCTGAGAGTTCCATCAACATTTCACTTCACTTTGCTTTCTGTAACTGCCTCACTTTCCCATGCACTCTTTATTTTTCTGTCCAACAAACGGAGAAAATCAAGGCCCCTTCTTTTATAATCAAGTTGTTTATGGGTTTGCAGATATAGGCAAAAGTAATCAATACAAAAAATGTGTTTAAGCCTCTTTTTTGCCCTTGTATGACTTGACTCCCTGCTATTTCTCACTTCTACCTGAAATCAATGATACATTTTCTATTGATTTACTGTAACAGGGAAAAGATCTAGCTGCCTGTTAACAAAGTGTAGCATATTGAAAATCAGTGAGGTGAGAGCATTGGTTAAAGAGATGCTATCAAAAAGCCCTCTTTATTTTCTTGTAAGGTTTTTAAAAGAAAAATAATTGTATTGTCATAGTTCTGTGCTTGTATAATAGTGTTAATTAAAATTTTATTTCCTTTTTTCATGTTGCTGAATTTAGAAACACCTGCTGTTCTTATCTAGAGTCAGATTTTAATTCAACGAAGTTAGTTAAGTTTTTCCTGTGGACTTGAATGGTTTCAGATCCATCAGATGTATGGACTTTCTGGAGGTTATTAAGAATCTTGTGAAAATCAGAAAAACTATATGAAGAGGGTGATACTTTTAAAATATCACTCTTGATTTCCCTAAATTGAGACAGTCCGAGGTTAACACTCACTGCAAGCCCCGGTGGATTTAATAGTCCTCAATCAGGTGAGTCTAAAATCTAATGACAATGATATGATTAAGTAGCGTCTAGTTGAAAGGTATAACTGTTTGCCTTACAGAGAAACAATTGAGGTTAGGTTTGCATTATTAAAAAATACTATATTCATTGAAAAGTAAAAAGGGAATAATTAGTGGATAAAGTGGTTGAGAACAATGTGCAGGGAATAAAATATGACATTACTTAACATAAATATTGCAGTGCTTAGTTGGACTGATTTTTCACTTTTATCAATAAAGGAACTGACAAATTAATAGTCTACAATACCACTATTAATTTTTGATCATTTATTTACATTAAAAAAAAAGTTAAAAACTGCCCTGAAAAAGTACAGCGGTTTTACAAATTATTTCACATTCTGTCTATTGAAAGTGTATATTCCCTTTTCCAATAAACACTACTGGAAAATGTTACTGTGTTGGCAGTGAAGGTTTGTATGTCCTTTTAGTGCACTGATCTTGGCCATCTTGTTACTTAAAGGTAACAAGACTTCCCGTGAGAATATATATTTGTTATTGCATAACCGCCTCTTAGTCTTTGTCCACGCCCAATACACTAAAGAAAATGTCCACAAGTATGGATAATTTACTATATTTTCCATTTTTGTGGGTCTGTGATGTTTTTTCGCCTCATCATTGTTATACCAATCTGTCCTCCACACCTCTGCAAAAGAATTAAAAAAAAAAAAAAAAAAAAAAAAAAAAAGAGAGAAGAAAATAGTGGTTTGGGCTTTTTATATGTGAAGAATAAAATTTTGTAAATTTCCTTTTACTGCCTTTCATTTTGTTTTATATACATAGGCAGAATTTCTAGTGCTTTTGCAGAAGTCAAAAAAATATTCTGAGCAAAACTTGCAAGTTTGAGTTCTTGTCTGATGGTTTAGTAGTGACAGAATACTGTAACATTACTTTTTCTATATGTACAATTTTCACTGCCTTTTTTTAATTGACACAGTTTTTGAGAAACTACAATGTGGGTTTCTTATAACTACAATATTTTTGATACAGAATTTCTTCGTCAAACTGTATAATTTCTTTGCAAGTCTTTTGTAACCTTCACAATATGCAAAGACTGAACTGAAATTGCCAAAACTGGGTGTAAATCACTTTTTACAATAATTTCTATCAAATAAAATCTCCCAAATAGCTCTGCATATAAGACTGTATGGAGAAAAAATAGAATACACTGATACAGTCACTATTATTTCAATTATCCTCTTTATAAATCTGATATAAAAGAACACTTTAAAGAACCATCTATCTGTTTCTTCAAAATGTGATATTCTTAAGAACAGACTTTGGGTCTCCACCTTGACCTGGATTACAAATGAACACAATACTGACCAGATCAGTATTTCAAATGGTATTTCAAACTTCACTCTTGTAATAATGCTAATTAATAAAAACCCCACACTGTCAATGACACCATATAAAATGGCAGCCAGGGGTATATATCTCACAGAGAAGTTATCTCCTTTCCTTTTTCCCTTAGCGGTTGCAATAAATAATTGTTTGCTTTTTTTTTTTACTTGCAAAACAAATACTTTGTCAGATAGTGGTGGTAGTGCTGTTTTACATTGCAAATATGAACAAAATTATTGCACTCTAAAATAATTCCGTTACACTTGTTAAATCACAAAATTAGCTATATAATTAAATCTCTTTATCCACAGAATACATTATTAATTGCACAGAGTATGAACTAATGAAAAATACACTTTGCGGCGATTTTTATCACATAAATTTAAATGTCCAAAAATCAAATTGTAAAGCAGCACCTCTCAACTTCTTCTATAACAAATGGAAGAAATGGGAAACTTCTACCATATGTTTTGAGAGTGATAGAATATTTATCTTAAAGATATGAGTTACCACCTGCAGACTCATATTTATTTCCATTGTTTACAGACAATGGGAATGAAAGTAGAAAGAGAGAGTGAATGACAATATTGTTAAACACTTGTATTATTTATTTGTTTATTTCCTTTTTTTTTTTTTTTCTTTTTTTTTAGCAGAGTTTGGTAATTACAAGAGCAAATGAGACAACATAGACATGAGAATTCAAAGTGGTCATCTGATTAGGATTAAAAGGATTTGTTACCATGGGAAAATCTTTACTAAATTTTGTGTCAAATCTCATGGGGGTTTTTTGATTTTGTTTTTTGATTTTGTTTTTTGGTTTGTTTGTTTGGGCTTTGTTTTTTGTTTGTTTGTTTGGTTTTTTGGGGTTTTTTTTGTTTTTTTCAAGCTACTTGCACAATGAGTAAAAACAAGTTGTCTTAGAAAGAGCTTTGGAATAAGTTGCCCAGGTATGTGGTGGAGTGGCACTTGGGGACATGGTTAAGGCTGATTCCGGTGGTGCTAAGCTGACAGTTCAACTCTACGATCTTGAAGATAGCCCCAGACTATGCTCATGGAAATAAAACCTGAAAATATAAGAATTGGCACATTTTTTTGCATTTATGGAACAGAAAGGCACTGTGCAGGACTTGTGGAAGGCATTAAATATCTTGCAGATGGGTAGGTCTATATTGTAGGTCAGGTATCAAGCCAAGGATAATTCCTGGTCCTGGACAGTTGTGGTCAGTCGTGGGGGAGTTTAGCAATGCTTAGTATGGGAACAGTCTGTAACTGAGCTAAAAAAAAAAAAAAAAAAAAAAAAAGTGACTATTACAGTTCTAAGGAAAATAGAGATCAAACCAAAGAAGCTAAAAATCTGTGCAAACCAAAATGAAAATTAGTATTGATTTAAGATAAGTGGGTTTAATAAAGAACTTTTGAAGTTCTTAATCTATTACTTCAATTGAAGGGAGTGGTTTTCCCCACGTGAGGTTGTGGACAAACCATAAGAGCATTAACAGGACTACACAGATTTATCCTGTAAATGTAAATCCTTTTCTTCAGTGTTGAATGAGTTGAACAGGACTTGTTTTCTATTGAAGAAAACAAGTTTTCTTCAATTGTTTTCTATTGTTTTCTATTGTTTTCTATTGTTTTCTATATGAAGTTGTGGAAGATGTACCATGTGATTTTAATGCTCAACATGTTAGGCTGAGAAAATGCGTGGAACTCCATGATGCCTTTTTTCCCCACAAATTTCTTAGTCAGAATACTGAGGTGTGGACTGTAGGGGAGGCAATTACACCATGCCACAGCTTAATAGAGTGTTCAGTACACTTGTTTTGCCAGTTATTTTATGAAAGGTTGTAAAAATTGTATCTACATTTTATCTAAAAATAAAAAAAAAAAAGAAAATCAACTGCATGCACACAATATGAACAAGCCCTCCTGCTTTTATAAATAGCTGTTGGTGGTAAGGGGAAAATTGAAAAGATTATCTGTCCTGCTGTTATGAGTAAGTGTATTCTCATAAAGGACCTCGACAGATCAGTTTCTCAATTCTATTTAAAAATTTTCAATTTCCTTTTGAGGCAAACTGATCCATTATGCAAGATGCTTCACCACTTGTTCATTGTGAAACAAATTACAGTATTCTGCATGAGATCTTCAGGAATAAAAAGAACCTTGCTATGTACGTGATAGCAGGTTTTGCAGGTTTATGTCATATTAGCACATCTGTCGTCGTGTAACTCACAGATTCTAGATATGAAACAATGGTTTATGATTTCTAAATATTCACTTTAAAAAAAAGAAAAAGTGAACTGAACCCAAAAACTTACTCTGAGAGAAAGCACATAATGGCAAAGATCACTTAGTTGATCTCTACATAAGTTACTTAGTCAGACTGCATGTTTTCCCCTGAAGCTTTTCTTGGTCAAATCTTCTTTTAAATGTAAGAGAAATTTGGTTTTTACTTGAATGAAACTACAATAAGACATACAGTGAGGGTGAGAAACAAGCAAGCTCAACATTTGTTTAAACGAGGATATAGATCTAATTTAGGATTTAGAGGAATCCTAAGGAGAAGGAAAATAGAACCTTCCTCCTGCACAGACTTTGCTGCAGAGAACCACTGCTTGATAGCCAGGATATATTTATTTCTCTAGAGCTGATACTCTTTCTCCTGATTTTGTGATTATTTCTGCACACTTTGTTGTCTACATTCTCCGTAGTTCTAGCCAAACTATAAGTTATCTAGGTGCTTCATTATAATCAGGAAGGTTTTCACTTGAATGCACAACCTTCATTCCTTGTTCCTACTTCACTTAGTCCTGGGCAAGGAATTCCCAAAACCACTGCAGTATTAACTCTCTAGCAAGTAAATAAAGTCTGGCATCTAAAAAGCTCTTTAAGTTTTGTTTTTCTAGCATCAAATGGTGAAAATATAAATTTGTCATGTTTGCACTTTTTTTTTAAATGAAGAAAATAGGAAAAAGAAGGAAGCAGAGGCCTGAAACACCTTTCCCCTGGAAGAAAAAAAAAAGCTCCACATCACTATCACACAGGATTTTTTCCTGACTTGCAATAGATAGCTAAATCAGTTTCCTCACAGCATAAGAAATTTGAATATTTTATTGCTTTTCTTGAATAGATGATTCAGAGATTTTAAGATGAAAAAAGAATTATTTAATGTAAGCTTTTTAATATTATGCCATGCAAGGCTGAAATGAAAGGTAGGTTGGTTAATAAATACCTTTAAAACTGGAGCAGTTTATTCTAGGGGAATCTAATTTTATCAGTAATTTTCTTTGCCTTGAGAGATAGTTATGCATATGAATGTATACACCCTTATTAATGACCATACATGCACACATAAACGTGAGTGCGTATTAGAATACACATATGTATAATTCTTGTGTCTTCTTGAGAAGATATCTATCTATATATATGAGCTGTGCTAAATTGGCAATGATTTCACTGCCATCTGTTAAGAATTTGTAGATCATATCACATATACATTTTTCTTGGGTTTGTTTGGGGTTTTTTGGTTAGGTGTACATGGTTGTTTGTTTGTTTTTAATGAAATTGATGTGAAACTAACAGACCCATACTTGCCTTGGGCCACCAATTTCAATTTCAAAATGGTGGGGAGAACATTAGCTGTTCCAAATCCCCAGGCCTTACACTGTATTCTGACATTTGTTGCAGTATGAACACCAGCAATCCAGACTGTTCCTTGATCCATAATTGCAAAGTTCTCTCTGCAAGTTAGTGTGATTATCTTGCATATATATTCTGACTTGTCTGCTACAGACTTTCAGTTTGCAACACAGTGAAATTCAAACCCCAAATTTTATTATTTTAAAAATAGCTTCTAAATTGCATTTAAAATATTTATCAGGTGACATTTAATATAATTTTATTTACTGATGTGATGGAAAGTGTTTTCACTTAAGGTGGGATATTTCACCTGGCTTTGCTCCAAAGACAGAAATATTCTTATACTGTTTGACATGCTCTATTATGACTGATTGATGAATTGGCCATCTGTGTCAAATTCAAGTCACATATCTGTGTCAGAATATTTTGTTTCCAGTGTAGTGTACTACTTATTAGCTTTAATATTGGCCTTAGAAATTTCATGAATGCATTTAGTTTCCTTTAGCAATTTCTTGAATTTCCCAGATGACAATGTACACATATGGCTGTCAGTTTCTTCATTTTCCATTGGTGATATATATATATTTCCATTGGTGATATATTTTTGGTGGTTCCTTGTCATTAAGACTAAACAGAATGCAACTTCTGGAAAAGTGTTCATTGCACATTTCTCTGGTCATGTTTTCCTTACAGAAATCCTGGAGAACAAATATTTGTTCCTATGGATGGTTTGAAATCTCTTACCAGGCTTCCACAGAGACAGGGTATTGGAATGCATGGGTAACTGATTGCCAAAGGACCCCACAGAATACTTGGTTGCAGGATCAGTGTAAAAAGCATGTATTTAAAGAGCATAGTAGCAATTCATCTTCCCCAGTCTACTCAGCTACCATTATTCCACATTTTTGTACTTTTCTGTTGTAATGCTCTGGTAACTTTTGTAGAAACAGGTAAGATAAAATCAAACATTGTTATTATTACTAATTAAATTTTAAATTGTTGTGGCTGTGGAAAGTGTATGCAATCAATGGTAAACTATAAACAAAAATTAATCATGATCTCATAGTCAATGATAACTTATATTTTCAATAGAAACAAATGTGTATATTCCCAAGTAACAGTCTGCACACAGTTTTAATGAGAGTTGATAAAATTGCTTATTCCAGATAGCACTTGACTTCCGAACAACAAGAAGGACAAATGTACACAGAAGGTTTCTACTCAGTTGTGATAACACATATCATAATCTTGTTTTCTGTTTTTTATTTGCTCATTTTTCTGAAAAATACTGTTAAAATACTCTTATGTGAAACTTCTGAAAATATTGAAGGAGTTTAACTGTCATGTAACACAATGAGCTCATTCCGTATATATACATAAGCATAGATTTTTACATGTAAGAAAATTTAAAGTAAATATGGTAAGTAGACATGAATCATAGATATTATAGCTATTATTTAATTTAATTTGATTATCCAATATTTCTGATTAGGAAAAAGAAAAAGCAAAAAAATTGTGGGTCGAGTCATATTAGCCCTTTGTGCATAAGGTGAAATAAAGGGAAGCCTAGCATGAGAGTTTGAGAAATCACCAGAAGTTCTAACTGTAATGAATTGCAGACACTGTTATTACTGCTTTATTTGAGTGTTTATCCCATTGAATAGTGATGTATTCCTGCAATTTGGATTAGCTGTATTATTTTTAACAAGTAAAACAAGTAAAATACCAGGCATGTTTGTTATGTTATTAGTACAATAACCAGAGAGCATTATATTGTTCAAGAATTAGGTTGTTATTCTTGTTTCTGGTTTAAATTATAGTTGTGCCATAAATGGTGGAGAGCAAAGGAGTTTGAAGCAGGTTAGCAAACAAAATGGGAAATGGACAGGACAAGTAAAGAACTTGAAATAATTATTTTAATATTACCAACTGCATTTTCGACAATGTGAAGCACATTAGCAGAAGGGGAATAGAGAGAGGCCAGAAATAGCAGTGGGTATAAAACAGAGAGGAAATAGCTTTTAATGTCTTTTTTTGTAAATGAAGTCTTATGTTCTGCACAGTGCTGTCTTCCATTGGGATTGATCTGGTTAATTTAGCATAAAACATCCATTGTCAGCTGAGATTTTCTGCTGGCTTCCATCTTTTCCTACAATGGGTTGCAAATCTCATTTTCTTCCTGTGTCATTGCTTTCATCCCAATTTGTGTGTTTTGGAGACCTTGGGACTTCTTAAATAGTACAGAACACTTAGTTTAGGTAGTTGAACCCAAACCGCTGGACTCAACAACACTACCATTTTATGCCTTTTTAGGTATATTCTATAAAAGAATTTATTCTAACAACACCAAGAAAAGAATCATCAAGAACATGAACCAGCACATTATATAGAAAGAATACTGGGAGCAGTTCTGAAGACAGTACTGACCTGTTGCAGTCGCCCTAGCACATTTAAACCTCCCTGACCAATGGGCGGACAGCAGCCCAGAGATAGGGTCCTGGGAGTGAAGGAAGTTGTCTTGCCCCCAGAGACATGAGCTCACTAGGGCTGAAGTTGATTGGTTCTACCTCTCCCCTCCCCTGATCCATTTACGGTGATGTTCTGGAATTTTCCCCTTTGTCTGTACCCTTGTTGATCCCTGATTTGTTGTTTGAGAAAGTTATCCCTCCTTCCCTTATACCTGATTGTGTAAAACCAATGTCACTTCCCAATTCCGCTGCCCTCATTGGTTCCCTCGTGTTTCCCCTCCCCTCTGCCTTCTCCCTTAAAACCCGGCTCCCAGAGAGAGTCGGGGCCATTTTGGTTACTGTTTCCAAGCCCCCTCCGTCCCGTTACTCTTTCCCTCTGTTTCCCAATAAATCCTCTGGAACACTAACCAAGTGGACTGCATTTCTTGCTACAACGCGAACAGGTCTTCGAGCGCTCCGCCCTCCTCAGGAGCTCCGCCGGTCCTGCGCTGCCCACTGGGCAGTGGCCCCTCGCCTCTCGAGACTCAGCCTCCTGGGGGTCTGAGCATCCCCCTTGCCGCCCTTCACTGACCTGCAAAAAAAATTATTTTATGAATTACAAAACAGTCTTTAGCTCCAGAGGTTGGTGTAGGACAGAGTAAATTTAGAAGTGAAAGCCTAGGCAAAGAGAGCAAGACATAGAAATATGCTATATTGTCTTTACTAGTGTCAGGAAATAAATCAATTCAATGAGACTGGGGTTTTTTTAAGGTGAATTGGAAGGATTTGATTTTATTTCTAACTTTATTTTCATAAGATTACAGAAGAGAATAAATAGAAAGCCAAGAACAGCAAAAAATTAAAAGATGTTTTTCACTGTAGTGAAAACAAACGTAGTCATGAGGACTGTATATATACCTGAGATCAAAATGTTCTGCAATGATTGATAAAGAGCTACCAAAATCAGATATCAATATGGAAAATTTCTCATTGCCCATTTTTTTTTCTCTTTCTGTCTGTTATTACCACAGTTTATTTTTATTCCTGGGGTCAGAGATTAAGCTGGAAAAATGGACTGTGAGGAATCTCATACAGTTCAGCAAGGGGAAGTGCAAAGATCTGCTCTTGAGGTGAAACAACTCCAGGCACAGTATTTGCTGGAAAGCAGCTTGATAGAAAAAGACCTGTGGGTCCTGGTGGACACCAAATTGAATATAAACCAGCAATGTGTCCTTGTTGCAAAGAAGGTTGGTGGTATCCTGGGCAGTATTAGGATGAGTGTTATCAGCAGATCAAGGGAGGTGATCCTTCCCCCCTACTCGGAAGTGAAGCCATCCCTGGAGAGCTGTGTCCAGTTCTGGGCTCCCCAGTGCAAGACAGACATGGGCATATAAGAGCTAAAGACTAGTTTGGCCAAGATGTTGAAAAATGCTATTTCCTTGAAGTATTCATTTTATTCTTTACTGTCATTCCAGCATAGTTTAGATAAATGTAAAACAGAAATTTAATCTGAAGCAATTAAAATGTTATATATATCATATGTATGTGTGTGTGTGTATATATATATACACATATACATATATATATGTGTGTGTGTATATATATATATATACATATATATATATGTATATATGTTATATATATATATATATATATATATATATATATACACAGAAAAAGCTAGCACAGGATTTTTTTTCAATGTCAGTGTATTTTGCTGAATCCACAAGTTACTTCAACTATATCCATAAATTCCAACTGTTAGCCCCAGTCATAACAGCACAACTACTGTGCAGGGCCACTCTATCCATAAAGCCTCTCTGAGATACTTCTGCTCAGTCAGTACCACAAGTAGAATCTGCTCACTGTGCTTTCCCTTATCCCTACTTCAGCCATAGCTCATCTTCTTGTGTCAGGGCCAGTTCTCCTTGCAGTTCTGAGAACTGAGAGGAGCACTTTTTTGCTCCAGAAGTGAACAGCAAAACCTCTGCAGTTTTGTTCCAAGATCTCTGAGTCAGACGATAAAGCTGTTAGCAAAACACTGTGCCAAGTCCTGTAAGAAGTAGTAATTTAGGTCCCCAAATCAGAGTTGGTAATAGCTCTCTTTCTAATACTAGTATTGACAGCTAATAGCATGCAAAGTAGCTTGAGTCAGCAAAGTTTATGCATTAACAAAAAAATATTATGGATAGATCCAGGGTGAAACTTGTAGTCTATAAATATATTTAGATATATAAATTTAATTAGATTCATTATTGGAGGAGCTTGTTCCAGAAGTAATTTTGAGAGCAAGGAGTGATGAGAAATTATGTCAGTAAATGTATGTGTATCCATCCCAAACACATGCATTGGTTCAAAAAGGTAGAAAAAAGGTTCTAAACCACCCAGAAGTTTAATCATTTACATAGCCAACATGAAAATCAGTATCTCCCTTACAGATGAGGAAGGGAACACCAAAGAGAAAGGAAAGAGAGCTCAATGACTTTGTGACTGGGATATTTTCCCAAAGATAGAAAATGTTGAGTTTGATTCAAATGAAAGAGGCCCTATCAAACCAAGGATTTTGAAAGCAAAGGTTCATTTTCTTGTGGTTTGGAAAGGGAATTCTGAGCTGATGCTGCAACTCTTAAATTTTGTATCATTGGACCTTAAGCAAAATATATATCCTGTGAATAGGTGCCTCAGAATAAGATCTATTATATGCAGCACAGAGACTAAAGTGCCTCAAACTACCTAGAGCAGAATATGTACACTGACAGTACCGTGGTTTCAGTCTAGTCTTTCTCACAGCCTGGGGAACCATATTTATGGGTTGTAAGTCTGCCCTGGAGATAATACTTATCCTGTCTTACAAGTCAAGAAAGAGAAATGATCCTTTCTTTCTTCTAAAAGACAACTCAGCCTCTGTGGAGGTCTCCTGTAGGGATATGTAGGCAAAGCTATTATTTAATCCTCTGGTTTACAAAACACATTGCAACCTGCAAAGATGAAAAGGTACATTTAGCCTATCTGCATTTTAATCATATGCATTTCAATAGAAATACTCATCTTTGCATACTCTGGCATGCAAACTCAAGCAAGTGACTATGCTTCTACAGTCATGAATATTAATTGTTTTGTCCAGAGAAATGTGTATTCTTTTCAGAGCAAGCAGTTAAAAAATAATTCACAAACCTTCTCTATGTCTTAAGTCCTAGATTTTTTTGAGAACTTCATGAATGAGAAACTCCTGAAATGGGAAGGTCTTGAGAATAATCTTTGTGCCCTGTACAGCTAGGTTTGCAACAGGTTGGCTTCATAAGTTCCTGAAAAGTAATTAAACTATGCGAACTACCAAAAATTCATGATACCTCAACATTATTATTTTTAGACTTTTCTACAGTAACTGCCAAGCACTATGGGAAGTAAGATCCCTAAACAAAGGTAAGATCTCTAAACAAAGGTAAATGCATATATGCCTGACCGTAAAATGAATGATGATGGATGTCAGTACATGGCTGTAACTATAACTGATACATGCTATGACTGGCAATAGGAACTTCACTTTTCTGATATAAACCAGTTAACTCACTGACATTTCACAAGAATGAACACTGTACTATGCGCAGCAGTTTTTCATAAATCTTGTCTGCGTTCTGCTAAGTAGTCATTGGATAACTTCCAGCCATCTGGCTGGCATCTCAGCTTCCATGAAGGCACAATTCAGCATAATTGTGCAAGAACAACTACTCAAGAATTAAAGTAATTAAAGTACTAAATATTTTGTATATTGGGGGAGGGAGGAAAGTTTGGAAACTTTTAAGAAAGCAAATATTTTTCTCTGAACAAAAAGACACTTTGGTGTCAAAGAAACTTACCAAGTCTTTCGGTTTTCCTTTGGATTTTTGGAATCTCATGATGTTCTTCAAATCAATGCTTTTTTTCAAGTTCATAATTTTGGAAGAGCTAATTACATAAAGAGCATTAAAGGTGGTCTGCAGTATTCTCATTATGTACCAGGGTTAGATATTAAAGTAATGTGAGTCTTATTTTATTAAAGCAGTCCAGTATTCTAAAACTACCCAACGGGAGGAGTCTAGATCTTAGCCTAATGCAGTGGGAGATGTAATTTGCTGACAACATCAGGAGTATTCTTAAAAAACATTAAAATGCATTCAGTTTTGCTACTAGCTTGGTCTGTGGAAACCATTATCAGAATTACTAACTTGAAAGACAATTAAGGAGCATTGCCCCTCAGTATTGTAGTTGCTAAGGAAAATGGTCTTTTATGTTAATACAAGGTAAAGAAAAAGGTGTGCTTTGCAGTTTGCTTTCTCAGGTGGTATGCTTTGATTTTTGCATATTTTTTTCCATGTAATCTATGTTAAAAAAAAAAAAAAAAAAGATTGTTTCATTTTTGCTAGCATATATAGTACTAGCACTAAGAAATGCTTTCATAGTGAATTTTAATCCTAAATTCTGAATCTAGCCTAAAAAACCCAAAAAGCACTGCCAGAAACTGAATGTTTTATTAGTAAACAAGACTAGAAAGAACAATGGCTGCCTCGAGGGTTCTGTTTTCAGACATTGGAAAAAACTGAGCCTGGCAACAGCAGGAGTGGGAGGCCAGAATAAAAAATGTGCCGTCAGTAAGGCAAAGACAATTTTTTGGCCAGTCTATCAAAAGTGTTGCTGTAATTCTCTCTCTCTCTGTGTGCCACAGTCAGTACAGCCCTCATTCTTCCAGTGCATGTAGAGTCTTCATTCTGAACAGCACAGTGGGCACAGAAATGAAAAACTGGGACCTTACCTTTGCTGCTCTGATTCAATGAAAAGTGCTCCAGTGAGACAGCGTTTAGTCTGATCATCTTTGTTGAGAAACTCTTAAATGCTTTTTTCTTATACTTTGATGGAAGTTACTGAATTTCAGTTTGTGCTTATTGTCCCTCATCTGTCACTGGGTGGTACCAAAAAATGTCTGGCAACATCTTTTTACCCATCCCCATCAGATATTTGCATACTTTTATATGTTACCTTTGAGGCTGAGAAAAATAGGCTTTAAGCACAGTGACCATTTCTGTGTTTTCTAGGCTAGAGGGATAGCTGATGCAAAAACAATTTTATAAGTTCAGCTGGGCAACATATTTGATCACTGTATCAAAATCTCATAAAAAAATAAGAAATACGGATTATACAAGTTAAAATTAAAATTTTTATAATATTTTCATATTAAACACGTTACCTTAAGATTTTTTAAAAGTAAAATTATTCCATATTTTTTAAGTTTTAAAAAAGAAGTTTTTTGTTATTTCTGAAATTGTTTGCTCCTCTTCATTACAGTTTTAAGAATTCTGAACATAGAAATATTCAATTACTGCATTCTCTCTACTCCATTGCAGGCAAAATATACAAAACCTATTAAAATCTGAATCCCTTTTTGCTTTATTAAAGCAAAAACATACTGTGATCCTCACATTCCTGTAAATCAGAAGAAAAAGACAGTTATCCAAAGCTTGGGGTTTTGTAGACCAGTATGGAAACATATTGCAATTGCAGGAGATTTATAATCATCATCATCATTATAATTGTGGGTGTTTTGGTTTTTTGTTTCTTTATTTGTTTTTGTGGGGTTTTATGGGGTTGAATTTTTTTAAGACAATGTTCATTTACAGTTCCATTTATTGGAATCTTTTTCCCCCCTCAATTATTACTTTATCAGACTGTTTCAACATTCTGATAAAGCCTCTAGTACAAGTTTCTATTTTAATTTTTTGATACTTCCAAAAGATTTGATTCAAAAAGAACTTCAACATCAAAACACCTAACCTTTATCCATATTGCTTCTGGAAATTACACATTAATGATGGTAGGTCTACAAAGTACAGGATGTATAGGTAAGAAATATAAGTAGGGAAGATATGTATCTTGAATGGGAGCTGTTGAATCAGCTCTGTAGGTGATACCATATAGCTGTGTGTACTGACTTAAAGCTAGCTGTATGAGAATCTGTTGAAGACTAGATAATTTAAACTGTAATATTTTTTTTGTAGCACATATATTTGCAGTTCCAAACAAATCCCATTTCTGTCCATCTTTTCTACTAGGCTCAAACTTACAGCCTCTCTCTTCTATATACTGTCATATTTTCTATAGCTTACAGCATCAATTAAAGCTCATCTGCAGACATTTTCAATTAGGTCTAACTTATGCTAAGCAAGCAATACAGTAATGGCCATCATTAATGTTGGTAAGAACTCAGTACATAATACATCCCAGTTAGCATTAAAAACTTAAACATTAGTCATCCAAGTTGTCTTTACAATAGCTATTTCTCTTCACTAACTACAAAATGAGCCTTTTTAAGATATAGATAACATTAAGGTCAGATAAATCCCATTTTCAGGTACCCTTTTAAGCTTAAGGGACAGCTCAGTGAGGTGTTCAGCTAGCCCCCAATATTAGGTTCTAAGGAAACAGCTGAATTTTTTTTGTTCTTTGCAGACATCCAAACCCACAAAATCAACTTCTTCCTTTTAAATTCCATTGTTTTCCCTTGTATTTTTAGAGCATATGTTTGATATAATTCGTCAACTCTTTAGATATTTAGCTGCTGACTGGTTTCTAAAAGTCCATTTATGTCATCATCCAATGTTTTCTCAGACCATTTTTCCAAGTAATTAGTTCCTAAGTTGACTGTTTACACACTGCTCACTCCAAAAACCACCATCTTTCTGACAGTTTAGTTAACAAAACTAACATAATAATATCCTAATTTGTCCTTTCTACGTGCACACACATTTGTCACAAACTTGTAAAAAGAAGAGTATGAACATGAGCTTTCACACCAGCCCTCACCCTGTGCCATTACTTGTACATACACTTTCTCCTGAGTTGCTGAAGTCTTAAATGAGAAATATTTAAAATACTTCTCTTCTCTGGATAGAGGTAATGAAAGCTTATGTATAAGAGCTTTAGATGCCATCCCAGAACATAATTTGCTGTATTCTCCTGGGCATAATTCACATTGCAGTATTCAACAAGGACCTTCTCTAATTCTAGAGTAGTGCCATATTTTTGCACATAAAAAAAGTGTTTGGCATTTATTTAAACAGTTTAAGGCTCAAAATGTCTAGGCTCATGTTATATTACAAGTGCATGATTTGGTATTGAATTCTTACCTTACTTCATAAGATTTAACCTGATACCTTGTGCATTTATTATGAATTTGCTGCAACAGAGGAGAAGTTAGTGTCTTTATACATTTGATGTCTGTGCCTGTAAAAAGTACAACTGCAAACATTAGCATTTAATTTCCTCCAAATGTCTACCACTTAAAGATCCCTGAGGATTTTGTGTAATTTGTAAGTGAAAGCTGGAAGCCATTCTGCTTTCTCTGTGTCTGTTCTCCACACCAGAGTTCAATTAAGCATCTCCCCCATGGTTTCCTTCACCTGCAGAAACAAAGCAAATATACCAAGAGAAAAGCAACCAGCACCTGAAATAGGTGCATATATGCAAGTGCGTAGCTAAGCTGTCATTCCTCACCCTTGCTTCCAGTGAAAATAAATCTCCTCTGTTTACTTTCACTCATTGAATCTTCCAAAAAAGCTTTTTTTCTGTTGATTTAAACAGTTACATCTTTCTTCTTTGAGTGTTGGAAGGTTGTGGACAATTTTTTTTTCTTTTATATTTGTCATATGCTTTTTTAATCAACAGAAAAATATGAAATGCATTTTTAGCATGGAAGTACAGCACTTTCACAGATAGCCTCTTTTATCTTCAGATACTGAAACACAAGTCAAAGCCGTGAAATGAAAATTGATCAAGAAAAGATATATGTGTTTTAATTTAAGAAAACTGTATTATGGGAAAAGAAATTACAATTTTTCAGGTAAGAAAGCTTTTTCACCTAAAAAATAATCTGATTCAGCCAATAAGGAATAAAAATAACCTTTTTAATAGTATCAAACATATGTCTATATGAACTTGGGTGATTGCCATGTAGCACTGGCAATCACCCAAGCCACAAATTGATGGAGAGTTGTTTACTATTTTGTTTTGTCCTCTGGTGGCATGACTATTATATACAGCATTTTGAAGTTTGAGATCGAATTCTCTTAATGTATGTACAAGTGCAGAATTGTGTGCATAAGTATATGAAAAGAACAAAAGGAAGAAATTAATGTAAATGATGGGTGATAAAATGCTAGTGAGTTTAAAGATAGCCTTTAGAAACATGTAGTGAATATGATGAGGTTGGGAACACTGAAATGGTGAGTGGAAAAAAAGAGAATTCTATTAAAAGCATTTTTTTGTACTGAAAGAAGAGGGTAAATTTATAGCATTGTACCAGTACTTTTCAGAAATATAAATTAGGTGCTGTAGGGAACTGTCATGATACTGAGCCTGAACAAAGACTTGAAACACTGAAATCAGATATAGAAAATGGAAAAAAATTAAATTTCTGGTTTGAATTTTTTAAATTAGTTGGGTTTGAGTTAAAAAAGATCTTCAAAAGGATCTCTGCATACTTTAGGAGATTAGTCTCCCTACTGGAGAAGGTTATGTTACACATACCAAACACTGGATTTAGGTGCTAAGGTACAGTGGTGACATTTTCTGTCAAAAAAGTAGAGATGTAGCTTGAACAATGTCTGTTTCCCAGATTCTCAGAGATGACATGGTATCTGAAGTATGTTTAGGCAAAATACCACAAATCAAAGGCTAGGAGCAAATTTTTGTTATGCTGATTGATCACTGCACATTGTTCAATGGTTGCTTCACAGTGCAGAGTCTTACTGTTCCCAAACCTTCCTTAGACACAGCTGCTTTTCTTTTAGATATCATAATCTTCAGTTTATGGTATCAAATTATTCTGATATCAAATTCTTAATTGGTTTAAGAGGGAAAGATGCCATCACTGTTCAGTGGGGCTTTTTGTTATACCCCTGCAGAGCCAAGTAACCCAGTGAGAAGCAGTTTGGTTTCCCTGCCAGTTTTGCTTGATATCTGTGTGTCTCATGGAGGTTTATCAGTGTGTTTACTAACCATTCTTGAGTAAGGGGTGTTTGAGCTCTTTGTTCACCTCAGGTCTAAAGGATCAAAGGATCTCATGTAGAGCCTTTTGCAGCTTCTTTTGTGACCTTTTCTACAGGACAGTTCAGAGCTTAATGTAACCAGCTCTAGCATTAGCTCTGCCCTCCATGTGAGCACTTTTCAGTATTGTGTTCCTTCCTCATTAACAATGTCTGTGACAACTTCCTGGATTTTATACATTATAATTGTCTTTGGTAGGTGAGGTAAATGGTAGCAATCAGCATTTGATACATCTCCAAAGCACATTCTGTTTGTTTGAAGGAATGGAATATGACTTTCAGACAAATTATGTACATCCTCAATAAACACTTAAGAAAGTGGCACAAATTCACCTGCTTATATATCTTCTAAAAAAAAAAAAAAAAAACTCCAAACCACACGAACAACAAATAATCAGTTTTGAATTCTACTGTGGACATTTTGAAATGCTGTCTAACAGGGGAAAAAGTTATTGTCAAAAATTGCATCCTATACTGTGTAATATGTACTAGATATGCATTGGGAAGTAGGGAAACAATCTAAAATGTAGATGGAGATCTACATAGTCACAGAAACAGCATCATGGGGTGTTATTTAGAATGTGCACAACTCACTGAATAACAGGGGAGATATGAGGAAGATGTGATTTCAGCTAGGTTGCCAACTACATGTTTCCAAAGAGAAATCGTGTAACTTTTACCTCTAATCTTGACAAATCTGCATGCCAACAAATTGACATGTTGAATTTCATAATTGCAAACACCACTTGTCTTTATGGCATTTTGGCAGGCTGCTATTCACAATTAAGGTGCCAATCTTGAGCCTGAATTCTCTTGCCTTTTCAGTCCTTGACAAAGTTGCTTTGCAGCAGAGTTATTTTTGAAAAAGAAAACAAAAGCAGCTCCATTTGCCATTTCCTTGAAACCACCTCAGATTAACAATGTTGGATTCTCTATATCTACTTTTAGCCTCTCAGGCAGTGAGCTACATATGTGACAGAAGTAGATGGGGGGCACTCCCTGCATGCTTATAAGACAACTTTTGCTAAATGATTTCAAAGTTAATCAGAAGCTGTGAAGCAGAGGAATAGTTATAGAGAGGAATAGTTATAGAGAGGAATCCTGGTTTAAGTTGAGATTTATGGAAGGGAAACAGGTCTCTGGAGCAGTACTATGAGAAAAGGATTCTTTGCAGCAGAGTGGCTCCGAGCACAGGACTGAGAGCAAATGCATAGTATCAGGTGAAACAAAAGCCACAGATGCTCTCACTCCCTTTTCACTCAGGCAGTCTGTGCCTAGAAATTATCAGTGCCTCAAATGGCTTTAGTCATCAAATTGCAGCAGATCTTAGAAATCTGAACAAGGCCTCTAAACTGTCAAGAGGTAAATACTCTTTGAACCTACTTTTTTTTTCTAACATCACTTCATAGAAAAGAGCAAATAACCTATAGAGTGAAATTCATCTTCTAGGAACCATGCAGGTTTTTTGACAGAAAAATATGAAGTCAAAGTGCTGAAATGGAGCAGTATGGTTCTTTTCCTTTTCCATTTTTCTGTCTTATGAAAAATGATCCAGACATATGATGTTCTTTCCTTGCCAGCTTTCTTTTTTCTGTCCTTACATACCAAGCTGTCATTTATACAATGGAAAATGAGAACATCCCCAGCTGTGGAAAGAGGGGAAGCCTAAAGAAGGGCCAGGAGAAGGTGTGATGTACAAAGTGTAGCATGTTCTCTGTCAGTGAAGAGTGCAAAGTTATTTGGCAGAAAAATTGAAAATTAGAAAGCAGTTAAGTATTCATGATTTATATTTTAAAATACCTGATGACTTGTGAGATTTATTGTGATAATCTGAGATTGATATTGGGCATTTTTTAATTTACATTGGCAATATTGATTCCAGTCCACAGATTTTTAGTCTGAAGTATAACATTTGCCAAAGTTATTAGCACTAGAAAACCTCCATGTAAAATCAAACACAATGTGTAAGAGATGATAAGGCCTGCCTAAACTCACTTTGATTATATTTGAGTAGTTGTAATCCAGATACCTAAACAGAAAAATTTGTTTGCTCTGTAGACTGCAATGAATACTGTTTATGCCAATGGCATATTTTACTTCTGTCTTGAAGATCATTCTTTCTACCCAGCTAAATGACAACCTCAAGTTTTACACTGTGTTTGTGCTGCCATTCAGGAGGACCTCAACAGTCTGGAGAAATGGACTGACAGAGCCCTAACAAGGGGAAAGACATATTCATTCCTTCACCTGGCATAGAATAACCCCATGCACCAATGCATGATGGGGGAAGGCCAGAGGAAAGGAAGCCAGGAGAAGAACTTAGGGTTGTCACATGAAAAAGGGGAGATGTCATCAACCCTTAGTGTGGGGAGATTTCCTCGACCCTTAGTATTCAATTGGTCTGTCAGCTCTCCAGGAAAGCACAGAGCCTTGTGTCCAACCAGTCTGTTAGAGCTCCTTCAGTGAACAGTCCTTCTGGATCAGAGGGTAGTTCTACTCAGGGACACTCACCACCTCACACATCACTTCATGACCTCTCAGCAGGTCTTCCCACTTTACTCAGGTATATCACCCACTGCTGGTGACTGCCAGTGCTCTTGAAGGACTCACACTAAAACTTTACAGAATAACACTCTTTATTATTATAAAATTGTGACAGGTTGAGATTTGAGGATTGCCAGTGATAGCATCTGATTGCAAAAATGTATTCAAAGCAGTATGCAGACAAGGTCTAATCCCTGATAAAAGTACTCAGCATGCACAGAGTATGGTTCTTATCCAGTAGGCTTCCATATGGGGGAAAAGACAAGTTCAGCCCTTCAACTGATCCCAGCAGTTGTTGTGGAGTCTCCCCTAACTTTCCCCCGCCTCTTACTTTTATATTAGAGGTATTAAAACTTTGTCTAGACATGGCCCTGGGAAACATATTCTAGGTCACCTGCTTGAGGAGAGAGATGGACCAGTTGAACTCCAGTAATTTCCCAGTAATTTCCTAATAATTCCATCATCCTGTTTGTCTGCTTGAGTTCAAGGATAAAACTATCCGTAACTACTCTACCATCACTTTCCTCTGTGTTACAAGCTAGTACAGATCCAATGTGACTTAGGAGCAGCTTGCTTTTTTTACTTGGTATTTTTCAACACTTCCACTAGATGTTTAATTCCCCTGCTCAGTCACCATCTTTGACACACCTGAAGTTCTTCATAGTGAGTGGTTTGGCCTTGACTAGTTGATGAAGAGTGGAAGAGATATGTGACTACTGTATATTTTAATACTAAATATTTTGCCCTTTCTTAGCTTAATATACTCAAACACACAATACTTTAAAAGTTGTATGTCCCTCCTATGTTAATCAAATTAACCAACTCAAATTTTCAATACATTTTTGAAACGATGATCATATTCTTTGTGTTTTAAATGAAAATTTGATGTATTTCCAAATTTTAAAGGTGACACATGGTTCTAATCCTATATTAAATTTTATAAAAATTAATTGCTCCTCTGAATGTTTGCTAACAATTATTTTTATAACTAATGAGTTTAGTATGCATTGTTGAAAAAAAAAACCCTACTTGCACATAGAAAGACAGTTTTTAACCATTAATAATAACACTAAATAATACTAAATGGCCTTCTGTCTCTATAGATTTTTAGCCAAAGAACAGTTGCATAATTTAACCATAAGTAAAAAAAAATCTTAAAGAAAAATGATTTTCTTTAGGAGTAAACATTGAATTTTAAATAGCACAGACATCCTTGTACGTGAAAGATGGAAAATTCAGTTTATCTTCTAGGTACAAAGAGACAGTCAGCTGAATCTTGGATGTCTCAGCAATACACGTTTGCTCTACCTTTGAATATTAAGAATTAATCACTGCTGGTTTCGTGTTTATTGTTTATTTTCCCCCTTCATAGTTGAATAAAAGTTCAAAATGGGTTGCTAATCAGATCTGCCACTATCTAATTAAAAGCAATGCAGTTAAATAATTTCTTCATACTTATTTTGATTTCTCTTCCAAGAGCATAGGAAATTAATTCCCAGCAATCGCATTTAAGAGTAATTCTATGGAATAATAAATTGGGGGAGGGGCAGGTTGTTTGTTTGTTTGCTTGTTCAGATATAGTTATTATTTGAGCCTAGTATGAGAGGAGGAGATAAAGTAATGAGGTAAACAGCACACAGAGTAATTTGGGTAATCCCTAAGCATTGCTTTATTTTATGAAGTGGTATTTTTACACAAATTTAAAAAAAAAAAAAATTCTTTCGTTTTCCCCTGGACAGCAAGAAAACATACAGCTACTAGTGAAAGATTGCTAATGAAGACATGTATCCAGCCCAATGCGGTTGTTAAAACTATAGTTTTATGGTATTTTTTTTACAAAATAAAAGCCATCACCTGATATTGGCACCTCTGTTGCGTGATTGGTTTTGGGATGTTATGGGGTTTTGTGCCTGCTCTGTGGTCTACTGCAAGTTTTCTATAGTTGGCTTATTTATCATGCTGAATTAATTCAGTGATCCTACAGACTTGTGGTTTGGGTCTGACTGGTTCATTATCAATAGATCTGAGGGGAGGAAAACATTCTTATAAAAGAAATGTTAATGGCCATACTAAAAATACCAATGTAACCATTTATGGTGAACTTTTCATTCTCTGCCTTCCCTCACACAGTTCAATTAATGAGCTGATGAAATGTCTCAGCAAGATACAGGGGTGGCCTTTTTTCCTTAAAACTTTCCTTGCTGAATTTATCTGAAAAAACCTAAACTAATACTTGTCTTCTAGGGAGGAAATTGCTCAATAATATATGCTTGTATAAAGAGAGAACAAAATCATAAAACTTTTAATGAATCATGAGCATCAAAGACTCAACATCAAGTGCATCCATTATCTGTAGAGCTAAGGCTTTATGCTAACAAGTTAAGGTTTAATGGTTGATTTACTTATTTGGAATTCAGGAAACATGAATAACCAAAGTTGAAATTCACATTGACAAAGGCCTGAAGACCCTAAATGTAACTTAAATCAGTCTAAACATGTAAATCCAGGCTATTCTGATAGGAATCCTTGCACCACACATGTCTTAATAACCTAGACCCCACAAAAAGATGTCACTTTAGATAGATCTTTCTTCAGCATTTCTTAGTGGGTGGTTTCTGTGGCACAGAATGTTTTTGGTGATTTCCAGCCTCTACAGTAAATTGAGAGTCTAATGCCTGATGAGGAAGAAGTCATGGAATTTAGTACAACAATACTTAAGGCTCTTTATGGATCAGTCCTCCAGATGAGGATGATTGATCTTTCACATGTACTTACTGATTCTGGTTGCAGAATCTTACTAGGTCTAAATTCAGGATTTCTGAAATGTGGATGGCAGTGATTTTTTTCCTGGTTTTTTTTCCTATTTTATTTCATTTTTTATGGTCTTTGAGGCAAGACTTTTGCAGATATATATTTCATTTTAATGTCTGTAACATAAGTGAGTTCCAGTTCTGGTATTTGAGGTCTACCTTTGAAAAAAACATTTGAATTTAAAATCTAACCAACATTGTTTCATCTCATTGTACCTTTGGTATTTATTGCGATGACTGAGTGCTAAGTGGTAGCTTTAAGTTTCTGCATTATGCTTATAGCTGAGTTGTGATTAAAGGAACCTGAAAATATCATCAAACTTATCACACAGACTGTAAGTTATCATTCGTAAGGATAGTTACTATACACAGTGAGATTCTGTAGAATAAGCCTTTTTAATGCCACTGCTTGAAAAGGGCACAGATGTAATTATAAGTCTGCATGCATGTGGGTTTGATGTATCACGGTCCGGGAGGGCTGCACAGGCTGGCTTCCCCCCGGACCGGGGTCCCTGGTCCGTGTTAATTCCACCGGATCTGGGGCGGGCGGCCCCCGAGGTTCTGCGGCATGGCGTGAGTCTTCAAACCACGTCAATTCAAGCAGGAATATAGTGATGCTAGGAAAGAACTGGACTCCATCTCTGTTCTGGCTAGGGAGGTTTATTTGGGGTAACGGGGAAAAGGGGTGCAGGGAAGGAGAAGGGGGAAGGCAGACAAGGCAGGTAGGAGAATCTAGCAGCCCAGAGATGGAAGACCTCGAGCTGATCTGGACATCGCCTTATAAAGGGAAAGGAAGGGGATGGACTGTCTCCCCTAGAGCCAGTCCCGGGGAGTCTGAAGGGAAGACAGGCATAGGGAACCCACCAATAGATTTCAGGGTACAGCAGAGCATATTTCAAAATGAACCAATGGTATACAAAGCAGAGGGACAAAGGAGCACATGGAATCCTAAAACCCCACGTTGCTACATGGGTTGTTTGTTCATTTGTTTGTTTTGTTGGGTTTTTTAATTATTATTTGTTCGTTTGGATTTTTTTACTAGACTGGAATCTAAATACAATGAAGCAAGGCATTCTTATGCAAAAATCTTCAATGTGTTTTTTACTTACTTTTTTTTTAAGGAAAAGTGTTTAAGAGAAAAGCAAAGGCTTCTGCTATAAATTCTACACATGTGTCAAGGCCTCTAGAAGAAATATGCTGTGTAGAAGAGGTCTGCAGAAAACTGGAGTAGCCTGAGGTCAAAACTTGCATTGTTAGAAGATTTGGTATGAATTATTGACATTTCAATGAGATAGATATGCAGAGGTATCATTCTGTCTTTGAATTTACAGAGACTACAACAACTCATTTTTAAAAAAATCTACACCAAAAGGAACAAAGTTGCCAGTTTTGAGTGCAGAAAAGGGACCTTGCACATTGTATTAACATTATTAAAAGAAAAAAGACTCTTTGTTCTCTCTTGTCATGAAGAAGGGAAGAAGGGCAAATTTCCTTTCCCAGATTTGTTTACCTTCAGGAATTGATAATGGTGATTTCAGGCGTGCTCACAGCAACATGCCTTAGTTCATTTGCAGAGAATACAGCTCAAATCCTGAAAAGATTTATTTTATATTTACTAAGACTGTGTATGTCTCTGTCTCAGTTTCATTTCAGGTAATTTCAGTAAATTGAAAGCATGAAATTCTAAAATGAAACTATAATTCTGCCTTTTATTAATAAAATAAAGGTTTAATTTTACTTTAAAATAATGCAGATAAGTGCAATTTTGTCGTTAACCCATAGCTGCAGCATTTTAAATGGAGTGATGGCCAAAACCATTCTTCCATAATTGCAGAAAAGAATGTATATAGCAGGAGATACATACTTAGGCTAAGGGAAGATTTTCCATAAAGTAATCTAAGTGTCTGAAAAACACACCATTGACTTTCCCTGGGACTGAAACTCCTATAGTTTGATTTTGAAAAAGCTATGTAATATCTGAGTTTTGTAAGTTTGTCAAAATTATTAATTTTAGAGTAAAGTGGCAAAGCCAGTTAGTGGCTGTCAACATTTTGATCTGCTCTTTTGTTCATTACATCAGTACTTCTTTTTTTTTCTCTAGTCAGAAGACACGTGCTCTTTGTGAGGACTAGTTATTTCTTCAGTGTCCACAGAATCAAATAATCTTGAAGGGCTAATAATTCTGGACAGACCTCCATATTTGAAAATTTGCTAAAGAATCTTGGTGATCTCTTCTTGTACTCATTCTGAAAGCTCCTGTTTATAAGCAAACTTCATTTGTGGAAAAAGCTCCTGCAAGTGGATGATACACAATATTTTTTGCATTTTTTAACATTGTGAGATTTTGATAGCCCCTTACCATACTGACTTGGAAAAAAACTCTCTAACAGCTAAGGATAAATATGAAGCTTTTGCCTCCAAATAAATGCAATCCTTTTAATGTTGAGATGTCTCTTTAATAGATTTTATACAATATTTGCTAATTGTATAATTAAAACTGCTGAGAGTGGGTCCCAGCTGTCTTTAGCTAAGGGGTTGTTGAAGCTGACTGCTTCACTGCACAAATTGTTTTTAAGGGAAATGTTTTATGATTTATTTGTTGTTAGCTGTCATTTAAAGAAAGAAAAAAGTATTTTGTGACCTAACAAGCAAACTGAGATTTTTCATGGCTGTTTTTTGTTGCTTTGATTTTCCAAACAGAGAATTAAATCAAGACACCAGGCAGGAGAATTCTACAATAGGAATAACTGAAAATTTTCTTCCAGCTTACACCTGAAATGTGAGGCCTACTATGAAATATCCTACAGGCTGGATTTTACCTCCACTGCCTTCTACATGATGGTCTCTGGCTATTTTCCCTCTTAAAGCAGATGTGAAGCCCATGGTGATAACAAGTACCAGCATGCGGCAATCTGAACTGAGCTTTAAACCACTAGCAAGCCTGCAAGAGTAAAGCACAGAACTGTAGTGAAGTTACAAAATAATTAGTAAGGAGACAAGAGTAAGAATTCAGAAGCTTAGCAGTGACATTTCTCTCTGGCCCCCAGCAAACCAATTGCTGCTCTATAATGTCATCCTGCATTTAACTTCTTTGTGATTAAGGAATTTTACATTTTTCATATTTATAGGCTGATATTGTAGCACAGATTTGAAGGCCATGGGTTGTAGGAGGTCAGTTGAAATTATGCTATGAGTAACTGTCTTTCATCCTGAAAAGTCACATTCTCAATTGCTAGGTGCATCTCTAGGTTTTCTTTTTTTTTCCTACTTGTTGAAAAGAAAGTTGTAATATTGGTCTGAAGTTCAGCATTACAGAAATAGAATTTGTCTAAAACCATGATAATTAAAAATTTGTTACTAATAGTTAGTAATCAAATAAATGGTATACACCGCTTAACAATTTAGCCTGATTTTCCTATTGTTAAGTGTAGGTGTGTGATCACACCTGTAAATGCCAATTACATCCCTTTGTTTCCTTTTGTACAGACTCAATGAAGTCAAGAGAATCTGCCTACTAAATTAGCAGGGTTTAATTAAAAACCTTAATTGTAAGTAAATGTATCAGTTAACTTCTGTAATGCACTTTCATATATCACAATCAAATTAAAGTGTTTTCCAAATAAAACTTAGCTGATATGAATACCTGTAATTATTTCAACAGAAAGACTGATTCCCCAATGATTCTGTTATGGCATTTTAATTGCTATGCCTATTTACACTGAACCATGTGCACTATTTCTTTCATTATAGAGAAAGTCTCTGGTAAAAATCATTTTTGTGCACTGACATAGATTGAGACTGGTTTTCAACTTAAATAATTCAACATCACTCTCTTATGGTGTTCCAGAAGTGATAATGTGAAATATGTGGTTCCATATTTTTATAAATTTTTACACTAAGATTTTGTGGTGGTAAAAGGTGGATTTAAAGGTGGATTAAAAGGTGAGAAGTGGAAGGAAGTAGTCTCTTGTGAGATATTTGGTTTAATTTCTTTCGACAAATTTCTAAAATTTCTGTGTCCCAATTATGTTACACAAAGACTGAAAGTTAGGACAGGTGTTTCACTTCTTTTTGTCCTGGTTCTGGCCAGGACAGGGTTAATTTTTTCGGTGGCCCAGAGGGGGCATAGTTAGGACACAGAGGGTTTTCTACACCATCTACATCATTGATGGTGGCAGGGGAAAGGAAGTCTCTTCCAGGGAGGACTGGTTCGTCTCAGTTCAAGAGAAGTGTTGGAGAAAGCTGTCTGGTATTGTCTGTTACCAGGGGTTTTGTTTCTTTTTTTTTTTTTTTTTTTTTCCCCTTTTTTTTTTTTTCTTACCCTCTGTCATTAGCATTTTTGCTACTACTCTTTGCTTTCTTATCTCACTGTGATTTCCAGTAAATTGTTCTTATCTCAACCATTGATCTTTGCCTTTTGTGCCTCCAGATTCTCATCTCCATGGAGCGGCAGTGGGAAGGGTGAGGGTAAAACAGGGGAGGCAGAGGAAGCAACTTGTGGCTTTGGAGAGTCTCGGTGGGGGCCCTGAATTGAGGAGAGCCATTCCTAAAACATGATGATTTGCAAGTAAATCTCTCCTGCATGCACTCATTTAAAGCTTTACAGGTCTTTCACCTGTGACCTCCACTCCATTCCCTGTTGATAGCCAAATTTACAAAAATTGCATCGTTTGGTACCAACAGAAACTTCAGTACTATTACCTGCATGATATTTGCTCAGTCTTTGACTATACAACTGTGACCATTATTTCTGTATGAAAATACAGGCTAGGAAGGTGTCATATAGAGAGTTTCCAACTCTCCGGTGAGTTACCCCTCTCTTTATAATTCTTTATGGACAAAAGCTGATTAATTTTTAGTTATACAAAATAGTTCATTATTTGGTGCACAGTTTACACTGACACATTAGCTATCAATTTTAGTGAGTATTGGGGTGTACCTATTTTAATTTGTACCTAATATTGTTGAGTATTAAATATTCTGTACAACAGAGTATGAAAAGTGAATGTATTTTTTGTTTCAAATTTATTCTGGCAGTAGTCAGTTTTCCAAATATTTATGAATTTGACCAAACTTCTGATTTTGAAAAAAAAGAATGAAAGTGGTTGTTATATTTTAAAAAATAAATGTTCTATTTTCTCAGTTGGAAATTACTTTTATTTTATGGTCTTAGTTAATTTTATGAATTTTAACTAAACCCCATACATTTTAACAATTTTAACAAAATTGCATGGACCATTTCAGTTTGTCCACACAAAGAAACTTCAAAGAGCTCTGCACACTCTTCTGAGTTCTTTTACTCAGCAGTTTTAAAAGAATTTTCACTGTAAACTGACTTTATTTTCAAATCACAAATTCCCCCCACATGAACACTGTTATTCAGTTGTCATACACATTTCCATTTAAAATTTTTTTCACAACTGCACAGTTCTTACTCGAAGTTTCTAACTAAGGATTTGTTTCGTTGGACTGGTCTGTCCAGCAGAACATGCATTGAGTTCAGATGAGAGCTGTGTGAAGTGTTTGAAGGCAGGGCCTGGTGATAGACATTTCATCATAAAAAAAGTATACTTGGAAGGCTGCAAAACTGTATTTTTTGTTGGTATCTTGGATGAAAAAATCTTTGAAAGAATTTCTGGAACAAACCAATTTAGCAAGGGATTTCAGAGCTTTTAAGTTACATTTTGCAACAAGAAAATATTCCTGAAGTTATCTAATTTTATCTAAAATCTAATTTTATCATTAAACTGCAGGAATTATGGTAGTATTCTAAACATCTTGATGCTGCTGTTACTATCAAAATCCAGTGTTCTAAAACCCCAGACAGGGCAGTCAACTGAGGATAAAATGTTGTTTGGCTTCCACCATCCTTTCAAATGTCTTTTTAGTAATGCTTAGAGGTATTCCAATACCCATAAAAATCTCTGTTACTTACTTAGTCAACGAAAGAAGCAACACATTTGAGCATATTAGTATCACTGTGATTTCAGAATGATTAAATAGCATGTAATTGTCAACGGACTGTCAGATTTTCACACTTGAAGCTTTTATTTGGCTCTTCCTTAGGCTTACAATGAGGTGCTGATGCCTAACCACATTTTCCTACACCTCTTGGATCCATGGCCTAACTAATTACTATTTAAAAATTTATGACTAGCATGCCTCTTATCCCACCTTTCACTGGGCTGTCACATTTTAAGTTGTTATCAACTGAAATGGCTTCTGAAAGAGACAGTTTTTCCTCTCCCCTGTCCTGCACAGCTGGGTGCTTTGCACCCCCAGGTGTTGTTAACATGCGTGGGCAGCATCAGGCAACTAACACAAGGCAAACCTGACATATTTGGAGGATTTCTTTTAGCAGTAGTTAATTTTCAGATTCAGCTCCCTGCCTGGCTGCACAAGTTTTGTGAGGGAAAAAAAATTTGGGGAATGTCACAGATATATCAGTGGCAAGATGGCATTTTTTAGTAGCAGTGCAAGATGATGGTGATTGCAGTGCTTGTGATACTGATATCAGCGTGAAGATTCACAGGGTCTGTATTAATTTCACTTTCTTTCCTCTTGTATTTTACTGAATAGACAAATCAATTTTTGTTGGGACACAGTGAGCTGCAAAATCAACAAAAAAGGTAGAACACACAGCTGAAAGCAGAGAGGAAAGGTCAGTGTGGGACCAAGGCTTTTTAAATGTTCTTTCTTTCATAGGAGCAAGCCACAAACTCAGATGTATCTTGCACCTTTCTTATTTTGAGTCTTGGAGGAAAGAGAAATACTGATACTAGTTGTAAAATAAAAAATAAACTTGGTGTCCCATATACAATTGAAGTTGTAGATTTCATCCACTGCTGTATAAAAACAGCCATAATCCTTGAAGCTCAATACAGAACAACTGTCCCATCTAAGCTAAGCTTTAAAAGTTCAATAACCGTAGCAGAGATATAATTAGTGCAACTATCTATAAAGAGCAGAAAATAATCCCTTAAAGAGCTATCTTAAAACTTCAGTGTTTTCATTTCATAGAAAGTCCAATGTCTTTGTTTCAAGCAAAGGTGACTGATGATGGTGTACCTGTAAGTATTATATTGAAATCGTCTTTCTGTATGACTTTTGACTACATATATTTACAGACACTAGATGCAAACAAGGAAAAAATATATTTCTTAATGGTGTTTAGGTTCCAGTGCAGATGTTTTGTCAACTTTGTAAAGAAAAAAGGACATAATTTATCAGTTCCTTGCTATCTACAGCTTCAGCAATTTGGACAAGATGAATTTTTACATAGTGTCTGTGTAAGACTTTTACTGAATTCATACATACAGGTTTCATAAAAGATCTTGGTGAAGAGAACCTTCTTCTTTGAGGATGTCATTTCTCTGAGAAATGGGTGATAAATGCTAATTACATAAAGCAGAGTAGACTGTAATATGTAGGCTCTGTGATCATAATCACTAGCAAAATCATGGGCTTTTGCATATTTGAGATTAGAACTGTTCAGGTTTTAGTGTAAAAAATGCAGTAATTCAGTTTTGAAAATGTCATGTCAAATCATCTCTGACAATGATTAAACACCATTTGCTTTGCAAATAACCAGAAACAGAATTACAATATTTATCCTAGACAGCATCATTTGAAACTTCATTAAAAAAAAAAAAAAAAAGAAAAAGCTAGCAATGTGTTCAGAGGAGCTAGCTATATGGGGAGAGAAAAAAAATGTGGCAGAGAAGGAAAGATAAAGCTGCAGAAGATGATGCTTTTTTTTTTTTTTCCTGATAAGTCCTCACATATCAAGTACTTTGTGAGGTCACACTGGCTGAAGTTCAGACTTATCCACTAATCTTTTCTGTAGATTTTCAGGTCAAGTGGCTAAAGTTTGGAGGATAATTATCTAAGTTGGATCATTTTCTGCTTTTCTTTTTGACACAGGGCTCAAGTTGTTCACCCTACAGTTAATTTAGTTTTCTTCCCTTGCTTCAGTCTGTGCTACCTCTTTAATTTCTACATTGTAGGCGCAGAGGAGAATTTTACTCAGCAGTGCCTTGGCAGGGAGCAAGTACTGAGGTCCAGGGAGGACCAAGGCACTGGTTTATACAGGGTGAGTTCTCACGCTTCCCCAAACTTCATGACTATTTCTTGGCATCTGGGAAGCTCAGCCCTGGTGGCCACTAAGGGACAAGGTAGTCCAATTCCAATCTATAGAAGTTTAGGGGTGCAGGAAAAAAAAACCCTCTAAAAATTGCTATCTGGTATAGATAAGTATATATGCTATATCAACTTTTGTCAGGTCTTTGACTGTAAAATCATTGCTAAAGCCCTACCAAAGCCTGTAAACCATTGGGATATAAATGAAGTTTCACAGAACATCCAGAGGCAAGACAGATGTGCAGATACTCTCACCCCATTTTGGCAGACATGCTGATATATCATGTCTGCTGCAGGTAGGCAGACTGCCTTCTTTCCCCTTCCCTTTCCTTCTTTATTCTTTCCCAGTCAGACTGGCTGGTCCTGCAAGTCAATGACAGATTAATTAGTGCCTTCATTTTAAGGTGCACTAGCCTTTTAGAATGGTTTATTGCCGATCAGTTTGCATTTGGATACTATGTGCTGTGCTGTCTTTTCTTCCCCAGAAAATAGTGTGGCTCATCTCTTTCTCTCCCTACAGTTATACTTCTCTGCATGGATGGGCAGTCTTCTAGGAAGGTGTGAGTCCTCAGGGCTCAACATTCATTTGTTTACCTTCCTCTGAGTACTAGGGAGATGGCAGTAGTTGCCCCAGTCTTTATTAATTTGAACTAGGTATTTTGAACTTGTGCACATAGTGTGGTGGTCCAGACTTCTCTCAGAAATAAGGCAAGGTGCACTAAGCCATGATAACCCTCGTGGTTTTAGGGATGCCGGTTTCAAAAGTCTCCCTAGAAGTCCTTCAGCACTGAGTCAGTTGCCTGAAGGTATATATCCATCTTTAGCTTCACAGGATTCAGTAGTGGCTGAAAATTGCAAGTATCCAGACATGGGTATATGGCCAGAACAGCAGGAGGGTAATGTTCACAGTACACACTGGCAGTCTAGTAACACAGGGACTGATGTTTTTTGAGGGAGATGGAAGCAGACAAGTCTCTGTTGGAAGACCTAAATGCTGAAGGAAGCCAGATATCTTGACTCTGTAGATTGTGTCCATAAGTACCCTACTGAGAGTTGAGGCGTTCAGCTTGGATGAAACTGCCTGATGCTGTGGAAATGATTAGTGCAAGCCATAGAAGTCTGGAGTCATGAAGAATGGCTTTTTTAGACTTTGATTGCCACAGGGCTTATATTGAATTAGGAACCTATATCTGGCAGTTTGCACCAGCAGGGAGCATTTTCTCAGTAGTCAGGTGTTCTTGGAAAGTGGATATTAAAGCTGAAGAATGTGTATTGGCTCCTAGGGAAGGACCTTGAATGCTGCTATTCCTAATTTAAAGCCTTGAAGTTGATGTTATTCTTCTCAGAATAGTAGCACAAGATCCTACATGTAGGTACAGATGTCCCTTGTGCCAAATCTCCTGTCAAGAGTACAGGGAATTCCTGACAGGAAGGGTAGTGCTCTGCTGTGCAAAAGGGAAACTCTGCTGTCTCCTGGGGTAGGCTTGGGATATATTTGCCATGGGTTAAGGAGAGGGATGTGTGGTAGGACACTGCATGTGGGATGCTAGACATCGAGCGCTAGCATGTTTTGGGAAGATAATGCTGTGGATAAATAATGAGTGATGTGGATTCTAAATGGAGCTCAGATGTGATTTTTAAAGAAAAAAGGGAAGCTAAGTATTTCCAAAGGAAAAAAATAGAACTTAATATAAGTCTTGGTTGTGGCCTCACATTTTCTAATGTTGGTTCTGGTTGCCATGGTCATTTTCCATTTTTGTGGCTCAGAGTAGTTTTTCTGCAGGAGACTGATCACACATTAGCAGGAGAGAGTGTAACTTTTCCTTTTTCCAAGACCACGGAGGGAAGAAAAGAAAGTAAAAAATTCAGATATGCCTCTGTAAACTCATATTGTTTTAGCCGAATGGGACCTATTTACGTCAAGTAAATACTATTTATTTTTGGGACTAGAGCTTTAAAAACTTTGTTGTGTTATAGAGAACAAACTGTATCAATAGCAAAGAAGTTACTTGCTTCAATCATAAATTATTTTAAGATCATTATTTTTTCTTTACAAACAATTTTAAATCTGTTGTGTGCCTTTGAAATGATTACATGGTGTGTTATTTTTAATCAGATCTGCAGTTTCATTTTAGTCTGTATGGAAAGGATGCAATCAGACAAATAACAGACAGTGTCACATTCATGTTAATGATGATCCAGCAAATTGAGGCATTTTACTCTGTAGTGCAGTTGTGTTTTGTGGTTAGGCAGTAAAATCTTATTTGAAATGATAATAATTTCAAAGGTTTCTTCATGATTTATGTGTTTGCCAGTAATCTTGACTTGATGAATTGATAATCAATGGTTAAAACAAATATCTTGAGCACTAAGATTAATTTAAAGCTACTTGTATATCTCTATTCATTTAATTTTATGTACAGTGAACTGATGAGAAAGGTGTGCACAAAAGATCATAAAAACCAATTTTTATGAGAATAAGTAAGAGGAACTGAGAGGGGCAAACATGAATTTAATTTACTGAATAAAAATCTTGGGAGAAAATCTGTTCCTCTGCAGTTATGGTAATGTGAATGGGAGTTATTTACATATATTAGGAGGACTGTTTTCCCCAGAGATCATACACCTTGTATCAGTTTCTGCTTAAATAGGCATCTTAGAGTAGTTCTTTCTCCTTATTCAGATATGGGAAGGCAGAGAGCAAAATTAATTTCAGATGGCTTTAAGCAAATGTTAGAAAGGTTAACATTCACAGACTTCTAAATATCTTTTGGGCAGCTGACATTTTCAAATACTAAGCTTTTTCCTTTAGCTGAATTACAGTGCTGGGCAGAAAGCAATGGATGTGTGAAATGAAATATGCCATTCAAATACTGAAAAGAAGGGGAAAACGGCTTGTAACTATTACAGAGAATAAAAGGTAAAATTGAAAGCCTCTGCTACAAGCTGAGTGTTCTCTTTGAGGCATTTCACATGGACTTGATATATTTTATGTATGAGAAATGCTTGGAAACCTTTTTCTCTCACTAAAATACCTCCAGAAGTAATTTACTTCCAGATAAGGAAATTGCCTTTTAAAATGAGAGAAATGTGGTGTAAAATTCCACAAAACCACATTGCAAGATGAACTTGAACAGCAGACATTATTACTAACTGGACTAACATTTCTGAGTACCACTTTGGATTCAAGAGGGAGCCAATCTGTTAATTTTTTGCTTTAAAACTGAATTGCCTGTAGCATGCATCCCTACAGTATGGAAACTGAGTATACATTACCAGCATGCATTCATGTATGTAAGATACATAAATATTGTTCCATACAACATATTGTAGCTGGAATAAAAATTAAAAAAAGAAGATATTTCTTACTACAGTCCAGATACTTGCCCATCATTGACCTAATTCAATATAACATGATGAACACTTTCTCAGTAGCACTGCAGCAAAACATTTTGAATAAATCAATTTGTACCATGATTCCAGTTACCTTTGCAACAAAAAATAGGTTTTGCCTAGAGAAACGTGAATTTCAAAATATTGGTATCTCCAGTAAGATGGATTTCCTAATCAGATGTGAACATGTTTTCAGCCTCCTAAGAAACTAAAGCCTGTGCAGTGGTGGTGTCTTTACCAGTACTCCTCATAACTTCTGTGTATTTTAGCCTTTTTCAGCCACATTTAACAAAGGAATAAATGTCACTCAGCAGTGGGACATTGTGATGATTTTGACTTCATTTATCCATGTACCAAAAAGGAGAGCTAGTAGAGGAATGTGCTGCTAGAGGGAACTGAGGGGATTTTAGGGAGGATTTTGTGATGAAAGTCTGCTAAATTACAACAAGCAGGGTGTGAGGATGTAAGAAGAATCTATCATTACTGTTGTTGAATTGGGAACTGCCAGAGGAGAACTGAAGAATGGCTGTGGGGTTGTTTTAAGGATAGGATGGAGGAGAGATCTTGTTTTATTTCAATGAAAACAGGCAGTGGAAACATATGGGAAGGTGGACATCTATCTGTGACAAAGCAGGTTTAGACAGTTTTGTGATTGGTGGGACAATTCAATAGTCTTTAATTAATAAGATAGTGATAATAACATCAGTGGAATATCATGGAATCATAGTGTCTTGGAAGGGACATTAAAGATCATCTAATTCAACCCCACTTCCAGGAGCAGTGACACCTTCAACTAGACCAGATTGCTCAATATTGAAAGCAGTAAACAAAATAACAGTGAATTTCTCTCCTACATTCATGAATTGGGCTGTAATTATCAGTGTCAAATCTAACACATGGGCAGTTCATTAGGACCAAAACATAAACTCAACTTGGCATTTTATTTCGGGAATGATTAATCTTCATTTTAAACATCACTGCATAAAAACCCAGCCTTTGTAGCAAATACACATAGCAAGTGCACATGCCAAGCATCTTCTCAGCCATAATTACTAGGCTACCAAAGTGGCCTTTTCATGTGTTTACTCAGCCTGTTCATTAAAGTCTTTGCTGAACAGTAAAAGCAGTTCCAACAGGAGACTGGGGAGCACCACACATATAGGATGTCATGTCACAGACGCAGCCTAAGCGTCGGTGGGTTCTTTGTTTAATTATCCAAAAGAATGGTTCTGATTCCTGGTGATGGGATCCTTAAATTCTGGAAGAAATTATTGTATTTCACACTCCTGTTTTTGTCTTCACATCTTCCTGTGAGCTGCAACTTCTGCCAATGGATATCTCCATGTTTATTGTCAAAGACACCTCATTATTACTGTGAGCACTGTAGAGAGCCCAGTTGCTCAAGCTGGTATTGATTCTGCTGGAGCATAGAGACCTTTGCTGAATTTGGCCTTGTATGTCTTTTCCAGAGCTCCATTCCTATTAAAATCAGATGGACCCAGTGAGAAGAATTTTGTTTTCTATAAATTCACAAATGCCTCCAATTATTTGTTAAGAGGAAGCTGTTTAAACTGTTAAGATTATGAGACCAGACACAACTTCTTTCCTTCCTTGTTATATGTATCAAAATGAAAGATAAATCATGGTGCCTATAGATTTGAGTAAAATACAATTAATAGTTATCAAGACTTAAACTCAATTACTTCATATATCCCTTCTTTTTATGGCTAATTGTGACTGAGTGTTTGTGTGTTGATTTCTTGGAGATTAAAAAGTCCAGGTTTTGGCTGTGATTTGATAGTATGTCATCTAGTATTTCCTCTTCACACTTTCTTTTCAACTGTGCTAACTGAAAGGACAAGATCTGATAAATACATATTTCTAGAAAACATGTATTTCACATACAAGGTGAAGAATACTGACTGTATAAAACCTGAGAAATACTTTAAACCCCATATCTTTAAAGTTGTTTCAGTGCATAACTCATACAGTAGATTTAAACATACACTTAAATATTTTGTTGAATTATGCTCTAAATATAACTGAACATATGTCTAGTTCTTGGGAGCAGGAGCATTAAAGAGTGACAGCAAGCTAGACTTAGAAATCACATCCTGTCAGAACAGCATAGCTCAGTGAAAACAATATACAAGTAACACCAAAGCAGGGGTGTGTGACAAAAGCCTCTGTGGATGTTGTTGGGGATTGAAAAGGAGAAGTCAGTCAAAATATTTAGGTCTTATGGTGAATATAGACCTACTGAAGCTGAAATATTTAATAATAAAATGTCCAAGATGAAAGTTGCTATCAGTAATCTACTCTTTAGGGAAAAATAACCAGTTTTCAACATCAAATGTTTTCTCATTTTGGACTGCAATAAAAACAAATCCTTTCATGGGATTTGCCTGTTCACCTTCCTGTTTGTGCTCTGCTCATCTCAGAGAAGTCTGGAACCTCAGTCCACATTCTACCTAAACACAGTGGTTACCAGCTCATTAACTATCACAGGGTTTAATTTTTGAGTTCCAGAGTGAAAACTGAATAACTTCATAATTTTAATTATTTTAGTAGTGATTTTGTCCCAGTAGCTAAGGTAAGGTTTGCTATTAGTTTGGTGTTAACTCTTACATATGGTTTATAAAATTAAAATATACAAAAGTGCCTGTGGGGAGGAAGCATGTCTGTGGCTTGAGGGCAAGGAGTTGTCAATTTTTCTTGCACTCCAACAGTTGCATATTTTTATTTGCTTAAATTTTCTTTTCCCTTTGCATCTATTGGTCTGCTTGGATTTCCTAACTGCAGGAATCTTACTGTTCAGAGCATCCTCTGTGTTCAGTTGTACCTGTACTTTGTCCAACCTATTCTAGTCATCTGTATTACTTGAAAACATAATATAAGGAGACATGGGGCTGGACTTTGCTGTACTAATTTTTAAAATTCTTTCTGAGATCAGTGAGAACTGATGCAGAACATGCAGCATTGGAGAGAAAAGGCCTTTAGCTCTGCATTTGCTTTAAAGCTCTTTCAAAGTTGCCATAACTATGCTGAGATTATGGAAATTGGATACATGATCTGTTAAGCAGAAAAAAATGCACTGTCACTGCATATATGAGATCAGTTAGTAGTTTTAAAGTACATCCTACATAGTTTTAGGACCAGATTTACTCATTTTTACACTTCTGGTTTAGCATATGTCTTTCTTGTGCAGCCTTTCATAAGGCTTTTTCCTGTGCAATAATCACTGGGATGTGCTTATAGCTTAGCAGGATACTATCAATTTTAAAATCTTTCCCTGCATTTTACTGCTACCTTTGCCAATGGCACTGCAAAACTGCTGAAATTTTATGAGACTAAGGGAACAAGAGTTCTCTTTTGGATAGGTTTTTATTTCTTGAAATATGTATTGTATCAAATTAATAAAGTCCTGTCAGAAAAGAATTTTCTGTATGAGGTTGGTAAGGAATTGGCATACACTGAATGTACTCTTTTATTTAACACTGAGTTCTAGAGCAATATTGAAACAAATTTAACTCTTAATTAACGTAGCATCTGATGCAGGATTTCTTCTTGTCATGTTTTACTACATTTCCTCTGTATAATTTTATTTTTCTGATAAGTTATTATAGCAAGTTTACACTATCTAAGCCCTTTCTTGTTTCTACCATTTCTATTTCTGTCCAGGGTATTGCATTTGTATGTTATCTGTTACAGTCTGGGGAGATCAGAGCAGTTGAGACACTAAGAACCAACATGACCTTTTAAGTTTTGTTTTTTGTTGAAAAGAGAGCAGTACACAAAACCAGAAAACATTATTTTAAAAACAAAAATGACTTCAAATTTATTTCCTTTAAGAATATTTGAGATCTGCATGGCTTCACAAGAGGAGAGTTCTGCTTGTCAAACCTGATTTCCTTCTACAACAGGGTAACCCATGTACTTGATATGGGAAAGCCAGTAGATCTAATAATTTTGGATTTCAGCAAAGCTTTCGATACTGTCTCTCACAGTATCCTTCTGGACAAAATACCCAGCACTCAGCTGAATAACTGTGTTACACAATGGGTGAGCAGCTGGCTCACAGGTTGGGCACAAAGGGTTATAGGGCATGGAGCTACCTCAGGCTGGTATCCGGTCACTAGTGGGGTTCTGCAGATCTCCATCCTCAGCCCACTTCTCTTCAACATCTTCATCAATGACCTGGATGTGGGACTTGAAGGGATACTAAGTTTTCCTGTAACACTAAACTAGGAAAAGCTGTTGACTCCCTCAAGGGCAGAGAGGCCATGCAGAGAGACCTCAACAAATAAAAGAGCTGGCCAATCACCAACGGCATGAAGTTTTAACAAGGGTAAGGTCCAGATTCTCCACCTGGGATGGGGCAACCCAAGTTGTGTGTATATGTGGCTAGCACAGGTTCTTCCCATGGGAACATTTTGCTATATTTCATAAACAAGATAAAGTTTGGATGTTTTGCAAACAACTTCTCCGGATTGAGTCAGTTCGGGCTTGGCCAATTGGGCCTAGGGAGAGGTCTCGGGCTGACCAATCTGGGGCACCTCTGTAAACTCTATATATATGGAATTCAAAACAATAAAGTTCCTCTTCTCCTCTCTTTCCTTGCCTGAGAACTTGGGTCAGTCCTCAGCTAGCCGCTCAACAGCGACATGTATAGACCAAGGAACCAGAGGCTGGAGAGCAGCACTGCAGAAAGGAACCTGGGGGTCCTGGTGGATGACAAGTTGAACATGAGTCAGCAGTGCCCTGGCAGCCAGGAGAGCCAACCCTGTCCTGGGGTGCATCAGGCGCAGCATGGCCAGCTGGGCAAGAGAGGGGATTGTCCTGGTCTGCTCTGCACTGGGGCAGCCTCACCTCTAGTGCTGGGGGCAGCTTTGGGTGCCACAGTATAAAAATGCCATTAAGCTATTAGAGAATGTCCACAGGAGGGCTATGAGGATGCTGAAGCCTTGAAGGGAAGCCATATGAAGAGTGGCTGAGGTCACTTGGTCTGTTCAGCCTGGAGGAGACTGAGGGGAGACCTCATTGCAGTCTGCAGCTTCCTTGTGAGGGGAAGGAAAGGGGCAAGTACTGACTGCTTCACTCTTGTGACCATTGAAAGGATTTGAGGAAATGGCATGAAGCTGAGTCAGGGGAGGTTTAGGTTAGATATAAAGAAAAGGTTTTTCACCCAGAGGGTGGTCAGACGTTGGAACAGCTCCCTGGGGAAGTGGTCACAGCCCCAGTCTGACAGAGTTCAAGCTTTTGGACAATGTTCTCAGGCACGTGGTGTGACTCTTGGGATGTCCTGCACAGGGCCAGGATTGGACTTGATGATCCCAATAAGTCTTTTCCAAATCAGCATATTCTATGATTCTATGACTCTCTGATTCTATGATCATTCTTTTCCATTATAATTTGTACTTGTACACTTTTCTTTGTCATTAAAAATTGTTCTTATGTTTGTAGGTGGGTTGTGCATGGCATTGGTTACTGGGTTATAATATTAGGATCATAATATAATATATAGTGTGAGGATGCCTGGAGTGTCTTGGTGTCTCAGAAAGTTGGAACTGACACAAAATATATATGCCCAGAATGCTCTGTGTGAGAGAGGAAAAAAAGAACAAAAGGTATTTATTGTCTGAGTGTGAATGTTAAACTTTTTGCTTTAGAACATAAATCGTTAGGTGGCTCCCTACACTATACTAGCTCACATTCAAATCAATAAATAATATCCAAAGGAATTTGTATTTTGATCTAATTTCTGCTTGGGGATAAGCTAGAGACCCTCCTTATTCTGGTTATGAGGTAATATGGTGACTTCATTTTACAGTCTTCAGATCCATGATTTTATAAGTTTGTAACAGTTTTAAGTTTATAACAGAAAAACACTGTTATGTATTCAAGCATGATTGTAATGTCTAAGAGATTTCAACTCTCAACAAAGAAATTTTCTTTGCCTTAAAGCTATAGGGGAGTATCTCCTATGGTCACATATTTTATATGACTGTTCCTTGCACAAATAACCCTCTTAAAAACTTCAGAATAATGTAAGCACAGCTGAATATTGCTGGGTTTTAGCTTAAAGTTCAAATTTCAAAATGGACAGATTTCTTTGTTTTGGCATATGCAATTGCAAGCAGTCTCTTAAGTTACTAACCTACACAGTGTCATGAATTTAATTTTTTCAGTGAGCTCACCCACATGTTTGAGAGCAGGCTTATATATTTAGTGATTATATGTGACAGCAATTCACTCATTTTCTTTTGGGTGTTTGAACGCTGCTCAGATTTGGGGTTTCTGCCTTTTTTGGTTTCCAGTAGGTGGCATCAATGCCTAATGATGCTCTGTGAACCTTTTCTAGTCGGAGTGGTTTTGATTTTCATTCAAGACAAAATGTTATTTCAGTACCAACCCATATTACTAATTTAAAAAAAATTAAAACCTGTAACTTGAATTGTGGTTTCTCTTTTTTTATTTCTCTTCCTGCTAGACTCCAGAAGTTTTTTGAATAACAAAATTCTTTAAGAAGACCTTGTAATCCATCTGGATTTGTAAAACCAGATCTGCCCATTCTCAAATAATACTCTTGCTTTCACTTCACCATTTCTAGATGTTTCACAGTTACTAAATACTGAATTTATTGGTAAAATTAAAGCAAACAATAGAGGCAAACACTTGTAATTTCCAATTCAAAGTTAGAAGTAACAAAGGAATAAACTACACTAGTTCATAGATTGGCTGGAGATTCAGATAATTTCTTATTTGGTCCAGAAAAACTTTTAATCAATAATATAGTCACAGTTCTAACCCAATACCATCATAGGCATTTTACTCGTGTATAGTGCAGACATTCTCTGGACACTTCCACTTCTTTCCGCTACCATCCTTGATGTCAGGTTGCTGATTCCCCAGCTGATTAGTTAACCATGGCCAAATCCAACTAAGCTTTCCCTTCTTCTTCATTGAAATGGCTGTTAGTCATTAGTTCCCAGAGATATGTACAGAAATGCTGGAGTGCAGGCCATCTATCAAATTTTTCTAGAATTCACTAATGCTTTTAAAAATTATTAGGGGTTTACTGGCAGATAGTCAATGAAACAACACAATCTCATTTTTTTTCTTCCAGGACAAAAAATTTCAAGCTCTCCAGTCCTTGGGAAAAAATTGCAAATATATTTCCCTGAAAAAACAGTTGCAAACTGTTAGTTTCACTATTCTGGGTTGGACAGGAACAGTATCCTGATTAGATTATGAAATTCTAGGAAATGAGAAAAACATACCACACCAGTGAATTTTAAATCTTTTACAAAAGCTAATGCTTCAGCCACCACCACCCTACAAACTTCCTAGTGCAGGTAAGCCTTGAAATGTTATTACAGGAAACACATCCATATGATTCCACTGTCTATGTGGAGAAGTTCACCTTAGTTGCAGGCTATATCCCTTAGATAATAGATATATCAGTGATTAACAATTGTCTCTGTGGAGTTCTTAAATCTAAATCTCTGACACTCAGCAATCTCAGAGTAATAACTGACTGTCTGGAGGTACTGACTTCTGGCCGTGGGATTATATACCTTCCCAGACATGATTACAGCTATCAGTAACAAGGATGTGGCAGGAAGTTAAATGGATGGAGTATCAGTTTGAAGGAGTGGTAGGAAAAGGTGGTGACATGGTGTTACACTCCTAGCTGGGGACTGTAAATTGTAGGCTTCTTTAGGGTCCTAGAGCAGTTAGAGAATGCAGGGCATGAAGGTTATGGTTTCCTTATGTGTGGGATCTGGGACTCTTATGCTCTGAATTTCCCTGTACCAAGAGCTGCGAGCACCAGTGTTACATAGGACGACTGTAGTGTTTACTGTGGGTTTATAATATATGGAAAAACTTAGAAACATGCATTAGAATTATTTCATCTAGCAAGCTTTGTTTTTATAGCTTTTCTGATTGCTTCATGGTTTGGTATCTGAAATTTTTGACATGCTGATATTTAATCCTAGCAGTTTTGCTACCGAAGCATTGTGAAAGCTTTATAAATGCCATTCTAAGCCCAACTATTTCAACTGTTATTCATGAAATAAGAGGAATTTCTCAAAAACTGTGTTAATAATAGCCCTGTGTACTTCGTGTCCTGAATCCAGACTAATGCAGCACAGATATCACAGGGACTTAGATTTGGAACACAGCATGGAGAAAAAACTTCAAATAGTGTTATTATACTCCTACATGCGTATTCCCATATACATTGTGCTGTGCAGCTACCTTGTACATTATGAGCACTTAGGAGATAAACTACTGATAAATAATGAAAATCCATCCTCAAGTACATGCAAAGTCTTGAGTGTAATTAGGAATAGGGATGACACTGGTCAGAGACAAGGTAAAATGAGGATGTAAAAAGGAAAAAGAAAATGAACACCAGATATTGTACTATAAATGTAATGCAGTAGCTAGCAGAAAAGACACAGTAATTCTGTCTAGTGTCCTTATGTGACAGTGATTCCATCTTAAAATGAGTCAAATGGGAAAATATAAAGTGAATATGGTAATGCAGAGGTTGATTACATTGTTCAGAGCAAAAATAGGTGAGACAACTTCACTGAATAATCTGCTGGCTTTTTCTCCTCCCTTTCCTCCAGCTGGAATGGATTTTGATTTTCAGTTGTATTCTAATTTTTATTTTTATTTTTACATTTTGTTCAAGGGAAGCAATAAGAAACCTTCTTTCATTGAGAAGCGCAGAAGCTGTGATCCTGCTGGGGAAAGGTTCCAAAGCTCAGCTCCTGCTCCCTTGGAGCACTGGCTGATGGATTGCTCAGAGTATCTGTATAATGGTGTTAGCCTTCTGGTAGTACAGCAGACTAAATCAATTAAAATTCACAGGAGTGCTATCTGTTGCACAGGGCTGTTTTCCACTTAAAGTGAATTAACAGATCAGATCTGCTCCTCCATGTCTTTGAGGATACTGGTAGTAAAATAATAATAATTTAGAAAGAAAAATCTCCTTAGTTTGATACAGGAAAAGTTATTCAACTGGATAATGGATCATTTTAGATTTCTTGAGAATTAGACTTACTGATCTTCTAAATGGTGATCAATGTTATTATATGAACCTTTTTATTGACCTAAACTTCACAGCCTTGAGGAAGCCCAAGGAAAAAGTAGAATCAGAGTCATATTGTCAGAAGTTCAGTCTTTTAATCATAGGGATTATTTGAGGCTTAAAATGAGCTGTAATATATGGAAATAAAATCCTGATGTATAGTTGCTTGGCAGATCCCTGAACTAAATCCACGTTATCAGGAAGATTAAATTTGGAATCTGCCAATGAAATATGGAAACTATTCTCTACTGAAATTGACCATGTATGCAGTTCCAAGCAGGATATCTGGAAGAAGTATGTATATTGTTATAGTAAATATAAGTTCAATGTAATTTCTGAATTTCCCTTGCTAGAGTATTTGCATTTGGAAGGCTGTAAGCACAAATGTGCTCAACTGAAACCAAGTCTGAGTGTACTGTTGTTGTGCACAAACAGTAGCAGTATCACCTGCGTTGATTCAGAGTCTTATGTCCAAAAGCAGAACAAAATTAGGCACTGACTGTGTTCATATGCTGTAGAAAGATTTTCCTTCATCTGTAGCATGATGTCAATATCACATATAACCCCTTTTCACCCCCAAGGATAGAGGCAGTATGGCTGGTGTTAATGCTTGAGTCCAGGAAATCAGAAGCGTTCCCACATTTCATAGTCTTAATATAGCCTAAAAGTCTTCAGGCTGTGTTGAGGAGATAACATAAATAAAGCAGTGTTTTTCTCTTCAGCTTGCTTATCTGATAAAGTACAGGTCTAAATTCTCTAAGTGCTTAAAAAATAAAGATCTACAAGGTTTAATTGCTGAGACAGCACATCATGCCATTTCTTAAAGACAAGCATATATATGTAGAAAGTCTACACTCTTTGCATATGAACAAGCATCTGAAACACCTAGTTGGAATACCTTCTTAAGTAGCTGTCATTCAATAATCATAACTTTGTCAGTGCTTTCTGTCACTGCTTATTCTTGTTAGTAGTTGCTCCAGCAGTTTCAAGAGGAGGTCATGCTTCAGAGCATTCTCCAATGCTTAACACTTCCATTTCACAGAGTTTACTTCTCCGTCCTTTGATGTCAGAAGTGTGTGCTTTCCATCAGTACTGTAGGGATGAGTGACAGAACCTCAGCTTTCCTCTATCCCCCTGAGGAGCTCCTCAGCAATTGTCCAAAATGGTATCACCAGATGCCCTGGTCCCTGGAGCCATCCAGGGCTCCTCCTCAGCGAATGGCCAAGCAGGGAATCTGCCAAGATGGCTCAGGCCCAGCTTCCCATGTGTCACTTCTACATTATCTGGCCACTGGTGTCACAAGACACCTTGTTCATGTCTCTCTGTTCCCTACATTGACCTCTAGCTGCTCCAACACTGGGTACATCCCCTTAGTGGAAATTCAGCTGCATGATTTGAGACAGAGTGACTGATATTTCCAAACCTCACAGGTGAAGTATCAATTTTTCATGCCTGGTATGATTTTTACAAGGTAATTCCTCTCTGACTACCTTCCTTCTGTTGCTTTCTTTGCCTCCAGCTTCTGCTTGCTACTTGGTTCCCTTTCTGGGAAGCATCAAGTGATATGTTCCCATATTTGCACCTTTTATATTCATCCCTGGTTTCAATTTTTCTCTTTCTCCACTGCTCTCAGCTTGTAGGTGAGGAGCCAACAAAAATTTTTTTCTTTGCAGTTGCTGGTCTCCTTTTTTTCAGATTAAAAATTAAAAAAAAGCCCAAACCCACAAACCCAAACCCATAACAGTTAGTTCAGCGTGCAAACCATACCTGATCTAGATAATATGCGTGGTGATTATGAAACTCAATTTTCATATGAATGGATCTACCTCAAAACTTTTTGCATACCTTCTATCAGCTCATTTAGCACTTTACATAGTGCTGTATTTCTAAAGAGCAGAATACTTTCCTAACTGTGGTGGCAGCACTGGGCATAAACACTTTGTCCATTTTTTTTCTTTCACTAGCTGTGTGAGAGAGTTTGGATTTAAAAGCTACAGCCCTTCTGTTCTGGCAGAATGGAAAACAGGGGTTTTTAATAAAGCAACTTTGAGTTATTTCTTGAACTTTCTGGGAGGGCACTTCCATGGGTGCAACATCCTTTTCCTGCTTAGATCACTGGTGGCATAATTCTACTGTTTACCTTCATGCCAGCAAGATGCTCAGTCATGTGTGGTTCTTTAATGTTTTGAATGGATAAAGTGGTGTGTTTTATCTGAGAATACTGAAATACAGAATTTAAGACAGATTCCTTTTTTTTTTTTTTTTTTTTTTTAAATATCACAATCTTTTGACTTTTCAAAGGTTACATATCCTATATGGGAAACCATTAATGAGGGGTTTGCTTCCATTTCTGTATTTGATCACACTAAATGAGACTCTGTTCAAAGTGCCTGTTCATGATACCTTGGAAGGAACTTGCTGTACTGTAACTGCTAGCAAATCCAGAAATATTTCCCTTTTCCTGTAGTCTAAAAATTAGTGATTATTGAAAGATAAATGTCAAATTCATTTATTAAGTTAATTTACAGGGTTTTCATTACTGAAAGCCACTACAGATGCAATGCATAAAGTAATCCAGTCTTTCAGCCAGATCCAGTAGCACAGTTCATGACACAGAACATTTCTGTGCCATCTGGTAGTGAAGTAAATCAGATAAACTGCTCATGAATCAATTATTTCAAACTGGAATTATTTAAAGCATGACATGACTCTAAAAGTAGCATTTTAAGATGTCAGTAGAGGCCAGTTTGTATATTTAATCACAAAATAAGAAAGAAATAAATTCAGAATAGATTGTATTCTCTAGGGTGGTTCTACACACAATTTATTTCAATGCTTAAATAATGTCCTTTTCAAATCCCTTTTATTTGATTTTCATATTTTAGCATCTTTCAGATCTTTAATGTTTTTGAGTCTTTGACAAAAACTGTGAGATGACTGTTTGTGCATAGCTTAACTACTTTTCTTGATCTTACTATATTATGAAATTTACAGAATCTATTAGCTCACTTTTAATAGGTTATTAACCTTATAGGTTACAAATTAATGAAATATTATCACAAATAACTGTGTAACCAAGGCCTTATTTATAACTTTCTAAATTATCTTTCCACTTTGTTAGAGATAAAATAATGATTAAATGGTTGCACTCCTTCCAAGAAATTGCATTTAAACAATTTATATGCCCCTACATCATCAATGGCTGTAAATTTGTGGAGTTAAAACAAACTCAAGGAACAATAGGAATTTACACTTGGCAAGAATAAGGTTCAAAATGTTTAGGCTATTTGTTGCTCAAGCTGATTTTTCAATGGTATAAAGGGTTTAAATGCTTATTTCATCCTTCAAGTACTTGAATTTTCTCATTGACTTTGATGCAAATATTCAAGAAATTAAGCATGTAGAAAGGTGTTTTGCTATAATAGGGCATGTAGTCAGCCTGCTTAGAATCAAACTCTTCTAAAAACCCTACTGAGTGAGTGTTTCCTTCTGGACTTGTTCCCTTTTCTGCCTGGAAGGATTTTACCTTTCAGTCATGTAACTACAGCAAATGTCACGGTAGGCAATTTCTTCCTTTAAGTGAAGGACTCACACTGTAAGTACAACTTTTGTGCTAAGTTCTGCATGAGTTAATAACTGCATTTGTACCTAAATTCTGTATGGCCCAAGTTTATATTAAGAATTAAAGCTCACAGCACAAATGAATTTTAATGGGAGCATTTTACCTCAGATGGCCATTTCACTGCATGGTTTCTGTCAAAATGAAATTGGGTCATACGTCTTTTTCATAAAAAAGCTATTATGCACAAAAACTTTTAGTTTTAGATGGCTATTTCTTTCCTCAGTGTAAATGGGTTCTTGGTGCTACACAGAAATGTGGCTGTCTTTTTATGACTGAGGACCCCATTATGCATCATTAAAGGCAATGGAAGCTTGGTTATGGAATCTGGATTACCATTCATTTGTATTGTTTTGGGAAAAGTCAGGTGGGGCTCTTTTACTTTCCTTCTCCTTTCTTCTCTTCATTTTTCCTCCTTCTTCTTTCCTTCTTTCCTTCTTGCACTCTTTCTCTTTTTCTCTCTGTCTTTCCATCAGTTATATTCCATTAGTTATATTTCTAATCCCTCTGACAACTACCACTCTAATGTTACTGACAAGATATTTCTTAGTGAAAATATTTTCATTTATAAATGCCAGACATATTTTAACAAAAGCATAACCATATTTCCTGTATTGCATGTCAGGCACCACCACCCATGAGAAGACCTGTTTGGAAAGTCTACTTGTACTTAAAACAATACTTCATCCTCAATGCTAGCAGCATGTTCTGTCTGCATTTTTAATATTACTTATACATATTAAAATAATATTTATAAAATAAATAATATTATTTTAATACTAACCTTAATATTATTACTTATATCAGAAGTTATCCTATACCTTTAAAAGATTTTTGGTCATCCCTTACAGATATTGCCACAGTTGATATAAGGCTGCAAAGGTTTTAGTTTTACATTTTAAACAAAACCAAAATGGGGTTTTGTTCTGTTAGTTACTCTGTATGATGTATGTATGTCAAGATAGCGACAAACTGCAAAACAAAGAACAAGAAAATCACAATTTTAATATTTTGACCCACTTTGCTAGATTTGCGTCTGGTTGAAGCACATATTCATTATACTTAGGAATAATGAATGTTAGGATATATCCTACTGGATCAGCTCTAGTGTACTTGGCCATGCAGACAAATACCTATATCAACCAGAAGAAGAAATCTGCAGAAAGGAACGCATGAACCTTCATTACTCCCAATCCAGCGGAGTGCAGGGATTTTCTTTTCTTAATTTTTGCATTACGTTAAGTCATGACAGGCAAGTATGATTTTTTTTTTTTACTACAACTAGTCAGAGATTTGTTAGAATAATACCAGTAAATCTAACTCGCTTTAAAAATTTTACGCAAGTTGAGCCTTATCCAGTCACTACTGGTATTTAATTCAGACTTTTTGTGTAATGTAGGTGTCTGAAGAGATAAATGAATAATGTTTTCTTGAAAACATTTCTTCTAATTAATGCAGTTGTGATTGCTTTATAATAATAATTTTTTTGCTTTTTTAAAACTTCAGTTTAAAAGCTGAAGGTGGACAAATTAATAAGAAAAAAATGCAAAGAATTGAAATGAAGTAATTCCCAAGAACTAGTGTTTTCTTTCAGTTTTCTCAACAAGTAAAGTCTCCACTGTAAATTCACAAATATTGTGGTTATGCATCTGAAGGCATATTTCTGAAAGACATCTGTGTCTGGTCTAATCTGTCTTCATCCCTTCCACTCAGCTTTGGTTCTTAATCCAAATGCTCAAAAGCTATTTCAAATACAAATGTTCCTATTGAGCCACTTCTGTGCAAATATTTGTCTTGTATTTGTGTCCCCATGAGCTTATAATTCATATGTCTAAAGCTCAGTAAGGTGCTTACACTCAATGATATCTGTGTTATCAGATACTGTATGTATTTGGAAAAACACAGTCTAGTAAGTCTGTTTGTATCCCCAGGCTAAAAACCAGAATGTGATGTTAGTCAGAAATAGGCTATCTATACTGACAAATGTAAAATATAAAAATATATTAAAATATAGCATCATATTTATTCTAGCCCTAGATCAGAGCAGTTCCTCTACCTTTTAAAGTTTCTCCTGTTTTTTTTCTTTCAACACAAAATAATACAATATCAATTTATCTTACGTAAAGGATATTGTTATGTCTCCTCCTCACAAAAGGCTATTTCTTCAGTGTCAAATGATTAAGAACCCCAGAAAAGTCCTTTCCATTTAGATTAGTGGTATATTGAATTTAGTACTCTTGCTCTTATAGTAGCACTAGGAGATACCATTTAGGGAGAATGTGATCCTGGTCATAATCTGTGCTCTATTTCTATTTTACTCTGCCTGCATTCACAATAATTGTGTTAAAACTCTTAGAAGGTACATTCCTGCCTGTCCCTTTTGGTATGGGCATGTTGCCCATTAGAACCTCCCACCTGTCACTTCTAAAGATATGTGTTTCTAGCTTTGTATTTCAGGCAAGAGTATACTATCCCAATTAATTTTCATTGTACTGAGAGATTTAATTTTGAAAGTACCATATTCCATAGCAGTTTTCACAAGAATTGTTGCAACTAGAATTCTGATTACATTTTCCTTCAGAAACAGTCTAAAGACTGTTTTTCCTCAGGCACTGCATATGATGCCTGCTGAGTACAAGAAACTATAAGGCAATTCTGATATCCTATGTAAACCCTAACAGGGTGTGCAGTCATCTCAGGTCAGTTTTGCTAAATGAGAGATAACAGCTATGTTCACCACACAAACTATTTATGATATCTTCCTTTCTCATGGTTGGCCTCTCAATGCCTGGGCTTGTACTCAGCCTTGTTCTGCGTTGTACTGATTTATAATCAGTGCTGTCTCTGAGGACTGTTAAACACAACAAATATATGAGTAAATTCTATTTTCATGAATGCATTCTTTACATATACAAAACCCAATCTTTTTCCAATACATTATTCAAGATTTCTTCACTTTGGGGAAAGCTTTGTAAAGGTTATTCTGCTATTCACTTACATTTGGCTCCTTGAGCCTCTGTGGACTTTCAGCAGTGCCCCAGGCAAGCTTTACACCACCAGGCACCATGACATAGTCACATGCCATGATCAGAAACGTTGCCACACATTTGCTTTTTAATGCCTAAACCCCACATATCTGGTGGGTTGTCACAGCTTCTTCATGCTATTCTGGACACAGAAGCTAAAACACTCCCATGAAAGAATTGTTATACCTTAAAGTCAGAGCTTACTTAAAGCAATATAAAGCTCACAGGAAGGTTTGCTTCTTTGTCCTCAGCTAATAAGCATTGCCAAGGTCATAGACATATCTCTCAGATAGTTTTTTAATCAGTTGGGAGATTCTTTCTCTCTTTGCTTTTTCATGTGTCCTGTGAAAAGACAGGCTTCAGCACAAGTTCAAGTGAAGAAGTGGTCTGTGTTTTTAGTCACAGTGACATAGGGCAAAAAAGGAAATAATTGCAGCTGAGATGCTGGCAAGGCAAGCTGTCACACATGAGTTGTCCACATGATACTGCAGTGCTTCAGAACGAGTCAGTTCTGAATGGGGCAAGAAAACAATTCTGTCAGCCTTGACAAACAGCCTGTGCCCTCTACTAATACCTTGGGATTTATACAATTCTTCTAACTGGATATTCATAAAGTTCAGATAAACGAGGAAATAGTAAAAGTAGTAGGGATGGAGGTTAAGATTAAACTTAGATTTAAAAAGATTAAAAAGATTAAACTTTGTATGTGCACTAAACCAATTTTTTTTTTGCCAAGTCAGTTTGCAGGGTGTTTATCCAGACTCTGTATGAGCAATCACATAGTTGGTTCAGTCATGAACACATGAATCTTTGTGTGTTCAATATGAACTGTGCAGACATCATGAGACAATTTGGTTGCTTACAGTGGGGTTTATTTCTGTCCCCTGTGCCCCCTTGAGAACCAGCAGACATGTAGAAAAAAACAATGTCTTGTAATGCAATTCAGAATACGCAGAATTCTGGAACAGTGACTATGGGGCTTACACTTACATGTTGTTTGTCTCTTGCCCTCTACACTCAGGGGGAAAATTGCCATTGGAACATGTTTCTCTTCTAAATAATTTTTTCAGTAGCAGAAGTGTCAGTTGTCCATACTTCTTCCTTAAATGAAGCAGCTGGTTTAAAAGTCCTGGCATTAGCCTCACAGATAAAAATTAATAAATAAATACTTCCTACTCTGCTGATTTCTTTGGCTTCATGCCTATAGGCAATAATGACTGATTAGGAAGTATTTCACTGAGAACATTATGAATCATGAATTCCGAGCTGAGTTGTGCTGTGGCTTAACTGGAGCCAAACAATGAATTTGGAAGTGAAAAATCTTATTTGAAAGTGAACTCTCTGGTATTTCCTCGTGTTTTGCATGAAAAGTTTCACATAACTCAATTTTCAAATTTTGTCTGAAGAGGTTGTTGCACATTTTTCATGTAATGTAAGTCTCTCTGAGATTCTTCCTGTATTATTGATCTTTATTTCAGACAATTACTTCCAGTCTGAGTTCTGCATAGGAAATCGTTCATGTGCTTTTACAGAGGATGGATTTAAAACAATTATGCTCTTCTACTTAAAACTTACGCTTTGCCAGACTACACCTATTTCACACTTTGGAGTTTTATTCACAAGCCTCTCTAACCAGATAAAGTCTTCTGATTGATTTCAAAAAGTTTTGTATTAAGTGTTTTGCTTTTGATTTTTTTTAGGAATAGAACCTCAATGAGGCTAAGTATTGCAATAAAGAGTATCAACATGTGCTGTAGAATTGCCATTCAAATTTACCATGTCCCTTTTTCTATGAATTTAAGGTTGGAAACTGGGCACTCTAATTTTGGGTTTCAATAGCTATGTGATAACTACTGAACATCTCAGTCACCTATTTGTTATAAAAGAAATCCATTATTATAAAAGAAATACGGGATTCATGTTGATACATGAAGTATCAGCCTGGTAGGTTGTAGGGCTGTATCCACACAAGGAAGTTGCATGGAGACAACTTAAGTGCTCACATTAGGCCAACTACAGTTTAAGTATTTTTATTTTCTTTGGAAGTCATGGCCCTTGCCAGCGGATAAAGGCTAGAGGATGCTCTAGAGGATATTCTGCAGCATTCTGGGGAAAGTCGGGATAATTATGGTTGAGGACTGAGCAATGGCCACAACTTGTTTATTAAATGGTATGGACATTTTTGTGTGGTCTTCAGAACACAAGTAAATGGCACAGGTAAATCTCTGCAAGACCCTGACTTGGAAGAAAATTCCTAAACTCAAAAGTGAATTAGGCATCAAGACAACACCTATTTCCCACTCCAAGCATTTTTTGCAAGGCCATGCAAAGTTTTCAGGATTTACTTGTTTTAGCAAAATGCATTTCGTAGTTTCCATAGCCATCTTTGAAAGTGTTCTGCTTATGATCTGTGCCAGCATTAAAATGAGTCCTCAGTGTGTAGACTATTTAATACACCATTGATACTGCTAAAATGCAGCTTTGTCAATATGTGGTGAGTTTTCTTTTATATTTAGAAAGGGAAATAATACAAGTGCTTAGTATCAGTGTTCAGATGCTAACTTTTCATAGCATTCTATACATTTTGTCATTGTTTATACTTTCTCTTTTTGTCTCATATAAAAATGTAATAATTCATTTACATGGCCTGCCTTCAAAGCAGAGAAAATACAGCAGCTCTGAATTAAGCTGCAGTCTAATATTTTACCATTATTTCCTGGAAGAAGCAAATTAATCCTGTACTTACTTTTTTGTTGTTGTTGAATCTCTCAGCATGCTGATTTTTTGCGGAAAGACTTTCAAGAGAGTGTGAGTCAGTTTCAGGAAAAATGAGATGATGCTCTATTTTTCAGATGTGAAGTTAAAGATTTTTGTTGAAATCTAAGAATTGCTTGATGTTAATGTATTTAATTTGTGGTTTGAGGGTTTATGAACTGTGAAAGTTTCTGGCAGGAATGCAGCCAGCTGTTTTTTATTTTGTTTTGTTTCTCATGAGCTTTTTCTGCTGTTAAATCAGACTCCTGGAATAAACTCACTATCTCAAAGGGTGTTTGCAAGGGCTAAGCCAAGGTTCTCTATATGTTTTGTTTCAGTAGCATGTCATACTGATATGTTTGGCTTAATTTTTATAATCTTCGTGTTGCAGGAAGAAAAGTCTTAATAGCAGGATAGTTATTTGCCACAGAGATATTACCAAAGCAAATTGGTGGTACTTCAAAGCTAAAAGAGCTTTTAAGATAACTGAGTAGAAATAACAAAATAAAATTAATATATATGCTCTTTCAAATATTGGAGTATTTGGCCTTGGAGAGGTACTATCTCTATTGAAAGAATTATTTCACTGATGTATTTGGCTCCTGTTAAGATTTCTTTTATTTCTGCTAACTTAGTGTTCTCTTCAGTTTTGTTTTGTGATGACGATTAACAAATCTGAGCTAATATGCTAGACCCATTTCTGTTAATTCATACATGTTCAGGAACATTTTGTTGTTCCTACTGACAAAAAGGAGTTTTGACATCACTCTGCAACTTTGTGGATGTAAGTAGTAGCTGTTTATCTATCTATTGAGCTTGCAAGTAAATCTACACAATTTGTGTCTTTCCTTCAACAGTCTGCATCTACTACAGACTCTGAAGGTATTTGTGGGCAATTGTTACTGCTTTTGGAGCATTCTCTAAAAATCATTTAATGAAGCAACCAAACAAAATGCTGTGCAATCTGCTAATATCAGCATTTACAATGTAATTAAGTGTTTGAAAATGAATGTTTTATAGTTTTATGTCTAATTAATTTCTGCTGATTATCATGAAACACTTAAAACTGTAATTACTAAACAGAATAATTGAATAATTGAATAATTAATTGAATAATTGAAAATTGGGCCCCAGTGTCCAAACTATATAGGTGGAATTATGTTCTCCTGGATAATATATTGCTCTTAATTCTCTTGATAGAAAATATATCTGCGGTAATAGCTGGCTCTCATTTCAACAGTCCTGACTTAATGCTGCTTGCAAGCTGTGAGTCACAGAAAAGTGATCTGGTAAAAGAGACAGTGACTCAATGAAATAAGAGTAGTAGTGAGAGAGTGAAAACAGATGTGTTTTATTCTTGAAAATAAATTTTATTTCAAAATATGGTGAGCTACTGCAAGCAGCATTCTTTGCCATATTTTTGATTATTCTCTTGGAGCTGAGTATTTGAACGGGTTTTATTTGTGTATTTTACCATGTGTGTTCCCAGGCTTCAGTGAGTATAATGTGGAGAGTAAAGGCTTTTTGTTTAAGTGAAGTAAAATATTACAAAACTAATATTACTTTCTTCCAAATTTTGCCTGTTTTTGGAAGTCAGGGGAAGAAAATCAGGAAATTTTCATTAACCAACCATGCAATCTATGATTTTTTCAGGTTAAAAGGAGCTGTGAAAAGATTAATTTCAGATAAGTAAGGCTGAAATGTAGGCTGGAACACAAACCTGCTGTTGGGACCCGTGTAGTGTATGTAATCTACTCTGCTGACATTTACATTTTAATTAGTTAGGTAATGGGTCTTCTCAGAATGACATACCAAATAAATTATTAATTCTATGTCTTATTTGGCCAGATAGTTGTAGCAACATGGGGTTTTAGGATTCCATGTGCTCCTTTGTCCCTCTGCTTTGTATACCATTGGTTCATTTTGAAATATGCTCTGCTGTACCCCGAAATCTATTGGTGGGTTCCCTATGCCTGTCTTCCCTTCAGACTCCCCGGGACTGGCTCTAGGGGAGACAGTCCCTCCCCTTCCTTTCCCTTTATAAGTCGATGTCCAGATCAGCTCGAGGTCTCTGCATCTCTGGGCTGGCAGCCCCTTATCCTGTCCCAGCCTTTCCTCCCCCCTTCTCCTCCCCTGCAACCCCCTTTTCCCCGTTACCCCAAATAAACCTCCCTGCCAGAACAGAGATGGAGTCCAGTTCTTCCTTTGTCTCACTATATTCCTGCTTGAATTGACGTGGTTTGAAGACTCACGCCATGCCGCAGAACCTCGGGGGCCGCCCGCCCCAGTTCCGGTGGAATAACACGGACCAGGGACCCCGGTCTGGGGGGATGCTGGCCTGTGCAGCCCTCCCGGACCATGATACATCAGATAGAAACCCTAATTTATGTTGATTTAGTAATATATAGCAAATAGCGTATAGTCTAGATTTTGCTTGTGAAGTAGGAAGACAAGGGTGGGAGTATGTTCTAAAGGAATAAAAGGAAGCTGTTAGAACTCTAGCATTCATTTAAGCTATAGTACAGCAAGAGTGATAGTTTATATCAAAACTGGCTTTAAACAATAGAAGTATACTGAAGAATATAAGGGGCTAGCCAACATACAGCCTTTGATATAGGATGGAATTGTTAACAGTTTGCATGAAATTTTCATAAATACAGTTTTGTATATGCATGTTTTCTTGAGGTTCAGGCCTGGAGCCTTTTTATATTTGTGGTAAAAAAAAAGAAAAAAAGAAAAAAGGGAAAAATATATCTGAATTTTAATTTCAACATCAAGCATTGAAAGTAGTTACTCTGTGGAATGAAGGTCAAGCCAGGAGAAAGGTTGTGTGGCTCACAGGGAACAGTAATTTTTTGCTTATGCTGACTCTGTACTTCAGTCATTTATTCGCTGATATACACAGGGCTCTAACCAAACGTGGAACTCACACAGCCTACTGACCAGATAGGGGTGTCTGCTGTGATCACAGCCATTCTTCAGGATTCTCTTTATCTTCCTTAAAGAGTAGACCTCCTCTAACCCTGGAAAATAAACCCCATAAATCCCAAAACCAGAAGGCAAGAATCTAAATTAAAATTTGAAAAATGAAGCTTTCTGCATGTGTGAAGTTGTCATATCCTGAAGAACTTTGTGGCAACCACAAAGCTTTGCTATTGAAGACACAGAAATTTAGACACCTCTCTCTGCAGCTGTCCCGGAAAGCCCATTTTAGCAGCCATTCTCAAAGACTGCTGAACACACATGGACTGAGAGTGAGGTGTCCTAAAAGAATATCAATGCAAATGCCTTATGTTAGGGCTTATCAATTCTGCTGGAACATCATGTCCCCAGCTTTAGTCAGTACCAAGGCTGAGCATGTATTCCCAATATGCAAATGAGTATAAACACATGAGAGGACTGTATGCAACATATCAACACAGATGAAAACACAGTGCTCCTGTAGACACAAACCCCACCAATTGCCCGATTCTGTTCGCTTGTCTGACTGGTCAAGATGAAAATCTGTAAATGGAAAATACAAATATATGTATGTATTGTGTGCACACGTGTATACATATGCATTTTTATATATTTATATGTGTGTGTGTATATATATGTATGTATTATACATGTATATACACACACATACACAATATCCCTTCAATAACTAGCCTTTGGACACCTAGCTTGTCCACTAACTGAACTTTGATGTCCCCAGTTGCTGGCACTTGACCATGCTGTCCCACCCCTAGGCTTACAGCCTGACTCCTACTTCTGGGACAGATGCCTTTTGCCCACCCATGTCCCCAAACACACAGACTAGGGATCCTTTCACCACCCCTAGGCACTCATCATTTACGCATCAGTCTTGGATCCTCTGGTCTCTGATGGCCTCACACACTGACATGAAAGTGCAAATGGCCTCCTGGCCCCTCCACTAGCCAACACACAGACCCTCTGATCTCTCCAGTATTCAGCCCAGGCTTGTCTGCTTCACTGCCTGGCTCCCAGCCTCTTACCTGGCTTGACCTAGTCCAATCCAGCAATGACACACTAACATATTACGTCTGACTGGTCAGGATGAAAACCCGTTAATGGAAAATACATACTTATGTATGCATAACTTTCAAGTCTTTAACTAAGAGGTTACAGATCTCTGATTTTCCTTTAGCACTTTGAGCCCATAAAATATTAAGATTTCATTCTTCATTGATATGTTTTGTAAGAATATCTTGAGAATATGTCTTCCTTTTTCTTAATGAAACTAGACTATAGTATAAAATTCAGAGTAATAGAAGAAAATACTGTGGGCAGGGTGTGGGTTTCAGCCTGAGTCTCTCATTTTTTGCATGAAAACCTTTAATAAATAAGTTATTATATGAAAGACAATAATTGATAACTGTTCTGTGGACAGTTTAAAGATAGGATGAGGCATGTAAACACTTGATTTCTGAGCCATATTTTCTTCCCTGAGGCTGTGCTTGTATGAATAGTCTTTGCCTCTTGTGGACATCTGCCTCTTGGGGTGGGTGTCTCGTCCCTAGAAGTGTTCAAGTCCAGGTTGGATAGGGTTCTAAGCAACTTGCTCTGGTGGAAGGTGTCCCTGCCCATGGCAGGAGGATTGGAACTAACTGATCTGTGAAGTCCCTTCCAGCCCAAGCCATTCAATGATTCTGTGATTAGGGGGACAGTTTTTCTCCCAGGCTAGAGCACAATGGCTTGTGCTCTGTAGTGCACCAGCTCACATTAGAACTGCTTTGCAATTTATAGAGCAGTATAGCCCAGCCCTGTCTGCAAAAGAGCACTACAGCAAAACAAAAAATCAAATTTTATTATATGTGATGGATTGAAGCTCTGTTATTACAAACACAACTGTATTTTACTATCATTTATACTCTGTGCGTCCAGTTGATTGTATGTAAAAGTCTTGACTTGAACAACTTCTAGGATTGTAATTTATTACACATTCAATTTTTGAAAGATATAAAGAGAAATGGGAACACTGAACTCCAGAAAATAAACCTCAGACTTAATATTTTTATTTATTTTGTCTCATATTTTACAAAAGGCATTCTATATTTTTTGGCATTAGTACTTGATCTCTTAATGATTCTCATTTCTACATAAATTTACATTATGAAACTGTGCAGAAATGAACACATTGCAATAACAAAATCCTTGTCAGGTTAAGTACAATATATAAATTTTACTAGTATTTGAAACAAAATTCAGACTCCATCTGGCATATATTATCTCCAGAGAAGTGAGAAGTTAGGACATGCACATATGCAATTGTATTATGAGAAATTGAAAAACACCTGAAGTGCCTTACAAAGAGCATATGATGTTTATTCTCAGCTTTAACTTTTTTTTTAATTTTGCATTAAAGTTTTTAATGCTAGAAATTCCTACTAATAAAATGAAAAATGCATAACTGCATTGAATAGAAGTTTGCAGTATTTCTCCAATTAGATGTTCTATGTGAGAGAAAACAAAATACGATAAATATGGCTCATCTCCAAGGATTTAAGATTTTTTTTTTTTTATTTTCCATAAAAGTGATAGAATTCTGACTCATCTAATTCTGATGTTTGGTTGTTGGCATACTTTGTGTGAAATATTTCTGGTGCAAGGAAAATAATTGAAAGCTTACTGTCACTGTGCTAAAGAAACGCATAAAACTTGCCACAAAAAAATTGTATTAATTGCAAGGAAAATGAATATAACAAATGGCTCTATAATTTACTCTCAGAACTTTTAAAATATTTTTCCCTACCTTACAGACAGTCAGAAGACTGACATCAAACAGCTGACTTTTTTTTTCTTTCCTGCCTTCCTGATTTATCCTTTCACCAGACTTCCAAGGAATAACTTATCACACCCTCTTGGAAGGACTTAGTATCCTATCATTTCATGGCTACAGTTTTTGAGGTTAAATGCTAAGGTTTCTAATTTTCACTTTGTTGTTTTAAGTGGCTGCCTCCTCCCTTCATTTTCTGCAGGAGAGTAATTTGTGCCAGAATAAGCTTTTAGTGCAAGAATCCAGGTGGAAAAAATTAACCGTCTTTGGAATATCTAGCACCATATTATACTCTTCCAAAATCAGTAATGCATGTCTGTGCATCCTTGCATGATTTATTTTAGGATAAAGTCAGACTTTTGAAGAGTCTTGTTTCTTTCCATTGACTCTAAAAGATCTAGTGACTCTAAAAGGTAACTAGTACCACTTAAGTAGCATACAGGCATTTAAACTGAACAGAATGTCCCACAGTGGGAAAAAAATTAAACCTGCATAGGGGTTTTTTGTTAGTTTGGTCGCGTTTCTTTTGTTTGGTGGGTTGGTTTTTTTGCAAAACCACATGTCAGCAAAGAATCTGACTTTTGACTTCAGTAAACATCTTACAGATAACTTTAGCCTGAGATGAATTACACACTGGACTTGCCTGTCTTTGTGCACAGACAGATGCCTCAGTTTAGATCTGTAAAGCTACATGAAGTGACTCCCACCATAACAGCTGAAAAGATAAGTAAGCAGTTTTTCCTGACTTGTGTGATCCCTCAGTCTTCAACTTGTCCATTAGTTTAAGCCTACCCTAGAACATCTCTGCAAAGCCCAGATAATGTATTTTCTATACAGTACTTTTGGTAAATGTTGCCTATTTTCTACTTGTTTTGGGTGTTTTGTTCATAACCAACTTTTTCACTACATGTGATTTAATTGAGGATTTCTGAGTTCTAAAGAAGAGGAGCACATGCATTACATTCACATGTTAGTGAATGGGGTTGCTGGATTGATCCTGTTTTTCTGCACTGTTCTTGGAGACTTTAAGGTTTCTATTGATATCGCCCCTGTAGGTGATGAGTGAAGATGGGTGATTATGAATAAGCGGCACAATGGCAATATTTAATAACTGTGAGCACATGGGCTAACACAATACAATGTGCTGATGAAAAAGTACTCTGATTTCCACAGTAATCAAAACTGTCTGTAATCTATGCAATATTCATTTCACTTTAAAAAGAAAATGGTCCTTTTATGTCTTCAGATAACCTAAACAATAAAATAGTTATTAAAATGGAAATCCTGAGTTTGCATGTGCATATAAAAGGATTCAGAAAAGACAGACTAATATACCTGGAACTTCTGTGTGTGCTACCTATAGGAATATGTGTGATTTTATAAATATTTATATATGGTTCAAAGCCATCTGTCAACAATTAAAATACATGTCACATTTAATAACATAGTCTGCATAGATTAGGATTACTATAATTAGACTATTGCACACATATTACAGCTGCAAAATGCATGAGCCAGGCTTTCTCGGGAATTTCAAAAAAGGCTTCCTCTATTTTATAATATTCTCCATGGTATTTGATTGCATCTGAATAAGTAATGCTGCAGAGAAATAGCATAGGCAGCTACTTGAACTTGAAGCTAGCTTTTCTGAGAAAAGTTATAATCTTATCACACATACAAAGACCCAATGGGATCTAAAGAATTGTTCTATCAAATCTCTGAGAAGACTCTGATTGTAAATGGTCCACTTCTTTATGCACTGAGAAACCTGTTCTCTAGTAAAGTACATGTCCCCTCCTCCACCACTTTCATACTTCAAGAATACCTTAATTATCTTGAAGATTTTGAAAAACAGGCACGATGCATTTTGACAAGACTAGGCAATGGGAACTATTTTAAGAATAGTTTGGAGGCAAAGAGGATTTAAAAATACAGCCCTTCATATATGATAAGTCTCAATTTATGCAAAGCATGCTTACGACATGAATATAACCAGGGAAGTATAGTTATACAGAAATCATGAAAATAAATGACAACTCAAGAATGGGGACAAGGGACAAATTGTGTGGCAGGAATGCCTTGTTTTAACCTCATTGAGAATTCACTTGCCTTTTGGAGAGTGCTAGCACACAGTCTCAGTAACTGGAAAACTTTCAGTGTAGGGCTTAAGTGTAGCATAAATGATGTACTAGAGTTTATGCTGGCATTCTGTCTGAAAGATATATTCTGAAATTGAAATGAGTATATGTTAGACCTTAAGAAAAACTTCATAAGTAATACAGAAGATTCTGTATAGATGTTTTTGCTGTGGCATGTGTATTAGTTTGAAAACAAACCAGTGGAAGATCTAAAGTCAGAATTATGACTTAATAGGAAAACTAAAAAGAATAAATGCAATGGAAAAGCACTGACAAGGAAAAACACTGACAAAGTCAGATACAACCTGACACCCTGCTAGGGTGATAGTAGCAGTTCAAATGAAGTAATTCAGTTGAAGCAGTGATCCTGTGGAAGGTCCAGTGGTAGCTCTTGTCCTCAGGGAATTCAGTAGACACAGCTGCCTTGGGCAGTCCCAAGGCCAGGTTATATCCAGGTGGGAATGGTTGTCTCCTCCCTCCTGGGTGGAGCATCTCACAATAGGATGAGATAATTCCATGAGTCATGTGGTGAGTCCTTGATGGCCCACTGTCTGTTATCTGGGGTGAGTCATAGCAGGCGATAACAGCTAATGGCCCACAGCTGGTGGTAATAGAATACTTAAATACATCTCTATTGTGACCTAGGACAGTATGTTTTGTGGCAATCTCTTATTATTGGATGAGGCAAAACAAAATCACGGATGGGGACTGGAGGTATTCTTTTGAAATTGGTACTTGGTCTCACTAATGTAAGGAAAGTCCTGGTTATTAATTATATTAGTTTTATTAAGATTATGCATAATATCTTTTATATTGCGGGGCTCGGAGAGTGGGAAGAGGACATGGGACATGACAATATTTTTGCACAGAGAATCCCTCTGCACAAAAACTGTTCTGTAGACAACATTTCTATGGTCCATTATGAGATGAATATTGAAGGATTTTGTTTCACAGTAATTGAGTTATGTGTTAAATTTTATACATGTCTACTGTCATGTCATATCATATTCTAGACCAATTTAAAGTGCTCTGATTTAGGGAAAAAGTACATGTACAGCTGCAGAAGAAGGAAATATATTTTTAATGTTTCAATTTTTAAAGTATGTGGGACCATTTTTCACTTGCACTTCACTTCAGAGCAATGGCTAATGCAAAAGTGAAGGCTTCCTTCCATTTTATTTTTGTATTTAACTTTCTTTCAAATGTTTCTAGGAGCATATTCATTTTGTAAAGTTACACAATATTGGCCTTGCTGTCAGCTTAGTCTTCATGAATTTTACTCAGCAGCTGTTTCTTTTCCTCAGTCACTCGAGTCCACTGATGTGAGGGCTGGAAATGTTGCCAAGTGAAATATGAAAGTAGCTTTATCATGCTGCTGGTTGATAAGGAAAAGCAGAGTGTCAGTCAGCACTGCTGGTGGGTCACCTCCACTGACTGTCTACTGAATTCCATTCTCTGAAATCAGTTCTCTGGATAAATCACCAATTTATCCACTCACTGTAGGGTAGCAATAGAAATGTACCTCTAACAATACGGTCACAATTTTGCTCATGATGGCATCACTGATTATTGCAATGCAGCTTTTTCTATGATGTCTTCTGAATGGGCCTCCAGAAGAAATGTCAAGTAGCATATTCTTATAAAGTGAAAAGTGTTCCAGAAGGTCCTTCTTCTAAATGGCTTAATATTATGCCCTTTCACTTGCAGATCTGAGAAGTATAAGAAGAAATCAAAACCTGAAATAGCCTGTCTGTGATTTTCATTATCTATCATGATGTTTAATTCACTTCAGCTGTAACTTTAGACTTCTTTTTCCACTGATAATGAGAGGAAACTAGGGTTTACAGATCATTAACTGTTCTTAAGTAAAAAACAGTGTCAAAGAATTAAAATGAAGTTCTACTTTTTTAGACATAAGCTCAGAATTGCCACAGACTGGAAATAAACAGATGAACAATTGATGTAATGCAGATAATCTGCTGTAGAACTCATTCATAGATTATTTTTGAGTAGCAATTTAATATAAACATATCTGTTGAAGCATGTAATAAACTTTATTCTTTAAAAAAATAAAATTGAACATTTACTGTTTTGATAATGTAATGATTTTTATTTCTAAGTAACAGCCAGACTAATAAAAGACTGATGTTATTATCAGTAGAAATCAGTGCTTGATAATGAGCTAATGATCATGTACTCATGTCCATATATATGAATCTTGCAGGTTGGTGAATTCTCTTCCATTCCACACATTGGTATGAGTTGGTTTCATATTTTATTTAAAAAACTGTCCTGTGTGATAATAGTAATGAGATTATTGAAATTGGCTCTAATTGTGATTAATTCTCCATAGGATTTTCCAAATTTGAGTTGTTAACACTAAAAATGTTTGGTTTGAAACTTTCTCTAAGAAAATTTAATTCTTAAGTTGTAAGCAGCATTTTTCCTCACAAATAATTTGATCTTTTTCTTGCTAGTAGTATATTTATATAGATAGGGAACATACAGAGAAACAGTGAATTGTGTACCTATAGCATCTAGATAATGGCTGAGATCCCACTGTGTTTTTGTCCAATTGGGCTAGTTGTGTTACGAGCTGTGTTGGTACCAAACAAACAAAAAGTGCACTGCCTGGCTAAAAGAATCATGAATTCTCTTGGACAACATTCTTTTGTCATTATTTCTTTTCTATAAATCTCAGTTTAGACACTGGCCTTTGCTCAGCTAAGTAACTCCCAGCTTTAACTAGGATTGTGGTTCAACTGCATGTGCTCTGATTCCTGGAACCATCCCAGCTGCTCAGTGTTCCTTGGCCTCCAGCTGTTGCTTGAGGTCTTCTGCAAATTCTCCATCAGTCCTCTCTCACTGTGTAGTGCCCCAGGTACTCTAGGTCATATCAAAAAGCACTAGCCAACCATGTGCACAAAACTGAATCAAACTTCTAACATGCAAATTATGACTGAGGACCCCAGACACCTAACTTACAGAAAAATGTAAATTTTTTTACATCTACACTGAGGTGTATGATTCTAAAACCCAGCCCCACCCAAAATCCTGGTTACGTTTGTTCAAATGATCTTTTTCTGATCACAGGATGCCATGTTATTTAAATCAATCCTTTTTCTTACTTTTGGTTAGGCCTCAATCACTCATTAAAGCACTCGGTATTAAGCTGTCTAGTGATTCACATATTCTGTTCTGGAAAGACAGAATTTCAGTCTACTATTAAGACCAAAGAAAACTGTCCAATATATGTCATATGTGTATATCTATATAAACTCTTGCCAAGGAAGAAAGGTCCAAAAATTCAGATGAGCATAAGGTAAAGGATGAAATAATTTTTAAATTTTCTGAAAATTATTTGTAATATCTAATGAAGGGGGTTATAACCAATAACCTTCAAGTGAATAAAAGGAAACAGATGAACAGAAAAGAACAGTGGCATAAAAAAATACCAGCACATGCATGGATGGGTGAAATGGACAAAGAATGTTAGTGTCTAAATATTAATCATATATAATGTGACTGTGTTCTGTTGTTTCAACTACAAGACAGAAATAAGAGTACATGTTATTGTTCTGCAGTTTAATTTTGCTCTCATTTGTTATTTTAGAAATGTCTAACTCATTCACTTAGTTTTCTGGGGATGCTTTAAACTACAGTGTAATGTTAGCAGGACATGCATTTTTACAGATGGAAATACCTAAATATTTTTTAAACAGATCGAGTTGATAGTGTGCATAACTGTGGTGGCAGGGATTGCACCAAGGGATAAGAGCCAAACTTTCGCTCCTGCATGTACTTTGAACCAGTAACAACCGGAAAGAAAAGTAATTGCTCATGACAGAACTGAAGTGGGAACCTGAGTTGGTGGGTTTTAGCTGTAAAATGTACTCCCAGATATAAAGCAAGATTTTTATAGGTGACAAAGTGGGAAAAGGGTGTTTGTTATTGGACAATTCAATTTAGGAGCTGTATCTATATTGCTAAATGAAAAGGGGATCAAAGGTAAGAACACACTGCTCCACATCCCCACCCAGGGCTTGCAAATAGCCTCCTAATAAGTGATTTACCTTAAGGAGAACTGGTTGAGTAGCAGATAGAATTTACAAAGACTATCAGTATCTATCATTGTACTTTATTGCCCAGTTCTCTTTTATTCAGCACTGCAGACATCCCAAAAACCTGCATCTGTTGTATAAAATAAAAATGGTCAGGGACTGCAAGTGTCCTACTTCCTACAGCAGACTAACCATATCCAGGCTGCCTACTCAGAGCAGTCTATAGACTATGCTAAGGCTCAAATTGGGGTCAAGCATTTTTGTGGAGAGTGCTAGTTAGGTCAGTTCAGCTCTGTGACAGCCAGGAAGCATGCTAAGGATGGAACAAAATGTACAGTCTGTGCTTGTGCTTAAACCCATAGTCTCACTGTGTGGAATTGAACCTTCAATGAAAATCAGTAGTCATTGCTACCTAATTCAGCAATTAGCTTTCTTTGAAAATTTTATTCTCTAAGTGATTTTGAATGTTACATAAATAACTACTGAGAAGAAATATTTGGATTTTGTAGTAGCAGTATAATAATAAACTGGGGTGATTCTTATTTCCACTATTCAGGCAGCAACTGATTTGATCCTGAGATAGTAAAGGTATATCAAGAAAACACAAAGGGTAGGTTAGAGCTGTGTTGTGCAGTGCTGGCACTCTGCCACCTTTCTAATTCTTGCAGTTCAATTCAGTAAGCAGAATGAATGTCTATTTCTTTCTTTGTTCAGCTGAGTTAGCTTAGACTGGAGAGAAATATTGTGTTATTTCCATCAGAATTTCAGGCTACTGGTGATTTTATGGAGAAGAATGAGTTTTCAAACTTGAAACACAGAGTTGCAGCCTTGGATCCAGGAAAAGAAATAGTGGGTATGACATAGCACTCTATGTACTGCTTGTACTTTGTGTATCTTCTCAAGGATATAAAGACTATAGCTGATTAGAAATCTCATTCTCTTTTTGAAAATATCGTGGGAAAAAAAAAGAAAGAAAAGAGCTGATGTACTTCACATGAAGCTGCAGCTTTTTATTCAAAAAAATCCCCTCAGGGCACTATCATGAGGGACTATGTGTTGCTATACTATGATCTAAATACCAGTCTCCAGTATAAACTGGACTTCTAATTTGGAGTGCACATTTTTGTTAAGGAAATGAAACCCTGCAGGAGAGTCTCTCTTACCGATGTACAAGTCGTTTTTTTAAGAGATCACCAAAGGAAATGATGTGTTTCTAAGTATTCAGGTACGTAATGCTAAGCAGAAGGGAAAAAATTATCAGTTTATTCCTCATATTTGAAAGAGTTCAAAGTAGCAATACTTTTATAAATAATTCTTCTGGATTTGACTTGATTAGCTAAATTGCATTCACTGCTGGGCTCCTTTGAGATTCCCTCCAGAAGTACTTATGATGTGCACATAAATGAAAGACAGGAAATACTGTGAGGAAATACTGAGCTTAGTTAACACTGAACTGCAATAGAGAATAAAGATATTTTTATTGAAATACAATACAATAAAATCTATAGAAAATCCATGTTTCCCAAGAAGGTATATGATGTAGACTAAGTGAATTGGATACTAGATTTTTGTTTCACATAAGTCTCAATGCTATAAACAAATTTTATTGCCTTTTACTGTTCATCATTCATTAGACATTGTCCTTGTTTCAGCAGGGGTAGAATTAATGTTCTTCCTAGTAGCTGGTATGGTGCTGTGTTTTGGATTTTGGGTGAAAATAATGTTAATAACAGTAACATTTTAATTGTTGAGCAGTGCTTACTCTGTCAAGGACTGTTCATCTACTCTTACTGCCCTGCCAGGGAGGAGGCTGGAGGTGTGCAAGAAGATGGGAGGGGACACAGATGGGACAGCTGACCCCAACTGACCCAAAAGGTATCCCTTGCCATATAAACTGGGTAAGGGATACCATTAGAATATAAACTGGGGAGAGCTGGCCAAGGGCTCGTGGCCCACTGCTCAGGTCATCAGTCACTGGGTGGTGAGAAATTGCATTGTGCATCGCTTGTTTTGTAATTCTTTTATCATCATTACTATTACTATTTGCCATTCCTTTTATGTTCTGCTACACTGTTTTTATCCCAACCCACGAGTTTTACCATTTTTCTGATTCTCTCCCTCATCCCACTGAGGGGAGTGTGTGAATGGCTGGTGTGCCTGCTGAGTTAAAACACAACAGAGATTAAATCACTTGTAAATTCCTGCAAGCACAAGAAAATAAAATAGAGTACAGTCTTGTCATTTCACATTTACTTAAATGAATTAATAATTTTGAGAGGCAGAAGGGACCATTTTGGTTTTTTTACTTTAACCTCATACATACCATGTCCTTGAACCTCTGAATTAATTAATGCTTTCAGACCAAAACCTTTTTGATCAAAAAAAACCCCAAAATGACCATACTACAGCTGTTGATAATTATTGTTTATTATTGAAAATTTATTTTTATATAGACCAACCTGAATATTTTTTAAATGTATTATTCTGAGAGCATAGGGGTTTTTTTATTCACTTTGAATGTCTAAATTGAAAAAAAATTGATTTATTTGCTATTTTCATATATTTTGGCATGCCAAATCTGTTAAATCTGTGTTTGCCATGAGGATACTGACAAGGCTTATATGGCTGCTTATATAAATTCTTGAGATTAAGGGTTTTTTTGAATGCACTAAAGGATGAGCTCCTTGGTTAAAACAAAAGATTTTTCTGGTTCCGTTTTAATCACTGTAATAGCATTCACTTCTGTGCCATCCTTTCTGAACACAGGCAATGAGAATGGGATTTAGGGGTAATATAACACCCCTAATCTGACTTAGTATTCCTATTTCTGTCCCCAGAGATATCCCATTAAAATCTCTGGCTAGAACACTGCTCTTCGTAATTCATATTCTGCTGGCTACCCAGGACACCCACAATTAATTTAGAGAACAGAGTATTTTGTCTTTTAATATGCATGTAATACAATATTTAGACTTGCAAATTTACTTTTGTCTGTATTGTATTATAGTATGTGTTTTAAAATTCACTCAATTGCCTCACTTGCCAGATGAGATTTTCTTAGTTTGTCACTTCTCTTTGTTATTTAGTAGTTCTCCAGTTCTTGTGCCAGTAAAATATTTATCATTACCATTTTGTTTTTCATTTTGCTTTCCAGATCATCAATAAAAGTCTTAAATAATCTTGAAAGATTACCAGGCCCTATAGGACTGTACAATAACCATACATCCTTAGTGATAATTTTCCTAATTATGCTTAGACTCTGAGGATTGCTGAGAAGTTTCAAGTACCCTCATAGATGCCTCTGTAGCTGCAGCAAGCAGCGCATTTTCTTACCAAAATGTTACAGAGCAGTGATTCATATATTTACAGAACCTGGAAGTACTTTATTACAACCATGGTAACTTCTGTGATGCAAACATTTTCATTCTAAAAGGTGAAATTTCACAAAATTTATTAACAGTACTTTTTGGTATTAAAACCTTGTTCAGAATTGCTTTTGGGTCAAAGAAAGCATTCCACCAAGCTGTCTGTGAAAATCCTTAGAGGTATTTTGACAATTGAGCACTGCAAGATCTGAGTGGGAGGCTAAACTTCCCAAAGCTATGTAGGGAAGCTGTGAAGCTGAAGACTCCCTAGGACTTTTCAGCTGACTTTTTCAGCTGACTTACACCCAAATAATTCTCCCATGCACATTTACCATGGTTGAGGCGCACAAATTTTCTGGGAAAATAAAGTGCCACCAGCAGAGGACATGCTTTTCATGCCAAAATCTTAGTTCAATAAACTTTTATCAACGTTAAAAGCCAGAAAATCTGGAATATTGGTGTATCTCCTGGTGAGATACACTGGTGAACTAACCCTTGCCATAACTCATTCAAATTAACACTGTGGCCAATAATGTTTGCTGCCACTTTTGTTGAAATTGAAAGACAATAATGTATGATTAAACTCATGGGGTTTTGGGTTTTGGGGTGTCTGAGGAAAAAAGTTGACCGAATGGAAAAACTTTTGGACAAAATAAAAAGAGGTTAGTTTAGACTGTGACACAATGGGGAGAACATTCATTGTACTTTTGGGGGGAACAGAGTCTACAGCTAGTAACACTCCTTATTCAGCTGGAAGATCCAGTCAGTATATACAACAAAATTTTCCAGTTATAACACGTACTTATTTTCCTCTGAAATAATAGCTTTATAAAAAGTGCAGCACAAGAGAAAAATTATTTTAAAGAACTTTTATCTTTATTTATATTGTGAATCAGTTTGGCTTTGAAGAACTACATGGATTTCTGTTTAATAAAGAATTTATATTAGATCCAACTCTTGCTTAGTAGAGAGCCAGCACTGAGTTATGTGAACTTATATGGAGATAATATTTCTTCTTGTACAATTAAGGAGACTGAAGAGAATAACGAAGTCCAAATAACAAATGAGCTTACTCATTATTTAATTCCTACTTTTTCAAGTACAGTGAAAAGTTTGGAAAAAGTTGAAGAGTACTTTAATGTTGAACTTGCCTTTAAAGCAATTTAGTGGGATCATTTGTGTTTTCAGGTTTCTAGTCATAAGTCAATAATTCACAATAATAAAAATAGGGAAAAAAAGAGAGAGGAAAGAGAAATGACTAAGTTGCACTGAAATGTAAAGAAACAACAAAATATAAAACCTTATTAACACAATATATTTCTAAGACTGAGAGGGAAATATAGAGGAGAATGCACGTTCCCAGGCTGAAAAAATGTGTGTATATATATACACATCAGGTATATATGGTATATATGCATATGGTATACTGTGGAAACTTTGGCAGCAAATTTTTTTTGAAAAACTGTCTTGCTGGAAGTTCCTGCCCACATTTATGCCACAGAGCTCAGGGATAAAGAGTACCTTATCATACAGCTGGCCCTGGGAATGAGTCATGATATGAGCAGGGGAGAAAAATAAGTATGCTGTTTAACTGAGTGTAGTTCATTAAAGTGTTTGTGTTTTGTTTCAATAAATACTATTTTGCTAGAAGTATGGCATGGATTACACAATGAGCAGGAAGCAGAGCAGCAGTACAAAGGAGCTTTTTTTCCTCTTAGCTAGGTAGTTTGTCTTTCAGGTAGCATATAAATGCCTAATAAAACTTTTGAATTAAAAGTGCTGCATAAATTGGTCCTGCTGATTCAGTGGTGAGTGGAATTCTCCTGTTCTTACACAGAGTAGCAAGTGGATTTTATAAATCCATTGAGATTTATCTGAGTGATCTCATTGTAGCAGTGATTAAATTTTTTTTTTTGGGCACTGTACAGCATTTAACAGATCAAGTACTCTGGGAAGTGACTCCATAATCTGAAAATTAACTCAGTATACTGGTTGAAAATATGAACCCAGTATCTTGATAAACAACAAAGCAAACATATTTTGAATGTAAAAAACAATTGAGTCTGTTTTTGATTAATTAGTAGCTACTTTAAGGAGAAGTACTATCTGATTATTAAAGAATCTTAGCCAGTAAGGTTTCAGCCAATGTAAAGAAGTCTTACTAGATTGATGCATATATAATGCATGAACCTGTACAAACTGGTATTTTGGATGAGATAAGGTTATAAGCATTTTTAACATTTGTAAGAACCTGTTTTTTTAGAGGTTATGATGTTTATATTTATCTGACAGGTAAACTGAACTGAATCTGAAGGGGGAAGAGGGCACATTGTTTGTGTATGTATGATAGTTGTACCACCTAGAATTTAAAAACTGGATGATGGCAGTTGTACATTTGATAAATGAGAGAGATTAACATTATTCAGGTGATTGCTCAGCACTGCTCAACAGAGTGGAGAAATGGGTTAAACTTTGAGATCTCTACTTTTTTCTTATAAATCATGTAGATGTCATTTGCCATCTCTATAGTGATAAATAAAAAGGAGCCAGAGAACAAGCTTATTTACTGGACCCAAATCACCTGCACTGCTTAGGCCAGTATCAGCTATCCCTTTGCTTTATTTTAGGTCACCTTTATCAGTTTTGCTAAAGCGTAGCCTGGACGTCCTTTGGAAATAGTTGTCTCCATGCTAGCCCAGCCTCTGACTGTACTGGTTTGGTCTGCTGTTCCTTGGTCAAGCATTTGATATCATCCCAACACATTTTTTTTTCTTCAGCTTCTACCAGATTTCCATATGACACCCTGAGCAGACAAGTATATTTTGGATTCACCAACACAGAGCTGCAACACATCTATCATACTATTTCAGATACTTCAAACTGAAATTCACTTAAAATAATAAATATATCTTAAGTCTCTGTAGACACCACATGGGCACTTAAAAGATCCAGGTCCAGCTGTTGAGTAGCACAGAAGCTGTCTGCTCTAAGTGGGCCTATGAGAAAAGGGGTAACAAACATTGTAGTGGGGTCTGTTGTGGTAGAAATAAGGGCCATGATTTTAAACTGAAGGAGCTTTGATTTAGACCGTGAGTAAGGAAGAAGTTTTTTGTAATGAGGGTTGTGAGACACTGGAACACTGGTTTCCTAAGGAGATGGTAGATGACCCAGACATGGAAATATTCAAGGTCAGGTTGGATGGGGCTCTGAGCAACCTGGTCTATTTGGAGATGTCATTGCTCATTGCAGGGAATTTGGGCTAGATAGCCTTTAAAGGTCCCTTCCAACCCAAACTATTCTCTGATTATATGCACTTATTCATTCCACTTGGCCTCTGGGCCAAAAACTAGTGCCTGATCTTCTTTAATAGTGATAAAGACACAGACATTTTGTGGGGTTTTAATTAAAAATAAGCTATACATCTCCAAATGCCTGTCTTTAAATCTGTCTGTAAGCCAGTGTTAAAAAAAAAAAATCAGAATTCTCATTCTGTTGATCCTGAAATTTCCTTTTGAAATCAGATAGTTACCAGGGACATATATGAAATTCTGGGTACTCACGGAAGCTCTCCATATGTACTGCTAACTTGCATGCTATATCTTGTCTTCAGCTGTTGCAGGGCAAAACATTTCCAAAATATGCCAAATGGGATGTCCAACAAACAGGCAGTGGTGGAGGTGAAAATGAACAAATCAGTGGTGATTGTGATGATGAAGATGGTTGTGGAGGATCTGGAAGTGGAGAATTCAAAAGAGTCCTGAAAATTACAGACTGTAAGTCCTCAACTCTGTTTCCTTCATGCATTTAAATAGTGAATCGGCATATGTCCCACTAGTACATTACTGACTTGGAAAAGATGTGAAAAGTTGTCTGTGTAATTTTTCCAAGATTTACAGGAATAGGCCTGTAATTATAGGATTTCTGTGAGCACAGTATCAAAATGAGTATCACTTTCATCATAAAACATGTTAAAATATACTTGGCATAATATAGACTTACCTCAACACAGTATTTTAGTCAAACAATAGGTGTAAAGAGACATGTCCTGTGAGTTGTTGCATTAACATAAGAGGTTTGGTGGTTAAAAAGAGAAACTACTAATTTTTGATGGAACTGTGGCAAAATATGATGTTTAGTGCTAGTAGCTGCATTTCATAGAGAACTGTTGGAACCAATGTACTAAAGCACTCAACAAAAATGCCAGCACTGTTTCTTACACATCTTTCCATTCTTCTTACTGTTTTGTTTTTATGTGGTTTGGTTTTTGGTTTGGTTGCATTTTATTTGTTTTGTTTTTTCTCTGAAACACATCTGTAACAATTTTCATTTAAAAATCCTATGATTGTGCACTTGAATGGCATAGAACTTCAACCATGAGCAAAGTAAGTTAACTAATTCTCTGTCAGGTAATTTGTCTGCATGTCAAATTTCTCTTCCCAGTGCAGCAATATAAGCTGAGAGGGTGACAATAGATGATTTTTTTCATCTAAATTGCATTTCTCCATTTTGCATTTTTTCCCTGCATTTTACATGATCTATATTCACTGAATTTGAGGGTGCTGCATGTTTTCAGGCTTAGATGCAAATCCCAGGTCCTTTTTGACTTAACAGTAAAGAGGCAATTTAAAAATGTGGCTGTAGAGAAGCTGTAGTTGCCCATTCCTTTTTGAACTGCTGGAAAAATGGGACTGAACATTCTGGGGCATGCCTTAACAGGTACGTTTGAAATCAGCCTAAGATCCTCTTGCACTGACATTTAGTCTATACATTTTTAAGTCATACTATAAGTCTAGATGAGATTTGGAGCAATAGCCAAAAAAGTTTGGACACTTCCTGAGAGTGCCCTTGAGGTTTTAACTTTGGAAAAAGAAGTTAGGAGTTCAAATATTTAAAACCAGATGTTCTTTGTAAAACTGTATATATTATATCTATTTGAGAATGACACTCTATGGTATTGGAGGACTGTAAAATACTCTTAGAATGTGACTGGAGCTATTAAGAAAGTATTAAATGACAAAAGAATTTCAAGAACAGTATATTTTATTTCACTCTCTTCTACTGCATTAGAATTTTCTTCTTATTGATATATTTAGTGGAATCTTTTCAAAATGTCAGAATTATAATTAGCCTTCCTATTCTCTTTATAATACATCTTATAAATTGCTAGAATTATAAGCTATGTGTTAGGCATAATGAAGTTTGCATGTAATTCTGTTCATTTGAACTTTTTCTAAGATTTTATAGAACAAAAATATGAATCCATACAGTTCAATATTTTGACTTGTGCATAAATCTTGAGCTACTAGTACCTTCCATGAGCTGTTGTGATTTTGTGGATTTACGCTGGCACACATTTCTTGTTTGTAATTCACCTTAAAAGTTGTCTTCAATGTATATCAAAAAGAGTCCTTCTTCTTCCTGGGGTGTCAGATATGGACTGTCCAACAGACCTGTTAAAATATTAAATTTTGTAGAATTTTGTTACAATATAGGTCAAGAATTTTTTTTTTCCCAGAAATCACTTGTATGTTTGAGTATATGTTTAAGTGTATGCTTAAGGTAAATGAAACAGGTGCTTGAAAAAATTTTCTTTTGCATCACTGTGATATATGAGTAGGACTTTGGGAATTTAAAGTTAGATTTAAAGTGAAAAAATATATTTTAGTAAGAAAACAAAATTATCTTCCCAAGATTTAAAATTTTATGTGAGGAACTGGAATTAAAAAATAAAACATAAACATAGTAAGAATTTAGGCTGATATTCTTAATATATACATTTTACATAGATTTATGTAACATATATAATTTTGGTTTATTTTCTTAGCTTTGGGTGACTGGTATAAATTAAAAGTTAAGTCAGATTTTAAACTCCTTGCTTTTAAACTGCAAAGTTAGATTCACTATGACAATATTGCTTACAGGTCCTTGAAAAATATGTCTGAATTTCAGCTAAGCCTACAAATTGACTGCAGTTTGTTTGATTCTCAGCATTAGCTTCTCTCTGGAGACATACAGTTAGTATTATTTTTTCTTTTCAAGAAAACTTTTTGCGTTCTTTTACTTATGGACAACTTTGCTGTACTCTCATAACCAGCCAGGAAAGAAAGGCAGATTGCTACATATTTTTTCTATAGTAGTCTAGAGGTCCTAGCCATAGCCCAGGGTCTTTTTGTGGTAGCTGCTGCAGACATTTTCACCAAGGAGATGATCCTTCATATAACAAATTAATGATCATAAGAACCTATTATAGTATGATGCAGAGCCAGACCTTTTTATTACATTGCTGTGTATAAAAATAAAGTGTAAAGACTATCTGCCTTTTTTTTATGCCATGGCATTGCCTTTTGAACTTGCCTGATACTCAGACCAAGAAGGCACAGAGAGGAAGGGAGGGGATATACTTCTGCCAAAACAAACTTGAACCACTTTTATGTGTACACATAGCTTGTGAAGTGAAAGATTACTTGTTTCCACACTCAGTGCTAGAGATGTAAGAATTTATTTCATTTAGTGCTGGCAAATGTGTGGCGACAGCCTTCAGGCTTTAGAAGGCCAATGAAGAGATTTGGTCTTTCTAACTCAGAAGTGATAGCCTAGCATTACAAAAGTGTTTAAAATATGTTATATTTTGAAAAAATCTAGTTATCCTATCAAACAGTCTCTCATTATATTATATTCAATGTTTCAAAGTGCTACAATTGTGCTGACTGGTTTGCTCTTTCATAAGTACTTTTAAAATACAGTAAATTGATGCAGTTATTTGAAGAAATGGTACTAGAAAGGATAGTGTACTTTAAATGTATAAAATAAACAGTAGTATAAAGTCTTGACACTTCATTTGCTAGTTTTATTCTCCTCTAACCCAGGAGCTCCCACAGGACTATTCCATGCGTCACAATGAATTACCTCTTTGAAACCCCCTGCAGAATGCAGCAGTAATAACAACAAATACTTATCACCTGCATATTGATTTGAATCTGTTTTCAAATAGTTCTGTGAGGAAGGGCTAATCCCAGTAACACTTCACTGAGGTTCTCAATACCATCTATCAAAATTCTCATAATACTTTTAGTAAGACCACCGGTTCTCTGAAAAGTGCTCTACCACTAGTTTGTCTTTCTTTGCTCATTTTAACATGCAGCACACACTTTTCTTTACTGCAGCCAGAGATCTCCTAGTTCAGGGCTCAAATATGCAGAAATATCAAGGATATCTTTGTGCTTAAGATATATATGGGCAAACCTCGTCTCTCACTTAAAAAAAAATTATCTCACCTGATACTTATCCTATTTGAAGAAAGAAGTCTCTGAAACGTTTTATTTCTCAGGCTTCTTAATCTGTAGATTATTCTTTTCCTTTTAAAATTATGCTGTGGAGGTAAAATAGCTTAGGAAAGGCTTTATATTATGATCTCATATAAATAAACCAGTCTTTGTCAATCGTCTGATATTATACTGCGTTCTCAAGTCTCAAACATCCTTTCTCCTCTTTCTGGTCCTTCAACCACTTCAGTATAGTTGCTTTTCTCATTGTTAAATCTGATTCTGGTGGCATATTCTGGGACCAAAACTACTTAAAGCTGGCAATAAAATCTCCATTATGATGCTTGCCATCTGTTAAATTCTTTTAAACTCTCATCTGCATTCTGTTACCTCAGTAAAGTAAGACATCCCTTATGTCTGAATAGGATTTCAGGTTTTATTTACACACAAGAGTATTCTTCCTAATTCCTGAAAGTTAATGTGAGGTGTTATTCAGGTGTCTTTGGAAGGGCTACATGACTTTATTGTTCATAGTTCACTCAGTTTAGAACATTTCAATTCTATTAAAAATGAATAAGAAAAACAAAATGTTCTTGCTGTGAATGCCACCCTTGGTCTCAATATTGCACTAACTTTAAGCTCTATCATTCTCATAAGCTATTGCTAATTGGGAGGCTAGGGGAATCTCACCCTTCCTTTTCACATAAAGACTGTCATAATCTGAGCTCTTTTCTCTCTTTTCTTGTCTTGTGTGGAGCTGAAAATCTTTTGAAGAGAAAGATTTATTGCAATTAGTACATTGCTGTGAAAAATTTGCATTTCCAGAATTAGTTTTTACTTTCAGCAAGAAGATACATATCGTCAATCCCATATGAAATTCAAAGACTTTTCTGTTTGCATGATCAAGTGTTGGCACAAAAATACATAATGATCTAAATTATTGAAGCATAAACAAAGCCAAAGGATGAACAAGTTCCAATGGTTTCCCAAAATAAAAAAAAAAAAAATCCCAAACCCACTTGTGGATTCCTAAGCGTGGACCTTTACCAGCCAAGGGAGTTTGCACAGGTAAAGTTGCTGGATGTATAATGACATGAAGCACTGTGGTGGGTTGACCCTGACTAGATGCCAGGTGCCTCCAAATTGCATTATGACTCCCACTTCTCAGCTGGACAGGATGGAAAAAACTTATAGGTTGAGATGAGGCAATTTACTAAAGCAAAAGGTTGTGGGCATACAAGCAAAAGAAGGAATCCAAAGATTTTATTCTCCACTTCCCTTCAGCAAGCAAAGGGAATTTCTGGGGATCCAAATTTCAGCACATGTAATGGTTCCTCCAGAAGGCAAGAATTGTAAATAGAAAATACTCCCTCCTTCCTTCTTCTTTTTTTAGCTTTTACATCTGAGCCAACATCATATGGTATGAAATATCTCTTTGGTTTATTTGGGTCAGCTGGCCAAGTGTTCTCCCCTCCCAAGATCTTCCCACCCCCAGTCTACTGATGGGGTGCAGAGTATTGGGGAGCCAGCCCTGATGCTGTGCCAGTGCTGCACAGCAGTAGCCAAAGCACTGGGGTGCCATCAATGAAGAGTGCAGCACTGTAAGGGCTGCTATGGGATAATGAACATCAGCTCAGCCAGACACAATACAAACAGTGAGAGAAAAAACAAAGGGATTCTGTTCAAAATGCCTTGCAAAAACTGAGAAAAGTTAAAATCAAACTTTCTCATGCAGTATTTTGCAAAAAGGTGTGACCTGCATAATCATGCACTGGAAAAAAAAAAAAAAGATGGTATTTCAATTTTTGGTTGCTTTCTGTTTAAAGAGTATCATCTCTCTCTCTTAACACAATGTTTTTTCGTGAGTCAATATTTGTACATCTTGAGTGATGAATTTAACCTGAGTAATGGATTGAAACTGTACTGTCTGGTTGGATTGTTAATTCAAAAACAAATAATGGGAAGGTTTATGTAAAATTTGCTGAGGGAATTTACACAGACAGAGAAATAAAGTCAGATAATATAAAATTTCACATTTTGCAACAGTGTATTTTTTGCCTTGTATTAACATGTTACATAATCATGAAGATTTTTATGACAGAGGCTACCAAAACACAAACAAGGAAGCACAATTGCTCTTCAAGGGTTTTAAGCTATCATATAGTGTTTAATGAGCACACTCACTGGTCTAAAACAGCACAGCAGAGCAGTGCAATTATTACAAATGACCTTCATTAATAACATGGTGTGGCTAGCGCAGGTCTTTCTCATGAGAACATTTTGCTACATTTCATAAACAAAGATAAAGTTTGGATGTTTTGCAAACAGCGTCTCCAGATTAGGTCAGTTCGGGCTTGGCCAATTGGGCCTAGGGGGAGGTTTCTGGCTGACCAATCTGGGTGACCTCTGGAAACTCTATATATATGGAAATCAAAATAATAAAGACACCTTTTCTCTTTCATTGTCTGAGAACCTGGGTCATTCTCTCAGCTAGCGGCTCAACAGCGACAACATGGGGTTATATTTTGCTGGGAATCACCTTATAATAATACCACTAATTCTGAAGTTACCAGAAATCTGGAGCCTTTTACTACATGTATTATTTCATTGAGCAAATATATAAATACTTGCACTCACTGTTACCAGTAAAGAAACCTCCAGCAAGGTACTCACATTTATTGCTTTCTCATCCATTTTTGGTATTTCCTGAAGAAAATGAATAAGATAATAAGTATCATAGCTATTTATCAGGATAAAGAATGTCCTAAATGCTTTTGTATTTCCCCAGCAGTAGAATGAAAAGTAGCCAGCACCACTCTTACAAAAGTGCTAGAGTACAGCACCTGCCTGTTGAAGAAATTCTGCCTTATTACTTCCGAGATTTTAAAAACTTCCAAAATAACCCTTCCTGCCTACTGCTTTACGCCTCCCTAACTTGAGCACAGAGGATATACTCCATCATGTCCTTCTCTGATCTGTATTCTCCTGTGAAGACTATAGCTCTTCAAGAACTCCTTTCAGAAAAATCAGAGAAATACAGAATATTGTGTTTGTGGTCAAGGTGTCATGCAGGTTGTGTATCATCTGAACTGATATGCTGTGCATCAGAATAAAGTCAGTATCTTGGTAGAGGTAGACACTTTATGTGGTAATGTATTAATATGAGAGTAATTTATCAGCCTGAAGAACACTAAGGTGCCAATTAACTCCTCTCCATGGATTTAGGCATTTCATTCTAAATTTTCACCAGCATGGACATCCTCAGGCTATTTCCTTGGATAGAGAGAGGGGGAAAAACCCCAAATTCTTGTGACTCATCCTTCATATATGTAAACACTTCTGAGCTGTTTCAATCAACAAGTTACATACTGAATGAAGAACTTATACACTATTACCTTATTTCACCTAATTTTATGCCAAAAAGCACAGAAGCAATTACAGAGGTACAGAAAGGCAAATACAGGTACAGTCCTTGCTCAAACTGACCTGAAAGTGAATAATATGTCAAGTTTCCTACTGTGGACTATAAGACTTAACTCTGAATGGTAGTCTTAAGAAAGGTGGAGAGTAAAAACACCTTCTTGCGTGAAAGTTTTTGCCCTACAAAAGGTAAGGCTGTATCTCTTTTCCCCTCTTTCCCCGCTGTGTACCCTGTTTCTAAATGGAGCGGATTGTTCTGTGAGTTACCTCATCTCCCATTCCTCCTCTACAAGGATCTTTCAGACATGTCTCAAAGACAAGCCACCAGTATAAACAGAATTTTGAGATGGGGAATACAAACAGACTGTTTCTTGATAGATTTGTTAGGTTAAAAAAATTTGGCATTCAATTATATAATATACATCAAGTACCATCATTAAAAGCCAGTTCTTCTAGCTAAGGAAGAAAAGGTTACTCATATCCATTCCACAAACACAGTTTAAAATGTGAGTATAAATGCAAATGTCTTATGTGATACCATAGGAGTTATTTACTAATCCAAACACCTCACATGAGCCAGTGGAAAATTGGTTAAGGCTAATCCTTTGAAAAACAGCATACTATTCCAAGTACATTGTTTCCTACCTTTACCTAACGTAAGTCTGTCTCTCTCTGGTCCAAAGACGGTTTAGTTATTTGGACAGAGTAGGGAAAACTAGAAGATAATAATCAGGCTAAGTCTCTACAGCTGTGGTTAAAGCTGTTTTGCTGGCATATAGAGTAAAACCAGAATAACCACTTCACTAGTTTCTGGTTAATGGTTTATGATTAATCTCATTAAGAGACAAGAACTTTGCAAATTTCATCAAGGGAACAACGCTTAAAAAAGATAACTGTACCTTCATGGTTTTGTTTTTCATACAAGACATTTAAACTCCTTATCTACTCTATATTAGGTTACGGACTATTTATTGTTGCATGTGCACCTGATACATGCAAAATCAAGTCAAAACACACTGCTAGTTTATGCAAAGTATGTTTAATTGGAAAATAATAAAGCTAATATGTTAGGTTTGAAATTAGTTCTGATTGGCTTCTTTCTGAGTAGGCATCATTTCACCAACTTCATATGAGTTTGTATTTTCCAGAGAGACCACATAATGAGTTTAGTTGAAGCTACAAAATTCTAATTGTATTTTTAGAGTCCTTACCTTATAATAATACCACTAATTCTGAAGTTATCAGAAATTTGGAGCCTTTTATTGCATGTAATATTTCATTGAAGCAACTGACTATTATATTTTAATAATTTCTGATTTTTCATTGATTATAATTTGATAAATTAATATTTGTTATTCTTTAATGTGTTCTTTGAAATGTGTTTCATAATAATGTATCAAGGATTTGAGGAGAACATTTTTTGTAGCTCTTGATCACTGTATTCAAACAACCTTTACTGTTTTATCAAATACTTCCATGAGTTCAGTAGCTGAGAATTTATAGTGTTTTCCTTTACATAAAACAAAAATGCACAGGTGTTTTTCTGCAAAAAATATGTTCCTTTCAAGCAACTGTGTTTTAAATCAATCTCTTTCTCTAAGCAGTGATATCTAATCCTCAAAGAGCTGAGAGTTTTTCCTCCAAATAAGCCATCAAAGGTCAATGCATTTTTAAAAAACAGACCTCCTGAATAGACACTTTCCTCCGCAGTTGCCCTTATGAGTGATTTTGTTATGTGTAGAAGATCTTTCTGTAAGAAATTCTTCATAATTTGAAGTTTTCTTTTTAAATCTGTCCATGTTTTCTTTTTTTTTCTTTTTCTGGCAAGGGGAGGGGAAGAGCATCATCTAACTCTTGATGTCCCATTTCCCATACTGTCTGTGATAGCTTTTATTATCCACTTCTGATGAATCTTTTACTCTTCCAGTTTACTTCTTCTCTACTGACATAAAGTCTCAAACAAAATATGAGCTTCTTTTTATTTTGTGGGAATTAACTCTTTTTATTTCTTTGAGTGAGAGAAAATATAAAGCTAATCTCTATGTAGTTAAAACTATTATCATATTCTTGTAAAAATCCCCTAAAATGATCAGATTAGCTACTTCAAGGTTACATAAAAACTCTACCTTTTACCATCCAAAATCTAAGCATGAATGTTGGAGGGCAGCCATAGCCTATGTGTATTTCTTCTTTTTCCTTAGGATGCAATTCTGCTTTAATAACAATAGACACAGAGACAAGAGTTTTCTTCATGAGCTAAAAAATTTAGGCTTTTTTTATAACCACTGTAAAGAAATAAACGTATCACTGAAAATGAGTAAACATGTGAGGACACTGTTCATTAGGCCTACATTAAGTATGTCTCTTAAGATGAGAACAGTTGTGCCCTACAATCCTTATTTTTCTCAACTGATTGTAAAAGGACAAGCTTGAGTGGCTCAAGTACAGATATCTAAAATTAGTTAAAAAGGTCCTGCCCTAAGTTAGGTTCCTTTGCTTTCACTCTGGTTCTGATTTAATTTTGATTTTTATTTTTATATGAGGGCTAAGTATCTTTCAATGTACTTCATAGTCTTATTGCCAGTATCACTAATGACTTCTTACAATAAAAAATAGAAGGGGTATTTGCAAATACAGCCAATAAGACCTGTAAAATTGAATTCATGCTATCTGAAAAGCCTAGTTTTGCTGGGAGAAGAAATAATTCCCATTTTCCATCATCTGTTGTGGAGAAAATGGTTACTATTGCAAAAAGAATTGGGGTTGTCTGTGAATCGCATGGTGTTTTGTTGTCAAACTGTCTTGGTATCCATTGGACCTGTTTCTTCTCTTAGATTTTGAACACAAAAATAAATTTAAAATTACAACAAACCAAAACTTTCATAGCCATTACATTAAAAAGGAATTATTTCACTAAATCAAAAAGGAACAGTAAAACACTTTAAAAATCTACTTAAGAAAGAATTGGTCCTTTTTCAAAGTTGTCAGTCATATCGGACTCTTATTTTTCTATTTCTTAAACAGACAGTAACCATGATAAATGTCATGCTTTGATTTACTCAAAGGTGATTTATAATCTATTCTAGCTCTTCGCGCTGTCATTTGTCTCCAGTCTTTATTATATTCTTTTAAAAAATCAAAGTGTGTGATCTCCTGGGAGTTCCCTTTGCAGCCTGTGCAGAGACTTAAATTAGATTAGTTTCATATTTGCATCTTCCACTATTAATGATTATAACTCCAATGCCTTGACTAATCTGCTTCTCAGTAATTCATGCTCAAACCATTTGCTAACTTTTAAATAAAAGAGAATAAATTAATTTCTGTTTGTTACAGAAACTTAGCACTATCTTTTTTCACCCAGAAACAATATGTATGGGAGATAGAAGCCTAAGAAAAAAATAGTTCTTAAAATTTGCAAAACTTCTGAGTATGTATATATATATATATATTCCTCTTTCTTCCTTTATGAATATATATATATGTGTGTGTATGTGTGTGTATATATGCACTTCTGAATATGTGTGTATATCTATCTATCTATCTATCATCTATCTATCTATCATTATCTATCTATCTTTCCTCTTTCTTTTGTTCTTTTAAAGGGAAGTGGTTAGGCACCGGTATAATTCCAATCTGCTTTAGGGTTGTAATGTCTCATTTCTAGAATTAGTGCAATAATAGGCACAAGTACTGATTTTAAGTTCCTGGAATGAAATGTATGGAAAAGTTTTTTGCTAGGCAAGAACTAGAGCAGACACCTATTTGCAGGGGTGGGACTCAGTTGCTTAGACATGTTGTCATTTTAGCAGATCATTTCAGGAGTCTGTTTCTGTATGTGCTCAGTAGTTTATTTTGACTGTATGAACACTGTTTCCAGTGACGGTAGCAGAAGCTAGTTCACATTAAGCCTTGTACTCCAGATACCTACATTTAGAAAAATTCATCTGGACAAAAATTGCAGTTGGGTTTTCAAAGGTTGGCTAACTAGAACAACTTTGCCAGATACTGGCTGGTGACAGTGAGGTTAGGCATGCTTAACATGAGTTATTTTCCTTACTTAGAGCTCCATTAAGCAGACACATCTCAAGGCCAGTAGATGTGCTTAAGGAGGGGAAAATCTCCTGCTTCATTGCGATATATCCAGTTGCAAGAAGTGAGGGTTGCAAAAAGAGAGGGTTATGCCACAGCTCAACAGACACAGACTTCATCAAAGCATCCTTTGTGGAACCATGTAGTCACTAGCATTTTTTATGTCAAGTCCGTTAGGTCTGTGAAACATAGATCTTCTCTCCCATTTGGATTCCTTTCTCAAGTTCGTGCTGCCTGCACTCATCCCCTGGTAACTGCTTTTAGAGCACAAGCTGAAGTTAAGGGCTTCCTGAGGAGCTGCTACATTTCTCATACTGGCATTATGATTTGGGCTTGTTAGCATGGAGAGACCATATGGAAAGATATGTCAGATTTCTAGAAAGAGCATGAAAGCTTTGTTTTTATTTTATTGTCACTAATGTCCTAAGAATTATGGACATAAGTCAATCAATGTAATTTTAATTCACAGCCAAAATGTTTCTGAGACCCAGCCTGGAGAAACAAAAATGTAGCCTTGTCAATAGTGGTAGAATGAAATTACATGCCCAAGAAGAAACTAGTACCAAGGAGAAGATTTTTTTTTAGGAAAGTATTTGATTGAGAAGTCTGAATGAGAGCAAGTGTGAATAGAAATGCAGAAATGTGCTTGTACACTACCTTTACCATGTCTGTCCTGCCATTTTTCTTATTTTCCCCTAATGCTCATAGTCTTAAATAGAAGTGCTCATAAATGTAAGTCTCCATCTCCAAGACCAAAGAGTGGATCCTGTGATCAGCTTTGGGATGTCAGAAACACAGTTTTCAGCACTTGTACAGCTGATAGTGACGTAGAAAATATAATACTCTTAAGAGGATATAAAGATTGTAACAGTGACATTTGGAAAATATGTCAGTTGCTAGAGTGGAGACAGCTAGCTGTTAAAAACCACTATTTCTGAAATGCCAAGGAGCAAAACCAGAATATGGCAGTTGTTCTAAAAGGAAGGAGCTAACTATGAGCTAAATAGCATCAAAATAATAATTTGCTATATACTGTGTTGTTGCCTTACATATATAAACACATTCACTAGCCAAAAAAAAAAAAAAAAAAAGGAAGGAACTAAGGACCTATTAGTTACTTCCTTATAAAATTGTTCAGCAAAAGCTAGTTATAGTCAAAAATAATGGTCATACATTGTGACTTGAAGAATACCTTGAGATTTATTAAAACATTTATTGTTTGTTTTCTAATTAAGAGTGCACATCAGGGATTTTGTATTCAATAACTGAAAATGCCTGCTCATATTTAAATGAAGATAATAAGGAACTTGAAAAGGTTTGTTTTCAGGTTACAATTTGCTTGTCTCTGGTAGTTCCAAGACCTAGACAGACCTCAAATATAGGTAAACTAAGAGTACTTGCTGTCATTTGCAAGTTAATTTAGCTGAAAAGGTGGTCTCCCCACCTTGCCCATCCTCTGGAGCTGTATCTCCTCTAGTCACTGTTGTTCAACCACAAATGATGCTGGACCTTCACCAAAACTCTTTGATACAGACCAAAGCTTCGAGGCAAACTGACTGTGCTTCTGCTATGTATTAATATAGATGTGGTGGGTTGATTTGGCTTGTTGCCATATAGCCACTCAGCTGTTCTCTCACTCCCTGTCCTCAACAAATGGTAAAAAAAAAAAGTGTGATAAGACAAAAACTTTCCTATGTCAAGATAAAATCAGGGAGATCACTTACCAATTAACATCACAAAAATGAAAAGACTCAACTTGAAGAAAGTTAATTTCTTGCCAATTAAAATAGAGTCAGATGGTAAGAACCAAACAGCTTCACCCCCATCACCCACTTCTTTTCAATCTCCTTCACTGCTTCATTCCCAGCTTTTCTGCTTCCTTCTGACACTGAGTGGTGCAGGGGTGACAAGGATTGCAGCCACTTTGTAAAAGTTCCTTTCTGCTGCCCTTCCTCCTCACATTTTCTTCCCTGATCCAGCACGGATTCTCTCCAAAAGCTGCAGCATCGTTCAGGGCACATCGACCTGCTCCAGCCTGGAGTCCTCTACAGGCTGCAGTGTGGTTATTTGCTCCTCTCTAGGTGCTGCAGGGGAGTCCCTGCTGTGGTGCCTGGAGCACCTCTTCCCTCTCCTTCTCTCACCTTGGTGTCACAAGGCTGTTTCTCCCAGTTTCCCTTACTTTCACCACCTTCCCCTCCTCCTTCTCAGTGACAGAATTTTGCCCTTTCTTAAATACATTTTCCCTGAGGCAGCACAATTCTGACTAGCAGGGCTAAGCTGAATCCAGGTTTGGTACACTCAGGGCTTCAGCTGCTCCCCTTCCCGTGCCAAGTGTTTTGATAGATTCAGGATTAGGTCCTTTCAGACAGTCACCAACTACCAAAATCTCAGTAGCTTCACATTGGGAAAAATGGTCCCGTGATTGATGCTGGTGTTAACAGTGTCCACAAAAAAGGCAAAAATTCGATAGATACTAGAAAAAATTGCAACTTCTCACGACCTGTGTTCAGAACTTGTGTGCCCTTTAAAGCTCTAACAAGTAGACTGAGGAAGTTGCTGCTTCTGCTTCTCAAGATTCACTTCTTATTTGAATGCACTGAGCAAGACATGCAATGCATAATCATATAGAATATATCATAGAAAAGGAAAATATAATATATAATTAAAGAGATTGTGATTAAAAACTGTGAGCTCAGTAACATTTTTATGAAGTTATAAAGTAGTTTTCTAGTAAAATTTCAAATGTAATATTCAGTTCATTAACAACTCTCATCATCCCCAAATCCATAAACATTAATGTATTTTACTGTATAGCAATTTCTAAGAAATATATGTCATAAAATGTAAAAGAAAGTGTTTAGATATGGATTCAAAAAGAGAACAATCAGATTTTATTTCTCTTCCAGTTAGTGCTATCTATTGCCTTTTTTCCTCCTTTTTATTGCTCCTTCCTTTTTCTAATTAACTGCCGTTTGTCATTTTATGTCAACTGACATAATTATAAGTCATTATGTAGGATACTAATAGCCTTAGAAGCAGTTGCCTCACACATAAACTCTTGTGTCCAAACGGCCACTTAGCAAAGAAGTGGATTTTAATTTCTTGCCATTCATTACTGTTTCAATTGCTTTAAACAGAATAATTGAAGAACAGCAGGTGCTTTTTATTTCAGTTCTTTAGTCTTGTTTCTTAACTTACCTTTTTAAATAGCAATGTTCTTTCACAGCAAGAAGGCAATTAATTCTTCTGTATGCCAGAAGATGCCACTGTAGCACTCGCTTACAAACAGTAGAGACGGATGACAGAGGAGAAAGGCATGAGTATTATCAGATACAGCACCTGATTGATTGCACCTGAGAAGGTATTACCATGAGTATCCAAAAAGTACAGGGTCTTAATCTGGTGAGAGAATGAGATTCAGCATAATTTATTTATTAAAAAAAAAAAAAAAAATAAAAGCAACTACATATCAAGAATTAAAGGAAATAGTTATTTTATGGCATAATTTCATTAGCTGCAATCCTAGTCCTGTATTTGCCACCTGGGATATTTATGTGCTGCAACAGTGTACCAAACACTAATATGAGTAAGTGTTCTTTCTCAAAAGGATTTTTCTAGAAAGGATTTCCATGCCATTTAATATACCATATAAATCACTTTGAAAAAATAGTCTTCTTAGGTTGCTATTTCATTTTCTTCTGTATCCAGTTAATCGCAGAGAGGTTTTAGATCATCTGTCTACTTCAGTGTCATGGTTCTTTTTTTTTTCTTTTTTTTTCCTTTTTTTTTCACTTTAAAAATTCTTGTAGTGAGCAGTCCATCACTAGCTTTAGAAAATGGGTTTTTCCCAGGTGATGAAGAAACAGGGCAGCCAGAAAATATTTCCCCCAAAGGTCTACCTAAAAGGATGCATTATTTTATTTTGATTTATTATATTTTATGAACAATTTGAACATTTTACCTCTTGACAGCTATGCCACTTGCTGGTGGCAGGGGAGAAGAGGAAGAAAGGTTGCTGTGCAACGCTGTGATGGTCAAAAAGGTTCAAATTGATAATCTATGAAGAATTACAATAGGAAGAAGCACTTTAAAAGCACTTCCTTTGAGCAAGCTCTCTATTAATTAATTGTTCGTCCTCAGGGTGCCTACATAAGAAAGCAAGCAAAGTGTATGTGCACTTATGCTTTCCAAAGGGACACTGCAATCCACTGTCAAATGTGAGTGTCATCAAATGGACAGCAGGAATGCTGTTGTGGAATTTAAGTTTTGCAGGGTTTTGTGCTACAAAAGAAAACTATTAATTGCAAGCACTGTACAATGCAAATTCTATGCCATGTATTATCAATATTTTCTTTTTTTCAGTTAGTATTTAGAGACCTCGTGTCTTGAGGTCAAGCAGGTTTTTTAGCTAGCATTTAGTTTGCCAGTTCTAGTGACTGGCCACCAGAGAGGTGTTACCTCATTTACTGAAAGTCTTTGAGCCAGACCGTTCAGCCAGTTGTTCACCCATCATGTTGTGTACATCTCTTGCTATATGCTGGACATTTTATTCACAAAAACGCTGTTGGAAATAGTATCAAAAGCTTCTCTAAAATCTGAAACACCCATGTTTACTGCCTTCCCTTTGTCCACTGGTCAAACGTTATGTGTTTCCACATCCAGCACACCTATTCAGCCTGTTCAGTGTGCTCAGTAGCTCCTCTGTTAGTAACCATCTCTTCAGTGAAACAACAGAGTTTGTTATCTGAATTTGTAAGTTGCCATACAGAATAAAATCCTGGTCTCTGTGTCATGGCTTTGAAAGACACATTGAGCACCACCAGGCAGTGGGGAAATTGGGGATGTCTTTTATACTGAAATTTATGCCTTCTTACCTATCTTCACGAAATACGAACTGATCATTCTGTCTTTTCTTTCAAATTTCTCAAGAAGTATGTAGGGAGGAACCAGAAAGGATATTTAGTCAAGTGACATTATTGAACAGTTGATTACTATGAAGCCAAACAACAACTCACATACCTGCCTATTATTATTATTTTTAATTAAACATCTTTTATCAAAAGTTTTTGCTGAAACAGTCAAATTACTTGAATACACCCATGAAATTGGTCTAATAACGGCAAATGGTCAGTCCTATGGACTGGACATTAATCTTCTCATGGGACCCACCAAAAAGATGTTATATAGTAATTGCACTTCAGACTTCTTGTTTTGTTTGGTATCATTGTAAAACTTACTTCATTGTGTCTCCATAGCATCTCATTTTTACATCTTTTTGTTTTATGAATACTAAACACTCACCCTAAAGCTGAGGTTATAAAATGCATTTATATTTTTAACTTGCATAATTAAAAGGTGAAATTGCATGTTGAATGTATCAGCAGAGTGCATTTTTGGGAAAGAAGGTAAAGTATATAACCATCTGTTACAAAGGTAGGGTCTTTTCACCAGTAATTACAACAATTTTATCTGGAAAATAGGATCTATTCTACCCTAAATACAGCTAAAGATATCTGTGAATAAAGGTATATTTGAAAATTAAGTAGAACCCACATAAAACGTAATTTTGATCTTAGCAAACACTGACTCAATTTCTTCCATAGTCCCTGGGTGCCATGTTTACTGGCATTTGCATGCATTATTCAGAAGCACCAAATATTAGGTACCTGTAAGACAAAGCACAGTCTGGCCAAGGCATTTAGTATCCAAAGGAGAATTTTTTGATGACTCATAGGTAGGGCCAGTGGCACAGGCAATGAATATTATGTCACTGTGCACATCAGTTTTGCAATGATAAACTGTTTATTCCTGTTTTGCTGCATTGAATTTGTCGTTATGTTTATCTATAAAAAGGTATGATGGATCCAAAATCATTTGTGATGAAGCATTTAGTCACATCTGTGCCCACATCTCTTTTCGGAAAACAGCATTGGTAAATGTTGTGAGGAAATTTTGAAAGTAATTGAAGTTAAAGACTTTGTTGGACCACTCCTGATTATTCTTTTTTATGAAATCATCTAAATTTCACTATGTAGTGTGTTGACTGTGCCTGGATGCCATGTGCCCATCAAAGTCACTATATCATTCCTCTCCTCATCAGGACAGGAGAGAGAAAATATCAGGAAAGGATTGTAGGTTTAGATAAAGACAGGCAGAGGTCACTCACTGGTTACCATCATGGGCAAAATGGACTTGACTCGGGGATATTATTAAAAGTTATTACCAATGAAATCAGAATTGGCTAATAAGAAATTAATCCAACTCTTAAAACACCATCCTCTTCCCCACCCTTCTTCCTGGGCTCAACTCCATTCCTTACTTTCTCTACCTCTCCTTTCACCAGCGATGCAGGGGACTGGTTGCAATCAATTCATTACATGTCTCTGCCGCTCCTCAGGGGAGGAAGGACTCCTCACAGACTTTCTCTGCTCCAGTGTGGGTCCCTTCCATGGGGCTCATTCCTTCAGGAACAGGCTGCTCCAGCATGGATCCTCCATGGGGTCACAATTCCTGTCAGTAAACCCCCAACAGGGGCTACCCCTGCTACCAAAGCCTCGTTATGCAAACCCAGTACATACAATGTTTTATTAAAATAGAACAGAAATACAAAGCAGAAAGCAAGCGGACATGAATCTACTTTTAGTTAAATTTTGCAGTGTGATTGGGGGTGTTTCCTTTCACACACGTTGATGTTGATAATCAACTAAATCAGTAGTTTACATACAGGACTGAAGTATGGTCATATAACATATTTTATTAAGGTTGCATGTGGAAATATCTCATGGTATTCTGTATGGAAGCATGCTGCTTTTTCAGACTGTGATCTTTCTCATTTCTTTTGGCTGTTTGTTTTAAAAGGTTCAATTTTCACCAATAAAGCCTTTTTTCCTTTGAATTTTTCTTTGCATTGAAAGGTATCCTGTAAATGCATTCTTAGGCTGTATACAGATTTTTAATCCAGTAATTAAGTAATTTAAGACTGTAAATATCAATTATCTGTTTGAATAGTATATTTAAAATACTAGATTTACCAATTAGTACATCATGTAATCCTCAATCTTGAGAATGGCAATTCTCATATTAAAAGATTAAACAAAATATTTTCTCTAATTATCTATTCTTCCATGCAATATGAATATTTTTTTCTTATAACAGAAAACTGGAAAATTTGCCTTGCAATCGTTAATGTTTTAATTTTCATTATATTATCTGTGATTCATTTCTACTGTGATCTAAGTATTTAGTGAGTCTTTCCTCAGGTTTGCATACACATTCACAAGGAAGATAAGCTGGCAGATAAACTGACACTGAAATAACCTTTTTTTTTTTTTTAAATTAATGGAAGTATGTGTCTCATTATTTTCCTGAGTACAGTAAGAAGCAAATAGCAGATTTATTTGTTTTGTCCATAATTCAGAACATCTGTCTTGAAAGTGTTCTGTCCCTTGGTTCTTTTTCTCAAGTATATTAGCAGTATTTTTCCTCACCATATCCTTTGCTTTCCCACTGTCTTCTCTGAATGTTCTTGGCACAGAAAATTCCAGTTTCACCCATCTCTCTGAAGCCAGCTACTAGCTCTCCTTTGCTTTGGACATAATCTCACTGCTGTCATGTTATGAACAAGGAGTCCCTCATGCTGCTTTAACAAGGTTTCATTGAATATACATTGCAAAAATTAACAGATTACAAATTGGATTTTGAATACATTTGAACTTCCTCCTGAGTATTTTAATGCATTTTGTTTCCTTTTATTCCACTTTTATTATTTTAATCAGTTAATATTTTCAAATTTTCTCCACAAAAATAAGCAACACTAAAAATTTATTAAAGGATATTTTCCTGTAACTCCATGATTCATGAAGCTCTACCTTTACAAGGGCAGCAGATATCCAGAAAATGATCTTTTGAGACAGATGACACAACTTTAGCTGCCTTAATCCTTTCAACAGACTTTGGGAGCAGAAAGAAATACAGCCCTGGTCACAACCCTTACTTTATCTCTTCCTATTCTCAGGCTTCCCTTTACAATCGGTGAGAGTAAGGACAAGAAAGGAGTAAGGGATTACATACTGTGGTATTACCATGCATTCATATGTGGGCAACAAGCCCCATTCCTAAGCCAAAGAGACCATCTCTAGCTTCAGTAAATATTGGTCTAAAGAGTTGTTATATCAATCATATTGATGAATTCAGTGAATATAGGACACAGATATCTGCTCTCTTCCTTCTCTTAAACTGTACAAACAAAAAAACGCAGCTTTCTGCCAAGAAGTTTAAGAACTGAAGAAACAGCTAATGGATTTCTGCTCCTTCTTTCATACTCTTCTGAGGCAATGAAGAATGAAAAACTAGTCAAAGGCTGGAGACTGATTTTGCAAAAATTATCAGATCTTGCATTTTTCTTTTATGAATAAAGCATTTAGCTGAGCTGTACAGTATGTAGAATGAACATTGTTATCTTGTTTGGTCTGAGTAAGTACACTTTTTTTTACAAAAAGCAATCAGATTATTTTTTTACCACATTTAACATCAAGTATTGATTTCTCCACTAAATTAATTTCATCTACCAGACTCTGATTCTTTAATTATGAGGCCTAGTAAAAATATAAATAAATAAACTACTAAAGATTTAATTGAATCAACTGTGTTTATTGGAATGATTTTATTTTTTACATTGAAACTAATGTCCTATATATAGTAGTGGTTTTGCAGCATATATGCAATAAGATACATTGACTAACAACATACATCCTTTTTGCTTTATATAGCTTAGTTAAACACACAGAAATACTTGGTATGATGCCTTATAATAAAAGTAAGACATTGCCTTTTTTTTACATGAACTAGGTCCTCACTGAACAGGAATGTATTTTTTAAGAGAAGGCAGTCAAAGACTGAAAACAAGAGTGGCCTTTTCTGTACTGTAAAATTATGTAAGAATCATCTAAGGCTATATGCTGTCTGATGAAACTATGTAAGATAAAAATGATGGTAAAAATAGATAAAAACTCATTCCGTTTTACTAGCTGATTATTGAAAGGAAAGCTTGTTTTCATGCTCATCCCTCATGCTCATCCCCATGATGAACTATGTACAAAGGAATTTTTAATTCTCTGCAAATGAAGGTCAGAGAATTGTGTCTCACATCTGAAGTGCAAGAAGCTGTGCTTCTGATGGCCTTTCTCCAGCTTGGCTGAGGATGTCAGTAGGACTGATGCTACTGAGGGGCCAGACTGGAACTGCATGTTTTCTTTTAACAGCTTCTCTGCACAGAATTAAAGAAGTTATCTGTAGAGCAGTTTTGGGCTGGGATAGAATTAATTCTCTTCATGATACTTTATAAGGTGCTGTGTTTTGGATTTGTGACCAAATCAATATTGATAACACAGCAGTGTATTCTCTATCTCTGAGCTGTGCTTACGCAGCGTCAAGGCCTTTCCTGCTTTTCACTGTCCCTTTGCCCCAGGGGCTGAGGGTGCACAGGAATGTGAAGGAGACACAGCTGACACCAAGTGACCACAGGGATATCCCACACCATTATGGTGCCATGCTCAGAATTGAAAGCTGTGGAGAGGGAAAGAAGACGGAAGTGGGTGGGGGGACATCCAGAGTAATGGTGATTGTCTTCCCACTGTTGCATGGAATCTTGCTTTCCAGGAGGTGGCTGAACACCTGCCTGCCCATGGGAAGTGGTGAATGAGTTCTTAGTTTTGCTTTCCATGCATGTAAAGGGCTTTTGCTCTTTCTATTAAGCTGTCTTTTTCTCAGTCCATGAGCTTTCTTACTTTCACCCTTCTGATTCTCTCCATTGTGCCACTGGGGAGGGGTGAGCTAGCATCTTTGTGGGGCTGTGTCTATTAGCTGGGGTTAGACCACATACCAGTATACAATTTTATCTATTTACTCCCCTAGTGAATATATTGGTCTTTGCTTCTTTTCCACAGTGATTTACAAAAGAATTATATATATATGTGGTTAATTTGAAAGCTCAAAGACTGATAGGAATGAATGCATGGTTTGAAACTTTGCTCTGTGTTGTCATAAAAGAGAAGTTTTCAGTGGAATTGTGCTTAGTGCATTTTTCTCAGTTGAGAATAAAGTTATACTTGTCCCCAGCGTACATATGCAGTGCTTAAAATAAAAATATTTGACATATACTAAGCCTGCTATGCATCACCTCTTCACAGGACTTTATAAAGCTCAGTATACAGTTCACCATCAAAAGAGAAGATACTTATATGCTTCTAAACACTCACATAGCAGAAAAGTGATTTGAGAAAAAACTGCATTTAGATGAGATAATTAGAAATGAGAATGAGTAAAAATGGATGTGAAGAAGTACTGTGGCCACATGAAGTTTTTTCAGTGAAATGACTGTTCCTGATGGTGAGTTTCCTATTCAAAACCAAACCCAACCAAATCCTTCAAATGTAGTATGGTATGAAATTGTCTAACCATACATAATTAAAGAAACAGAGTCTTGAATAATATATTTTAGATTTATTTCTATCTTTTCTGATACGATCTGTAGAGATTTTCAAATCTTCCCTTCCAAAGTATTAACATTCATTGCCTAGAAAATTAGGAGCTGATCTTTCCTTGGTGAATAATTGAAATCAAATGTCTGCAAAGGATAGTGCAGAAACAGAAGGTATTAAATTACTAAGTGGAGGATTTTTTTTTTAACCAAATCAGTGTAAATCTTTTCTTTTAGTGACAGTTATAAGCCATAATTGAGTTTTAGGAGCTTGACTTTTTATCACTTCCCATATGAGCCTTAGCAGGTATTTTTTAGAGTAGGCTGTGAGCCCTTCCCAAGTACAAGACAGTATAACTTGTTTTGAACTTAGACTAATTTCAGAAACATCCTTCCTCTGGCACATCATCTTTTATAAGCCAAGAAGAAATCTTCCTGGTGGATCTGCTACCAATAAGGAATGGCTCCAAAGAAGAGAAATTCTGTCTTTTTAGGAGGAATCTTTGCTTTTTCTAGAGAGAAAAAGAATTTTTTTAGAGAATGCAATAACTTTTCATTAACTGGTCTCTAAGCCTTTCCTGTTTTATTTATTGTTTTATTTGTTTGGGCTTTTTCTGTCCATTTATGTAACACAGAATGTGCAACAACTCACTCGTACAAGTGAGGCAATGTGTTTCAATGTTGTGAAAAACATTCTAGTCAGAATACAGGCTTTTTCTACTAGTAAATTACTATGGATCACACCAGCTCATCTGTAATTCCAGTATCGATGTTGGTCTTTCAGAGACCGTTGTGCATGTACACATGGATACATCCGAACTAGAAATTAAATAAATGTGCTTCCTTCTCTGTTACCCCTTTGTTTTATTTCAAGTACAGAAACAGTGCCAACCTTGTACTCCCATGGTATGAAATCATATTTCCTACTTTAAACTTCTCTAAATCACCTAATGCTTCAAAATCTCACATCGCTTATCTTACTTTGCCTTATCCTTAATAAAGAGCTGTCTATTTTCCAGACTTTTCCTCCTATATCTTCCTTTTCTGTAGCATCCTTTCCTATAGTCCAGATTATTCTTAAAAAATAACACTTATTCTTAAATCCAATTGAAAGACTTCTCCTGAATCTGTTTTCATTTGTTTTATCTTGGATTCGTGGTGACTGTTGTGCTTTTGGCATTCTACCATTTTTTATTTTTCTAAAGCATGTCAATTTGGGCAATCATAGGAAGGAAGTAATCCACTACTAATTAATCATAACTAACATCTAAAGGAATAGAACCAGTGCTAAAAAACACCCTATCATTCAAAGTTATGTGATTAGATAAATTAGAATTAAATTTTATATATTTTAATAATTCTTAAAGATACATATGGTGAACATCAATAATAGGATTTACTTCTGTAATTTCTGAAAAGTGAAGATAGAGCATAGCTGTCTACATGCTTCATTATTGAAATATATGAAGACCCTCCACAAAATATATTTGGTAATAAATACTGAGTGTAAATAAGCCTTTTCCCCTATACCAGAACTTTGGATTAATACCTTGAATGTTTAACAAATGTTAGATTGAATACATATTTTTATGATGGTAAAACCCTCTGGTCCATCACCAAACCTAAAGAGTATTAGACAGATCAGTCTGAGAGACAACAGAAATCTCCAAAATATAAGTAATTGAGTTTATCTTATTTTTGTGTATTCCAATACAGCCTTATCCTAACAGAATTTTTTAAATCTATCCATATCCCAGGAAAGGTCTTCCAATAAATGAAGTCATTGAAGTCCTGAATTAAATCTCAGTGTACACAATGCCACTAACACATTTTGTTCTAAAGTATCAAATTCCAGAGGGAAAAACCAGATATTTTAACAACTGTATCAAGAAGTATAAAAACTTATTTTTTAAATCAAACAATTAGGTGAGTCTGGATAATCTGAAAGGACATACAAAATTTATATGGATATGAAACATCTCAGGTTATTTGAAAAGAAGCATTGTTAATTTTCAAAAATGTAATCAGATTTAATAGTCTGCTTATACTTTATAACTTGAGAGCATTATATATTCAATTTTTTTGTTTCTTTTTTTTAATTGAACATGAGAATTGCATCAGAATAAAACTGAAAATCAAATAATTATTTCAATTTGTAAAATATACAAATGTGTATAAAATATATAAACAAGTGTATTAAAATCTACAAATAAACCTAAATTTTACATTTGGTTCTCAGAAACAAAAAATCATATATGGGGAAATTTTTGTGTTTTAATTTGTAGGTTTTTTCTTCTGTTTTAAGGTGCTGTGGATTACATGATAGAAATTTGATGTGACAAGAAATACTCTTCTTTTTATACAAGACTTTATAATTGAATGTTTCATTCTTGAATCTGTTGACACAGATCAAGAAAAAATTTTGTAGGTTTTTTTAAGAAATGGGGGTTTTTTAACTTTTTTTTCCATTTTGCCTGGATTATAGCATAATATCTATTAGCTATAGGTGCTAATCCAAAAGGAAAGATTGTGTAAAAGCAGACTCCAAAGTATATGGCAAACTGAAGTCAGTGACAGAATTTTGTATTTTCAGTTGCAAAGTTTGCTATAGATAGATTGCTTGTCACATGGAGCCATGCTGATCTGTAGATTCAGTAGTCTTGGGTACCTTGATATAACCTGCATTTTGCAACCATTAAAAGAAACTAAATTAATTCTGACTTTTTCTAAGGTTGCTATGGACTCATATAATTTAAATATGAATGAGATGGAGCATTTGCTATAAAGTATTTTGCAGGCTGAAAGGGAAGATCTTTATTTAATATGCTACATTTAATGTCTAAAAGTTTTCAGCTTGTAAAATTCTTTTCTTTCTTTCCATCGTTTAAAAGGGTAAATGAATGGGTTATTCAATCACTGGTACTATAATTGTCTCAGATTCTATTACAGAGAATTTTCTATTTGCTGCTTAATCTCTGTCAGGATTCTTTTCTAAATCCTTGTCTTTGAACAAACTGGTTACATTTTTAATTATATTTACATAGCTCTTAAAGCACCATTAACTTGCAAAGAAACCAAAATAATGTAAATATATTTGAAAATCTACTTCTCATGTAAAAGAAATATTTCTGAATTAAGTAAAAATAAATCCTTCCTAGAACAGTTTTCTGGCTGTTGAATAGCTCAGTATGTGCCACTGTATTATAATAGTCTTACTGATGTTTTTTCCAGTTTTTATTTGCTGCCATTTCTGCTGATAACAAGTGGGTTGCCTAGAACTTGAAACAAGAAAAGGTCAATTTACTGACTAGATACTCATGTAGACTTGTACAGAAATTGCGTTTAAAGAAACCACTTTTATATATTGTCATTGCCTTGAACCCTGAGCCTTCTTGTCTTCTCTCTACTTCCTCTCTGTTCTGTTGGAGAGGAGTGAGAGGCTTGGGGAGTGTTTGGTGGTTGCTGAGGGCAACCCACCACATGCACATTGTCAGATAATTATACACACCAGTTATAAATGCTACAGAGTATCAAAAATCCATTCCAATGACATTTTCACTATTTTTTTTAATCTTCTAGTTAGCTTGTGTGTCATTTGTCCCACAAGAAAAATTCTGACATGTTTTGCTTGAGCATGACACATTCTTTTCACATGATTTTTTTAGTTTTAATAATGAACCCCGAGGTACTAAAAGGTGACTTAACTTCCTACCTAATGGTTCCCTGTTTTTGGCTACAGGGAAAAGATAATTTTCTTGCAGCTTTTATTTGGCTCACTAAATAAGTAAGGCCATGTGTTATATCACTCTACATTTTAACTCTGTCTAGTCACTGCAAGTTACTATGCCCCCATGAATGACAACAATATAGAAAGATCTTTTCCCTGTGTTGTAAAAATAATATCCAAAGTTGCAATGCATCATACTATAAAGGGTCCCAAGTTTTTATGCTCAGAGAAAATTTTATTTTTCCCATTTATCAGCATTTTTATTAATCCTTTTCCCAAATATATAGCTGAAATACTGTGTCCAAAGTTTCTTATTATGAAGCTTATATATAATTAACCTTCAGTTCAAGTATAAAAGAAAATTTGAAATAAATACATATTTTTAAAATTTCTTTGCTTGTTCAAACAATGAATATCAGTGATATAAAGTGGAATTTGTCTCAATTTAAAGGTTAATTCCTAAATGTAGAGTAATCTTGATTAACTTTATATTCTATCAAGAAAATTGGATAACTCCAAATAAAGTTTTCTTGATGAAAAACTGTGTAATTAATAAAATCTGGATTAATTTTTCCCCATATGTAGCTATTTTCATATGATGACAAGAAAGAGACTCTAAATCACTCAGAAAACTGAAGGATATCTAAATATAATCCTATTAAAATTTGGCTTCACAAATAAACCTGATATTCAAAAAATACCCTAGACATTTTAGACAAATTTCTCTTGATTTCTAAATGCCCAAGTTTTTGGTTTTCTTCATGGAAACTAGGATTCTTGTAGACTACATCCTCAGAGATAATTATGTATCTGAATATGATTTACTTTCCAAGAAAAGAATCAAATTTCTTTCAGAAAAACTTTATATGAATTATCAAGTACTGTATAGCAAAACAATGGAAAACACTGGAAATAATATATTTTAATTTCTGATAAACCAAAAGCATTAAGAAAACCTTAACCTGCAAAAGGGCTGAGTTTGACTGCTAAACAGATTAAAGGTATGTAACACAGAAATACATTTTTAGAAAAGTTTAGGAGATCTGTGCTTTCAAATTTGTGATGAGGTTAGCAATACATATCAATACCTATGAATACTTTTTGCTTATCGGTTTTGGTGTGTTTGATACTTTTTTTGTCAAAGAAGTTGATGTTGGTGAAAACTACCTGCTTGTAAAGCACTCTCTACTGGTTCAGTAAAGATGACACAGCTAATTATAACCTACGCTTTCCCTCCAAAGAAAATTCTCATTTTGTAAAAACAATGACTCTAATAACTTTCATGCAGTACATTACATAACTATGCATATAACATTTAATCTTTTTTTTTTTTAAATAACTGTGTTTGTATTTGCTTTACCAAACTCTGATAGTGGGTATGCTTGCCAAGTTTTCATTACTAACATCTGAGAAGTCCTTCGAGAACTCAATGTTTATGTAAATTTTCTTAGCAACACTGGAGAGCTAAATCTCAAGTATATTCACGAGGAAAATTCTAAGAACATAATTAAACAGATAGAAAATTATTATCTTGAGACTGTTTCATGTAGTATAATAATGGCTGCATATCATTTTCTTCATAGTTTTGGTATAATTTTTCATTTTTAGTTTCACAGTATAAACATGCATGTTTTCTCTCTGTTCCAGTAAGAACAATTATTACAAGAACCTAATAAATCAAATCCAATCTGTTCCATATTTCATACTGGACAATGCCAGTCCCTGCTCAGAACTCAAAGTACTCACATAATTGATTGCAGAAGAGATTTCTAACTTAAGCAGGAAACAGTCTTCGCTTCTTTGCAAGGATAAACTAGGCATTAATATGACAAATGCAGAAGAATGTTTTACAACCTCTGAGGGACTCTACAGATTTGACCAGTCAATTATTTGCAGACTTCTAACTGTCTAAAACAGTTCCTCAAAGAAAACAGCTGTCTCATAAGTCAGGATGCCCAATACAGGCAGTAGAAAGAAACATGCATTCCACGAATAACATTAATTAATTGAACTATGAAAGAAATAACCTCTTAAAACGTGTTTATTTTTCTACAGTATTTAATTTACTTTCAAGTATTTTTCAGCTGTTTCTGGTTAATGCAAACCTTAGCCTCTGGTGAAATTGTTTCTCTGCTTACACAGATATGATGAACTTACAGCATCTCGAAAACATTTGCTTTAAGTTTTTCAAAGCAGCAATATGTAATTTTTCATTTCAGAAATCGCTTTCCTATTAAAATACCTATTTAAAAGCAAATTATCAGACCATGCTATTAGATTAGGAGATTGAGAACATTCCTAGGTGTCAGTTAAATTGTAGTGAGATTTCTTTTGTTTTTGCTCTATAACCAGCAATTGGACTCTTTGTTTAGAATCAGAATGGGTCTTTTGGACAGAAGCTTTATTTTTATTGCATTTACAAAGGTTTGCTGTTTTCTCTCTTTCTGGGCAGGTGCAATTCACTCTTTTATAAACCAAGTATTTTTCTGAGTCTTGGCACTTTCCTCAAGTATTCTGTTTTAAAGTGAGGTATTGACGTAGGTGCTCTTTTAACACCCTAGCACTTAACAGAGGTCCTCCACCTTGTGGCTCGTCACACAAGCTCTCAGTGATGCTCTCCGTTGAATAAAGGCCCTCATTTCTCTCACAGGATCCTTCTGGACAAAATGTTCACCCCACAACTGGATAAACACATCATGGGATGGGTGAGCAGCTGGCTCACAGGTCAAGCACAAAGGGTTACAGTGACTGAGGTGACATCAGACTGGCAACCTGTCACTAGTGGGGTTCCACAGAGCTCCCTCTTACAGCCAGTTTTGTTCAACATCTTCATAAATGACTTGGACACAGGACCCAAATGTATACTAAATAAGTTTGCAGATGATACAAAACTGGGAGGAGCTGTTGACTTGCAGTCAGAGAGGCCCTGCAGAGAAAAACTAGAGCACTGGGCAATAAGCAGCTGTACAATGTTTTTACAAGGGAAAGTGTGGGATTCTGCACCTGTGATGGGGCAACCCTGGATGTAGGGAGAGACTGGGGAACGAGATGAGAGCAGTGCTATGGAAAGGACCTGGGTGTCCTGGTCAGTGGCAAGTTGAAAGTGAGTCAGCCATGCCCTGGCAGCCAGGAGGGCCAACCCTGTCCTGGGGGGCATCAGGCACAGCATTGCCAGCCGGGCAAGGGAGGGGATTGTCCTGCTCTGCTCTGCACTGGGGTGGCCTCACCCTGAGTATTGTATGCAATTCAGGGCACCAAAATATAAAAAAGATACAAAGCTATTAGAGAACATCAAAGGAAGAGCTACAAAGTTAAGGAATGGTCCAGAGGGAAAGCCATAAGAGGAATGGCTGAAGACACTGCTTTTTTTCAACCTGGAGGAGACTGAAGGGACACCTCATTGCAGTCTACAACATCCTCAGGAGGGCAAGAAGAGGGTCAGGCACTGATCTCTTCTCTCTGGTGACCAGTGACAGGACCAGAGAGAATGGAGTTGCACCGGGGGAGGCTTAGTTTGGATATCAGGAAAAGGTTCTTCACCCAGAGGGTGGCTGGACCCTGGAAGAGCCTCCTCGGGGAAGTGGCCACAGGATCAGCCTGACAGAACTCAAAAAAGCATTTGGACAATGCTCTCAGGCACATGGTGTATTCTTGGGGCATTTCTGTGCTGGGCCAGGAACTGGACTTCAATGACCCTTTTGGGTCCCTTCCAATACAGGATATCCTATGATTCTAAAGTGAGGATCTGTTCAGGTGTGTTGAAATGCCCATGCTTTCCAATAGCTGCCTATAGTAGACATAATTATTACTAGAAGCACTAGTGCTCTGTAGAAAATTGAAGAAATAATATGGAGCACAAGACTTTTAGCTTGTCTCTTTAGTGCAGTGCATTATCTTCTGTATTCTCCTTTTCGGATTAGTTCTGTTCTGGTGCCTCTCATTCTGTCTTGATCCAGCTCTGCTTTGCAACGATATTGTGAACCACTTTAACGTGCTTGTGCCTTGCTTACGTACTCCTGCTGCACTCCAGCAGCACTGGTCTCTCTATGTTCATTCTTTCCATTTTGTAGCCAAGTGCACCTGCTGCCAAGAGCTCTAACAACAGTCTCGTTGCGCTGTCATCTTTCCTACTACTTGTATTGACTGCTGTAACTCTTCAGTAGAGAAGGGAATATTTAATGTTAGAGTGCCCTGACACTTCTGAACAATGATCTGAGGCACAATACAGATCAAAGGGTTGCTATAATAGATTTCAGTTGCTCTTTTCAGGGTTGCTATTTCAGCACTGAGCAAAGTGAACTGTTTTCTTTTCAGTTAGTTACTATCGTCTGCATACTATAACACTAATAATGATAAGTAGTCAGATAGCAATAAGATTTCTTCCAGCCCCAAATGCATTTGTTGTAATCAGAGAAGATAATTTAGGGTGAAGTAGTGATCATTAATCCAGGATTTCTGAACTGTCTCAAGACCTCCAGCTGCTGTGAGAAAATGGAAGATTTCTTTTGCTGGAGTAGTTATATTACTGTAGAAGCTCTGCTGAGATGAAAAATTTGGCCATTTCCCTTATTTGGTTAATACTTAACATGCAGCCCTGCTGGTTCCTTGGGGAGATGTGCCCTGTACTCAGTATGGTTGCTTCGTATCACTGCAAGGCTCAATACTTTACAAACCTGCATCTCTCCTATCCCTAATAAATTGTGTCATTAGATTGTTTTTTAACACTATTTTTCTTTTTGTGGAATTGCTTGTGAATTGATTTACATACTATCAGATGCAGGTAGATACTGTGCTGTGAAGGGACTGACCTTTGGCAATGTACAACACAAATGGTGAAAATTAAATTACCTTTTCCTTTCTCAGTCTTATAAATCTAATGTTATTAGTAGCTAAGGAAATGACATCCACTTAAAAATATGACATTTTTCCTGCCAGTGTCCTTTTAACTTTGTATTGCAACTTTTTTTTGTCTGTATTCATAGCAGAAAGTAAGTCTTGTGACCTTTCCTTTAGCTGATTTTTTTTACAGTGAGTTTAATGCACTAATTCAAATGCAAAGATGAAATAGCCTGAAAATAAGAATTACTCTAAGCAATGTGCCCTCTTAAATATTTGTGAGGTGCTTACAGAATTCTTTGCTCTTATACACTGAACAAATAAAATGAAAAGAGCCTATTTATAATTATTAAGCCCCATATTTCTATGGGGACAGTGCAATGTAAATCTTGTTGAGGATGCAATGACTGTTGTGATAGGACATCCCAACAGAAATCAGTGTCCTCCATACAGAATATGGGACTTAAAACTGTAGAGAAAATACCTTGGATTTGATAGGAAATCCTGCAGCAGGCACAGGTCTCTGGTAGCATGAGTTTAAATAAAAGCCACAGACTCACTGAACTTTCATATTAACAGGAAGACAGAGGTGCATCACTCTGAAAGATGCTTCCTGGTGCAACTGTTCACGACAGAGGAGTTACTGTGCATTTTGCTTTGGCATGTTGTGCTCTTTGCAGTAGAAGAGGTCTCTTAACAGAGACTTCAGGAGAATACAAAATAGGACCAGATCCTTTATCTTTCCCTCCTGCTCAATGGAACCCTCCCAGAGTAGTTAAAGCATCCACTCCTTGGACACACTGAGTGTTTAAGGCCACATTTAAGTCCTTTTAAGGTAATTGTTGACTTTATTGATATTGAGTTCTCATCTGTGTTATGGTATATGGTGCAGTTATTCTACCATATAGGATGAAGCTTTAGCATGTCTGTGAAGATCAATATGGCAAAAACAATAGTATTAATTCTGAAAAGCCACGATTCCTTCTGTAAAGCATTACATCTTTATCTCTACCTTTGCTTAGTGCTATTATTCTTTTTTTATGGTTAATTGAACAAAAGATATGATAATTTCTTAAAGCTGTTATTGTCAACCTTGACAAAATACCTCTTGTGCATATGGACGTTTTTTAAAAGGCTAAAAGTCACTGCAGATTATTTCTGACACAAAGTTGTGGACATGTTTAGAGGACTATGGATCATTTAAAATACTTCTGACAATTTTGAAATAACACCAGTCTGTCATGATGAACCTATTTTCATTTAAAACCAGGACAACCATAAAAAGACACAATAAAACTTAATATATTTATTAGTTTCCAAACAGTAAAATAATTTTTAGACTATTGTACTTACCTGAACTCCTTTTCTTTCAAAATCTGAAACTGAACACATTTTTCTGATAGTTTAATTACTGTTTTTATGATTTCCCTTTTCCATGCTGAACTTCAGACTGAAGAACATATTTACCATAGAGTTATGAACCTGTGAAACCAAGGGCTACAGTAAAACTGCTGATGCAATGTTGATTACAGCAGCATGAACAATTTAATAGCTATTTTATTCACAATGAAAATACTTTAAAGGACTTCCTAAGACATTTGTAAAGGTAGCAGACAGAGGACTGTGGGCCAAGACTATAAACTTAATGCTCTTGTAAACTGCAGCAATACCTTTGTTTAAACTGTGAATTTCCTTCTATTGTTTCCTGATAATTATTTCTCCTATTTGTTAATCTTCTTGTATGTTTTTGCCATAAGTAAATTGTTATCCTATACAATGAGAATTCTTAGAATTCTTTACGTATGCTTGCTTGGTAAGAATACCACATGTATGTGTGCAATTCTTGCCTTTATGGGACATAAGAAAAGAACGTACAGCTGTTAACCTGGATAACTTAAGGCACATTATGTTAATCAATTTGTACCAATCCAAAATATTTATTCTAAAGGCAAATTAAACTAAAATTAGAGAGGAAAGAAAAATGAAAACAGCGTCAGAACAGTTCTGGAGGGAACTGTGTGGTCAGTAAGGTGTTTGAGTTGGGGAAGGAAAGGAAAATGAAAGGAAATGAACCGTGATGGGTGGGAGATTTTGTATACCCTATTAATCAGTCTTGGAAGTAAAACCAAAACTCATATCCTTTCTTTTTCTCCATGTCTTTATTCCTGAAACCATTGGGTCTGGGAAACATCTTTGCTGGCAGATGATTTGAACTTGTTTTGATAGCTATGATCAACCACAGGACTGATACAAAGCAATGCTTCCTCACTGTTTCTCTCTACATATTTCAATGTACAGTCCCAGGAACAATGATTATCAAAGTAACACAAAGACATAGGTATGTAGAAAAATGTACACATAAGATATAATCAATTCAAATATGCTTAGTCACTCCCCTCCCAAGTTTTAAAATTGATGTTTCTCCATGATTTCTATGTAATTTCTCCAAAGATATCTTTTGCTTTTACTCATCCTTCCCCTTGCCAGGATTTTACTTTTATTACTGAAATATAAGAAAGTTAAAGTACAATTTAGGCCACTTGCTCTTCTTTGTAGTTCATTAACCTATGCAAAACCATTTAAGGTGTAGTTTGCTTTACTTAATTTCAAAAGAAAAATATAGTAAAACATTTCAGAAAGACTGACATCTTTCTTCTGCGTAAATACATACATGTCAGTGGCATAACTATCAGTTCCTCTTCTCTGTATTTTCACTTCAGAAACAGATTAATTAACCTTAAAAACATTCACCTCCTTAACTGGCATGGCAAACCTTTACTGATGCAATCAGGGCCGCCATATGTTGTTACTGCTGGCTCCGGGAGGGTGGCACAGGCTGGCTCCCGCCTGGAGCGAAGTCTCTGGTCCTCATAATTCCACCGGATCTGGAGCGGGCGGCCCCTGGGGTCCTGTGGGCTGGCGTGAGTCTCCCAACCACAGAAATTCTAGCAGGAAACATAGTGAGACGAAGGAACAAACTGGAACTCCATCTCTGTTCTGTCAGGGAGGTTTATTTGGGGTATGGGGAAAAGGGGTTGCAGGGGAAGGAGAAGGGGGTAGGTCAGCAGCTGCCAGCGCAGAGATGGAAGACCTCTCTCTGACGCAGACGCTGGCTTTTAAGGGGAAAGGAAAGGGGTCGGGGGCTGGCTCCCTAAGAGCCAGTCCCAGGAGGAGGAGGGGAAAATTGACAGGGGGAACACACCAATAGGTTTTCAGGTACAGCAGAGTGCATATTTTAAAATGAACCAATAGCATACAAAGCAGGGAAACAATGGAAGCACATGGAATCCTAAACCCCCACATTGCTACAATATGTATAGGCATAATGTGCATAGTTTTGTCGGGGCAAGTTGGATCTAGATTAAATAGCAATAATCTTGTGCCTATTTTGATGGCTTTCTCCAAGGGAAGGAAAGCAAAGTCTTTCTGGTTCAAAAAATTTTATATCTTCTGCATAAACAGCTGAATTTATGGGATGATTGGTGGATGGTTGATACTACTATGATCACAGATTCTCAGCCTTGTATGACTTTCATGAATGCTTTCACCAGATCTTTGATACAGCCAATTTTTCCTTCTCATTTGCTTGAGTAGAGCAGCTTGAACCAAGACCTTGCCTCTATGTCTGCCTCATTTGAGCACCTCAGTACCTGGAAACTGAGCTGAAAAATGTCAGTATCATCCATGGGGCAGGCTTGGGAGATGAGTAGGCCTTTGTGATGAAGTGGCTCCTCAGGAGAGGATGAGAGAATTGCCTGTCTTGGAGATGCAAGAGGAGGTGAAATGACTCCTGGGAACAGGGCTGCCTGGGGAAAGAACTCCCACAGCCAGGGACCTGGCTAACACCTCTGAAACCTCTCATAGCCACATGACACCTCATTTGCCTTGAGCAATGCTTAACCTAAAATAGGAAGCACGACCAGTGTATACCACAAGGGATGGCAGAGCTCTTAGAAAGAAGATGAAAAAATAAACAAGCAAAAGAAACAACCAGAGAAAAATGAAAACCAGAGACAGGGGCCCAGAGAAAGAAAATAAGTAATGAGCAGTGAGAATAAAATTAATAAATGCAAAGGCCATAAAAAGAAAGGAATAGGTCTCTAAAGAAAGTCAGAGATCCAAGCAGGTGTGACAATCCAGTTTGCATTTTTGAAAAAAAAAAAAGCTTTCTCTGTTTGAAACCCTAGTTTCTACATGCTGGTGAGGAAATTCCGAACTCAAGATTGTGTTTTTACAATAATGACTGATTAGCATGCAGTAACAGTGGTCCTGAACACATACCAGGTGGCATACACTTGTGATTATAAGCAATATTTTACCTATATTACAGCTGGATGATGCATTAACTTCTGGGCTTTTCTGAACCCTTTCTTCTTGTGCAAGCAGAAATTACTTCATACATTATGTTCTATATCTCTATTATACAAATCTCCTTCAGTTAGACATAAATATTGTGATTTTTTTTTTTTAACCCAAGCTGGTCCAAGGTGAATTAAGGCAATTGGAGTAAAACAAAAGTGAGACGATGTTAACTTTTCCTACTTGGGCAACTTCATGCTTCTTCACTGTCGTATTTATAGAAGAAACACCTGCCCTTAAGCATGACAGTCTCCTTGCTCCTCACAGGTACAGATTCCACTTCTCCAGTCACACCACAGGACCAAGTGATACAGTGATTCCAGAAATGCTGCCATCCAATACCATCTCACATTTAAATGTGGGCTAGTATGTTCTTATGGATTGTGTGGTACGTATTACTGTAGATGAAACATGTAAGAGTCTCAAACACTATTAGGCTAATTTACACAGCAACAACAAAAAACATGAAACAAAACAAAACTATTAGCATAAATTAAAAGTAAGTAAGAGAAGCCAAGAATAAGGGAACTTTAAGTCATCTGGATTCATAGACTTGCCATTGGCAGATATCTCGGATTACAAGGTATAGCTTTTTGCGTCTGTTAATTATTTTAATAAACTCAGGATGACAGACAATTTTGCAGAGTATTTATAGTTTCAAAGGTCTCCTGAGTACTATTGATGCACACTTACCATGCTTTATTTTTTCTCCTAAAAAATTTTACAGAAAGCATTTTGATAGTTTTTGAATACTTCAATATTTTGGTAAGAAAATGTACAGCCAAAGCAGATAAGTTAAAAGGATACTATTTCCAGTGGGTGGGGCAACAAGTATTTAATTTGGTATTTCTTGATTGATTTGTTGTATTAAGCAAATTTACTTTGTTCAGTGTCTCAAATGTCTCATTTTCAGAGTACAATGAGGAGTTATATTTTCTTTTCATGAAATAAATCACAGTATAATTTCTCAGTTTCTACTTTTTCCCATCCCATGGGCCAGAGTTTTGTATTCTCTTGTCTCTCCCTCCTTCCCAACAACAAAAAGAATCAAAAACCCCAAACGAAAACAAGCAATGAAAAAAACCCAACCCTTCCGTAAATAGGTTTATTTTGTGAGCTGATAATTTTAATATATTCAAGTAATAGAAATAATTAAACTTTCTCAGATTAAAAAAAAAAATTAAACAGCCATACCATTGTCAAAGACCAAGTTGAAAGTGTTGACTTAGACACAAGTAAAATATGTAGTTCCATGTCATCTTGTCTGTCCTCATGTTAAGGTAGAAATGTTCCTTAAAATGTATATTAAATTATAAATCCCATTTGGCTTTAATAATTTTAGTAGCGTAATTCTCACTCCTCTTCAGGGATCACAGCATAGCACAGGAAATTTCCTAGGACCTAATTCTGCCAGTCTTACCCTAAACAGTGATTTAATCCACCATAATCCCATGGAAATAATTTTAAGGATTTTCAGAGGAAGGTGTTAGTTAAAATGAAAGATCTGTCCTATGCAAACAAGTTATGATAGCTGGTTTTAACTTTCTAAAATAATTTTACTTCAAATGTGTAGTCTTTATTCAGAATATGTTGTGGGAACAGGAGGAAGACAGTATATTAACCTTGATTATTAACAAATATCTGTACTTTTCACTTCTGCAAATCATAGGTAATCAAGGTTATGTAGTAATTTCTATTATAAATCACTGCTCTTCCCTGCTTATTGATTGGACAAACATTTTACTTCTCTGATTAAGGTTTATTTTCCTGTGTGTGGAAATTTGAAGGAGATAATTATCTCAGTCATTTCCAAAACAGTGAAAAAATAAGAGATTTTTTTTCCTCTTACTTATTCCATAAAAATGTCTGTGAAGAATCTCCACAATTTGGAGCAGTTCATGTGTAGATTATCAGCAGATTCTGTGTGTTTCAACCCATCCAGATACAACCTATTTGAAACACTAAACCCTTAAAATCTACTGAGTCCCTAAGCAATACATTTCAACACTGCAGCACGAATTTCCTGGTGGTGTACTGTTAATATGGATGTAAGTGCAAAGCTGACTCTCCACACAGAGCATGGTGCAACTTGAGTGGAAATGCTTATAATTTTTTTTCTAGGGGAATACTTGTTGGATTTGAAGCAGGAGACCAGAACAGGAGACAAGATAAGATAATTATGCTCACACTTTTCACTTTTACTACTCATTAAATGCTCATCCTATTTCATTTGACAAGGTAGGCAAGAAACAGTCTCCCATTTTATAAATGTTGCAGAGGCATTTCTCATTTTTTAGCCACACTACTTCTGAAATGAATATACTCATTCAGAATATTTTAGAGGATCTGTTGATTATATTCCTTTTTCGAGCCAAATAAACCTCACTGACAAAATTCTGCTTTCTAGCAAAAATTCTAGTTTAGAACATCAGTATATTTACATATAATATACATAGAAGAAGATACCCTCAAATTGCGACCCTGTTTCACCAGTGGACTTTCTGGAGGAAACAAATGTGTTAATGATCATTTAATTCTGATGGCATTTTGGTTCCAGAAGTCAGACAATCTACTTTCTTTCTTCTCACAGGCTTGAGTCTTTGCTCCTAGTTTTCCTCAGTACAGTGTGTAATTACTTTTAAATTACTTCAGTGATTTCCTTCAAGAACACCTAGTGGACCATACCTCATATTTATCTGTCCCTGTAGAAATGTGGGCAGAATTACACTTTACCTATATACGCATTCCTGTTCTGCACTACTCCAATATGAGATATTTTCCCAGATGCCCCCCCTGAACTTAATATCTCTGTCCATTTTAAACACACAGCAGAGATTTTGAGTTTTCTTAAATAGGAAACTTGGTTGGAAACAATGGCTATTTGCAGTTTCAATGGCTATTTCATTTTCATTTTACTTGAATTTTTAGTCCATCATAACATAATCTTTCATTTCAGAGGCTTTCTTGTCAAAGTCTTAATAGCCATGAATCAAATACTACATTATGTGCTCACACAAATAACAACTGAAGTCATCAGTGGAAGAGAATGCAGCAGAATGAAAAGAAAGATAGTAAGGATAGCAAGTTTGAAGGTTAAAAATAACCATGAAAACCACCATAGCTACCTGTGACAAATTACTAGAACGGAGCTCAGAATTGGGCCTTCTCATTCACAAAATTAAGAGAGCTTGGAAAGATTTTTTTAGCTGCAGAACTGAAAAGAGCTAAGTTTAAGGTGGTCCTGTGCTTTTATTTCTGAAGAGTGCTAAAGCAAAGCAATGCTGGCTTTACCTGTCTTTTTCCTTTCTATGAACTGTATTTTCCCATTTCATCATATTTCACCCATAGGGCCTTCAAAATAGCTTTTCATTACATTAATCAATTTAAATTAAATAATGTGTGTTCTCTTGAAGAAATTTATCTAATTATACATGGTTTTTTAATATAGATTCCTTGTACCCCATATTTTAAAGGAATAACTGGCATTGACCATAGATTGATTATTGCATATTCTTGCTTTCTCTCCCAGGAAATCCAGAATTCAGGTGGATCCTGCAGCCTTCCCCTAAACACAGAGAGACATAAAATTAACCCACATGTTTGTTGATCAATCTGGATTAAATAAAAAGAAAAAGTGTTTCTCAATTAATTGTTCAGGTTATTTTTTCCCCCCAAATTATCTTGGCCCAGAAGATAACCTGTTTGACTGCTGTCATCCAGACTCAGTTCAATGAAAACTTATCTGTGGAGTGTAGTTTTGTTACAACCGATAATGAATGATCTAAAGGTATAAGAAAGACAGATTTATAGGTAGATATAAGGTCTTTAATAAAATCTATTCTGTTAATTATTAATTACTTTACCTGTAGCTGATATAAAACCTACTGACTTCTGACCTACTGTGTTTCCAGCCTAGTAGTTTCAGATTTGGGGAAGCTGATATGTAGCCAGACATTGATATTGTCTTACTTGATGAGGACAGAAAGTTCCCTTCTTAAATACCCATGGTAAAATGAAGTCCATCTTAATATTATCTGTGGGAGTTGTTTTCTCTGGAGTGTGAGTGCCTGTCTTGCACTCACATGCTATAGGGAGCAAACTGAGGTCAGCATGCTGAACATATGAGTTTAGAGTTTATTTCGCTTAATGCTTCACTTGTGCTGCATCAGTATCTATCCAGAAAGTCATGTGAATATTATAATTTCTGTCAGAGAACTAGGCCAGTCACTGCTGTTGTTGATTCTATTTCAGATCTCACATGGACTGGGAATTTTCTTAGTCTCCCTCTGCTGATACATAGGAAAATCATATTTTGTTTGAAGTAAAGGGGAGATGAATAGAGCTTCTAACTGTTATTGGGAGGAGCTAAATAAAGTAAATAAATAATAATTATTTGCATATTTGAAATAGAAGATAATTTTAAAAAATGATGGCATGATTATTTAATCAATTAAATTGTTCATTAATAGTGGGATTCACTCAGTAATAGGGTGAGTTCTCCCTGATGCTGTAATGAAAAGAAAATTAAATTAAACTATTTCCAATTTTATGTGCAAAGTGCCCAGAAGCAAACAAGTTGCAATGTAGTTATTATATCCTTCCTGATCCAGTTACTTCCTTTATACTGTATTGTATATAGAAACAAAATAATTTAGTTTGTGTGGAGGTTCACCGGTCCGAACCGGCCGGCCCGGAGCCCAGGGCTCCAATTGTCAATGTGGCGCAGCTCCCCAAAGGGGATGCAGCTTCGTCCGAAGACTCTGAGGACGAAGTGTAACCTCCCGCACCCCGCCCCCTGAAAGTTCTCTCTTTGTTTATTGGTTAGAAGTTTAGTTACCCTGCCCCTGTTACCACCCCAGCTGCCACCCCTATCTAGAATGTTCTGTTTCCCTCGCTCCCTCATTGGTTGGATTGTATCCCTCCCCTGGTTTTGTATCATTTGCTACCCTGCTTGTCCGTTAAGGCTATACCCGAGCTGATTGGCTCCGCCCCTGCTGACCCTCCCCTGGAAACCCCGTACCACCCTTTTAAACCCCCCAACTGCCGTTGCTCTGGGCCATTCGTGCCTTGTGGGTTCTGACAGCCAGACCTCACGTCCACGGACAGCCTGAGAGCCTCCAGGGTGCCTACTTCCCTGCTCTCCCGTTAATAAAGCACCTTGGAACTCTCACCCTCTGTGGTTCTTTGCCTCTCGGGGACTGGAAGCTGACTCGACTCCCCGCCACCGGGCCTGACCCTCTGCCACAGGGCGGCCTACTCCTCCTCTCCCCATACGGGGAATCAGGCGGTGCCCCCAGGGGCCGACTGGTGCTAGTCCGGAGGGACGGAGCCAGAGCCGAGTGGGCTGAAGGCCGAGCCCAGCTCCTGCAACAGCAATATTCAAATTTAAGCACCTGGAAGTTAAGGAATAATCGAGGTGAATCTTAATTTTTTGTCCGCTGTACTTGCATGAGCTTGAATGTGCTAGGATCCTGTGGAAATTCTCATAAGGTAGAAACTTACTACCCCGTGCTGCAAGGTTTTATAATGTAGAGTTTCAGGGCAATTTCTTAACACTTATTCCATCAGGAAAATAGCAAACATTTCCTATGTGTAATTTAAGAGTCCTCTTGCCCTGCATACTGCATTGCTTTCACATACAGAACAGCCATATTACATCTGCAGGTTGAGCATCTGAACCAAAGACTATCCTAGAAACAGAAGAAAGATGGTCAGAAGAAAGCTTCAGTCTGTCAGCATAGTTACTATTGTTTTATTGGAAATACAAATTGAATCCCTAAATGATGTATTTTGTGTTGCTTTTCATACAGGTACATTTTGCTATTAGTAGAGGGACCAAGAAAAAAGGATGGCAATTTAACTGTTTGCACCTTAGGAGAAGCTCAAAACATCATGGTGAAAATGGCATCTCTATA